>OY741964.1:7621229-8821229 GCA_963555595.1 Tethea ocularis | reverse complement strand
CGAAGATAAGATAAAATAGAGAAGAAAAGCCTACCTAAAGATTATCTTAGAAACATATGGAGCTTGCATTATGATAAGCCTTTATGTGAGTATAGAAGTGGGCGTCTACTGGCGTCTAGACACTAATAAAGAGACGACGCTCAAACTTAGAGAACATAATAATGTCCTCTCTTGTGCCTACGTTTACTTTATGGAATGATACAAAACCTTGAACAAACAAACTACGCACATGCTTTGTCGGGATGTAGGTAGTAATGAACTACGCGAGGCACAGTTTAACCGCTTCAGTTTACTCCTCAAACACATAAACAGAACTAATGCTGGCTGAGCAAAGCACTCATTTTCAAGTTCCAGGTTGTCGATGTTACTACAATGTTGATGCAGTTTTAATTGGTGAAAGAACATAATATATAGATAGAACATAAAGCTATAATCGGGCGTTTACCCCAATTTTTTGTAGGAAAATGTCATCGTAAACGCCTGATTATAACTTATAGGTCCGTTTTCTAGTCGATGAACATCCACCTTAATGTATATTTGGAAAAAAAAAAAGTAAAATATAATGTGTAGTATTTTATATGATTTAGTTACACTCCAAAAATTTAAATGAATTACGCCTGTCTAATAATAATAATAAATTAAAATGGTAACCTCATGACGCTGAAATGTGAAAGAACTAAAATTGATTTGAACATATAGACTCAAAAAAGAATCGCCTTGATTAAACTTCGATAAGACATGTTGCAGGTACAAAAAAAATATTAAGGGACAAGAAATAAGTTTCACTGATGAAATAGGTTTTATCGACGAATCTATTTTTATTACCCATCGACCAACCGATCATTAATTTTCAATCACGGAGTCGGCAAGTATTAGCGTAATGATTACGAGTTTTTAACGACACCATATTGATTGGGAAAAAGGTGGTGGTGCCATTATAGATATTACTAAAAATACATAATATGGGTATAGATATATCTATCATCATGCCAGCAGAAAGACGTCCATAGCTGGACAAAGGCCTCATCCAAGGATCTTCATGATGGCCGGCTTGCGCTACCCGCGACCCACCTTGTGGGGGGCCTGCTCATGCACGCTGCGTCTTCCGGTTCGTGGTCGCCACACGAGAACCCTTCTGGTCCAGCGGCCGTCAGTTCTACATGATAGATATATCTATAGGTACTAATATGAATTATCATGAGTATGAGTTTTTTTGTTTGATCGCACTAATATCAAGAAGTACCTACAAATAATTTGCAATTGACAGCTCAATTATTATGGAAGGTTTTTACGATCCTTAGGAGCCGAGCATAAAAAAAAGAACGCTACGAAGAGAATGATGTAATCGACACGATCAGCTAGTAATAATGTAAATAATATAAATAAATATCCAGACATTCTTCACATAAGACTATCTGATCCCAAACTAAACTGGGTTTGTACCTGTGGAAACCAGATAACTGTTATACTTATATATTTTTTGTAATTAAATCTTACGTAGGTATATAGATAATTATTTATTATTAAATGTATAATAATTTAACGCAACGTTGTTTGTGGTGCCAATCGTTTTTTAGCAGATAATTATTTAAAGATTTCATTTTATTCACTAATCGCTCTCCGCCCCGCGGTTTCGAGGTAAAATGATCGCCATACAAGCTAAGCGGAGGTGAAATCAAGCTAGCGCAACTCATAAAAACGTTAAAACAACTCACTTACAGAAAAGTTTACCCCTTGTATAAAAATATTTATTATTTACCTACGTGACGTACGTGCATGCACCTGTAGGAACATCAATGCGTGAATTTCTGAGCGAGTAAATAGAACATAATTCCCGACCAATTTAAAGTAATAAGGCCATACCATAATATAAGGCAGAAAGACGGAATGTACCACCTAAGATCTGCCGAGGAATTCTTAAAGGGAATTTCATTAAATTCTCTCCGCGCTTATTGATATGGGCGCCTGGCGCTCGAGGCTGGGTCGCACTTTATTAAGAAATCATATGAATGTCGACGGAAATGGGCGTACGTGACGATACGCCATATTGCCATCAGTGCGGTATTGTCGACGCACTTCCAGGTTATATGAACAGGAGACCTAATCAACCTTAATTAAAATTTTAAAGTTAAATTAATATTTGTTACATGACTACAATCTATATTTGAACTGAGTTTCACAATGCCAGAAATAATTTTATGAGCCGGCTGTTTACGTATTGTGTTTACATAAGGTTTATCGGTGGATGACAAGTTCACTGTAATGGCTCCAAAAAACTTATTCAGATTGTGATCGATATTCATATATATAAATACTTTACTAATGTGTTTTCTATTTGTAGTTGGTAACTTTATTAGCTCCAGACCTTTTTTCAATTCTCACAACCAACGCCAGAAATAATTTTATGACCCGGCTGTATAAGTACTGTGTTTTTCTGATACCTACCTTTAAAGAAATGAGATACGCAGTGATTGATAATAATGCGCAAATTAACAATGGTCATATCCTAAATGAAATACCAGATTATTAATTATTCTCTGTAACCAAGGCTGGCCATAAAACGGTGGATAGTTTTGAGATGTAGCGCTATTGTGTATCGTAACAATGAGTGACGATGGAGATTTGCGTAGCAGTAAACATGATGGATGGGGGAAAGGGGTCGTAATTAGCCAAAACTATCGTGACCTACTTTATGGTCAGGCACTAAAAGCCTTCCGCCACATAATGTACTTGGAATTTGGTAATTAAAGCACATTTGCTTATAAAGAATAAGTAGAATGTTTGCATGAACAATAGTTTAAGTTGCTATTAAATTCATAGGGTATAGTTGCAGTATCGATACAAAAAAAGCTTTATTTAAAGTTTTCTCTTCGTGGTTTCGTTGTCATATGTATGCCAAAATATAATATTAGGGAGGATAATAAATAGCAGTAACCAGTTACAAGTGAGTTTCTTGTGAACCATTGAAATAAAAATTGTAGTTATGAACTGACGCTTATTTTTTTTTATATCGGCTTCAAGCAATCTAAAAATCACAAGATTGTATTTTTATGTGAGTTTTATACATTCACAAGTCAGCTAGGGTTAGTTGGTAGGTATTGATATATGGATAAGATAGTTATTGGTTTTTGATATCTCCCATCATTATTATCCCCTCCTTTACTTTAAACCATGGCTTTCAACATAACCATTATTTATTTAAGAATTGCAAAAATTTTAATTTAAAAACGCATCTAAATGTCGACATAAATAATTTATTTTACTATAATTAATACCCTTCAACAAGACAAAAACGTCTCAGCAAATAACTGCTTTTGTTTAGTCTTGAATATTTAGATAATTGAAACTTTTGTAACAAGATATTTTGTAATCCTTAGTAACAATTAATTAAGGGCTTTACAATCTCGTTTTAAGGAAAGTAGAGTCCGATTACAATGGACGTCTCGGATTATAAAAAGTGATTTCAATTTCTGATAATACAAACGAAAATCTATTATCCGATGAGATCAAAAAGTACTCTGCAGTCGTATAGATTCCATTCCTTAAAGAACTCGTTTACCTGGTAATGTCTATTTGAATGGCGTAGCTGTGGAATACTTTAACTGCATATAATACCTACCCATTCATTATTATCGCTTAATAAAATGAAGTAACTGATTTAAGATTTATGTTTGACCTAAATTTTAACGTAGTACCTAAATAACGACGAGGCCAAATGTGGTAAGGACACAGCTACTTATATGAAGGAAGTTGGCTGTCGGCAACACTTTTTGGTTATCAGATTCTAACCTGAAGAACATCATAGGTATATGATATACATCCTCATTATACTTATTATATGTCCTTTAAAGCTATGAGGGAACCTTGATAGCTTCCCTCAATCATATATACCTATAGATAAGAATATCTAAAACCAATGGTAACAATTGAAAAACTGAAATCTCTTAATTATACCTATTCAAACTAGCTTTCTAGACTACTAGCCATCACCCTTGATTCTCTATGCTACCTAAGTACATAGATGTCATTATAAAAAAAACCTGTGCACTAAATTTCAAGTTTCTAGGACCTGCAAATAGTGCTGTGTGTCTGTCAGACAGTTTCTCTCTTTTTAATTTATTGTAGGTACACTTATCAGATTTATTTCCTCTACAGCAACGTTGTTTCCCACTACCTACATAGACAAAAATAAAATATAGTACCTACTATTTTGTTCAATACCGTAAAAAAATGCCTTGAAAAACGTTTAGCAAATAAAATACCACTTGATTTATTACGATCAGTTGGGGCCATTGTTAATAATGCCAACTGGATACAACCCGTTCCTTTTTTACATTGTTTGTGTAAAGCTTTGTCGGTAGATGACAAGTTGACTGTAATTGCTACAAAAGACTATTATTCAGATTGTAATCGATATTTATATAAAATACTAATGGGTTTTCTTTTTTTAGTTCGTACCGTTATCAGCTACATACCTTTTAAAATATTAAAATGAATGTATGATATCATAACATAGTTATGAAACACGGAAGAAAAACGACTAAGAAATCGTTCACCTACAATAAACTGCGTGGTTAATTTCGACACATTTGCACTTCATATCTGAATAGAACTCGACATTTTATATTTGTTGCGAATCGACTCGTAATCCTAGATGTTATTACAAAGGCTTAGAGATGGTTTTACCATTTTTAAATTGATTTCAGATATGAAACATACATCAAAATCTCATCATCTAAATTTTACAAGAATTGCTGGAAAAAATAAATATAAGAAATAAGCAGTCCCCAAATGGGGGGCCATTTGTTAATCCAAACTGGTGATTATTTAAAATTCGGTTATTATTGGTGAATTAAGGTAATTCTGGATTCAGCTTTATTTTTTCAAAGATTTTGCTTAGCTCTGGAGGAACTGAGATAGGTATATAATCGATTGGATTATTTTTGCTACCGGATTTAAATATGAGACCGATTTTACTCTGTTTCATCAAATCAGGGTAATCTCAATTCCCATAAGAAAATTAAAGTACTTTGCCTTGTGATCCAGCGAGATAATGCTGCCAGCAGTTTGGGCATTTTACCCACGGGCACTAACCTGTAGGTACTTACTGGATATTCTATTTATAATTAAAGAGTTTATAAATATTTTAAGGGAGACATTTTGTATATATCTATTTAGTATATTTCTTACATTTGTGTGATTCATGTGAAAAGGGCGATGACATGGAATCTTCATCTTTATAATATGAAAATGTTATAAGTACCCTAAACCATGTTTTATATTAAATGAAGAATGAACTTTGAGTTCAAACCACAAGAAGCTTTTACATAGTTTATCGCAAATGTAGATATTGTGAGGTTGAGTGAAAATACAAACACGAACACTTTCACGATTAAGACTTGGCGTTTTCTTGCTTTAATATTCTTATTTATTTAAGCGCTGTCACCTCATGAAGTCTATTAAAAAGGGGTATTTAATAGATTTATCTCCTATAAAAGTATTTATTTTCAATGAAAAATTATATGTATGGAATTCTCAAGATCTTTCTGTAGCTTTTGACGGAACTCAAAATATATTTGGATTTTTATACTTACAACATTAAACACACTTTGAAAGCCAGTGTTTTTATAATTTTCTATTTAATTTGAAATTATAAATATACCTATATATCACAAATTTCAAATTCTAGACCACATAATATATATATTGATGGATTCATTTTTCATGAATAGTAAATTTAATTTTTGGTAAGTAAATTAGTTTTTTTACCTTTTTACGAGCACTAGCTTGATTCCACCTCCAATATGTATGGCGATAATTTTACGACTTGACAGGGCCTTAAAAAATAATATCTACAATCAGTCCCTTTCAGATCATTGTAAAAAAGATTAAGAGTCATCGTCTTTATGATAAAGCCTAAGGTAACCTAAGGTACACCTAAGAGATGTAGATATGATATCTCTCAGATACTTCTGTATCATAATATCAAAGCTAAAAACCAAAAGACATTCTCCAAACATACCTACCCTATCTAAAGGTTGCGGATTTGTAAACAGATTGCTACCGATTGTAGGAAACAGATAATGATTCACGTCTGGGTCTCGTTATCGCGTTTGGAGGCGAGTCCACGTGCTCGGCTATCCGCTTGGGGCGACGACCCATTCAGCCAGAACAAACAATTCTAAATGAAACCGCACAAGTAAGCGTTTCATCGCGGAAAACCGCGCTCTGTCGAGTAAACTACTTTTAACTTTTCTAATAAGCAATGTAGAGTGCCTGAAAATGAATCGAATTGTAACCGGGCAACATTGATCAAAAATATATATTTAATGTCACATACATATTTTTCAAATATCCTAATTAACGTATTCGTTAGTTAGTTGATGTAGTATAAAATCAAGTAGGAAAATAACTCGTAACTCGTAGATACTAAGCCCTCCCCCGCCCCAGGTAATGCCCTGAGCTGAGGTTCATTGGTTCATGAGGCCCCCATTCGGGGGTGTTCTCTAGGGTGGTTGTTATGTTGCCCGGTTGAGAGCCCTCTGCGCTCGCCGATTTGTCCGGTCTGGTAAGGTTGATGCAGCCATAACAGACCTTAGTCCTTCCTAAAAAAAAACCTGGAGGTCAGTGCTAATAGAACTACCTTTTATACTTCGTAGACCTGAATAAGTGTATTATGAAAGCCTTTAAACGCTGGTACGAGACGAAAACTTACCGGCCCCGAATATTTAGCCTCTTTTTTCGTAAATATTTGAAAGTTCCAGTAACCTTCTATCACAATAGCAGTAGGTAACGCTTTTTTATGCTGAAGCAGCTGAAAGGTTTCATTATGAATGGAGGGTAGTTGGCGCCACTCAGTCGGCCACGGCAGGCGCGATCTTGTCGCTGGCACAGATCTACTTGCTATACTACCATAGCATACGTTCGTTACAGTGAGTCAAGAATAAAAAAATATTGAAAATAGGTTAATTAAATCACTGGTATGTATTAGAAAAGCAAGTATTACATTAGAGTAAAATATAAATTAAGATCGCTAGGGAGGTACTTATTTTTTATAGTTTTGAATCTACCACTTTTCGCAAAATACCTCCTAATCAACACAAATTTTGTGGATCAGTTTTTATTTCTAATATCCAAATCACACTTATACCTAATTGTCAGGGGAATGCTTGTAACTGGCTAATGTAAAACCAAACCTGGTATTTATTTTGATATAGAAATTTGCAGTTATCTACGGTTTCAGTGGACATCTGAACTTGGTAAGTCTATAATTATTTATCATTTCTTATTACCCAAACCTTGCCTGGAAGAGACGCCTTTAACGACAAGACCACCTAGGTATATTCTTGTCTCTATATCTTATTCTTCTAACTTTTGTTTTATTTTATTTTATGCTGCACTGTATACTTATACACTGTGACATTTTCTACAACAGTCTGGCAATATACAAGCTAGCAATCGATGCAGTTAAAGAGAAGTCGAACGAGACGCCACTATCCACCACATATAGACCTATCCCTCTCTACACATAAAGGCATGATCAATTCCTGAACTGGCACACATCACCGCCGACTAATGCAAACAACAATGTGGTCACGAGACGTTCCGAACTCAATCAGTGATTTCATTCCACACCTACGATTGGTTAGACGACTTGATCGTGTTTGACACCGGCAAAGATAAACGATCAGATTTTCGACGTGAAAAAATGTAAGGGTAGTTGTTTGATTTCTAGGAACTAGCTTTTACTCTGCGGCTTTAAGCGCAAGGTTTTTCGAAATAAAAAGGATCTTATATGTTTTCCTAGATTATGATATACCTGCGACCCAAACGTAACAATGGGTTGTACCGTTGAAGCGTCAAAAGGGTTAAAAACAGTCTATCACATAACTTATTATTGGGTACAGAAGAATCTAATCTCTCCCAAAAGCCTAAAGCTAGAAGGTAATTTCATACTTTAATGAATCCTTACTAATATTATGAATGCGAATGTGAGTTTGTTAATTATCTTTACGATGAAATAAGGCACTGATACTTTTTATCTTAGACCCTCACTTGATACTTTTTATTCCAGGAATGCGGGTGAAACCGCGGGGCGAACCTAGTGAAAAATAAGTATTCGAAATAAAATTCTACTTTTTCTTTTATTACGTCAGAAGACATAGTTATTCAAGGACATTACCTGTTGCCGATCTTTACAAAGTGTGAAAATATAAAACATGTTTAATAGTTATTTTTTGGTTCATGAATAATGATGATATTCTTATATCATGGAAGCAATTTTCATAAATGGGCAGTGAGCAAGGGCCTGCAATATCTCAGGGTTTGTCCGACATCCGAAGAATGTACGCTTCTCGACTTAATGAGGTTTTAGTATTTGTACATAATAATCTTGAATTCAAGATAATAATATATTCTTCTTTGTCCTCTCATTTTGTTATTGAACAATAACGCTAAATGAAAAATATAAAAGATTATTAACGCATAAAATTAATATAGAATTCTATAGAATAGTTTCCCGAAACAAGATTATGTCGTCAAAAGGGTTCAAAGTTATGTTTTCAAAGATGTTATTCTGGAGTAAAATTACATAGCATAGATCTTATTTTCTTTAGATATCAGGATTTTCAGACAGCTAGTACAATTTTAATTTAAAATATTTGAACGAATTCCACAAGACGTCGGCAAGGTGAGTATTTAACTGAAATTCCGCACGAAATTACAGTTGCAAAGAACACTGAACTATTTCTACGCCGACAAAGAGTTTCAAGTTTAGTTATTTTGCATCCGTTTCTCTTCACTTTACAGCAAACATAGCAATAATACATCTTTACAGATTTTTTTTTCGCTAACTTAATAAATTATGGCGTAATTTATTTTTTAATTTTTTGTTCTTTTTGATTTTTCTGGGATCCCATCATCAGATCCCAATTTTGTGACAATAGGACCACCTCAGGAGTATAAGTACCGACTTTCTGATGAAAAAAAAAAAATATCGGTCGATAATTGACAGAGATATTGTTGAGCATACAAACATATAAAAAAAATACGTGCAATCGAACATAGAACCTCCTCCTCCTTTTTTGAAGTCGGCAAAAACTACCCAAAGATTCCACATTACGCTTAGTTTCTTATTTTTTGAACAATTTCAAATTTGATTTCGAATTCAGTTATTTTACAACTATTCATATACATTATGTATATAACTACTAAAGTATAAGTAAGAAAATATTTTATCATCAATTATTTTGAGTTGATTTTTGTTTGCGTTACGACACAAGTGTTTGTTATTACAGAAAGCACTTAAATTATGATATAACCGTTCATAATCATTAATTAATATGATCATTCACAAGCACAACACTGCGGAAGTCGGCGCGTAATATCGTTAATACTCTGATTAACTGCCTTGAGGAAATATTATATGAACCCCTTGCAGAATTAATTAATATAATCGCAATTAATATACCAGCCGCATCACCTCATTAAAATTGAATGTATAGGTATAATGAAGATTATGAGAAGATTAGATGGTTAATATCAGTAGCTCAGATGAATGATAGGTTCTATAATTCATCTATGATCAGTTGATAATTTCATTTGATGTCAACAAATGAAATCAATCTATGGATTTATGGATTGACAAGCCAGTTGGCGCAGTTGGTTAAGACACGACCTATCACGCCGCTGGTCATGGGTTCGATTCCCATCCAGGACAAACATTTGTGTGCATGAACATGTCTGTTTGTCCTGTGTCTGGATGTAATTATCTATATAAGTATGTATTTACAAAAAGTAGTATATGTGGTATATCAGTTATCTGGTTTCCATAGTACAAGCTCTGCTTAGTTTGGTATCAGATAACGAACATGGTGTGAAAAAAAAAAAACATTTTACTAAGTGTGGTGCCAGCCCAACCCACCGTGTTGATTTCCTCCCCGAAAGCTCAAACTCATTGTAGAATTTGATTACCACTAAGCAATCATAACTTCAATATAATAATCATAAATAAATACTTACTAATACTGGAACAAAAACTGTAATAGGTACCGAAATTCAAAAGAAAGTACCCATGCTAACTTTTTTGCCGGGGAGCCTTCTTAGTGAACCGGTAGTTGAGTCAATAGGGTAGTTTCCTGGCATATCAAATCAGCAACATTTTAATAAATGTCAAAACGATCGGTTACATGGAATATTGTAGGAAATACTAAGCTATGACGTCATAGTTTCACAGCATCAAATGATCAGCTACTCTTAGTGGTTCTACTGGTAATTAAAAATCATAAAATGCATTAAATATACAACATATTTGATGTTTCCGCGTGTTTTCAGATGTTTTATGCATTGGTTAGTGTTTGATCATTTATTTTTGACACTGTCATCTAGCCTATTGTAGGTAACTTTTGACGTTTATAAAAGTGCCTTAACTGGGCCTAAATCAGGGGCGCCATCTCCGTGGGTGCTCGGGGGCTCCAGCATCATAATAACTAAAATAAAAGTCATCATCCTAGTGTCACTATCACCGGGGGGTGACCCGACCTACACTTTTTATTGTAAAGTTTTAAAGTAAAGGTAGTAATAGGTAACTGTATTTCCTTTTCCTGCATATAAAAGTTATGTTACACACTAATATCATAATGGTTTAGTTTTTACAACAGAATACGGTCTTTACACACTCACACTTACGTATTTAAATAAAGTACACGACTAGAAATCAAATAAAGTGTCGCATTACTTAGGTACTCGTATTTTCATTTATTTAGGTAAAAATATTTCCGTAATTTCCCCGTACAAACTCTATACCGACCAAAATTTGACTAAGAAAGTACATGCCAATTTAGACAATGTAACTTATATGCAAAAGCTAATAGCTTGTAGGTTTTAGAGGCAGTATGCGCGTAGTAGCGAAACGTACATGTGGGTAACTGGCCATTGTTCTGTTCAACCGGACGGTCGGTGGTTGTGAATTATAATAGAAGAATGAACTCAGGTACTCGTTTTGCTATGAATACATTATAAATGAGAATAGGCTAGGGTTCCAGCCATTTTCTATTATAAAGTAAATCACAGTTTACCTAATTTTAGGTCACGGAACAATAGAACCTGTTTCTTATGACGAAGGTTCACAGCGTTTCATCACGAATTTGTGAATAATTTGGATAAGCAAAGGAATCCCTCACAAAGGATAAGGTGCGACCACCATTTTCGTATTTTATTTGAATAGGTACCTAGGTACTTTTCAAATTTTTGTTTGTTCACTACTTAACATAATGATATAAATGGCTTGCCAGCAGATATAGAATGGGCTGATTATAGAAGAAAAGCGAGATAGCTGGGAGAACTTTGATCGCGCGATGTAGGTAGGTTTTGTGAAATCATCTCGCAATGTGTCGCAACTATCGTGCATTGTAGCGCCATCTACTTTGAAGGCCTTGTTTATATTGTTGATAAAAATAGCTATAGCTACATTGACTACATCCTGTAGTTAAGTCTCTAAATTCAGCAACAAAGCCACGAGCTTATTAAAAAAACAACGTTATAATTTAAGTTCTCGTAAAGCAGACATGCTTTAAGCATTTCAGCCGGATGCAGTCTGAAATTACAATCTGCCGTGCGCTCACGGTACAAACCGTGACTCCGTAAATGTATGTCATGCGATACACTTTTGTTGAACTATACGAAACATAGTAAACGCACCCTCGTCCATGCCCTGTTTATTCACTGAACAACTGTTGAATCCTAAAACAACTAGATTTAGGTAGCTAGACTAACTAACTACTATCCAGATTAAAATAAAAAGGAGGAACGGTACGTAGTCCTCGAACGATATATTTGGAATCAAATGAAATATTTTTATTAAAATAGAACTCTAATGCACGGTTTGGAAGGTTGCTTATGCTGAAAAGGGCCGGCAATAATTTCAGCAATTATACTCATTTCAAAATAAACTTGTATCATTCACATAAAATATGTCCTGCAAGAGCGAATACTACACCCAAGCCTTTTTGTCATTTAAATATTCGTTAATATTATAATAAGCCTTCTGTACTAAAACGGTCTTAGTTTTTTTGTGAAGGCAAATTTGCAAGAGATATCGTGTTATAAAAGCGTGTACAGAGCTACAACACTTTTTGGAGTCTATTTTAAGCAGAATTTAAAAGTTTATGCTTATTTCTGACGGGCTAGTTGGCGCAGGTGGTTAAAACACCACCTATTGATTTGATGTCACACGACACGATTTTTTATAATAATTGTTTTTTATGTAGTTCCTACCAATCTTTTACTGTGTTGTGTGACTTATTCAAAATAAATATTTTTCTTTCTTTCTTTTTCTTTCTATTGCGCCGCAGGTCGTGGGTTCGATTCCCATCCAAGACAAACATTTGTGTGCATGAACATGTCTGTTTGTCCTGTGTCTGGGTGTAATTATCTATATAAGTATGTATTTACAAAAAAAAAGTAGTATATGTAGTAAATCAGTTATCTGGTTTCCATAGTACAAGCTCTGCTTAGTTTGGGATCAGATAACCGTGTGTGAAAAAATGTCTCAGGATATTCCCAGGATATATCTAGTATTGATACATTGCACGACACTTTTTTTTAGAAATAGACTAATATTTAGATGAACAATTAGTATTTTCTCATAAATACCTAAAGCAACGCTGCAGTGAGGATACTAATTTGTTTAAATTTATCTCTGAACGGGGCAGCGATTGGCACACATTTTCTATTTGTAGTTGGTTTTATTTTGACTTTAGTAGTTTTAACTATTTCAAAAGTTTATTTTAAATTGAGCGTCGATAGAGATTCCTGATTAACTCTGAGGGAAGCTCGAGAATTCAAATTGTAAATAGCCTGCATCGCTCTTTTCTGTAGAATAAAAATAGTTTCTTTAACAACTGCAAAATACCATAACGTAAAAGTTAATTCAAATTAAAGTTAGCAAGTAATTGTGTTAAAATGAACTATTCAAATACTTTGCTTAGATATGGCAAAATGGAAACTTGCCTATAATTTAGTAGGATCACTAAGATCTCCCGCTTTGAACAAAGGAGTAACTTTTCTGTTTCATTATTGGAGTCATACATTTTTCTTGGGTTATGAGGGTTGGGTTGGATTTTTTATGTTTCACTGAAAAAGTTTAGGTAGTACTGGAGCATCTGCGGTCAATGTTCCATTTTTAATTTAAATTGGTAACGGCGCGGCGTTCTTGACAGTCTAATGGCGTCAGATTTTACGTAAGTACCAAATCGTGTAAGGAAATGTAGAGCTGACTGAAATTAATGATTATCGAATTACGTTGGGATCATCAGAATAAAGACTGATGCTTGTTCGCATCAGAAACGTCCATTAATTTAATTTTAGGTATTAAGTCCGAATTTTTATTGCATAAAATATGGCAATTAAATCTTGTAAAACCTATGTTTCAGATAGGCTCTACACTTTCTATATTACTAGGTGAGAAAGTGACGGATATATTTAAAATCTGAGTTTTACCAGACCAGCCGCGAATTATACGTAAATACTATTGCGTATCTTTTAGTGGTAATATCGTAATGAACATCATTAATAATTTCATCCAATGAACGCGCTACGATGTAGATTATTTTGTGGTCATGATGAGCCCTCATTGGATGATTTTCAGCAATGATGTTCATTACCATTACTAGTCTAGGTCTACCGCGTATCTTAGGTGGTATCTTTTGAAGCAGAGGCTTCATACCATGTTTTATGATGAGAGGTTACTGTTTATTTTCTTTGTCGATACGCTGACGTCGTTACGATAGGTTATTAGGCAGCCTTGTATCGATTATTAGACAAACTAAATTGTTTGCGGTTGTCGAAAATCTGCCGTCAAGTACCTTACTATCAGTGTGTGCAAGCACCTATCCGACAGCTGTACCTACTTGATAACAAGACTCAACTAGTCCACTTCTAGTCTTTGTCTAGCCACCCATTATTACTAATAGCGGTCAGATTATGCTCAAACACAGACCTATATAGATACATAGGTATTAAAAAGAAAAAAATGCTAAATAGTCGCATTACTAAGGCTTTTGTCTAAGTATCTGGAAAAGTTAGCTAACCATTTTCTTCATTATGATTGAAGGTATCATTCACATGTAAATACATTACAAAATAAATTACGAATGTGGTAAATCTTCAAAATGAGGTAAACTTATTCTTATTCGTAAACTATATTCATAGAACAGTCATAGAATAACTACATTTTCAAATTCTTAGCAACTTGAAGTTACATAGTTTTACTTATTTCCAACATACAAGCAACAAGGTTGTTTTGTGCATTCAGAGAAAGTTTCACAACTAACATAATCATACACAGATGAATTTTGTAGGTAACTACTCAAAGACGAAATGAAATATCAGCGTAACCACAAGCTTCACAAGAGCTCGGGTTAATAATTTATTTAACTCTATTTATTACGAACAGAGCGGTTGTAAGAGTTGTAATAAACATTCTCCAAGAGCGTAAAATAGTAATGTTTTCATGTTCTTTGAAAGAATTAAAAAAAATTACGCAGCTGCTCGAAAATGTATGTACCTAACTTTAAAATTCATAAGCAGATAGAAATGTAGGTAGTTTTATGTCATCCTGGGTAACATATTATAGGTAGGGTACCTACATACGTAAACTGATTGTTATTTTTTTCATTAGATCCATAGAATTAGACATTTAAAATACAAAATTAGAATAGAGGAACAGTAACAGGAAATCGTAAAAACACCCGGACGAGACGGGTTAGCTAGGTACGCAATAACAGTTCTTGGTCATTGGAAAGATTTGTCAAATAGACACGTACCTACCTACTACTTACAAGAAAATAAAAACCAAGTTCCTTACATTCATTCACGTCTTTCCCGCAATAAATAATTAATTGGTAGGTAGGTAATTTGACCGGGCTGTCGTCGCACCGACACACCCGCAACAAGCACGATTATTTTCCAAATAAATCTGAATTAAGTAGCTATACCTTTTCCCCATTGTAACGATGAACCCGTCAAGTTTCGCCTGAAAAGCAATAAATCTACGAGAGCCTTAACATTTACCTTCCACGGCGAGATTGTATGGAATGAAAATAAATCGCACCTAATTCAGAGCCAAATCGGCGAGATGAAATTGAAATTGGGCTGTGTAATGGTGTTGTATAGTAATCCGAACGAGTTTCTTACGGGCCGCGACGGCCTAATTGATGCCCGTCTGAGTGGCCCCGGGCAATAAACGCAAGAGGAAAATTGCCGCAAACTGTGCATTCGCTTCGACCTCATTGTGGAATCGAGTTGAGGTTATTAACGATTTTAGTTTTAATTGCTCAGGTAATAATGGGTAGGTAGGTTCTTATTTCAATCACCGTTAGTGTTGTCTACACTTTAGGGTTAATGATTTTGTGTTGAATACGCTTTTAATTATAACAATTTGGACAAATAGGTAGTTTTACTTAGACTTAAGTACCTAGTACCAACGAAAAATACCTGCCTTATTTTTTTAAGGAAATCTTCCCCCAGCCACTAAAATAGGGGATGGAAATTTGTGTGAGACTCTCCCCAAAATTTGTACAGAAAAAACAGTTACGTGGAAAATAGTTAGGTAAATAGGTAGGGGTAGGTAGAGGTAGGTAGAGGTACGTAAGGGCAGGTAGAGGTGGGAGAGGTGGACTGGGACCTAACTACCCATACCTACCTAGGTTGTTCTCAGGGCAGGACAACGTCTGCCGGGTCAGCTAGTTGATAATAAAGGCAAGTCGTGGAAAACTGCTCACTCTGGGAAATGCAACTGACTGGACCATTGATTTATTACAAATTATAATATAAATAATATAATAGCAAAAAAGTTGATAAATTCAAATTTTATCTAGTTTTTTGCTAATTGCAGCTCAGTTATAGGTACTCGTAGGTCGTAAGTTATCAACATGTTATTTGCGACAAGAATGGTAGTATATATACTGATTAATAACAAAAGAAATCATCAACATCTTTCTCCAAGGTATATTAGTAACATTTTCATGAAATAGTCGTATAGGTATGTCAGTTGAATTTGTAACCAGTTCTTTATAAGTAGCTCCGTGTGTGAAGGGCCTAATAATTACCACGACGCCGCCTGTTGTTAAATTTGGCAACATTAGCATTATTACAATAGTGTAACAACAAAAAGTGATGTGTAGGTACGGTCTAGCGAACACGTCACACATTGTGGTTGTTTACTCATGGTTGGATGGTTGGACAACTGAGATCACTTTGGTGAGATCGGTTGGGCGGTCCCGACCGTGTGTAGACTGGCCCTTAGATCTGTGGCTACGTTTGCAAACCCCGACCTACCAGCTTCACTTTTGCTCGGGCGGTCGACGCGTGCGGACATTTTTTTCTTAACGACTTCATTGTCTTCTTGCTAATTAATTTGTAAATTTAGAGGAATAGATTATTTTTGTTTCATATTGTTTTTTTTAAATAAATTCGCTTCTGGTCGATAAAATCAGAAGAGGGATGGTGCTACATCGCCTGCCCGCTTTTGGTGGTCCTGACCTAAATTAGTATTAGTATAATCGATTATTGATTCGTTATTTTAAATATTTGTACATAGTGATTTTAAGTATAATGTCGGAGGAACGTGTTCGTTCTCGAAAGCGTAAGCGAGATTCAGATAGGGAGGTGTTAGACGCTATCCTTGCTAGACTGAATACGCTTGAAGGTCGAATATCTGTGCCGCCGTCCGAGCCTCCTACAACGCCGCCGGCTGCGTCGACATCCCAGACGGTGCATACGCCGCAGCCGGCATACCCTGCGCCTACGCCTGGTGTCGAGAACCACGACGTCGCCGCCACGGCGGGTCAAGTACCCGCATCTACATCACAGGAACGTGGGGACACTGCATGTGGAATTGTGGAGGCCATCACTTCGTTAGTCAAAGTAAGATCTAACCAATATTTTGTCTAATTTTGATCCTAATATTCATAGTATCGATGTTTGGTGCAAAGAAGTCGATAGGGCGAAGGAAATTAACGGATGGGATGATAACGAGTGTCTGTCGCGAATAGGGAACTGTTTGAAGGGTGACGCACGTGTGTGGCTAAATGAATGGTCTACCAACGATCGCACGTGGACAAATTTTAAACGGGAGTTTTCAACGCTTTGTCCACGAGACATCGATACTGCAAATATACTATTCGAAGTGATGTGCACCGACTCCAGAAATTTCGCTACGTTTGCGGAGTATGCTAGGCGTTCATTATTGAGGTTAGGATTAGTGAAGGGTTTATCGGATGACTTAATTGTTGCCATTGTTGTAAGAGGCATCGCAGATCCCCACATCAAGGCGGTCTATGAATGCGAAATTACAACCTAAAGATTTGGTTCAATTTTTATCAGTTTATACAAAACCCAATAATGATTTTCTAACTACCCGCGAATCATTTCGTTCAAATTGGACAGGTAATTCCAAAATTGGTAGGCGTGATAAAATTAGAAGGCCTATTAGTGATTTAAAGTGCCATTCGTGTGGGAAGCTAGGACATAAACGTTCCGATTGCAGTAGTGCTAAAAGACCCAGTATACCTAGTAGTAATTCTTCAGCAGTAAAACTTAATACAGTTAAACAATGTACATTTTGTAAAAAGAATGGTCACGAGGCTGATGTTTGTTTTACCAAGCAAAGATCGGAGTCGACGAACCGTAACTTGAGTAATGTAAACCTTTGCAACAAGCTAGATGATTCAAATTTAAAATCGATGAGTGATGTGACTAGTGCGGTTATTCAAGGCATACCTATTGACATTTTAATTGACAGTGGTTCTTGCATATCTCTAATATCGAGTTCTTTACTAAAATATTTTACTCTTAATCAAAAAGCAACCTATCGTGTTTTACGTGGTATAGGAAGTCAGCTCGTCGAGAGTACTTCGTTTGTTACATTAATTATCGAACTTCCATACATTTCTATTGAAACTGATTTATATGTTGTGCCACATGATAGTATTAGTACGCCAGTGATTATAGGCACCGATGTACTAGATCGTGAAGGCATTACTTATATCCGACAAAATGGTATGCAAATTTTGACACGTTCAGAAGCACCTGCTAAAGTAAATAATGTTCAACTCGACATTGGTAATGTAAATTCACCGCTTGTTGGTGACGAAAGGCAACAACTTTTGTCGGTTATAGGCGATTTTGCAGATTCGTTTATAACTGGTACAGCTACATCTACAGTCAAGACTGGTAGTATGAAAATAGTGCTATCTAGTGATGAACCGGTTAGGTATAGGCCTTATAAATTATCTTACGATGAAAGGCTTCGTGTCCGAAATATAGTTAACGACTTGATCAGTAAAGGTATAGTCAAAGAATCCGAGTCACCCTATGCTAGCCCGGTAATCCTTGTAAAGAAGAAGGACGGCACAGACAGAATGTGCATCGATTATAGGGCTTTAAATTTACTTACTGTTAAGGATAGATTTCCATTGCCACTTATCGATGACCATATTGATCGCTTGGGCTCCAGTAGGTACTTTACAAGCCTCGATATGGCTACTGGATTCCATCAAGTCCCTATGGAGGAGAGTTCTATTCCTAAAACGGCCTTTGTAACCCCCGAGGGTCACTTCGAATACATTAAAATGCCATATGGTTTATCTAATGCCCCGGTCATCTACCAGAAAATTATCACAAAAACACTAAAACCCTTCATTGACTCGGGAAGCGTCCTCGTTTATATTGACGATGTCCTTTTATTATCGAATTCGGTATTTGAGGGCCTCAAGCTTTTACGACACGTCCTAGATACATTAACTTCTTCTGGGTTTTCAATAAACTTAAAAAAGTGCACATTTCTTAGTAGTGAGATAGAATACCTTGGGAGATTTATAAGTAAGGGTCAGGTTAGACCGAGCCCCCGTAAAGTCCAGGCTTTAGTTGATTCTCCAAAACCACGCAACGTAAAGCAAATTCGGCAATTTCTTGGCCTGGCTGGCTACTTTAGGCGGTATATTCCAAATTACGCTCAGAGAACTGCCTGTATAGCGCGTCTTACCAAGAAAGCAGTACCGTTTGAATGGGGAGTAGAACAGGATAATGCTCGTGAATATTTAATTCACTGCTTAACGATTGAACCCGTGTTGGCTATATATGATCCACAGTTACCTACTGAGCTTCATACCGACGCCAGCGCAGTCGGTTATGGTGCAGTTCTTATACAAATTCATGAAAACGGACTAAGACGAGCCGTTGCATACTTTAGCAAATCCACTCAAGGAGCAGAGCCAAAGTACCACTCTTACGAGTTGGAAACCTTAGCTGTAGTAAGGGCGTTGCAGCATTTTAGGCAATATTTATTAGGTGTACCTTTTAAAATTGTAACAGACTGCAATGCGTTAAAATTAACTGAGCGTAAGAAAGATCTATTACCACGAGTAGCTCGATGGTGGTTGCACATGCAAGATTTTCAGTACACTTTTGAATATAGAAAAGGTTCGCTTATGTCTCATGCTGACTATCTAAGTAGGAACCCCATTGATGTATATCATATTCAAAACCCCAAAAATTGGGCAAAAATGGCCCAATCCGCTGATGAAGAAACCCTTAAATTGATAGATCGACTTAATAACGGTCAGTTAGATTCATCGCAGTATGTTGTTAAAAACAACCTGCTTTATTTTAAGTATGCGTCAACTGGTGAGGAGTCTCGTTTGCTTTGTTTCATACCTAAAGGGTATAGATTAAGTTTATTACACGTGTTTCACGACGAACAGGACCATATTGGTTACGATAAAACTGTAGATCTCATTCTTCGCCATTTCTGGTTTCCTGGATTACGACTATTTGTTAGAAAATATATCAAACACTGTATTGTGTGTCTTTCCCACAAACGGATTGCAAGAGCTTCTCATCAGCCTATCGAGTCGTGGTCAAAGCCAGATATCCCCTTTTCGGTGGTGCATATGGATGTTTTAGGTCCACTCCCAGAGTCCCGGGGTTATAAATTTGTATTAATTATTGTTGATGCATACTCAAAGTTTTGCCTGTTATACGCCTTGTATCGTCAAGACGCCGACGAATTAAAACGTGCCTTTACTAATGCTGTATCCCTATTTGGATCCCCAAGACTCTTGGTCACAGACAGAGGACGGATGTTTGAAAGCAATAATTTCCAAGAAATGGTTAAGTCCCTTGGTAGTGAAACACACTTTATTACTCCTGGCATGCATCACGAAAATGGCCAAGTCGAGCGTTATTGCCGAACATTACTTAATCTACTTCGTATCGAAGTTAATCATAAGGGTCAAAATTGGTCGGATATCTTATGGAAAACTCAACTTATCTTGAATTGCACTAAGCATAGTACTACAGGCTTGTCTCCTCTCCAGTTGCTCATTGGTAGCGATTCATCAACCCCTGTTATACGAGCCCTTGTAAGAGATGTCGCTTTAGAACTTGCAACTCCCAATCGAGAAGCGACTATGATGCTACGCAGACAGCACGTGTCCTCATTGTTGACGTCTAATCAACATCAGCAAGATGTATACGTAAATAAGGGACTGACACCGCCACGTGAGTTCAGTGTAAATGATACTGCGTTCGTCATTAAAGCATCACAAGCAGCAGGAAAGTTTGATTCCTGTATGCGTGGACCCTACCGGGTTCTGAGAAAACTGCCACACAGTCGTTATGAACTGGAATTATTAGCTGGCTCGTACGGAAAGCGTACTGAGGCTGCCGCTGAGAACATGGTACCATGGGCGGGAGCGTGGACTCCTGAAACATGCGCTGCATTTTTTGATAGTGAGTTGCTCATATTGATACACACACGTTGCATGCAGACTCCATGCCTCTGCCTCTAGGGCACGCAGACTCCACGCCTCTGCGACGGAAAACGGTTAGCTCTGAAGGGGCGCTGTTATTGGTATGATAGCCACTGACAACTTTTGTAAAAAAAAAAAAAAAAACGCTGGCCAGTGGAACTATGTTGATGAATGTTTAAGGGCCCTTGAATGAGAAGAATGAGTGTTATCTTGTAATAAAAGGAGATCATTTAGAACATGCATGGTATGTATGTACGTAATGGATGTGAGATGAATGAAGACATAATATTGAAAGTTATTACGTTAGGTATGTAAACTTGTGTAACGTGATATTTATGTCTAATATGTCCAATTTCTGCTAATTTCAGCTGATCAATCTGATGATGACGGATGTGTGACGTTAGCTGATGCTGCAGCTGAACCAAGCCACGAGCATCCAATAGTTGCGGACGAGGACGTTCCGCCGTCAGGAGAGGCCGTGTAACAACAAAAAGTGATGTGTAGGTACGGTCTAGCGAACACGTCACACATTGTGGTTGTTTACTCATGGTTGGATGGTTGGACAACTGAGATCACTTTGGTGAGATCGGTTGGGCGGTCCCGACCGTGTGTAGACTGGCCCTTAGATCTGTGGCTACGTTTGCAAACCCCGACCTACCAGCTTCACTTTTGCTCGGGCGGTCGACGCGTGCGGACATTTTTTTCTTAACGACTTCATTTTCTTCTTGCTAATTAATTTGTAAATTTAGAGGAATAGATTATTTTTGTTTCATATTGTTTTTTTTAAATAAATTCGCTTCTGGTCGATAAAAATAGTGTACCTAGTACACTTACCTTTTTTCCGTTCCGTTTCAAAATACGAGTAACTATTTAAAATAATTTCGTTACAGCGGTATCAATACCAAAACTTCAGTTCCATATCGTTACGGATTTCGTTAATTTGTAACGTTATAGTGTAAGTGCCCTTATTCTCCGTGTTGCTGTAACAGTGTTGATGTAGATTGTAGAGGGAAATGTATACTTGTATTCTTTAGCAACTTTAAAGGCTACGGAATGAATATTCTAGCATGTTTTTAGAACGTTTAGCCATTTCTTCTTTTATTGACATGGCAACATTGATCATAATCAATCTGTGCCACAGATCACTATATAATGTAGCTACTGGTAGCTACGCTAATCTGTGCTCCAAGACTCCAACTCCAATCAACCATCCGAATCGACTTTTTGGCGGGAACTTGCGAAGTGACGTTGCGTTTTCGTTTTATTTTCATAAAATCGTGTATTTTGAGTTTTATTGAATATTATCGGTGGTATTTTGTCCAATAAAGATCAATACAAGTGCACCAGTGAAGTGAAATGAAATGATTACGTGTATAGTGGCTTTTCAAGTTGTCTCAAGAAGTCCATGAAAAGTTTTAGTAGAACGGCTACCATTGTACTAAAACCTAACTAAACTGACTGACTATGACTCGACGAAGATTTAACATGACTTGAACTTTGAAACTTGACGATTGACGAGAATTTAATACATGAAGAATACAAAAATACCTACATTGCTCAACTTGACACTGGCAAAATACACGAAGTGTGATGCCAAAATTAAAAAAAAAACCTTCCGAATCAAAATAAAATCTCTCTGCTGTATTGTAGGTTATTAAATTAGTGATTTTATTTATTTATTAATGGAATAGAACGTTATTAGGCTTAATTAATAATGACTTCAATACTAATTAATGCTATAAAGAGGCTCCACATATCAGTTTCACCATTTATTACGCCACAAATCAGAACTTTGTCTAATCTTTCCGTAGTAAGCACTACAAATTCAAATGCCTTAGATGTAACCAAAAAAGAATGGAAGTTTCAGCCGCATTACACAAAACCCCGTGAGGTATGGATTGAGAACTTAGACTCGATTGAAGAAAAGAAAATAGGATTGTTTGAACTACATCCTTCAGTTTATGCAGCGCCAGCGCGAGTCGACATCATACATCAGAATGTTGTGTGGCAGCGGAAGTACAGATGGGTGTCATGGGCTCATACGAAAACCCGAGCTGAAGTCCGTGGAGGAGGCAAGAAACCATGGCCGCAAAAAGGTCTTGGTCGTGCACGACACGGTTCTATTAGATCTCCATTATTCCGTGGTGGTGGTGTCGCCCATGGCCCACGCTCTGGGAAGACCCATTTCTTCATGTTGCCATTTCACTTAAGAATACATGGTCTAACAACCACTCTATCTGCTAAACTAGCTCAAGATGATTTGCATATTGTCAAAGATCTTGAACTGCCTTCAGATGAACCAGAGTATATTGCTGAACTTATTGAAAGTAGGAATTGGGGTCCATCAGTACTAATTGTTGATGAGTAAGTATACATTGAATAATAAAAATAAATAGTAATTTAGCCCTTTATTCAGACAGTTTATAGGAATAAAATATTAATTAATAAGTATCCATAGATTATAATCAGCCAAATCTACCTAAGCTCAAATTCCATGTTAGTTTAGCGGTCACTCAATCAAGCCTTTGTCCTCTCAAATACTAAGGTCCAAGCTCACCAACTAGAAAATGGCCCAATAAATTTCAATCCCTCCCTCCCTGGAATGCATGCCCTCCAGCACGGTGGACTGACAACCTTAAAAAGGTGGCCGGACTGGGATAGTTGCGGGTGGCTATAAACAGAAAGGAGTGGCGAAGCCTATGTCCAGCAGTGGACCCAAAATCAGGTTTTTTTTTTCACATTAAAAATTCATCCAACATCCAATTATAATTTAATGGTCTGTTTTCTTTTTGGTGAACATGGACCTAAGTCTGATTAAGATCTTTGACATTAATAAAATTTTGTGTACTCTATTTATACAGTACTGACTATGCTCCGAGAAATATAACAGCAGCAACTGATGCCCTACCACACGTCAACATAATGCCTGTTTACGGACTCAATGTATATTCAATGTTAAAACATGATACCTTGGTCTTAACTCAATCAGCTGCTGAGAAAATAGAAGAACGAATACTCACCCATCTCAATTCTAACACAAGAGATAAAGAGGCAGCATTTAAATTAGATCAAGTGTAATAAAATATAATAGTAGAAATTGTTGTAAAGTAAACAAATAAAAATATATCCTGATTTATTTTATTTTACATTTCCTAAGTAGTAAACTAAGTTGTCATTTTTTATTATCATATCACTATCACCCATAATTAAATAGCTCATTGTTTACAAAAGCTTAAGTACACTAGGCCAGATGTCCAGATGGCCTACTCTGAAAAACAATACTTCATAGTTCGATCATCGTTGTCAAAATATTAACCAATAGGATTGCAGCAAACTGACGAGATCAAAATTTTGACAACAGTGATTGAACTGTCGTGTATCGTTTTTCGGAGTAGGCCCTCTGGTTATATAAATGATCCACTAACATACACTTACATTTCATAATCATTGTCCCTGTATATTAAATTTATTAACACTAAAGTACCAATTATAATTTGTAGGGATGTAAAAAAGCGTAAAACCTAATCTGTATTGAATACAGATAAGATTTTATCAAGTAACTTTTACAATAGTATACTCCCAATTATAATGATTTATTATAAACCATTTAATCATACTTCTGCTTGCTTTGCTTTCTGGCTTGCTTTGCCTTCTGGCTTTCTTTTTGTAACAGTACAACAAATGCTGAATCAAACAATATATCACAATTGTTTTTTTGTCTGAACTTCAGTTTTCTCTTTAGATTGGGTTTCAGGCACCTAAAACAGAAATGTTATGGATTAACTAGAACATAACAATACTGAGTTTTGTTTTATTCCATAATTTATTGGCTAAATATAATACTATATAACATGTTGTATGACGGCAATAGTATTATGATTAGTTAAAAAATATGTTTCATAAATAGTTATGAATTTATGGAACACTTGGCTATATCCTCTGACATCCCATCCACCACTGTGCGCCGGGCACAGTGGTGGATGGGATGGCAGAGGATTTAAAATTTATCAATTGAATCTTACAATATTTTAAATGCGAAAATATTTATACAGTAAGTATCTTTGTTATAATAATAATAATAATAATAAAGCTTTATTTTTCCAAACAAATTATCTACATAGCAGTTATTCTATACACGTTTTTTTTTTTATAAATATATTAAAGTTAAATTATTGCTTGGACCCCATCTGGGTAAAAGCCTCCTCCATTTTTTTCCAGTGAACTCTGTTTTTTGCAGTGGTTAGCCAGTTTTCACCGGCCACCGAGATTATATCGTCCACCCATCGTTTTCGTGGTCTGCCTATATTTCTTTTTCCCAGTGGACCGGTCCATGTTGTAGTTCGTTGGGTCCACCTTTTATCTGTAATTCTAGCAATATGTCCTGCCCATTGCCATTTCAGTTTTAGGGCATGTTTAAGAGCATCGGTAAGTTTAGTTTTTTGCCTTATATCTTTGTTCTTAGTTTTTTGAATCCTTTTTAATTTCAGTATACTTCTCTCCATTGCATGTTGTGTTGTCTGTATCTTATTTCTTACTTTGTTAGTATACACCCAGGTTTGGCATGCGTAGGTGAGGCATGGTAGGATACATGTTTCCATCACTGTTTTCTTTAATTCCATGCCGAAATTTCCCTTCAGTATATCTTTTCGTGCCCAAAAGTTCTTCCACGAGTTTGAAATTCTTCTTTCTACTTCCTCCTCGTTACTGTTTGTCTTGAATGAGAGCTGTTTTCCTAGATATATATAATCTTTGACATAGTCAATTACGGTTCCTTCTATTTGGATTGGTTTCTGGAGACTGTTTGACATTATTTTTGTTTTTTCGGCATTCATGTGTAGGCCTGTTTGTTTACTTACTTTGTTCAGATCCTGCATCATTAGTTCTAGCTCTGAAGATGATTTAGCAAAGATGGCTATATCATCAGCAAATCTTAAATGACTCAGGTGCTTTCCATTTATCCAGATGCCTTTGTTTTTCCAGTCCAGTCCCTGGAATATCTCTTCTAGCACTGCTATGAATAGTTTGGGTGATAGGGGGTCTCCTTGCCTTACTCCTCTATTGATTGCAAAGTCTTCTCCCGTTTTCTCCAGTTTTACTTTGCTTGTACTGTTTAAATAAATATTTTTAATAATATTGACATATTTAGTTTCTACATTGCAAGCTTGAAGTGTTTTCCAAATCGAGTTGTGGGTAATTGTATCAAAAGCTTTACAGTAATCAATGAAGCCTATATATAGAGGTTGGTTAAATTCCTTAAATTTCTCTATCAGTTGTTCTAGTGTTTGTATATTGTCAATTGTGGAAAATCCTGATCGGAAACCTGCCTGTTCAAGTGGTTGTCTCTTTTCTATTTTTGCTGATATTCTATCCAGAAGCATGGCTGAGAATATTTTATAAATGTTGGCCAGTAAACTAATGGGTCTGTAGTTGTTGATATCCACAGGATTTCCTTTTTTATAAAGTAGGATTATTTCTGACTTGCACCACTGTAGGGGGACTTTTTCTTGATTGAGTACCATGTTGAATAATTCTGTTAAAAAGGGCAATAGTAAAGGGGCCCCCCATTTTAGGACCTCGTTTCTGATGTTCTCAGGTCCAGGACTCTTGTTGGGTTTTAGTTTTTTGATTTGTTTTAAAATTTCGCCTACTGTTACTATATCTATTTCGCTTCTGGTCTCATACGCAGAATGTATGATTTCTCTATTGCATTCTTCAGGTGGTTTAGCGTAAAGTTGTTTATAAAATGAAGTGGCACAGTTTAAAATATCCTGTCTGGTTTTAGTTCCTTCCTGATTCTGTCCTAGGCTTTGTATCCATTTTCTATGTGTGGTTAGTTCTCTGTTCGCCCTTTTTTCACTTCTGTATCTTGTTAGGTTTCTTTCAATGATTTCCTTTTTATAGTTGTTGTAGTCTTCTCGTATTGCCTTATGTGCCTTTTTGTAGATATATTTCAGTTCGTCCTTCATATTTTTTGTTTTATTTTTTGTTGCTGTTAATTCGGTGCGTTTCTTTATTAATTCTAATGTACTGTTTTTGGTTTTTCATTATTTATTTATTTTATTTTCTCTGACTCCAATTTTTGTCTAACCAATTAATCTACTTTATATATCTCTGATGCTGATGGAAGTTGCCAATAAAAGAATAATCACTTAGGTAAAACTTGTTGTCTATATTTTCGGGTTCACACAATTAGTAAACTGTTACACAATAATTAAAATTACTAATATGTACTGCACTGTACAAAAGATGGGTGACGACTGGCTCGAGGCGGGGAAGGTGCGCTCGTAACATATAATATGCTGCGTTAACAATGTGTCACTACAGTATTCCTCCCCTTTCTTAAATTTTACCAAAATTTATAAGGAAACAAAATTTCATAACATTCAGTTACATACATGTTACAATATTACAAAACAATAAGTATTACACACTACAATGTTTTGCCTAACTGCAAATAGTTACTGTCGTCACGATTACAATAACAATGTATCGTCTTACATGAGGAATATTATTCACCTTCATTACTGTAATAAAATTTCTATATTATTTCTAGATTAGATTATTCCTATACAAACAACAAGTTTCTTAAAAACTAACGTATAATATATCTCTACCTAGACATACTCTTCCAATAGATGGTCACCTTAATATTCCGAAGTTGCCGGTTGAGTTGGAGTTCCCCGGGTTTGTGAGATGGTATTAATTCGTTCCAATTCCTTGACTAATGAACCTTTTGCTTTACGTCCAAAAAACGTGCATCCCACCTTAGCGATAATTAAGGCTATGATGATTATTATTACGATAGTGAGGATACCATACATCTCCATCTTATCTTCCAAAGCTGCGACCGTTTTTGCCTCGTTTGCCCCGTTCTGTGCAATTACAACTTCAGAGTTTTTGCTCAGAATTTTACCCATGTTAAATTCAAAAAATATCTATGCACACAAACTGCGGTGTCCGTCTATTGGAATATGTGATACAAATTAACTTTACCCTTATTTATATTAATCAAATTTTTCATTATTGCTTACGCTTATTTACTGAATACACAAAAACTAAATAAGTGCATACATACACACACGAATACACACATACTTTTTTAAGTGAGGTACCTCATTTTAAAACTACATATCATCAAAAAATGTGTTGTTATGTCAAAACAAGTGATCAGTTTGCATGTGAATTCAACACAACAAAACCTTTTTTTTATCCTACCTTATCACTAACGTGTTATAATACTCACACAAGTAACATGTTCGCGTCACATTACATTCATACAACGTGTAATGGTAAAGTACTGATGCGTACTTAAGTGTTATACACTATACTTACTATTTCTATTATTCTATACATTAGTAAACTATTTTATTTTTCATCGAAAAATCGTGTTTTTTTGCTAACGCGTCCGCTGCGCGTTGTATAACTATCACGAATTATAGGCTTAATAACATTATTTTTCGATGTATTAATAATTTTGTTCTTGACTGTACCCGTTGCCTTACTAGTATTCAACACAATTGACTTATCTGGTACATCGTCATCTAATAAAAATGCTGGTTTCAATCGGTCGATTGAAATACAGGCATGTCTATTGGGTAGTTCAATTACATAACTTTTGTCTCTCCTCCTTATGACGCGGTATGGGCCATCGTAAGGAGGTTGTAACGATTTACGTACGGTGTCATTGCGAACAAAAACATATTCGCAAGTTTCTAATTCGGGGTGTATAAAAATAGAACGTGAATCGTTGTTCCTTTTACTTGGCATGAAATTAGATATTGTATTTCTAAGATTCCCTACGTAAGTATCTATCTCTAGTCCTTGTATGCCGTTCGACGTGAAAAAATCTCCTGGAAGTCTAATAGTACGACCATATACTAATTCTGCTGCGCTATATCCGGTATCACTCCTAATAGCAACGCGTAAACCATACAAAACGATTGGTAGTTCATTTATCCATGATTCCGTAGTTAGTCTAGCCATTATAGCTGCTTTAAATGACCTATGCCACCTTTCTACCATTCCATTACTTTGCGGATGGAATGCCGTCGTTCGTATCTTATCTATTCCCATAACTTTAGTTAAGTTAGTGAACAAATTACTTTCGAATTGTCTGCCCTGGTCACTCGTAAGTTTAACAGGACAGCCAAATCGCGTGATCCAACACTCATACAAAGCTTTAGCAACGTTTTCCGCTGTGATTTCCTTAAGGGGAATTACCTCTGGCCATTTCGTAAAACGGTCTATTATTGTTAGACAATACCTATATCCGTCTTCTGTTATTTTAAGTGGACCTACTATATCTATGTGTATATGTTCGAATCTATCGCAATCGGGAAAGCGACCTAACTCCGATACTGTATGCCTTTGCACTTTTGCTCGCTGGCATCCTACACATGACTTAGCCCATCTACCTACATCTTTATTTAAACCTGGCCAAAAATATTTTTGAGATACTAATTTTTTTGTGACTCTTACACCTGGGTGACTTAAATTGTGTATGTTATTAAATACTATACGCCTAAATTTTTCCGGTAAATATGGTCTGATAATATCATTCGATGTTTCGCAATATATTGTTTTACCTACTACCGGGCTTGTTATTTTCTTTATGCTAACTTTGCTGTTTGCGTTCTCACAACCTAACACCTGTGTAATATAATCATCGTGTTCCTGTGCGACCGCTAATTCTGCGAAATCGATGTCCGTTGGGCAATACAATTCTGCTACTCTAGATAACGAGTCAGCAACCACGTTATGTTGCCCACTCACATGACGAATGTCCGATGTGAATTCACTAATGAATAACAAATACCGTGTTCTTCTTGGTGTTTCTGAATTACTATTTAATTTAGAGAATGCGAATGTCAAAGGTTTGTGATCTGTGAACACAATAAGTTGCCTGCCTTCAAATAATTTCCTAAAATATTGAATTGCCATGTATATAGCTAACAATTCACGGTCGTAGGTACAATATTTCTTTTGAGTGTCTGAAAGTTTTTTTGAAAAATATCCTAACGGTTCCCACTTACCTTCAATTTGTTGTTGAAGTACTGCGCCTACGCTAAAGTCTGACGCATCACACATAAGTGATATGGGTACATCACTGCGAGGATGTGACAATGTAACCGCTTTTTGCAAGCTGAGCTTACATTGTTCAAACGCTAAACTAGATGTGTCGTCCCATTGTATTTTAGTCTTATCGTGTTTCTTGGAATGATGAATGAATTTATTCAACTCTGATTGTGACTTTATTGCATTAGGTATATGTGACCTGTAAAAATTCATCATTCCGAGAAATCGGCGTAATTGCTCTATGGTTTCCGGTTTCGGGAAATCGACGATAGCCTGAACTCTACTCGCTAAAGGTATAATACCTTTACTAGATACTTCAAATCCGAGAAAATCTACTTTTTCTTGACCAAATTGACACTTAGAAATGTTTATCGTTATACCGAACTCGTTAAATCTTTTGAAAACTTCATTTAAATGCTCTATATGTTCTGATTCGCTGGAACTTCCTATAATGACGTCATCGATGAATGAAAATAAAAAATCTAAACCTTTAAGTACAGTTGTATTCATGAATCTTTGAAATGTTTGTGCTGCATTTCTCAAACCAAAACTCATCCTAGTGAATTCGAAAAGGCCAAATGGCGTAATAATAGCTGTTTTTTCTATGTCCTCTGGATTTATAGGTATGAAATGATAAGCTCTATTTATGTCCAATCGTGAAAATATAGTTTTGTTCGCCAAACCATACGTAAAATCTTGTAACCGTGGTACAGGGTATCTATCGGGTTTAGTGACTGAGTTTAGCCTTCTATAATCACCACAAGGTCTCAAACTTCCATTTGACTTAGGTACAATATGCAATGGACTTGCCCATGGACTATTACTAGGTCTGCATATTCCCATCTCCTGCATTATTCGAAATTCCTCCTTAACTTTAGAGTACCGGTCCGGCGGTAACGGCCTTGCCCGCGCGTATACTGGTGGACCAGTTGTTTCAATATAATGTAATACTGAATGCTTAGGAGGATCATTGAATGATGTGGGCCTAGTAATATCCGGGTACTTAGCAATAATATCGTGATACGGATGGTCACTATTAATAGTTTTAATTGAAGATTGTAAAGTACTTACAAGAGATACTCCGACTTTAAGTTCTGTTACCTGATCAATGAGTTTTTTTGCGCTAACATCAACTAATAGTTTATGAAAACACAAAAAGTCTGCTCCGAGTATTGGCTGCTGCACGTCTGCGATCACAAAGTCCCATCGAAAAACTCGTCGTAATTTAAAGTTTAACACTAATGTCTTAACACCGTAGGTCTTGATTTCAGTTCCATTAGCTGCATATAACATGTATTTATTGTCCGACACTAATTTATTTTTCTTATTCCCTGGTATTACCGAAACGTTGGCTCCTGTGTCGACTAAAAAATTTAAACCGCTATTTAAGTCTGTAACACTTAGGCGATTAGCAGGAAACACAGTGCAGATGTCCGCCTCCAGCTGCACTTGATCTAGTTTTCCGTCTTCTTCCATGCGCAAGGTTCTACACATTTTCGAGCTTTTCCGGCGTAACGAAAGTGGTAAAAACATAGCCAGTCAGGGCTTCTAGGTGTTCGGCGTGAATTCGACCTGTTACGTGACTCTGATCGGTTGAATCGGTTTCTGCTACGGGATCTCGTGGCTGAAAATCCATTTTCCAGCTTCTCAAAACGGGCGTTTAATTTAGCTATTTCCGCTAAAATTGTTCCGTTTGATGTTGATGGTAATGTCGGTTGCGGAGAAACTGACGAGATCATATTTGATTTTGTTGTCTCGTTTACATCATCAGCAACTACTGCTAATCTATCTAAATCCTTACTTTCCGTGACAGCAAGTACCGCTCGCACTGTAGGAGGTAATAGATTCTGCCATATAACTCGTAGCGTATCATCCGGTATCTTATCACGTGCTAAATCTTTCATTTTTCTCAAAAGTTGCGAAGGTTTTTGATCTCCCAATTCCATTTCACTTATTAATTTTTCTATCTGGCGATTTTTTGATTCTTCGTAAATTAGTAATAACTTCTTTTTCAGCTCTTCATATCTTCCCGTTTCAGGTGGGCTGACCAAAAAGTCGGTCAACTGTGAAATTGCGTCGGCACCAAGTTTCGACACCACCAAGTCGAATTTTGAGGCGTCACCCATCTTCTGTGGTGCCAGTACTGCTTCTGTCCTGATGAACCATGCTCTAGGTTGGTGTATCCAAAATTCCGGGATCCTTGAGCTCACCGTAATCGCTGACAAATCAGGAATTCCTTGCGATGATTGAGATGCTGCAACTGCCATTTTGTCGTCGGGGTTACCACTTTGGTTTTTCATTATTTATTTATTTTATTTTCTCTGACTCCAATTTTTGTCTAACCAATTAATCTACTTTATATATCTCTGATGCTGATGGAAGTTGCCAATAAAAGAATAATCACTTAGGTAAAACTTGTTGTCTATATTTTCGGGTTCACACAATTAGTAAACTGTTACACAATAATTAAAATTACTAATATGTACTGCACTGTACAAAAGATGGGTGACGACTGGCTCGAGGCGGGGAAGGTGCGCTCGTAACATATAATATGCTGCGTTAACAATGTGTCACTACATGTTTTTGAGTATTTTATGTTTATTGCCGTTTTCGTCCTTTCTTGATCGAAGACTATTTGAAATTATGTTAACAAGCTTGTCGTAATACTCTTGGACGCCTTTTAGGTTGTGTAAAGTTTCAACTTCCTTTGACAAGTAACTTTTTGACAGCCGATGTCAGAAAAAATTAAAAGTATCTTTGTTACTTATGATCAAAATTTTGATGAAATTGAATTTGGATATAGCTAACACCCTGGATTAACACACAAGACTTTTTATCCCTCCTTGGTTTTACTATGTAAATGAAAATAAATCTATTAATAATTTGGAACAAACCTTGTTAATTATTTGTTTAGTAATATTTCCAGCCATTTTCTGTCGCACACTCCACCTCAACTCTGACCAGTCATTTTCTCCGGGCACATTGTGTTTGTACTTGGCCCACAGAGAAGTGTAATAATGGTAAAGTGAAACAGGATCACATTTCTTCTTAGCGGGCTGTATTGGCACCTTAATCACTGTAAAGGAATATTGTAGATTTTAGGCAACAAGATCCTGAGTATCAATGAATTTGATTTAAACTAGAGATGATGCAAAAAGTTGTTATGATGATTAATAAGAGAGATTATTTTTGAATTGTCAAATGTTTGGCCAAAATTAGTTTCAATAACAACATAGTAAAATAAATTAACAAATAAGTAAATTCATCAAATAGTGGTGGCAAACCTCAACATCTCTAATTCACATATAGCTTTATTCATTCAATTATATGGTTCAGCCAGATCTAATATGTGTGACATAAACATTGAAATTTAATAATGGATCATTTTATTTTTTTACTTACAATTCTTAGAGCTAGTAACTGTAACTTGATCCTTCACAACAATATCCGGTTTCTTTTCAACTCTAACACATGAGCAAGCTCTTCTAAGGGGCTTATCGTCTACCTTCGAAGGCCCCAAATTGGGAGCGGAATGAATGTCTCTAATAATAGGAAATCTTCTAGTTTTCTGACATTCTCTTGAGCAACTCAATGTAGCTCCATCAGAAACTTTAGACCGAACTCTTGATGAAAAGGTGCTAGCACTATGAAGCCTCTCTGGTCCTTGCACTTCATGACTTTCTCGGCTCTCACAACTCTTGCTTCTGTTTTGCAGATCATATTTAATTAGTTTCTTCAGGTCTGGAAATTGTTAAAATTATTAACGGAATAATAAAACAATGGTCACTAGTTTAGGAATCTATTACTGATTCATAAAGTAAAATGTGTTTGCTGGTTTGTCCTTCGTTCAAACAGCAATGGAGCAACCGATCGACGTGATTTTTGGCATAGACATAGGTTATGGGTATGGACCGAGGATTGACATGGGCTACTCTAATCCCGGGAAAGCAGGAAGAACCGCGGGGGCGATTTATCTTAATTAGTAGATACATGAGACCTAATCAAGGAAAGTTAAGCGCAGTGGACGTGTCAATAGTGAATACGTTTTTGGGAACAAAATACATACAAATACAAACCTGTTATGAAATACTTGAGGACTTCTCCACTGATATTTTGAATACCAAGATTATTGAGGTACCGCAATATTTCTCTAGCATCCAATTCTGTAGTAACTTCATAATAATCGGTATCCATTATTTTTATGTATAATAACTCCCTTTTCTATTTTATTCGATTAATATTAGTAAATAAACAGAAATCAAAATAACGTACAACCTCCCACCAAAGAGGAGAGGCACAGATTATTATAGAATGAATACTATGAATAGTACTAAAGTACAGATAGGATAGGAATTGAAGGAACAAATCCAAGGAATGAAAGCTACACTTGACACACGTCAGATTACTTATTTTTTTCAATACATTATAATTTCTATACCATTGGCCTTGAGTCTAAAATCACATGCTTGAGATTTTGTAGCGTTCCACCGACTTGTCTGGCCGATTCCAAAGCGTGACAGTGGGTGAGTGGCACATAGTACTAAACGAAAAGAAAGAATTAGGGTATGTACTAAAGCGGTACTAAAGTCAGAAATAGTATTCCCTAACTAAAGTACAGACAGAGGTGACGTAGTAAAGCGCTTGTCTATAGATTTTTTGCTTGTACCTAATTTGACCTTGAATTGACTATAATATTTTAATTTAATTCCTACAAAGAAGGGGAGAAAAATAAAATGACATCATTTTTTGACTATTTTTTTTTCAACGACGATTATTCCTACCACATTGTGTTTATTCCATAGAGAATAAATGTTTAATTTAGGATTCCTATTCCTTTATGCTAGAGAGAATCACTTATTAATAATATAATTTAATTTTGCACCTTTACATACTAAAAATACATAGTATAATTTCCTATTTTATTTAAAAAAAGGCAAGAGTTCTTTTGTACTTCTGCGAGTAGCAAATATTATAAGATACCTACCCATTCGATATTCGATATAATGTTAACACAAGCCATAGTTTAGATTATACCTAAATTAAATACTAGAGTCTATTAACTATAATCTAAACCTAGTCTAATAATACTATTAGATGGAATGGAACGTTAACATTACTGAGTCTTCAGCTGGAAAACAGCATGTTATATACCGTGTCATGGAACTGTCAAAAATGTAGCCTTAACGTTAACACAACTTTAATAACATTGTAATTTTCCACATTTTATAGAAAATTGCAAAGCCTACATAATACTTTTAAATCAATTTAAATGGGTGACTAAATCAGTGTTGCAATTTTTTTATTAAAGAGGTATTTACTTGTGGTGGTACTCTTTTAGCATTTTTAACATTGCTTTTCATCTTAAATGTTATAAACCGAAATAAATATAAACCTCAATACATACCTACATAAGACTGTGAGTATTTTGGTACCTACTGTTCCCCACGTACATACCTAATTTATATTTAATAAACTTTGATGAATATTTTTTGATCAAATAAATACATATGACACAAAAACTCAACAATATTATGAAGTAATTAACGAACGATTATTTTATTTATAAATAAGATGATGTTAAATCATGCCTACTAAAACGTAGTGTTTATATCCTCTTTGATGCCTACACAATAGCCTTGTTTGAAAATAAATCATGATTATATCTCGTAGGTACCTACTCTTAGCTCGAAAATAATGTCATTTATTATTGTATCCTGCGCGGGATATTTAAAAATTAATTCCCGATTGGTCACATTATTTTAAGTAACCTTGCTGGAAATAATAATATTATTACCTATTTATTAGGTACCTATGCCCTAAGTTTTATCAGAATCTTATACAAAAAAGTGTTTGTATATCACTCTCTCTCTCACTTTTGTGTACTGGGTTTAATGTCTAGGTAGGTACATTCAACATTTTGCAATTCTTAAATACCTACCTATATACCTACATAATTATTAATTTCGTCTCATCTCGGAAACGACTTACTCTTTGGATGTAATTTTTTATTTAGATTAAGTTAGTTATGTTTTCCTGAACGAAAAAGCGCAATTTTAAACAAAAAAAATGCTTGCCCTACTACTTACCTATACAATATAATTTTATATTATAGCCGGCGGAGCGAACCATAATTTGAAAAGCGCTCTTGAAATCTTCACGTAATTTATACACTTTAAAATACTATCTTATCTAAATCGCATAAAAAATAGGCCTAAATAATTTATAGGCCTGTGTTTGACCACTGATCTCAGTTCTCACCGTGGTCAAACACAAGCCTTTGCCACGGCCTACGTGACAACGTCACTGTTACTGAGCTAGCATTGCCTTAAAATTACCTGTGGCGTACATTAGCATACATGTAAGTACCTAAGGCTATACGATGCGAATGTATACGAATATACAGAAAATAATACTTCTTTGTCCTTGGTATCAGCTGTAATAATAATGTGTTTGGTTACAGTGTTGTTATCACTTCTCGATTCACCGGCCGGCCGCATCGTCGTTGTGTGAATTTTATTAGTCTTGCAGTGTTCACCGCGTATAGTGCACTATGGCATCCAAATATGATAACAACCCAGCCATAAGAAATTTTGTTGAATATCTTAAAATACCAAGTGTACAACCTAATATAAATTATGGTAAGGAAAATATTTTTTATGTAACTAAGATGTATTAAATTAGGAACACTAAATATTTATCGGTTTTGGTTACTTATCATTAGGTAATTTAAACTATAAATTAATAAAACATCGTCTTTATCTTAATGCATGATAACAAAACGACATAATAAGAATCCACAACGTTAACGTTACCTATTTATAATTATAACGTTTCCACTATAATTACCATTCATTAATATTTTTAGCTATATTTTAATTTTTAGGTGTAATTTATTATCAAATAATATTATTAACGAATATTTTAAAGTACATATTTTATTAAAATTAATTAACGGATTTATATTTATATTTAATTTGTTTTTTTTATATTTAATTTGAAGTTAAATACTTATCACTACATATTATAATAAAAAGTCCTCCGCCGCATCTATCTGTCTGTCTGTTCGCGATAAATTCGAAAACTAGTGACCATTTTTTCAGCGGTTTTCACCAATAATAGATAGAGTCATTCATGAGGAAGGTTTAGGTGAATAGTATGTTACGGTTTTGTGTAGATTGGTTGAAATATAACAATAATAGTTCAATATGTCGGAAAAAAATATGCCGCGCGTAGGTATGATGTTTTTTTGTGTGAAAATATTTTATTGTCTCACACCGAGCGAAGCCGGGACGGGTCGCTCGCTAGAATTTTAACAGATATATTTATTACTAGCTGTTCCCCGCGGCTTCACTCGCGTTCCCAGGATAAAAAGTAGCCTATAACCTTCGGAGATAATGTAGTTTCCTATTAGTGAAATAATTTTTCAAATCGGTGTAGTAGTTTCGGAGCCTATTCAATGCAAACAAACAATCAATTCTTTCCTCTTTATTAGTATATATATAGTAATATTAGTATAAAAATTATAATGGCATCGCTTTTACAGTATCGACCTTAGGTATAGAGCTTAATACATCCTAAACGGGTGTTTTATTAAACTACAAAATCTACAATATAAAATAATCTACAGTGATAAGATAACATGCCTACGTAAATATTTCACTATGAGAGCAACATTTGCTTTTTTTGATCCGACAAATACCTACCTATAGTAATTATACAACATATCAATATTGTTTTGCTTTGTGTGAAAATATTTAAAACAATCTTCAATCAATGCCCTTTCGCCCTACTGTACCATTGCAAAATCACCCGGTATAAACATACGAGTATAGACACATTTTACACATAATCAGGATACGGCAAATTTTCATTGACGTGTGGATCATGCAATTGAGCCTACTCTTCAATTGAATAATGTGAAACATCAGAGGAAGTACTTACACCGACTAAGTATGATGGGAAAATTCAGCTTGTGTAGTTTTCACGTTTACTCTATAAGTAAATGGTCCGGAGATCGAGTAGGTACCTCAAAATCAAAACTCATTTATTCAGTTTAGGCCCTTATAAAGGCACTTATGAATGTCAAAAGTTACAGTTTTACAATAGACTCTACTACCGGTTCGGAATACACTTGAACCAAAGAATAAATAATATATACTTGGCTTGGCTTGTACTGAGAAGACTCCGGCAAGAAACTCAGCAAGGCTTCTTTTTTTGGTGGATCTTTTTTTTTAATTTATGTAATTACAGTTTTAAATATACATAAACTTCATACAATTATCACTTGGCCAGGGGGCTACAAGTGCAGAGGGAAGCTACTACAACCATATATTCTTGTCTTCTATGTAATGAGCCACCTTATAGTAGGCCTTGTCGCTCTTTGAATTTATTATAAGACATCTTAGTTACTTCATATAGGATTTTATTATACAAGCGAATGCAATTCCCGAGAAAAAGCGTAGCGTACCTAATAAAAGAATAGATAAGTACCTACAGTCCCATAACATTACGGTGGTGATTTATTAAAAAAATACTTAGTAGGTACCTATCAGATTTTTTTCATAACCTTGCATGAGCCCAGCTATTTCAGTTTATTCTTGATGTCGCGTGCCATTTAGAATATGTACACATATTGTATTGATCGGGCCAAGGATTCTATACTTTTTAGGGTTCCGTACCCAAACGGGACCCTATTACTAAGACTCCGCTGTCTGTTCATCTGTCATCAGGCTGTATCTCATGAACCGTGATAGTTGAACAGTTTAAATTCTCATAGATGATGTATTCCTGTTGCCGCTATAAGAACAAATACTAAAAATAATAATAAAATAAATATTTAAGGGAGCTCCCATACAACAAACGTGATTTACCATAATGGGCGATAAACCTTTCATGCGCGAGTCCCACTCGCACTTGGCCGGTTTTTTTTAAATTAGTGTGTAATATTTCAGATGACTGTGTCACATTTCTGACGAAACAGGCTAAGGAGCTTGGCCTTTCGGTTAAAGTATATGAAGTGGTGCCACGCAAGCCTATTGTGATCATTACATGGGTAGGGACGGAACCATCACTCCCTTCGATTTTATTGAACTCCCACATGGATGTGGTGCCTGTGTTTGAAGTGAGTAATATTTATAACGATATACCTATATACTTAGACTTCCTCAGAAGAAGTAGGTACCTAAATATTTTCCCTAATACTTACTATGGAAAAATGTTAATACCTCATGGCGTATAGGTCCGATAAGTTATAATCGGGCGTTTACAATAACATTTTCCGGTCGTACTTAACTAACGGGTACAACCGAGACAAGCAAGGAGAACCATTAATAAAAAAGACGTTTAAAAAGATATTTATAAAAAACTATTCATTTACCACAAAAATGGTTAGTAGGTTACGATATACCGACCGGTTATACCGATTACAACCTATTACCGAGCTGCAATTAACAAAAAATTAAATAAAATTTGAATTTCGTGGACTGTTATAGCGATTACAGATTTGTTACAGAAAAGCTGGACCTACCCTCCATTTAGTGCGCATATTGACGATGATGGTAAAATATTTGCCCGAGGATCACAAGACATGAAGTGCGTGGGTATCCAATATCTTGAGGCTATTCGGAAATTGAAACAATCCGATGTGCGGATAAAGCGAACTTTCCATGTCACTTTCGTACCAGGTAAAAAGGAACCGATTCTGTTGTATATAATACTTTATAAAGAACAGAATTGTGAAAGTGATGTTTTTTATTACCTACAAGAGTTTTATGTCAACAGATGAAGAAATTGGTGGTCACGATGGCATGGAAAAATTTATCAAAACCAATGATTTCAAAGCTCTCAATGTTGGTTTTGCACTCGACGAGGGTATGGCTAGTCCAAATGAAGATTTTATCATTTTCAACGGGGAAAGGAGTATTTGGCGTGAGTAACACAAAGTAAACCTCGACGTCCTTCTTAATTTCCTGATACATCTCTCCCAGAGGAAAATTTTAAGTCTTACAATGGTCGTAAGACTTAAAATCTTTTAGACAAAACTAAACAAGCAGTCATCACACAAACCTCGCAATAAGTTAGTATTACTTATGTACGTTTTTTTTTCAACCCTGGCATAATAAGGGATGAAACCACAGAGTTGAACCTTAATATCGTTTGATCTGAAAATAGTAGATACTATATAACAACATGTGATGAAAGATACCTAAATGACTTTCAAAGACTAAAATCGGAGTCATTGTACGATAATCCGTGGAAAATCCGCGTTACCGCCATTGTCAATAGTATTGAAAAGCGTTACATACCCAATTATCCTAATAAAACTATATATTTTCATAGAAATCCACGTGCATTGTACTGGACAGCCTGGTCACGGTTCGCTGCTCATTCCTAATACAGCTGGTGAAAAGGTAGGTACATAGGAACATAATAACTCATGATGGTATGTACAACCTCTAGTAGTATTTTGTTTTTTTTTTATATAGGTTGATTTTGGAAGGGTATTGTAGGCAGAAAGGGTATTGAAGTAGGTATACCTTACACAGGACAAAAAAAAACAGAATAAAAGCAACACCCGAATAAAACATAGTTAGTAAGTTCTTACGACGATGCACCTTTTTACCATAATCTAATATTCATATTAATTATAGTGATTAATTATGAAAAAGATAAAACCTTTAGTTGTATGTATGTAGATATATGATCAATAGACACACCTACTACTATTTAAAGTAGATATGTAATTTTATAACACTTCTTTTTTAGTTGCGATACATAATCGACAAATTCATGGACAAGAGAGAAGAACAAAAGAAGATATTGGATAGTAACCCCAAAATTACAATAGGTGATGTGACGACAATCAACCTGACTCAAATATACGTAAGTTACTGTTATATATACTTACCTATTTTGGCAAACTATTCATAGGTACCTTTTACCTTCCAAAATTCTTACCTCGTTTAAGAATCACTTACTTTTTGGACCATAGATATTTCTATCCTCCAATAACTTAAAGTAGAATCTATTTTTAATTTAAAAATCCTCATCGAAAGCAAAGTTCATAATATTATGTCTATGAGAGGTCTCTCATTCTGTTTGTAAGTAGGGCTATAGTTGGGTAGACCTACCCAATACAAAATATGGTTTCAATAAATACTCATTAAAGCGGACGATAATTTATAAAAGTCTAAAAGCAATTTTAAGTTTACATAAGTAATTAACGATAAAAATCTATTCATACCTACTTCAATCATTAGGTATTGGAAAACTCAATTTTAAGGTAATTTCATTATCGTATTTGGATGTTATTTGGCATAATACTAATAGATACTAGGTACCTACCATAAAAAAAATATTATCCTTTAGAAAAGCTAGCTAGATGTCAAATACCTATAAATACTTAGGTACCTACTGAATATTTCAGGGTGGTGTGCAATCAAATGTAGTGCCAGAGAAACTGACTGCTGTTTTTGATATTCGGCTAGCAGTGAATGTTGATCATACCAAATTTGAAAATATGGTAAATATTACGATATTACTAACATTAAAATAAATGTATTGGTGTGGATTTCAAGTCAACAATAAAATAAATTGACTTAATTTTAGATCAAACAATGGTGCAAAGAGGCAGGTGAAGGAGTAACGTTTGATTTTGAGCAAAAAAACGCTTATGTAGAATGTACAAAGATCGACTCTACCAATCCATTCTGGGTTGCGTTCAAAGGAGCTGCTGATGAATTGTAAGTACCTACGTAAGATATAATAATACATACAGTGTTTTGTTGTGTGCTGCCAGCCTTCTGAGAACCTTGCCGTTGATTGATTGGCAGCAGCAGCCGCCTCGAGAATTTTTTTTATATGTAGGTAGTTTGTATATTTGTTGTAAATAATTGTATTTTATAGAATATATTTATGTATTATACAGTGTTTTATGTTGATACAGGTTTATTTATGTTATATACCTAATTATGTTACACATAGTAGGTACTTAAGTAGGTATGGTGTAAACTTGTATGTCACATAATATACTTACCTACTTTAGGAAAAATACCTGCATAGGTACAAGTTCAATATTATTTTATCGGGCCGTTTTCTAGGACGTTATGTGATTTGTTTAAACACAGAAATGCACTTTAAAGTTATCTTTTTCTTCAAGAAAACTCAAGCTGGATTGCAGAATCTTCCCCGGCGGCACTGACAGTAGATACGTTCGTGAAGTGGGTATTCCGGCCATCGGATTCTCACCGATGAACAATACGCCTGTTCTTCTCCATGATCACGATGAGTTTCTCCAAGCTGACATATTTTTGAAGGGCATCGATATTTATATTAAATTGCTCACAGCCGTAGCTAATGTATAAATTGATGTGCTTTTAGCTAATCAATTGAGTGGTTTACAATCGTGAGAATCTTAAATGTCTCGACATAATAATATATAAGATTTAAATCTAACTTCGACCTTGTTAATAATCTGCCTCACGTAAATTCTGCCCCTGCGCCGGGTAAATTAAGATTAAGAATGTGTTACCCAGAGTGTATTATAGAATTGACGTTAGTTAACGCTTAATTACCGCGTCTCTATACAAATTGGTACAGCGCCTCTCGCGGAATGCTTATGGAACTAATTTTTGCCATACAAAATTGTAATAAACGCAAACACGATATTATGTGTTTACTAACGACAATTCTTTACGCACGGGGTATTCCGTAAATCTACTACAATACCTACGTTTTAGTAATATGAAATTAAAACAACTTAACAGTTGTTATGCCACTTTGTGCCTTTTATAATATCATACCTACTTTTAGTTATAATTTCTTATAACAGCGTTATCTATGTAAACCATATGTAAACATAATTATAATGATATAATGTTATTCTGAACTAAAGAGGTATGTAATACTTACAATTTTCTTCCTATACTGTCTTCCTATTATATATTCAATTATTTTGATAATAATCGCGCAAGTAGAATTTAAGTATTTGTACTGAAGGTATTTGCTGAATTAAATTTATATAGAGCTCAGTGGTAGTGATGTAGAATACCGCGACGAAGGTCGTGGGTTCAAATCCTACAATGAGCTTGAGCTTTCGGTGATAGAAAACATCGTGAGGAAACCCTAGCACGGTGGTAGGGTACTTTGTAGTACGCGTCTGACTGGCTACCAAGTCCTCAAGTTGAAAATCTGTCGCCAAGCACCTACCGGTGTGTTCCGGCAATTGCACTTGAGAGACTTCTTGGCATTATTGCACAGGTCGGCAACACATTGGCAATACCTTTGGTATTTTGCAAACCTGCCTGCCTTACCTTAATATTATTAATTTATTTGTTGTTATTTTACGTATAATTATTATGGAATTGGTTATTGTATTTATTAAAGATTTCCATTTTCTTTTAAACTTAATCTTTAATTTATGGTATAATAATGAACAACTAGCTTCCGCCCCGCAGTTTCATCCACGTTCCCGAAGGATCTTATGTTCCAGAGGGATAAAAAAGTAGCCTATGTATATAATCCAGGATGTGACCTACCTTACCGACCTACAAACTTTCGCATTTCAATAAAATAAATTAATAATTATCCTGAGTAATTTTTCACACACGGATAACTGATCCCAAACTGAGCAGAGCTTGTAGGTACTATGGAAACCAGATAAATGATATACCTACTACATCAGGGGGCCAATTCCGCTAAATTACAACGGTTGACATCCAATTTCGATTCTGTTACCTACTTTAATTAAAGTTCGTTTCCAAAAAAATTTACAATATTTGCTCAAAGTATAGTAGGTATAGGGTGGTAGAAATTTTAGTTATATGGAGCTTTCATACTTTGCCATATTACTTGGCATGCAAATATTAAATAAATTACAATTAAATATTAAAATTATCCAATTCACTCTCAACATTCAATAAAAATTAAAATAAAGTTAATACCAATACACCACATGTCAGTAAATAAATAATCACAGTAATTTTTTACATAGAAAAAATAAAAAGAATAATAAAAATGTCAAGTTAAATAAAATTATAGAATGAAAAAGATTAAGTTTAAAATATTGGTAAAAGTTCATGTTCAATCAAATTAGCAGAATAACACTTTTTTAACTTTCGATCGAACGTCAAATTTTATTCAACCATGAATGGATCTCGATCGTTGTCAGATTATTAGTGGGTCCACCCACTAATAATCTGACATGCACGATACGAAAACATGCAAAAGTTGTCATTCAGCTGCGGTCCAATTGTAATCTATTCAAAATTAATTAGTGGATATAGGCCCCCAGGTGTAATTAAGGGACACCGTAGGTACCACAGTAGGTACCGAAAACAGATACCTACCATGAATTCAACTCATGATTCTGGAGTGAATGAGAGTGAGACTGAATTTTTCGTCGATCTTATGATACGCAATTTTCAAATCATTAAACCTGTCTTAACTCAACGTGATTTAAAAAATAAATAAACAGTAGGAACGTCTTATTTTTTTAATAAAGAAATTACATAATAATTATATTGTATGTTTTAGGGGATTATCTATGTAATTGTGGCGATTTTAGGGGTTTTGACTAGATCTTTAGGGGTAAGAATTTTTGGGAGTTGGCAGCCCTGCCAGTACTCATCCATCTGATCCATCCTATAAAAATGAAATACGTAAAAACAGCTTCATAAATTTAAGAAATACGTGAGAAATCTGTATGAAATACAAGTGATTTTAAATCGCAATTCTATATTTGATACTAGTAAAATTAAAAATGAATAAAATTTGTAGAATATGCCTTGAAGAAGGCGTACTTTCATCAGTATTTACAAAAAACTTTAACTTATCACTTAGTGACATGATCGAATACTGCTGTAATGTGAAGGTAAAAGTTTTTATCTGTACAAAACAATAAATATGAAGTTAAAAAAATAATTAGAAACCTTTCTCTTAGATCAGTAGAGATGACGGCTTACCGGAGCAGATTTGCAGCAATTGTGTTTATAAATTGGGTATTGCTTATCACTTCAAACAGACTAGTGAGTGTGCCGACATTCGTCTGAGACAGTATTTAGGACTACGGATGCCTAACAAGTAAGGTTTTAATTTAAACAAATGTACCTACTTCAGACAAAGAGATAAAATTATTTAACAACAATAGAGTGGATAATGCAGTTGTTTCTACACACATTCTATCACTATGCTACCACATGCTACTTTAAATGTCTTTGACTGCAGGCCATGGGTCATTTACTGTTTTGTCAACTTATCGTATATAGTTTTAGAACATTTATTTGATTTTCCATTACAGATCAAATGATGCTGCTGTTATGACAGACCCAATTGTAAGTTATTAAGTTTATGATATGATGTTGCTAGCTAATCAAAATAAATCCATTACATATGAGGTTAATGTTGGGTCAAAAAGGATGCTCTAGCATTTTTAATAATAGGCTAACTTATTTATGTTTAATTAAATAGTATGCAGAATGAATAGATAATAAATATTTTATGTGCATATAAATTATTATTTGCAGATACTTACTCATTCCACATCAATAACAAAATGGTAAGATTCAGAAACATATTTGTATAAATTAGACTAGCTTCTGCCCTGCGAGTGGGTGTTTCACCCCCATTCTCGAGAGATAAAAAATAGACTGTGTTAATCCAGGGTCTCAGCTACCTCCATACCAAATTAGATCATAATTAGTCCAGTCGTTTGAGTGTGAAGAAGTAACAAATATACTCTCAAACATTCACATTTATATAAGATAAAATTTAAAAACATAAATAATATCAATAAATCCTATAATTTACAGTAAATGTAAGTTGTCTGAGCAGAAAAGAAGCAATTCCAACTACAAAAGGAAGCCTGAATCCGAAAAGCTAAAGCGTGGTCCCAAACCAAAGCCCAAACAAATACATTCATGCTTCCAATGTGATAAACAGTTCAGATGCCAAGCACAGTTGGAAATGCATGTGAGGTAACATTTTTGTACATTACCATAATTTATTACATTACATTTCAAATATAAAGGAATGGTTTTTGTTACATTAAAAGTTGTATCAGTGGCGGATTTGCAGTCTTAGCCGCCCATGTAGTAACAGCCGCCACTTTAATAAATCGAGTGGGCGTCCTCTGAAATCTGCCGCCCCGAGTTCGCGGCCGCTCCTTGGTCGCGGCCGCCGGTATACAGCCTATTGACAAATCCTGCTGAACATCAAAATCAAAGATATTGCTTTGGAACTATTGGAAGTTGAAAATAATATATTTTATTATAAAATTTCAGGACTCACACAGGCATCAAACCATTTCAATGTATGTACTGTCCACGTAGTTTCACACAGAAGCACAACTTGACCATACACCTTCGAATCCACACTGGAGATAAACCATTCCAGTGTGAAGTGTGTAGGTAAGCTACTATATATTTTATCTCTTAATGTTTTTTTTTTAAGGCGATGATAGCTCAGTGGTGTTGATGTTGGAAGCCGCGACGAAGGTTGTGGGTTCGAATCCTACAAGGAGCTTGAGCTTTCGTTGAAATGTCTAACAGAGGAGGGTGTTGACCAGTATACAGTTTTATACTTCTGCAGGATGACATTGTTTCAAATTGTGTTTACCTGTTTTTTTTATCCCAAACTAAGCAGAGCTTGTACTATGTAAACCTGCAGTCTTTTCTCACAACCTTTTTTTTAAATTCCAGTAAACGATTCTCTGCACAAGGAAATCTGCAAGCTCATCTTAAAATCCACACTGGACAAAGAGACCATGTAAGGCTTATAAATTTATTCAGAGATATTATATAGGTAAATGATAGCTCATCTGATAATAATAGATGAGTTAGTTTGTAGTTTATTTTAATATCTTGGTTCTAATGCACTTAAATATATTATATCTTTAATATACCTTACCTATTATAGTTGTAAAAACCTACCTATTATTGTTCTGATGACCAGTACAAGAATTTGAGAGTGCATTTTTCTGTTTGTTCAAGACATAATAAAATATATTTTTATTTTTCTTAATTTCAGGTCTGTTCCTTATGTAATAAATCTTTCATAACATCAAGTGAGCTGACTAGACATATGAGTAAGCACAGGGGAGTTAAGAACTTTAAATGTGATTTATGTGGTGCAGCATACATACACTCGAGGGATCTTGTGAGTACTAACAAATTCAATTTAAAAAAAAATGAACAAATATTTTTATTATGGGTTTTAATGTAATAATTACCTTTTGACTTATACTATACTGTTTAGATGTTGTAGTAACTCTCAATTATTTACTTTATGCTAGCTGGTCGCATCCGGCGTCACCCCAAGTGATTTTCATATAAAAGTGCCATCCAAATTTCCTACTCTCCTGGTGGATATTCCAAAAATTTTCATTCATACAAACCTTGTCCTAAATGACACCTTTTATAATTCCAGAAATTACACAAACTGAAAAAGCACCAAATTGTTCCACATGCTTCTAAAATTCAAAATGAAGGATACAACAACAGTAACAACATTGATATAATTGGGATAGATGTTGGAAAAGATGTAGCACCCATTAAAAATGTTAACCACCTTATGCCACATTTGATAAGTGAGAAATCGCAACAAAACCTGCCAGTGATATCTGAACATCAAGCAATGTATGAACAGAAAGGAATAAAAGATATGTTTCACACATTTGTCCATAAAGTCCATGAAAATGCACACATGCACAGTTGTGCTATATGTGGAGAAGGTTTTGATTATGTTACTGAATTAGCACAGCACTATCTACATAGACATAAAGGGAATGATCTAGTCCAAAGTAAATCTTATGATTTATCTTAATAATGTTGAGGTGACAAGACAAAATTGTAATTTTATTTAATTCACACAAAAATGAATTATTTTTTTAATGCAATTAAGAAAAGTGTTAAGAAGAGTTTTAATAAGTCTGTGGAATATAACATACCTTTTAATTACTTAGGTACTGAGTTTTTGCAATAAATTAATTTGTGCTATTAAATGTTTTGTTACTTCTGTTTAGTGCATCTAATGCTTAACTTTGACATGTGATGTGATACTACTTACTAACACTAGGAAAATTGCCCTTTTCACTGTACTTTGACTGTACTCTAGTAGCTTACTCACTCACCATAGTTGAATTACTCATGTCAAATTATTTCTATTTTTAACCGACTTCAAAACAAATTAGTATTCTATCCTAATCCTATCTCTTTGTATTCTATTCAATATTTCTTTTGCTTTATAATAACTGTCAGTAATTTTGTCTATAGGTACAAGGGAAAATCTCCTTGTAAAATACTTATTTTTAATTTCTTTAACTCCTAACATTTATTTATAAAAAAGACCAAAACACTTGTAATAGGTATTAAATTAAATAAAATTTAATTAAAATTTTATAAAAACAAGACAACTATAGTAAAATTCATTTAATCACTAATTAGTAAACATAATTTCTTCTAGAGGTCTTAACGAATTGGGGTCCATGGCTCAAAAATGTCACCAATTTTCTTATGTTCTGGAAATTAAAAATAATGTGCTTTTAACAAATTAGTGACACATTAACAATTGACTCTGAATTAAATTTGTTGGTGGTAACTTTAATTATGAGCATCACAGCAATGTAGCAATTCTACTCAGTCTTGTATTCATAAAGGAAGGTATTTAATATACTACTATTAATTTTAACCAAATAACAAGATTTGGAGAAATAGAGTATCACAAATAAGATTGATTACAATTGGGTAAAAGTTATAAGTTGGTATTTAGTAGAACCTTAGATTGCAGTGGCGAAGGGTCCATACAAGCCAATTCCCATCGGCTTACCTTTTAGAAATCCTAGTCCCTCAGATTCATCATTTTAAAGCCACTTTTATATACAATACACTGTAATGAAGTATAAAATTATTGGTGTTTTTTTAATGGCTTACCCTCGCTGCTGTTAGATTGTAATCATAAGTTCTGCTGTTTAGTAAGATAAAACCATTATTTCACCTACCAGGTGTAACAAAGTCCTCTGGGTGCAATTCAACGTAATGTCTGTAAACAGCGTCTTTCTCAGCGAAGTAAGCATCTCGCTTGTTTTGAGCTACATTTAGAAGTGTTGTCCATGCAGCAACTCCTATGACATGCTTTTGTATGCCTATATAAAGAAAAAATAAGTAATTGTACGACAACATAGAAACAGTAAAATTGTTTACACAATAATTTGTTACTACTTTTTTGTTATGTAATATTAACCTACCACTGAAAACTGGACGTCTTGATTGGAAATTTAGGAAAACTCCTGTTAGTACACCAAATGAAACACCCAAGATATTAGGCCAATGAACAGTTAAAAATGACTTTGTTCTTTCCTGATCTCCCAATTTTAGGAGTTCTATAGCACTCATGTGCGAAGACATTTTCGCTGAGAAATTATTTATCGCGCAGGTCAATCGAAACAAAAATCAAAAATAATATTACCTACTACACTACCTACTGTCAATGTCACTGTAACCGATGCAGTGTTGCCAGGTGCATTGAAAATTTTATTTGCAGTAGAAACTGCTAAAATCTGAATGCTATTTTAATAAATATAATGGAGAATATTGAATATATTGCGGAGATACGCGTGGACAAACCTATCTTTACTTTAAATACACCTATCTTTTTTATATTTATTTGGAAGCCCTCATAGATTATCAGTTTTTATAGTGGTCTGTGCAGGCAGAGGTAGGTTAGGTAAGCTACATTATATGATCTGTGCATAGTATTATATTCCCTTTTATTTTTAGTGACTGACTGTGGTTCAGATATTTACAACAGTAACTGAGGTTATGTTAGGTATTGTGAGAATATTTTAAGTAAATTGATACAATAAAACAAAAGATTTCATTGTTATATATGAATAATAACAGACATGGTGAGCTACTTGCACAGAGTTATATGATTTTTAATAATTTACTAGTTTAAAAATACAAAATGATAGATAACTTTAATCTCAACTGTGCGCTGTCTGCATGCTAGTTGCATCTATGCTGTGATGTAGTCCTATCGCAGTTGATGAACTGCACACCGTTTACATCGCTTTTCGATAGTTCTGATATGCTGAACAAATATCTGCATCCAAACTGCCACTTAGTACCTACCTATAATTATTTTGTTTAATTTATTTTCTTGGTAGCTGATATGCCCCATTTCCAATCCTACTCAAACTATCTGTCTGCATTAACTCTAACCATTACAATAGCAGCATTGCCACACTGAATGACAGTGATGTTATTTTATTTATTTATTCTCAATCACAATCTATTTATTTTTATAGGGGAAACAACGCAAAACTAGGAAAATTGTTGAGAAGAGATTTGCCAAAATGAAGAAAGTTATTAGCCCTAGCGACAATAGAATTAAAAAGAGTGAAAGAGCAGACCCGAAAAAGAAAAAAACAGTAGATCCACATCAGTTGAAAGTGTGTGAGGCTCCACAAGCCAGTTCTGCTTTATTCTTTCAATACAACACACAGCTGGGGCCACCATACCATGTCCTGATTGACACAAATTTTATTAATTTTTCAATAAAGAATAAATTAGACATTGTACAAAACATGATGGACTGTTTATATGCAAAATGTATTCCATACATTACTGATTGTGTACTAGGAGAATTGGAAAAACTAGGTAGAAAGTACCATGTAGCATTGAGAATAATAAAAGATCCACGCTTTGAGAGAATTGCTTGCTTACACAAAGGTACTTATGCTGATGACTGTATTGTGCAAAGGATAACACAGCATAAGTGTTATATTGTGGCCACAAATGATAAAGACTTGAAACGAAGGATCAGAAAGATTCCTGGTGTACCAATAATGTATGTTGCTGATCATAAATACACAATAGAAAGAATGCCTGATGCATACGGAGCTCCAAAGGGAGCTATTTAGTTTTAAGCCAATTATATGATTTATAACAGTATAGTGTTTTATTATTTCAAGCATAGCAGCTTTTCCCTAGGTAATCCACACCAAGTTTTATACAAATCCATTCAGCAGTTTTTACCTGAAAGTTTAACAAACATCAAGACCTTCATGGTCTATACAAACATCCTCACAAATTTTCACATTTATAATATTAGAAGGATTAGTGTAAAATAAGTCAATTACAAATTAAATACATTTTTATTACTTGCTGCACTATGGGTAAAATCAATAGTTTTTTAAATAATTGTATTAGTAGGTTGTTGATGTGTCTTCCATACATCACATGGATCAATAAAGAAAGAAACTGAATGGTGGCACATTATATTCTCTGCACATTAGCAAGCAAGGTGAGAGGAATGACATCCGGATGTTGTTCACTTTTTTATTCTTTATTGACCCATATTAAACTAATATAATACTAAATTAACTAAATAGTAACTATACTATATGGTAGAGTTCAGTGCACTTGGAGATCCGACAACATCAATAATTTCCCCAACAGGTTTTGATTCATTATCAGTTGAAGTATTACAGATTGATGGTGGAATCGTTAGAGTCTGAAAAAAATACAAAGTAAAATTATTTTTAAGGTTGGTAGAGACAAATATACATTAAAGTTTTACGGCGTGCGATGTAAATCTGCAGGCCACTTCATATTAAATTATTATTAGTACTTTGATACAATGCAAACATAATTTGGGTACCCTATTATGTTAGTTACCTTTCCTGGATTGAGTGCTTCGTACTGATGTCTTAACGCTTGCAATTCGAATTCACACGATGCCAGCGCGTTTTTTAAATCCAAAGATAATGCAAGATCAGATCGCAGTTCATTGAAATGTTTGCAAATGGCTTCTGTTGGTGTTGGAGTAATATCTGTAAAGAAAATAAGGGATTACTCCGAAAAACTATACACAATAGTTCGATCATCGTTGTCAAATTATCAACACACAACGCTTTCACAAAATTCTATAATACATATTGTATATTACGTAACAAAATAAAGCCGTTTTTTACTTCATAAAAAAATAATATTTTACCAATATTCATAAGTCTTAGCTCCTGCTCGATAGCCTTAGTCTTCCTTTGCCCTACGCCAGGTGGAAGTTTCATGCGCTGAGAGCGAAGCCAGACGCCAGTGCCGCGAGCTTCGGGAAATTTGATACCTGACCATTCCACTGTCTGAAAATTGGATTTGCTTTGGTAAAATTATTTAAATATAAAAATATATAAAATAGCTATTTATAAAACCGATTGTGATTTTTTATTATCTATGTAAATACTAAAATAATTAGGTATAAGGATTGTAGGGTCCACCAGTCAACAATCTATTGCAATGGAATAAAATTATTAGTGATTTAGGTGAACTAATTATGCATCCAAGTTTTTATTTTAATTCGTTCGAGTGTTTTCATAGCTATCATAAATTCTGTAGGTAATTCTATTCTTTAATATTTTTTCTTACCACACTCTCAACAGTCCGTATAGGCTTCTGCTGTGAGGTAAGCTTCTTCTTATGCAGTTTTCTATCATGCCGCCTGGCGATGTTAGAGGCAGCATTTGAAGGCGTACTGGCTCCTTCAGTATTGTTATTCACTTGGTTTGTAGATGGTAAGGCACCACTGTCAGCACGGGATATCAACTTCTGTAAATCTTGTGTCTTTCTTTCTCTCTCACGTTTTCTAGCTTCAATTTTTTTGAGTTCAGCAAGCAGCATTTGTTCTTCTTCAATCTATAAATAACATTGATATTTTAAATGTGTTTCGTTAGAATTAATTATTAATTAAATTTTAATATCAGTTTTCTCCTATTGTAATTATTTCAAGGTTTAGGTTCATAAGTTCAAATATTACTATTTTTTGAAGGGTGAAAATACCTGTTCTTGAGTCCTATCAAATAATCTTCGTAATTGTTCCTTCCTCTTCCTTTCATGCTCCGCATCATAATGGTAGATGCGTTTCTCTCCATTCACCATGGTCACTGTGTTCGACCAGGGATTCGTTTTTATCTGGAAAATGACAAATGGTATTTTTTAATTTATTTTATAATTATAATACAAAATAAGGACTTCAATACATATATATTTTCCAACTAACTTCTATTATAAAACTTGTAAATAGAGATAAAAAAACATGTTTATAATGTATTGTTAAATTTAAAAAAAAGAGCTGTTTATTTCTGTATATAAAATATTATCATTATACAGATGTGTATAAGCTATATTAGATTATCAATGAGTTTGAGTAATAAATAATAATCAATTACTTTACTCAAGGTAGCACAAATGCCATAATATCTTTCTTTTAAATCCTCAATGCTCCTGTCTCTAAACGCAGCACGGTCCCATCTATCATGAATGACAATAAACCGCAAGTCGAATCTTTGACAAAGATCCAGTAAGTGATCAGTTTCACCTTGGCTCCAATCTTCCGACTTTAGGTATTGGTTGTACTCAGACTCTGAATATGATGGTATTGATACTTGCTGTAAAAGGAAATTAAATCATTTACAACTAGTGATTGATGATAATTATTTAATTTTTATGTTTAAAAAACATGATAATTAAATTATGACCTGCTTGTCTTAGTTAAGCCCTTACACTTTATGGGCTTTATGGGAGTAAAAAATCCTATATCTATGGTTGAGCAATTATTAAGAGGAAAGTTTTTCCAAGAACAAATAAAACCTTATGGTATAATATAAGCTATATGTATTTTATTGATAGATAAATAGACAGCTGATGAGCAGTACTGTAGATTTATATGTAAATTTCACACATGATTGTTCAGATATAAAGTTTTGTTTTTTTAATAATAAAATTTTAAGAGCATGTTTTTAAATTATCTTACCTTATTAAATTGTGCAAAAGGATATTCCTTAGCTTCATCAGATGCTCTCTTCCAATGGTGGAATACAGCATTATCTTTACGTGCAGGATTTGTAAAAGGAGCCCACACCCATTTACGGGCTTTGCGCATACCAAGTTTTGCTTTCGTTTGCTTGTAACCCTTGCCTATTAATGGAAGATTAATTCATTAGTTTGCAATTCTATTGTAACATATTATACTGAACATTACATTTTTGTGTTTTTGACTATAATATTTAATTCATAAAATCAATGTTTTTACTAAATAAAATCAATATTTTTAATTAATAAAATCAATCATAAAAAAATGGCAGAGCAATTATGATGCCTATAAATACTTAAGATACTACAGTTTATGGCTATGGTACTAGGTACTAAATATGAGACGTAATTATTGGAGCACATCAAAAAGAAATCTAATAAAAAGACAGCAATTATTTGGTAACATTAAATAAATGGTCAGAGACTACAAGAGCCTTACCTGTGTCAGTAGGCATCAATGGAGGTAAGTCCTTGTTATCATTATACAGCAATGCAAACACTTCTCTGTGCATTCCCTCTGGTCTTTTCACCGCTTTGGTTGTCACATACTTTTTCTTATTTCTGTCTCCATGAATGATACTATCTCTACTTATCTCTGACGTTGGCTGCTCTATTTCTAATATGTCGAGTATATCAGCCATTTTTGCACAGATTTATGTACTAAACTACTGTATTTTGGCTATTTCACAGTAAGTAGGTAGGTATGCTGTTTATCTTTATAGCACACAAATCACTATTGGTGGTAAGGGTATATTGATGTTAATCACACACAGGTTATGGAAAATCTGATTTCGTGTTGGAATGCTAACAACAGCTTTAATTTTCCAATCAATTGTAAAATTACAGGAAGAAATCCTAGAATTACTTCGCTTCTTCAATTTTTTGACTGACGACCGATTTGTCAATTTTGACATGTATGGCATTTTTTTTTTTTATTTTGGCATCTCACATAGTGTATTTTGCCAGTGTCAAGTTAAGCAATGTAGGTATTTTTATATTCTTCATGTATAAAATTCTCGTCAATCGTCAAGTTTCAAAGTTCAAGTCATGTTAAATCTTCTTCGAGTCATAGTCAGTCAGTTTAGTTAGGTTTTAGTACAATGGTAGCCGTTCTACTAAAACTTTTCATGGACTTCTTGAGACAACTTGAAAAGCCACTATACACGTAATCATTTCATTTCACTACACTGGTGCACTTATATTGATCTTTATTGGACAAAATACCGCCGATAATATTCAACAAAACTCAAAATACACGATTTTATGAAAATAAAACGAAAACGGAACGTCACTTCGCAAGTTCCCGCCAAAAAAAGTCCCATGTATGGCATTATTACCTACTACTAGGGACGATCTTAAATCATTTTATGTGCCATAATAATCGATTTTTCAAATCGATATTAACCAATAAATTGATTCAGTGAATCGATGTGAGACACTACAAAATCGAGATTTGATTTTATCTTATAAAATTGTTAGTGATCGTATAGCAGCTAAATTTTAAATTAATATTATAGTTTTCAGTACTTAGTATCCATCCATACTTTTTAATGTTAATTTTAAAGATGACTGTTAATTTTGACTTAGGTATTAATCGATCTTTTGGACCTCCATTATATTGTGAATTGATTGATCAGGTATTCATTCAAATCGATTTAAGAATCGATCTTTTTTGGTGAAAATCTTCATCCCTACCTGTGTCCCTAACTACCAACCTGACTGACAGACAGTCAGCAGTGTTCATCAGTGCTGCCAGGTCAATAAAAGAACCTTCGGTTGGAGCGCAAAATTCGAATTTTATTACGTTTTATGCTAATTGCAGCTCAGTTATAGCTCGTAAGTTATCAACATGTTATTTGCGACAAGAATGGTAGTATATTTACTGATTAATAACAAAAGAAATCATCAACATATTCCTTCAAGGTATATTAGTAACATTTTCATGAAATAGTCGTTATTATGTATTACTTTTTAGCACTTAATTTTTTAATATTGATCAGTACCTGGCATAACTCTTCGGATTCTACTGTAGGTATGTACGCCACTGATATTTTACTCTTAAACTAGTGGGTCTGTCTGGAGGTATCGAACCTTAGATTCACTGTGGTATTGTGGTAGTGGTAAACACATAAAGCCTAGAAAGGAACTTGCTCTCAAGTGGAGCTGCCAATACGCACTGGTAGGTGCCATTATGTTCTACATGAGAGCGGTAGATAACCATCGAGGTGGGTACCTACTATAAAGTTTAAATACTTACATGGAAATAAATAATAAATAAATAATTTGATAATTTTTAACATTTTAATAGTTTAGTAATCTGTTATACGCCTTAGGACTCGTCTCATTGCAACAGGATTGTCAAGGGGGACCTGAAAAAATTTCATGACATTAATGATTATTTGTTTTATAATGATCTCATTTATAAAGTCACGTCATATCTCTTATTTATTTATAGGCATGAAATTAATAAATACTACGTTTATATTGAAAATAATTAAAACGTGTATCAATAAAGATTGATTACTAAAACGACGCTATGCAATAAGACTAATTTGGCAGCACTAGGTAACATATCTGTGTTTGTCAATTGAAAGAGATATAAGCAAAATCGCTACTTTATCCTACCTACCTAATTTAATATAGGTAATGTTGTCTATCTACTTACCGATTGTCCAGCAACATTGATCCAATAGAACTTAAGCCTCTCTGTTTCCCGAAAGTAGCCCTCAACTAATCTGTTCACAATGAGTGTTTCCCGTGCACTATTTAAAAATTCTACTTGACCATCCCACTGTAGCTTGTTGACCCATTCTAACTGGCCTGAAAAAATGTATAGATGATAAAATAGATTACCTAGATATGAAATAGGTACCTAGTGGACTTTGATTTTATATTTAAGATATTATACATAAAAACAAGGTGGACTAATGATCTTGTGATGGTTGCGGCAAACCGCTGGATGCGGGTAGCGCAAGACCGACCATCGTGGAGATCCTTCTTTTGTCCAGCAATGGACGTCTTTCGGCTGACATGATGATGATAACATATACCTGGAGTATTAGATACTGCGTCTAGATTCCCGTTGTAAATGGTAACCACTAGATCGGTGTTTTGAAGAATGTCTTCCACTGTAAGGAGATAAGAGTGAGTAAGTACCTGATAACAATGGGAAACAAAATACTAAGCGATATTTTGTAGAACTATACATACTCTTATATACAATAGATTCCATGAAAGTATCTCTGACTGCTGCCAAGGCAGCTTCTCTCTGTCCGTCGTATGCCACATCATTAGGAACTCCTAATGCTGGTGCAACGACGTCTTTCATGAACGAAAAAGTGTCGAAATTAAAAATCTCCTGAAGGTATTTCTTTTGCCCAAAGTAGTCTGTAACGAAATAGTTTATATAAAGACTTCATCAATTTAATTTTAGTAACTAATAAGTTTTAAGGCGATGATAGCTCAGGGGTAGTGACGGTGGTTGCCGCGACGAAGGTCGTGAGTTCGAATCCTACAATGAGCTTGAGCTTTCGGTGAAGGAAAACATCGTGAGGAAACCATAGCACGGTGGTAGGGTACTTTATAGTACCCTTCTGGCTGGCTACCACCCTCAAGTTGTAAATTTGTCGCCAAGCACTTACCGGTGTGTTCCGGCAATTGCACTTGAGAGCCAGTTTGCCTTCTCGGTACTGTAACAGGTCAGCAACACATTGGCAATATCTTTTGTATTGCAAATGGCGATAGGCGACGGTAACCACTTACCATCAAGGGGGCTGTATGCTTGCTTGCTACCTTAGTAGTATAAAAAAATCTAAGTAGGTTATTAAGTAGGTAGGTGCTGTTACCTCGTGTCGATTCTTCTCGCGTCAATTTTTCAACAATATGCCCAATATTAACAGCTACCGCTCCAGCATTCTCATTCACAAAATCTCCGAGTGATATAAATTTATCGAATGCATCTCCCAAGTTTCCTTCATCTACTAAAGAATTAGTTTCATTGGAAAACGTTTCGATGGCTTCTCGACCTTTACCATCGATGTAGCCTAGTTCTTCTAGGTAGAAACCCAGCTTAGTAAGGGCTTCTGCAGGTGAAACTATTGCGTTGCCGATAACAATACCTGCTAGACTGTGTTTGATGTGTTCCACCTGGAACACAGATGTTTGTCTTTTAAGTTTGTTTCCTTAGACTCAATAATGATTTACTTACTAGATATCAGCTCATAAAACACACACACACGTACACAATACCTACCAGTGGCGAGGGGTAAAAATATGGCGAGGGTAAGCCGCTCATAAAACACCGATAACTTTATTCTTAATTACAGTGTATTTTATTTAAAAGTGGCTTTGAAATGATGAATCTGTGGGACTGGGATTTCTAAAAGGTAAGTCGATGGTAATCGGCTTGTATGGACCCTTCGCCACTGATACCTACCTTGTTTAGCTGGGTGGCAAGGGCAAGAGCTAATTGAGCTCCTGAGCCCTGTCCAAAAATGTATAGAGGAGTTTCATTATAGTTTTCGTGACGACTATAGAATGATTCCAATGTATATAGCAAGTGTTCCGCTAAAAGAACAAAACATAATACCTATTAACAGTTACTCAATAAGGTTTTAAGAAAATTGAATAGTAATTATGGTCTCTTACTGTTCTCTTCCAGATTGCTAGGAATTCCGTTATTGTCCTGAGCTGTACTGAAACCAGTTCCAATAGGCGCATCCACTAATAATATATTGTAATCATCGACCTACAAATATAGTTTTCATTATTTCTTCACCGATTGATATCTTTAATTTAATACTTATTGGGTTTTAAATAATGAGGTTAAGCGTTCGTTACATACTACATAATCGGTCTCCAATCACTGGGTTTACCTACATTTCTTATCAATATCCATATTTTAATTAGTAACTATTCACGAAGATGAAAATGAATATTTACCCAAGAATCAGTTCTCCTATTCAAATTGAAATCATAGGGTCCGAACATGCCGAAGTTAGCCAGGAGACTGGGTGGTATCCCCATCACGCCATCTAACCAGAGGATTATTGGTCTGGAAGTGGTTTCATTGGAGACTGTGGGGTAAAACCACCAGAACATGTCTCCAGCTCCTCTTATTCTGGTGAAAGCAGCATGGAATTGGATATCGCCGATACCATCGCCTTCGAGTTCTAAACAAAATAATGATTGAAAGCTATAATCTAACCTTCATTATTACACGACTGCTCAAAGGTGTGATCACTCTAGTAGGTAAGTTTATAATGTAGTCCTTTTGGCAATAAATAATTTTTGAATTTTGAAAAAAAAAATGTTTGCAACTTTTAAATGCCTGACAGATTTTGACGTATGTATGATGGTTAGAATCCAGAATCCTTACACCATCTCGTGTGATACTGGCTAGATTTTTTTTACATTTTGTAAAAGGTAGGCATTATTAATTAATTAATTGTTATTCTAATTTTTGTATTATTTGCGACTTGTTATTACTTACTAAGTATACCTTATATATATTTAATCTAATATTTAATAAATTTAAATTAAATCCTAAATCCATATTTACAATTATTTACATAAATAAAAACTAAACTATATAACTACTAATTACAAAAATAATCTACTTCAAAATTTGGCATGGTACCCATGACACACCTTATATTAATAATTTGTAATCAAACGGTGAATGATTTTTGTTTCTCATCTGATTTAATTGCAATCAATGTAGGTAGGTAAACCACGTAATTACTGAGTACTTAAATACAAGCTAAGTTTTAGCTTTTGAATTTAATTGGAAAATGTCATTTCGCACGTATTCATTTCAAATGCTGGAGGCAATTGAAATAGCAGTCTAATTATTAATATAGTTAATGAATCAAACACTGTAATAATAATCAAAATAAGCACTAAAGCATGTTCTATAGGTACATTATATGTTACTATACGCCTGGCTTTCAGGTGCCTACAATACTACTTTTTAGAATATACAAAAAATTCATGATTTAAAGATAAGCCTTACTAAGTGTCTCGCCGATTATTCTATATTGACTATTTTGATTGTTATTATCATCCTACTTACCAATAATGGAGAAGGAGTCATCAGTCGTGTCCGTCACCAACCACCATATCAAAACTCCTAATCCAGCAGCTAAAGCCAATACTCCTATTACAGAAACTATAATTATCACTGTCTTTTTGGTCATTTTCGTTTTTTCAGCAATTACTCTTTAGTATTGGCACCCTTCCAGTATACAATAGACAGCTTTGTCGCTATGGGTATCAATTGAATTTGTTTAATTGTATTAACTAATATCTTTATGCAGTGATAAGAGTTTAGGCTGATTTATCGTGATAAAATTTATTATAATTACAGTGATAGTGAATGTACGTACAGTATTTATGTACTGAAATTTAAATTGATATGCTATGTCCCACTAATATTTGTATTGAAATCAATCTTTTGACCAGAATATAATCCATGATTTGTCCAGTTAGTACCTATATCTAACCTCTATGGCAACCGAGTCTTAACTAGCTAGAGGATGACTTGATCATTATGTTCTTAAAAAAAGTATACCGAGCTGGTTTTTTGCCGGAGTCTTCTCAGTTTAGGTGTGTTTGATATATGAATATGTACTCGTTAAATGTATAATACAGTATGCGTGATTGAACATCCTCAATTTTAGGCTTTCGAACACAAAAATATTTTTTCTAATCGGACTGGTACTAACTTAGTATTATAAAATAAATAAATAAAATAAAAAGCCTTTTATTATCCCTTAAAACATAATGAAATACATACTAATTCATGCGCATTTTTATTGCAATAAATTTAATAAACTAATAATTTCAATGTCCGTTACAATAAACCAAATAGTAATTAATTTCATTTCAAATATATTAATAATTTCAAAATCTTACGTGCTTTTTCCTTACAATTAATTAAATAAATAAGTTAAATTCCCTAACTAATTATATTTTAAATAATAATAATTCATAGTTATAAAAAAAGATATTTATGTTTATGTTTACGACTTCTAATTAGTTTCAATTTCAAATAATAATCCGTGTTTGCATAAATAATTACTTCATAAATTTATCAATCGCTATTGTGTAGTTTTAAGGACCCCTCGTAGGGTGAAGGCCTCCTCCAGTAGTTTCTATTTATCTCTGTCTTTTGCCTCTTGTCTCAATTCCTTTCCGGCGGTTTTCACAATCTCGTCTGCCCATGGTTCTGTCGGTCTCCCTTTCTTGCGTTTGCTTTGAGGCCCAACTTAGAATTAGCATAGAATAAATAATATACTACGTACCTACTAGTATTAGTATAGAAATAAAAGTTAGTTCATAGTAATCATTGACGTAATAATTAAACTGTTTCTCAAGGAACCATTTACATAATCCTGCCGCAAGAGCGTCTATGGACTGATGATGAGTTGAACGGTTAATTTATTTATCTCGAATGTCATTCTCAGAGTGATGTCTGTTTTGTAGAAAAAAAACATAAATTTATCGTTTTTTATCGAATAAACTAGTCATCGATGCATAAGTGCTTAGGGCTGGCTAGACAAGGGAGTTGAAATGATTGCTCACAATTTCATTAAATCATATATTTTTATAATATTATTAACCGATCAGCCAAACGAAGTCATGTCTCTAAGGAATGCATTGCTGCCCTCTGGATTGTCTCTTGGTACCTGTATAAATATAATTTAGAATTATTATCCATTTATCTACTATGTATTTATTTACCTATAATTGTTATTTAGTTTCTTTCAAATATACGAGATGCAGATTTAATGGCCTGTAGGTGAATCAAACCCATCCATATCAATAAAAAAGAAAATAAAATGTTCGTCAAAATGGCCCTGCCAAGACATTAGTGGGGATCGAATGCAATATCGTTCAGGAAAGTAGTTGTCCGTGTATGTTCAATGTACTGCGGTGGTGCATAACATTTAGAGAAAATGTAGGCATTTTATCCCGGATATTAATTACGTTTATTATGTCATACGTTCATCAATACTGAACATTTTTGTACAGTGCATGTAATTAAATCAACATACACATAAACCCTGAAAGTAGTGTAAAAAAAAATGTTGTTAAATGGTTTGTAAACTGGATATACAGGATGAATTTTTTAAGTGGGCGTGGTAGGCCAAACCCTAAAGTATAGGGAATAGCGAAAAATGCAGACAGGAGTCTAGGAGCCGATTTTGATAAAAACTAAAACTGTATACTTGGATTTGGAAAAAAAATATTTGTCTTGCCGGGACTCATTAATTTTGAAAAAAAAAAAACACAGCCTGTATTATTGCTCCATCTTATAGTGTTGCTTATAATGATCAATTTCTGCGAAGTAATGTTATATGATAAAATAAAGGAAAGGTCTTTAAGAAAATACTGTTTACTTTTAAAGAAGTAGGTACATACTCGTACCATAATACATTTTTCAAAATGACACCAATTGTTTAAAATACATAACCTTATGATAAAGAACGCACTAAATGTTTGAGGCGTCGAGTCTGCTTATGTATTGAAAACAATGGACATCATTTCGAACATTTGATTAGTAAAGTTTAATAAACATAACAAAAATAATTCAGTTTTCGTATGAAAAATATTTTTCCATTAATTTTCCATACAACATTACTTCCCAGATATTGATTATTATAAGCGACACTATGTGGTGGTTTCAAAATCAATGAGTTCGATTCCCGGCAAAGCAAATTTTTTTTTTTGAAAATCCAAGTATTCAGGTTTTGTTTTTATCAAAATCGCCCCCGAGACTCCTTTCAGCATTTTTCGCTATTCCTTATACCTACTTTAGGATTTGGTCTACCACGCCCACTTAAAAAATTCATTCATTCATTTATTTATGTTTCTTACACTATGTCCAGCTACATTAATCCAAAAGAATCTGAAGTTCCCATAAGATTTGTAATAACCCTCCAGTTTGTTATTTTCCCATATGGGGTTACGAGGTGCATTTTTGTAACCCTCAGCTCCACTCCACTTTAATCTGTCCACCCACAGAATTTGTCCTGAAAAAATTTTTATCTCATCTCTATAATATTTATCTTTACCTTTCTTTAAATTAAAATACCTATAGGTACTGCTGGTGATTTTTTTTTAAATCGGTCCATCGTTTTACAAAATTATAAATCTTTTCTCTTACTCACTACCGCCACTTGGGTGTAAGGTGAAAAATTTATTCACTGTTCATTACTTTTCTGTTAAACAATTCTTGTAGTTCTTCGGACAAGCTACATATTTTGACTAAGGTGTAGAGTTTGTGAAGTTACAGCTCGTAGAGTTAGGGAGTGTAGAGTTAGAAGCATGGCTCTACATGCGATCTGATAACTTTTTGACAGTGCGAGCCATATGATCTCGGCTTGGCAACACTTTATATGAAAATATTTTTGGTGAGATTACACTTAAAATTATAATCCAATTTATATCTTTTATAAATAAAATTAGTAGGTATAGGTATAAATTACCTGGAGTGTCGCAAATCAGGTCAAGATTCCCGTTATATTTCGTAAGAATAATATCAGTCTCGTTCAATAGCTTCTCAACTGGAATTTCAATAAAATATATACATTATTTCAAGGCTTTTTTAAGTTTAAAGTAAAAATAACAATTGCGTATAGTATCTACTGTATCACTTCCATGAGAGTAATAATACGAGTAATGTAAATACAGGGGACCTTTAATTTAGAAAATAGTTTAGGTAATCTCATCGGGGCGGGCAGGGGCCGTATTTAAGTTTTCTATCGTAATATAAATTACGCTGTATACAAATAGTTATTAGTACCCATTTTTAGATTTGATGAGTAGGTATATGGTAAATTGGCAAGAAGTACCGCGTGACAGAGGTAACAACTAACAAGGTCTCACTTATAAGACGATGCTTATAAAATATAAAATAAATAAAAGGTTTATGCTAATTTTTGAGCCAACTTACTGCCATCGGTGACAGGTTTCATGAAGTCTTCTCTCAATGTGTCAAACACTTGGTTAGACATCGAGTCCCAGACCACGTGGGCAGGGAGGCCCAGAGCTTCCTTCACTAATGTGTTCATTAATGTGTACAGATCGTACTCCTCTTGCCTTGTTGGCGAATTGTAAGGCCGGTCGTGGATCATCATATCGCGGGATATTTCTAAAAAAAAAATCCAATGTGCTTGCTATTGGACTACATAAAATAAATTATATTAAACTTTAAGGTACATTATTATTATTTATAGATATACTAGCGACTCGCCCTGGCTTTTCTCGACTTTTCTGTAGTATAATATGCATGTGCATAGGCATAAAACTTCCTCTTGAATCACTCTATCGATTGCTGAAAACTGCATCAAAAATCCGTTGCGCAGTTTAAACGATCTAAGCGTACAGACAGCAGGAACGATCTTTGTTTTACAAGATTAGACAGAAAAGCTATACTAGGCTAGTTACCATAATCACTTCGTGTATCAGGCAAAGTAGAAACGGACATCTTAGTAAGTATATTGTAAAAGTCAACACTAGTAGTTCTCCTAAATACAGCTCGTTGCGTGGCAGCCCACTGCGCAGTTGACTCCCAGTATAAACCCTCATTAAACAGCCGCTCGGCCTCTCTGGCAGCTGCCTGGATGTCCTCGTAGCCTTCCTGGTCTACAAGACCTGCAGCCAGGAGCAAAGGTCCCCAGGTAAGGGTGGCGTCTACGGGAGATATCCACGCATTGCCCATTGCTATTCCTTTCAGGTTTGATTCAATTGTACCATTATTTTCTGCCTAGTGAGGACAAAGCTTATTTTAGTAGTAGATAAATAATAATATTCCCGCTAAAAGACTCTACATACATACGTAACGGGATGCCGAGTAAACAGTTATATATTTTGTGATTAAGTACAAAAATGCTGCTTGCCTCATTAATCCTGATAGCCATATCAACAGCCATTTTACCACCATAGGATTGCCCATAGATATATAATGGAATTCCTTTAAATTCTGGGTTCTCTGCGTAGAAGCCTCGCATCAACTCAACAAAGTCCAATGCTACCAACAAAATGTAAAAAGTTAGCATTTATAGAAATACTTAGCAGTATTGAAATAAACACATATCTTACCGATTTCATCATTTGTGGTTGTCAAATAACGAGTGTCATCGACGTAACTGAAACCCGTACCAACTGGGTTATCCACAAAGAGAACATTGAAATTCTTTACCTGAAAATCAAAATAAAAAATTAGCAAGTGAAGCGACTAAAATATTAAAATGACATAAATATATGGACTTGATTAGAGTAAAAATGGTACTTAAACATCATTATTTTGTTGCTACCCTATTTCTTTTTACATAAACCTAGAAAATCTATAATTGAGATAAAAATGTATCTTAATTTATGAAACTTTTCCTCACCCATGTATAATTTCTTTCTTGCAACGCTAAATCAAGGGGGCCCATAATTTCGAAGTTTCCAATACCCGTGGAGGAACCTCCTGGGCCACCTTGTAGCCAGACTATCAGAGGCCGTTCAGTGTAGTGGGCCACATCGGCAGTGGTGTAGAATAACCAGTAGAACATGTGTGCCCCTTCACGGACATCTACGTATCCGTAGTTCTGATCAAAAGGCCCAAATTGACCTACAATAATATGTAAATCCTTGAAAGTTATGGTGTTATTTTAGGTTAGGTTAGTTGTGTTCGATGTTTTCCTATGTTTAGTTTAAAGGCAAGGAGTTCCGATAAGGTTGCTGCTGGTTAAGGCTGTCTACTTAAAGTTCTTCAAGATTCTCTTATCTTCGTTATTATATTACTACCCTTTACTATCGCATAGTGTAAAAACTGGCTCTAAGCACCTCTAAATAGTTAGATTAGGCAGTTAATGTTACAGTAAATCTGATATTACTATAAACGAAGATGTACGGAGTTACATTTATTATTCACACACGAACTTGAATACGGCCTTTGATTGGACTTAACATTATGACCAAAACAAGAGAAAATGTCAACGTGCTTTGTTTTTTAAACGACTTCTTTAAGACTAGGTAATATATAAACAAACAGATTTGTGTTATTTCTAGGTCATTAGTTTGAATATCCATTTTTTGCATTGCATTTTTACACGTCAATGGACGTAAGTCGTAGCTTTAAGAACCTACTTAGTATTAAATGACGTAGTTAACTAAAATATTTAATACTGACATAAATAATTTAAAAAATCTGTTTGTAAAAATTAACAAAGTAACTAACAAACTAAAAATATGATATCAACGTCATTCTGTAAGTATGACCGATTGAAAAAGAGCGAAGGGTTCGTTTTTTTTATCAAAGAAAATCTATAAGCTGTATCGGGACATTCCTTGGATCATGCAACATTACATTATTGTTTAGTCTGTTTATTGCGAAATATAATGTTTATTTTGTTTTGTGTTGTCATGAATAATCGTAATTTATTTAATGTCAATGAGTATTTTAGGTGACACTTAAGTATACCTAATTGAAAAGTAGGTAATATGCATTAAAAAAAAACATTTGTAAAATAAAAGTTCCCCCGGATCATTTCTACTAGTCTTTACAAGCTAAATGTTTGGAACATGGTATTCATTGAATAATTTAGTATTAGTAACGATCTACTGTTGCTGAAACATTTTCTGGCGTTCATTATTTAGCGTACCTAATGAGATCATGTACAGCTTTAATGAAAGTTATTATAAGTGTTCTTTTTACATTGTTACAGATTCTTCGTCCACATTTACACACAATATTTTATCTACGGTTTTTGTTCTGGCCAGAAAAATATGAAAAATAGTAGACATTTGTAGGTATATTGAGATTCAAAATTCAGTTTATCTTATGGGTAAGTTAAGGATATTTAAAAATAAAATAATGAGTTCACCTGCTACATGATGGCTAAATATTGATAAGGCACAAATCAAAATGGCGCTGAACCACATAGTAATGAGTTGGATGTAAATATTATACTGAATTAGAATACTTACCCAAAACCAATAATCTGCCCGATTGCTTATCGTAGGTAGTACGTATCTTAGTCAATACATATTCATATATCATTTTAATTGTGTTATCTATGTATTACACATACCTAACATTTTAGATATTGTGCGAAAGAGAAAGTATGCGAAAGATCATACATAACAGGATGGAATTTTTTAACCGCATCTGGAGGGAAAATTTTACTCAAAAGAAACATTCCTTTATTTAAAAAAAAATCTGCATTCAAAGGTTTCTTTAACCTGATAAACCTTTGAGTAAAAGTGCTTTATCTCGATCCATTGAACTTATTTTTGGATTTCATGGTAATCCTTTCATTTAATTTACCATGTTTGTAAGAGAAGGATTGAATCTGATCCTTATCATCTATCGATTAATGCCATAAAAATAAGCTACAACGTTCTTACGAAGTATTTAAGTACCTACTTAAATACTTCGGGGCAGAAAGGTAATCGAGTGGCGACCACGAACTGAAAGTCGCAGCGTGGGCATGCCCCCCACAAGGTGGACTCACGATCATGTGATGGTCGCGGGAAAAAGACTGGTCATCGTGGAGATACTTGGGGGAGGCCTTTGTCGAGCAGTGGACGTCTTTCAGCTGATATGATGAATAGAATGGTGGGTACTGGGTACTATTTACTTAAGAGTGTAGTTTAGTTCTTCAATGTAGCGTGTTTTTTGGTACCTATAGTAGGTAAGTATATAACGCGGCTGTTGTTACGAACACCTGTCCTAAAGTTAGCTGTTGTGTAACTTAACTTAGCGTGTTAAGATACACTACAAAGGAACGTTACTGCAATTTTTTGACAGTTTTACCTGGCTGCATCTTTAGTTTTTTTGTTCCACTGCTTGTAAGAGCTGCGGTCCAAATAACCTAAAATGTTACGTCTAGAAGGCGAAGATTCTGTACACAAAATGCTCTTACAGATGATGTCCAAATTAAAGTTACATAATCATCTGACCGTGATCATGTCAATTTAATTTAAACAACGAAATTAACATAAATATTTATTGATAAAATTCATAATTTCATTCAAGTCAGCCGAAAGACCTCCACTGCTGGACAAATCTATAGTGTAGGCATCCTGTGTGAATAAATATCATTTAGTGTAGTGTTTCTACATAGCCGAGTGTGTTAATGTCCCAGGATATTATGCATACTAATCTATAGTATACCGGGTATAAGTGACACGTAATGAAAATTTATACGATGGATTCAGTACAGATTCTTGTCCCCTCAGCGTTTGACGTCACTTGACTAATATTACACTTACAATGGTAATTAGCAATGTATAAAATGAAAGAGGAAAAAATGTAAGTCTATTAAAACTGATGTACAAAAACAATACAAAGCGATGCAGTAAGAAGACCGACATAGTCGTTGGAGAACTGCTCAAAAATGCTCAAGGTCTGCAACACATTGGCAATCCCCCTTGTATTGCGAATGTGAAAAATGCGGCCACTCACCGTCCAGTAGACGGTCTACCTGTATGACATCAATCTGTTGACAAAAAAGCTTGCAGTATTTGTTTTATTAATTTAACAAATGTTAACTGAAAAATCACGGATTATCACACAGTATTCTGTGAGTTTCAGTAGAACACGAGGTCAGGTTTCCTAATATCAACAGATGCCTTGAGTTTTCGCTAATCTTTGGGATTAATGCCATCCACCGGAGGCCTACTTACATACAAAAATAAAATATTTATTTTTTCTCTTATATACTTGGTGTTAATTACTTAACTCAATGACATTTCATGAAATTCAATTATATATTATGTATCTTCGCATAAGATAAGAAGCAGTTCTAACTGGTTTTGCACGTGATTTAGTTAGTGATGTTGTGAGTTTGTGTTTTGAGTTGAGTTGTGAGGTGATTGTCCTGTGATTATCTGTGGTAATCTTTAGCATCCGGTACAGATCGAATGTATCACCTACTTACCTTTATTCATAAAATCAAGATATGACAGAAACACAAGCCTCTCGATGTCGCAATTTAGCCACAAAAGACAAAACTAAGGTTTTTTGTTTGTTCCTAAATCCGTAGATTTTTTAGGACCATGATAATTTTGTAGGTATAGGTATTTATAGGTGTTATCGGTGTTATATTATTGCTTTATAGTGGAATTATTTCTCTCTACTTTACCACGGCCTAAATGTGAACAAAGAAACCAGTTTCAGACAGGAAAATACAACACTTAGGTACAGTATGACACAACTTAGATGTAGCATCGGCGAATCGTTTTCGTACACTTCACTTCCGATTTACACAACAAATAAAAATAATTCAGTATCGCGCCATTCAACGTTCAACAAGACCATTTTCGCCGATAATTTTTTAACACATGAGTAATGTTGTAGGCGAACTCTTTTCAAGAACGATCGATTTTACGAAGTTTGCCGATGCTTCATCTAAGTTGTATCATACTGTACCTAAATGCAATGTTCTCCAATGTTGAATCCATGACCTGTATCCTATAATAAGTAGGTACTTACCTATTAATATTATAAATATGAAAGTTTGTGTCAACCGGATCATCCAAATAGATGATTCGGTTGACATTTAGGTACCAAATCCATTCAGTAAGATTTGGATGAAACTTAGCACATAGATAGATCATACCCTGGAATAATATAAGATCTCTCGGGAACGCAGGCGAAACCGGGTTGAAGCTAGGAAAGACAGGGAAAGACTGTTTTGGAGAAAAACACTTTCTTTATCACAAATACTTACTCATATTGGTAAATCTTCGCGTATCTTAAGTTTTCAGGCCTACATAATTTGTTATTGCATAAATACAGGTATTTATGGTATAAAATAAAATGCATATTGGTTCGATTCTGTTGTTTACAAACAAAACAAATTTAATATCACTATATGTCTTTCTAACAAAAAACGTAAGAAAGAGATAAAATATAGCGTAGACTAATTAGACAGTTTTAAATATCCTTTTTCAATAGAATTTGTAAGAAAGAGAGATGGCGTGACTAATATTAGTTAAGTTTGTAAACAACTTAATCGGGGCCATTAAACTCGAACTAATTTATTCAGACAATTGACTCTACCGACATCCACTCTACACTATGTATTTCTACAGGTACCTACTACCTTTTTTATAATATGCAATGCTCATTTTTTAATCCTAAATACATTAAAAATACAATATATAGATAAGTGCAATAGTGAGTACAATGCAATTTTTTGCTCCGATCGATTTGAATTGCCATAGGTAAAAAGCTGTGTCTACATTTATTTATATTTTTTCCAGTCGCAGGGTTGCTGGAAGACATTTCTATTAGAAATAAGCAGTCCCTTTGTACATTTGTATATTTTATGTTTTTTTATTATTACTTGTGTGTGTGTACATAAATAAATAAATAAAATAAATAAGCTTAAATGTTGCGAATCATCTTATATATGACAAGCCAGTTGGCGCAGTTGGTTAAGACACCACCTATCACGCCGCTGGTCATGGGTTCGATTCCCATCCAGGACAAACATTTGTGTGCATGAACATGTCTGTTTGTCCTGAGTCTGGGTGGAATTATCTATATAAGTATGTATTTACAAAAAAAAAGTAGTATATCAGTTATCTGGTTTCCATAGTAAAAGCTCTGCTTAGTTTGGGATCAGATAACCGTGTGTGAAGAATGTCCCAGGATATTTATTTATTTATTATTTATTACTTAACATAAGTAGGTATGTTAAGTACATATATCAGTCTACAAAGATTGAATATGAGTTACTAACATTATTTATTACAATTGCTATTTTATTATGATGTTCTAATTTTGGATTAAACTAGAATTCGATCCGATAGCATTTCAGCTTTCCGAAATCTCACTTTATCACTCGTTGTAGATAGATAACGTTACGTTATCGCTTAGATGTCGAACATTGATTTAATCAATCAGTCAATCAAATTCATGTTTAAAGTTATCTTTTTAACTGGAGAATATGTACGTAGCATGTAATTACCTAACTTTTGTGGAACTTCGTACCAACTGAGCAGCGCGTATCTATCATGCAGGTTCTATGTAGCTATATTCCTGCTTATGCATTAGACAGCCCGATGGTGTGCTTAAGACGTTGAGATGCTGTTGGTTTTGCTAGATAGGTAGGTCATTACTTATATACACAGTTGTACAGATAGTTTTTATATATACCCTGAATGTTTGTGAAACAGCAATTAAGCTATGTAATTATATCCTGTGATAATATTCACATCAGTGATTACGCTATCGTGTTTGCTTTGACTATAAAAATACGGGAGAAATTATACACTTCTGGACACATCTATTGGCCCACCTTGTATTTTCAGTTTCGTTTGGTCCTAGCTAAAATTTTATATTAGGTCGAGTAAAAAGTTTTTATGCAGTTTTGAACCTGGCACATTCACAATTTCATTCAATAGTCTTTTTTTGAATTTCGAACACAGAATTTAAAGAAACAAAAGACAATTTGGAGCCTGTTTGTTGATATCAAACAATCGAATACTAAGAAAACTTGGTTTTATTGGTTTACTTGGATTTAATTCTTGAAAAAGTGATTGATATCTTTGGTTTTGCTACAAACATTACTTATTCTTAACATTAAGGTGAGGTTCTATCAATAATCTATGGATACTTCACCTGAAGTCGCCGCCCAAGCTGTGGCACTTATTCAGGCCGGACACAGCCAAAGAAACGTGAGTGCTCAACTTAATTTAAGTCGATCTGCGGTCCGAAATGTTTATCGGAGGTACCTAGAGACTGGCGGCTTTGTTCGTCGCCAAGGAAGGCCACGATCTCGGGTCTCAACTGAAAGGCAGGATCGATTCATCGTGACGACCAGCTTGAGAAATCGTCACCTTACCTCCATTGAGATACAAAACCAACTTCGCGACTTCCACGGAGTATCTGTGAGCGCTCGAACTGTTCGGAGAAGGTTAAAAGAACGCGATATGGTACCACACAAGCCAGCTAATGGGCCCAAACTAACGCGAGCCCACCGAACAGCGCGCCTTCATTTCGCACGCAGTCATTTAAATTGGACACAGCAAGATTGGAGCCGTGTACTCTTTTCTGATGAGTCTAAAATTGTGTTACATGGCAATGATGGAAGGAAGAAGGTCTACCGACGTAAGGGAGAGCGTTTCGCACAATGCTGCTTTGAAGAGAGGGTTGCTTATGGCGGTGGCTCATGGACTGTCTGGGGCGGTATATCCGCGAGCGGCAAAACTCAACTTGAGGTTGTTACAGGACTACGGCTGCCAACATTAAATGCTGAAAGGTACATTCGTGAGTGCTTAGAACCTCACGTGATACCATACGCGGACTATGTGGGCCCAAATTTCCTTTTTATGCATGATAATGCAAGAGCCCATGCGGCCGGCATCGTCAGGGAATATCTTCGGGATGTGAACATCACAGTTATGGACTGGCCAGCCAGAAGCCCAGACATGAACCCCATTGAGCACATGTGGGACGAGCTAAAAAGACGTGTTAGGGCTCGTCAGCCAGTTGCCCAGACGATGCAGGAGTTGAAAACTGCCATAGAAGAGGAATGGGAGATGATCCCTCAAAATTTCATAGAGCGGTTGATAAACTCTATGCCTAATCGTATGAGAGCTGTGGTAGATGCCCATGGAGGCAACACGCGTTATTAAATTAAACCTATATTTGATAAAACATGTTTTTTATTCAAAAATCAATTGCCTTTAACAAGGCGCATATCCGACTTGTTAGGCGTAGCTCCATGTCGTATGGTATTCTGAATTCAAATTTAAAACAATACGATCGAAAAAGATGGTAAAATGAATCAGGTTTAAAACTGCATCAACAGTTTTTGTTCAATCTAGCAATCATATTTCGGTAGGGGCCATCGAAACCTAAACTCTAAGGTGGGCCAATAGATGTGTCCAGAAGTGTAGTTCTATGAATTTTCAGCGGGAATTATGAGTGAACAAACATTAAAAAAAAACATACAGCCGAATTTTATTGAGACCCTCCTCCTTTTTTTTTAAGGAGATTATAAACTCAAACATTTGATTCAAACGTAGAGTTTGTTCTATGGAGAATAGATAACTGATATTATACCTACTACATAAACTTTTTGTAATGGGAAATTGGGAATCGAACCCACGACCGTGGTGTGGTAAGAGTATCTAACCTCCACTCCAGCCGGCTCATTAAATAGTAAATTGCTTATGGTATATCATTGATATTGTCAATTAGTGATCATACTAAACCATAGATAACAAATTAACAGTGCGGTGTAATACATGTATTACCTATATATTGATATTGTTTGTTACTAATAAATTAAATTGAGATCAGTAAACGTACATCTTGTAGAGAATTATTAATTAATTAAAACCATCATGCCTTGATGTGAAACACATTTCAATACTCGCAAACATTGATTTGCTTGTACTTTAGTTAGGTTAGTACAGTATGACACAACTTAGATGTAGCATCGGCAAATCGTTTTCGTACACTTCAATTCAAATTTACACAAATAATAAAAATCATTCACTATCGTGCCATTCAACCTTCAACAAGATAATTTTCACCGATCATTTTTTAATACATGAGTAATGTTATAGGCACACTCTTTTCGAGAACGATCGATTTTCCGAATTTTGCCGATGCTTCATCTAAGTTGTGTCATACTATACTAAGTTTATCGATCTCACTTTTGTAACGATAACATTTTCTCGCTGGAGTAGTAGTAGTAGCTCCCAATAATCATAAAAGTCGATTCGGTAGTTTAGTCAAAAAGTAACAAACAGCCAGACAGACAGGTTCACCTTCAGTTTAGTAGCAGTAAGGTAAGGCAGTAGGTAGTATGTTTTTAACAAAGGTCGTTTGTTAAAAACTTATTTTTTTTCTTTCGTAATATTTTTATGTTTCACTATAAGCCTTTTAAACCCTTTAAAAAACCCTTTAATTTGTAAATCATGTTCTACGCAACCTAATAATATAATGGAACCTAACCTATTTGAGAATTCTACTCCAATTATGAAGGTACCTTTTTTTGTTCGAATCTATTTGGCGACTTCAATTCAATGAGAAGTGTAACATACATACATATCTAAAAAGCAGCCAATATTAGTAATTAATGCAGTGAACCGGAAATTAAGCAACATGTTCTCCTTGAAATAATAAAAGAAAATGAATTAATTTGTGACGCCAGTAAGTACCTTCATTTTACTACAAATGAATGTCATGGAAACCGGTCGCGTATTATTACAAAAATCATTGTGGGACCCGCTAATATAATAAATGCGAAATACCCATCACAACCAACCAAAAACACATTTTCAGATTGACCGACAATATTAGGTATATTAGTAAGGTTAAGGATAGCATGACATTATGAATTAAGGCGTTTAGATGGATCTTGACAAATAGGTAAATAGATAGATACCTTTGATGCTTCTGAAACGCGGTTAAAGCCTCGGAGTGGAAGTGGTAGGACTAAGATTTAATTTAGTACATACTGTATGTGATGCAAAACTTTGTGCTACAAATTCCAAGACTCTAAAATGTAACAAAGTTTATGCATCTTAAATGTTTACAAGTTAAACAGCAACAGAAACCAACAATATAACCTCCCCCTTTCTCTTTGCCGCGATGCCGTTGTGCATATTTGCTATCGGTATGGAATAGCAAATGTGCTATATTTAACATGAAAGACACCTTTGGAAAATGTGACGTAATTTTCCCTATAAATATTAAAATTCAAGTTACAAAATTATGATATAGGGCCTAAAAATAGTCCATTACAGTCCATTGATATAAACTCTATCCAATTATTTTGTTGACGCCAAATTATGACATTTATATATAAGATCGAAGTTACAACTGGAAAAGCAGCATTTATAACCGACTTAAAAAAATGATGATGTTCTCAATTCGGTTGCATTTTTTTATATTGTTCACGCATAACTTTTTTTGCTTATGAACCGATTTTAATCATTCTTTAAGCGTTGGGTGCAATATATGGCTCCAAGGTCCCATATTAATTTTATTTATTGTTTTTCAAGGAGTTTTACTATGATTTTTAAGTGTAAAACATACAGCCGAATCTTCTCCTTTTTTTAAGGAGGGTAAAAATAAACCATATTATTATAGTAAACTCTACTTCGGTTTAACAGCTGAAAGGCTAAGTTAAATACCCGCATTAAGTTTAGTAGAAGACGGAACTCATAATTATTTTTCCAGTTTTTAATTTGCCATTGGGTCTAGCCTATCTAGGCAGTCGGGTACCTAATAAAATGACTTGAAAATAATAACGTTACATATAGCACTTAATTTGTAACGAGATTTGATTCTTCCTACGTCTATTAATCCAGGTTTCGGACCAGTTTTCGACGTCGTATCACTGAAGCGAGTTATCACCGTCAGGCCGAGTGGTGGTACCGGCTCATCACATGACCGGCATTCGCGTTTTTTCTTCAATTGTAATCAAAACAGGTGGTCGGAAGCTGATCAGAGTGCAGTTACACTCAGCGGTCAAGAGGCGTCGGTCTCTCGCAACCATTTGTTTGACTCGTCTCATTTGTTGACATTGTTATCGTTCAGTGAATGTTTAAAAACTTTTTGAATACCGGCCAGGCATTGTTGCCTGACTGTTTGACTATACAAGTGATTAATTAAACTTGTATTGTCATGACTAAATTATCACCAGCGTTCCTGAAACAGGTATTTTTTGTATTTTTATTTTCATTATTTACAGTTTTGTGGTGTATTTTATAGCTTACTCTTTCAAGACTCTAGTAGATAATGATAACAAAACAGTTTATCGAAGACCGTAAGTAGTCTAGTGTTATTTTTTTTTTGTTGTTTTGATAACAAACATTTGTTAAATTCAATTAAATAAAAATAAAGATATTATAGTAGTAGAAAAAATACGTATTTTGATAGTATCTTAATTAAATAGGTATTATAAAAAAATATTATTTTAAAATTTATGATTATTTTTATTGTTATTGCTCAGAATTGTTATTGTTATTGTAACACATATTTACAATATTATCTGGTCACTAAGATTTATAAGTAATAAAATAATTACCTATCAACATAATTTATTAACAATTTTCACTCTTGAACCCTTTAAGTTATGTCATCGTAATATACCTACGAGTTTTGTCTGGAGAAAGTTGAGATCTCTTTGAATGAACTAACGAGTACCTTAAACTGTTAGGGAAGTACTCAACTCTCCTTGCCTACCTACTTTCTTTTGGGTAGGTACTTAGTTAATATCAGGAACAGCTTTCCAACTGCGCCGTATGAAGAAATTAAACTTGCATAATTTCAACAGATTTGAATTGGAATTTACATACGTTAAGATGTAGGTATATATAGAAAGTAAATATTATTAGTCATCCTGACGACTACAAGGAGTATTATGGAATGTTATCAGAATCGATTGTTCCTACTTGATCATATCCAAATAATATTTATAAATGCGAAAGTTTGTGAGTATTGATGAATGTTTGTTACTCTTTTACGTAAAAATTACTGAACGGATTTGGATGAAACTTGGCACATAGATAGATCATACCCTGGAATAACATATAGACTACTTTTTATCCCGGGAAAACATAAGATACCTTGGGAACGCGGGTGAAACCGCGGGACTAAAGTTAGTTAAGAATATACGAAACTATCAACACTATTTATACCCTGTACCCTGGTATCTACAGGGTAAATAGATAATTGATAATCTAGTGCCTACTATTATTAAGATAATCTTGATATAGGTATTATCTTACTGACATAATAAATGCGAAAGTATGCGACTATATTTGCTACTTCTTCACGCTTAAACGGTTGGACCAATTTTGATGAAATTTGTTGTGGATGTAGCTGACTCCCTGGATTACATAGGCTAATTTTTATCCCTCGAGAATGCGAGTGAAGCCGGAGAACAGCTAGTATGTGATACTTAAACATTAAATAAAAAATCAGATAAAGAATCAGCAGATGGCCGAAAATCCGGATAAATCCGAGTGAACGGTCCTCCAACTCCAATACTTAGCCGAATAGGATATTCAATCAGGGTATTTTTTTAACACGTGTGCATTTCTAGGTACTCTTTCATTTGAAACAAAAGAAAATAAAAATTGTGGTAGTTACCTATGTTTGTGAAAATGAGTAGTTGCACAGTTTTTGTCGACTCCTTTGAACAATTAGCCGAACTGGTGAAGTCAGACGGTTTTCATTTATGTTCTGTATATTCTGAATACATGTTTATGTTATATTCTGCACGTTTAGTGTTTGGAATATAACAATATGCTTGACTAACCTACATATATACCTACTTGCGTGCAACAAGTGTAAAATATTTAATATTTTCAATAAATTAATGATGATAATATTATGCGACCTTACGCGCAGTAACATTTGGCTGCGGTGTAAAATATATACATATTATAGAATATTATCTATATATATAAAAGAAAGTCGTGTTAGTTACACTATAAATTATAATTCAAGAACATTGGTGGGGAGGTAGCTTAGAACCAGGAGAAGGACATAGGATAGGTAGAGGCAGGTAGGGGGCTACCTAACTACCTATAGTTAGGTAGCGGTAGTTACATAGGTTGGGGTAGGTAGGGGCAGGTAGAGTTAGGTAGGGGTAGATAGAGGTAGGTAGGGGTAGGTAGAAGTAGGTAGGGATAGGTAGGTAGGTCCCAGTTTTATTTTTGTTCTCAGGGCAGTATTATAATAATTCACAATGCGGATAATATTTGTAAAATAACACAGGTACCTACATATTATTATAATTATACAATATCAAGAATATTATTTCACTGAACTCGTTCGAGAATTGGATCCATGCATGGGCTTTGTACGCGTACAAAAACTCGAACTGGTTTTTGAATCCTTAGTTACATCTTTACGTTTCAACGGCATAACCGGTCGTGAAAAATTTTGGCACACAGATAGCATGACATGGTGAAAAACATAAGCTAGATACCTAGTACACTAACTTTTTATCCCGGGAAAGTGACAGCCAGTTTTTTACCCGTCGACTGCCCAAACAAAGAGATTTACTTACAGAAGAACTTGTGAACTTTTAAATACTTGAACAGATTTTGGGTGTATGGTGTGTCGTTAGAATCCTTACATCATGTGACACTGGCTATAATTAATTTACTTTTTGTAAGGGGCAGTCGTTTTTAATTTTATTTTTTTCGACTTGTGAACATTGCAACTTTGTGTCGGGTTTTAACTAGTTTTTAGTAGTTCATCGTGTGCTGTTAAATTACTTGTTAGATAAGCAAGTTGAAATAATATTTCAAAGTAACACAGTTTAATAACAGCGTATACAAATTATAAATAACTAAGGCAATCATCAAAAAAGAAAGATATCGTATGTTCTTTTAAAAAGTTATACATAATAATATGTAAAAGGTTTTACAGGATCGTCGTATCCTTAGTTCCGGAGATTATTTCCTATATACAAACACTTTTTTAATGATACTCCACTCTTAGGTATTTGTCTTGTATGCTATTCATCTGATGAGCATAGTTACAAAAGCTGTTCTAATTTCAAATATACTTACTGCACGAGTATTTTAACTTCCCCATGAAAAAAAAAAATTACAAATTGTGTACAACTTTATGAATGATTAATTCACAATATGTGTCTAATTTAGATGTGCCTATACTCTAACTCAATTAGTACATGTGTGAAAAATTATGATGACGGATTCAAGCCCATTTACGTGATTTACAGTTCGCGAACTCCGAGGAATGTTACTAACTGTACCTAGTACAATATGAGGTACGAATAGGTATGTCATGTTGTACTTACTATAGTTTAGTTTAGTCTTGAGTACACAAACTTATTATATAATATTAAACGTATATACAGGATGATTATTTAACGTAGGTATTATTATGAACATTTTGAAAAAAAATATATACAAATTATATTATTATTTGGAATTTCCCGAACTTTTATCGTACCGCAGTCGAGTTTAACTGCCTTGTTATTTTTACAGACACTTGCCTATAGGTATACCGTAAAGAATACATTATATGATATATTATTTACTTAAAACAATATAGCTTATTAAATTTCAATTTACGAGTCTGTGTCTGAGTAGGTTTGTACGTACCTAATTATGGACTATTTTTATATTTTTTACAATAATATATGCATTACCTAATCACTTTTCTTTTCGATAGGTAGGTACCTATACCATACAATTCTCACAAAAAAATATATACTTTATAACACTATAAAATCTACATGTAAGTGATGCATCAGTTTTGAATAATTTAGGAAGCAGAAGCTAGCACTAATTTAGGTTGTAGATTTATAATGTATAGGATTAAAATTGCAGCAATATTTCATTCTAAATGCTATGAATACAGCTGCCTGCCGGAAACATCAATGTTAGCTCATTATTGAGTAATACACCGCTAATTTAGATCAAATTTAATTTGCGGAAACTGAACGCTCAGTTCGAGAAATCAAATTAACTCACAAGTAGGTTCCTACCTAGGTACATTATATAATTAGGGAATGTTGTGTGAGATTGAAAAAAAAAACAATGTTATTTGCTGTCTTTTATTATTTCCGTATTTTACTATAGCTATAAAATATTAAACGTATCCTGGTTGTTGTAACCTATCAATATAGGATTTCGCGGCTCCCATTATGATTCGATCGATGATCGATTTGACGTCATGACACGTAACGTATAATATAATGAACCTAGTGTATGTTATACAGTGTAATAGTAAATAAAAAAAATTGTGTTCTCATCATATCCCTGCCCTGTTCCCAATAGGGTAGTTGACTGACATATCAAATCAGCTACTTTTTAAAAAATGTCAAAACGATCGTTTAAATGGAATGTTGTATGAAATATTACACTACTCTTGGTGGTTCCACTGGTAATTAAAAATCATGAAATGCATTAAATGTACAACTTATTTGATGTTTCCACGTGTTTTTTGATGTTTTATGCATTAGTTAGTGTTTGGTCATTTATTTTTGACAGTGTCAACTACCCTATTATTTGGGGTCGGCGTAATATGTACTCTTCTTCCATTCAGCCCTTCTACCCGTCATATTAGCATTCACTCCTTTCTTACTCACATCATCTTTCACATAAACCATCAATCTCTTTTATTTATTTCGGTTATTGCCATTTCACTGCGACATAGTATAGCTACAACGACATACTATAAATTTGCATTTATTTATTTAAACAAGCTAAAAAATTGTGGTCTCACGTGAACTGTAAATGAATGCGAAACCAGTTCCTTGCAGATGTATAGGTACCTATTATAATAATTATACCTACTTAGAACAATGTGCCTAGACCACTTAAAACCTGTTTAATTTTTTGATTCCGATCTTCAGCAAACTGCTTTTCAGACAGATATTAGTAGAGGTTAAAGATATTTGTGCGTGCAATAAATAATAAACAGTTTTCAAATAGGACCCCACATATTGGAGGTGAAATCAAGCAAGTGCAACTCGTAAAACGTAAACAACTCTTTAAAAAAATGAAAATATTTAAATACTATTATGTATGAATTAGAAATCTTGTAATATATTTTTAATTTCAATTCTTGAACTCATACTAGTCTAGTTACCTTTAGTTTTCTCTGACAACTTTTTACAAACAAGTAATACGAAGTTGGGGGGGTTGGTTGGGGTAAGGTTATAATAAAGTCTGTAAGCAGGAGACTTATTCCAGAGATAACCAGAGGTATTCCACGACATAATAGGTATACTTCGTAGCTTCATAGACATACGTCAAAATAAAAATATGTAGCATTGGTTTATCACAAATATTTTCATAATTTGGTTAGGTTTACTGTTGATTAGATGCATATTATAATTCTTATGGTAGATAGCAATTATATTAATATTATAACTTATTTAAAAAATTACACATTATCAGCGCAAACCTATTGAAAATGTAATTTTAACTATACATTGAAGATAAAGAAGAGTTTGAGTTTATGGCAATCAGAACAATTGTCTGATGTTGAATGATCTGTTTGTTGGCTATATTTTGAAGACTAAATGAAGTTACAACATTTAAATCGTCTGGAGGACATATGGTCATTAACTTGTAACATCGATTAAATAACAATTTAGGCTATTAAAAAAATAAATTAAACGTTAAATTATTAGTCCTGAATTAATAACGAGCGGATCGAGATGTCTAACCGAAAAGAAAGGCCTTGAGAAATAAAATACGCGTTTTATTTCTCATAACTTGAATAGATATTTCAAGTCAAGAATATCTCTATTTTTATTTTATATAACTATTTAAGCATAATTTATTCTACCTATCTAAATAAGCGTAATTATACATTCATAAATGCTATTAGCTTAATACTTTTCAACAAAATAGTCCTGGACTGGAGACAAATTAGAAAAACAATAAACAATCATCAGATTCACAAGACGTAGAAAAATAACTGATAGAGTAATCACAATATCAGACAGACAGAATATGTTCCACGGTAGGCCACTTTTGTAAAACGTCGATCTTCATTTAACTAAAAGGAATTAAATACCACTTCTTGAGGAAAACGTGATCTTTTACATACCTATATATTTTATAAATCTTGCAACATAGGATTATAGTAGGTATGTTGTAATATTGTGGCATTGTACGAAGGTTGGTTAGAATTTAATAAGACTAGCTTTTCGCCCACGGCTTTTCTTGCGTAGATAAACTTGATATAATAACGATGAGTCTACAAATAAGTATCGTGCCAACCAATAACACCTTAATTTAATAAATGTATTGTAAAATTTACAAGAAGTTCTTGTGAGTGATTCCAGCAGTACCGATGACTTCTGACAGGCTCATATCACATAGGTAGGAAATTTGTTTTATAGTGGGTGCTCTCTAAGAAAGTTTTTTTTGATGACAAACGCATAAGTAAGAATGTGGAGTTTATGAATAAATATTTTCTATATCTAGGTACTATTTAATTTATTTCTCCTTCCCTTCCTATAATGTGCATATTACTCTAATAATGTTGTGTTCACCGATAGTAATAATATTGATGAACATAGGTACTAGTGTCTTTTCTTTGTGTTCCTATTCATTAAATTATCAAAGTCAAATGTTGCAGGCGGCACAAACCCACTTTATGAGCAAATAATACAGTAATACCTTACAAAATAAATACTATTGAATGTCTCGACAGTAAATTATTTTGCGCTCTCTCTTCCAATATATTGAAATCCTACCAAAAAATATGTCACGTCAACGGTAAGTCCAAGCGGTCAAAATTAGAATTAATTATTTTTGACGTGAATAATTTACCCATTAAGTATTATATTTTTATGTTTTGGACGGGATTTCTATAACGTTTTTTAAACAGCCTTATTAACATAATACGCTATTTTATTTTTGTGGTATTTACAATTTGCATGTTTGTAACTGAAAAAGTTATTAGTTTTAATTAAAAAATCATTTGTTCAACAAGTGTCAAATCTTCAACGCTGGACGCACTTATTTTTCATAATATGTCACAAAAATAGTTCAAAATACGACCAAATGCTGCAATTTGATTTCCACCATTTCGTTTTATAAGTTAAATTTTTATTTTGATGTTGCATTTGGGAACTGCACTGCTTGACATTTTTATAACATACTTAAGCTATATTATATAAAGTTAGGCACATGTATTCCGAGAAGGATTAATTCCGCATTACCATTTTTGCCCGCCACCATGTTTAATTTGGTTTTACAAGAGGTACCTATTGATAATAAATATGTCACTATTATTTACCCGTTCCGCCCCACAGTTGCACTCGCAAGGTATATTATGTTTTTCCGGGAATAAAATGATCCTATATTTTAGTCTAGGTTTTGATTTAGCTGCATGTTTTTCAGCGGGTTGAGAAACTCACTTTTTAATATTAATTAGGATTTTCTTCTGAAACAAAAAATCACAAATGTCCACAAAAGTATATGGCAAGTATCTTTTGGTTTACAGCTGAAGTTTAATTCAAATTTTGTTCCCGCTCCTCAAATCGCGCGGATGGGTGTCGAACTCCCAAAATAACTGGTCCATGTCAGTAATTTCCGTATCTACGCATCCCGCTTTATGAGAAACGGGCTATCTCTGCATTCTTTATTGCAAGAGATTTGTCAAAAATATAATAATGTTAAACTAGAGAATGTATGCCGAGGAACATTATTTTTCCTAAAAAATTCGTCATCGCGTCAGAAAAAAAATCGGGAATTTTTATTTTATTAAATACAAAACAGGTTTCAATCTAGATTACATAACATATCATTAAAAAGTTGCTCAACTGTAACTATAAAGCTAATTATGATACTAAATACAACACTAAACTAACAATATTTACAACAAATATTATACAAGCAATATTGAATAAATATGTGGTGAATTATTAATCTTTGAGGATATTATAGATTTGTTCTGAAATATAAATTACGATGACTTTTTCTTACCAAAAGTAATGGTAAACGCCCGTTTAAAAAGAAGAAGAAAATACATCCTTAAAGTGATTATGCTTCAACTTTGTTGATAGTACATCATTCTCATTCTTACCAAAGATGCTGACATTGACCGTGTGTTGTTGAGACAGACTGCCTACATGGACATCTATTTGCATTACACGAAATGCGACCGTTGTCTCTTGGCCTTAGTTACAAGATACAGCATGAACAATTTATAATTCCGGTGTGATGCGCGCGCTGAACGTGATCGTGTCTGATCGCCCTCATCCGTTGCTCTCGCTAGGAAGGTGCACTTCATTGTTGGTAATAGTAAAATGGACACGGTAAAGGCCAATAGATCAATTTGTAAATTTGTTAACGCATTTATGTAGCGATCGTAGCTGATCTATTTTTGCAGATTTTCAAAATAGGTATTGCCAATTTTTTGGGTTAGTTTCGTCAGTAACATTTTAAGAGATAGAATGGATTAAAGTGGTCATTTTATGGGAGTTACGTGCCACCCACGACCACCCCTTACCTATAGCTAAAACTGTAATTATGGTAAAAATAACGTTATCAATATGAAAAATTATAACGACTTCAGAGATTCTTCTCGTGTACCAAAATAACACAAATTATGGGCAAAAAATTATCACAAATTTTCCAAGCATATACAAATAATAATTTCACTTTATTTTTACTTAACTTTAACAAGTTGTTCGTTTAGTAATTAATCATTTTATAACAGAAGGCTCGACTGCCGTGTGACCTTTGAAATTTCCCTCCTTATTTTCCAGTCGTGATGATTCCGTTTCCTCTATAAAAAGTGGGAATAAAAAGATTGGCAATAGTTCTATACGATGTAGAAGATATCCAGATGATTGTTCTTTGATTGAGGAAGTATTTAAAAACGAATAGGAACTTATCTTTGTCAATCTGCAACAATACACTTGTAAAAAACTATTGTACATATCTAGTTTGTGCGATTATAGATTTGTTATCTCCCGAATAGTCCACCCTAGAGTAAAAAATACATTTTGAACATATTGGAATTTATATGTCAAAACGCATTTAAACTTGTAATGTAAGTAGGTAGTATTAATTTATTTTTGTTTCTTCTTTTGTAGGTACTAAAATTTTGTTTTTTTTTTGTTTAATTTAAAATAGTGGTAGAAGTTTTTGGTGTTTGTAGTGGTTGCTTATAATTAAGTGAGCACAGGTCATATTATTTCTGTAGCACCCTTTTTAGTCATAGTTATGTGTAATATTTTTTGGATCATAGTATTCAAAGGGGTTGACAACATAATAGAGTGCTTACCTATACATCTACTTTAGTATGACAGGAAAATTTACAGTACCAACATGTAAACTCATGTTTACAAAATTTAACCTGTTTCAAACTAGCTGTATGCGTGTTATGTGTTACATTTTAGACTGTGTTATGGTGGTGTTATGACTCAACTTTTCGCGGCCAGTCATTGTTACAGTATGACACAACTTAGATGAAGCATCGGCAAAATTCGTAAAATCTATCGTTCCCGAAAAGAGTGCGCCTACAACATTTTTCATGTGTCAAAAAATGATCGGCGGAAATGATCTTGTTGAACGTTGAATGGCGCGATAATGACCGATTTTGAATAGTTGTGTAAATCGAAAGTGAAGTGTACGAAAACGATTTGCCGATGCTACATCTATGTTTTGTCATACTGTACCATTGTTACCTAATGCAATGTCACACATTTGTTGTAGTTATGGCTGACCTTTGGAGCATCTCTGTCATTCTTGATTATCGGCCTGGTGCGGGGCTATTCGTCTTCCGCCATACCATCGATGGAAGCTGCCGATCCACACATAATCCAGCATAGTGAACAGAAGTCATGGATAGGTAAATAATACGTACTCATATTTGTATTGTTCTTATTAGGTACATTGGTTCGGGAAATAATTATATTAACAATAGGAATTATGAAAAAAATTGTCCGTCAGTTAGATTACCAAAAAATATTGGACACGTATTTTTTCTTTAGTTCCGAAACCAAAAAATAGCGAAGATACAGAGCGTAAAAAATCGCGTGACGTCACGTCTTAGTATATTTTTTACAGAGAGATGACGTCACAAGCCCCCCACGCCTGAACTTTGATGCGACTTATCTCAGTAATTTTTTACCCAGTCATCATCCCTATTCGATGGTAGTCTTCTAATTGAATTAATCAATATGGACAATTTATGTTGTGTGAACAATACAGAAATCGTGCGTGACAAAATCTGCACAAATATGTGGTTGAGGGGTTATTGATCTTGCCATGGAACAGCTGATTTGAACGAAAAAGTTTTGTAATATTGTTATGATAGTCAAATCTTACAAGTCTAACAAACTTGACTATAGTAGTCGTTAGCACCATTGAATCAGTCATTCAAATAAATATGTAGGTCAGCAGTTCGCACTTTGCAGAGTTTCTCTCACATTTGAGTATGATTCGGGAAGTTGAGATTTATATGAGAAAGTACCTGCTAAAATATTTGTATAGACATAAGACATAGACCGAAAGCTCAAGCTCAGTATTCCAAACCACGACCATCGTCGTGATAATCGACGTCACTACCACTGAGGTATGACCTTTATTTTCCAGGTGCTATCCCACCACTCGGTGCGTTCGTCGGCAGCATGCTGTCAGGTGCGTTGATGCAGCACGCTGGTCGCCGGCGCACGTTGCAGCTGACTGCGCCGATCTGGGTAGCGGGGTGGCTGATCCTCGGGTTCGCCAAGTACTTCCCACTCGTACTCCTCGGTCGTGCGATCACGGGCGTTGGGGTCGGCTTCGTATTGGCGACCGCACAAGTCTATGTAAGTTAATAATTAAATCAATTACCAAAGAATACTAAATATCATTGCATAAGGAAGGTGCACTCACACCTCCTCGGAAATGTATAGTCGCCCATCGATGCCGCCCGCAAGTTTATTTTAGAAAAGTATTGCAATTATGAAAATATTTTTTTAATTTGACTGTAGGATTTATTTCTAGATGGTTTGATCGTTCCATTTTGTTTAGTCTTCAAGCCTTATAACATAACTTATTCATCTATGAAGAATTTACCTACTCATCTGTTAAATGAGAATCATTATTTAAAATTGCAACTTTCGGACCCATGATCCCCTATTTTAGGGGTTGAATTTTCAGAAAACCTTAGTGGATGCCTACAACATAATGGCTGCATGTATGCCAAAATTCTGCCTGATCCATCCAGTGGTTTCTGCTGTACGTTGATAGATCAGTCAGTCAGACACGCTTTCCTTTTATATATTTACATAAAAAATAAAAAAATCTTGGATTATGTCAACCACATTTGTCCATATTTCAACGAAAAGCACTGAAAATCCATATAATCATATCTTTGTACGTGAGAGTTGTTCTTTGGCGCGCTTCTACCTAATGGAGTTCCTGACGTGAGGTAATATTTATGTGCACTACGTATATTTTCATTGCATTTGCAATAATTAGAACTTTGTTTTGGAGCGTTGCGAGTGAATTCAATTTATAATCAAAACAGTGAATTGTTGTTCCAGAAATACTTACATGATGAACTCATTAGTAAATAATCTTGGAATCTAATAGTATAATCCACCTTTGTCATGCCATGTGAGATATGAATGGCAGATTGTCGGCATTTAATTTATTTTTGAATACAAACGTACTTGTTTTTAATTATTTGAAGTTGTAGTTACTAGTTATATTAAAAGCGATGCTAATTCAGGGGAATTTCATTGGGTCCCGAATCCTACAAAATGAGCTTGAGTTTTCGTTGAGGGAAATCATTGCGTGGAAACCATAACAGTTTGCGATAGGTATTTTGTAGTAGGTACGTACCCTTTTTTAAAATGTATCCGGATACAGTACCTAGTCTTCCGGGGCATAGACGATAAAGTTGAGAAAGCTGCACTTGTACCTAAGTTCCTCACTAGGTTTTTATTTTTGGTCACTTTTGGTAGCTTTATTTCGAAAACGCTGTCACGTAAAGAAGCAGTAATTTGTACTAAGTCTAAATAATAGATCAATATAATAAATTAAAGAAAATTTAATAACTATGTAACATTAAATGTGTTTATTTTGTTCTGCCTACATATAATTTTATAGCAAAGTTGAGCCTCGAATAAAGTTGGTATTGTTCATTTTATATGGAACCCTCCATGTACCATTATACAAATGGTAAATTATTTGTGTTAATTTATTAAGATTCAAACAAATAAAACCAGTATCTGGTACGAAAATAATAAAAAATTGCATTCTACGCATTTCTTTGATTTCGTGTCAAATTTTCGACAAATTTGTGTCGGTGACTCGGCTCGGTCGGGAGCAAACCGTGTATTAGATATTATGTAATATTATTATTATAATCACGAACTACTCTTATTATTAGGTAGCAATATTTAGGTAGCATCATTAATTTTATTTTTCTTAGCACGTAGCAAATTTGTGTGCAGGTGAGCGAGTGTTGCGATCCAGAGATCCGAGGCCAGCTGGGCTCACTCCCAACGTTGTCCATGTCCCTCGGGATCGTGATATCGTACGTCTCAGGCAACTGGCTCCACTGGCGCTACCTCGCCTTCCTCTCGGCAATCTTTTGCGGTAAATATTTTAATCTGTGTCTCATTTCACGCCGTGTGACATATTGTTTCCAGCTCTGGGTTTAGTGCTCCATTTTTCATTGCATTAAAGATTCAAGAACATTTTCTGAAAACGGTTACATTAGTTAGGTAGCTATCTCATCTAGTGAATCTTGACAATTTGAAATTAATATTACCTACCTATCAACTTCTTACAGACATATACCTACAGGAGTTAAATTATTTACATGGATACATCTTATAAATTGACTAAGTACAGATTTATACTCAAGTCATTCATAGTCATTGTTTGAACATTACACTTTTATACAAGTACAAGGAACACGCCTTATACTTACTCTTTGTTGTTTACTTTCAAATGGGTAGAGTAACGTGTAGGAAAGTTTGAGAGCAAGCACTAACTTATCCTCAAACTCCCCTTTCAATTTGATTTGTGCTTCATAACGATAGAAACCTGCAAGGAAGTAATTGAAAATGCATTTTTTTCAAATATCCCAAAAAATAGACTGTACCTACGTTACGTATGCAGTCAGTATCCGACTCGAAGAACCATAAATGTATTAGCACCTACATTTAAAAGTAACATGGAATTATAACGTGATTAACATTCTGTTTTCTAGTTGCTCTGTTCGTGGCTCTACTGCCACTTCCGGAGTCTCCAGTGTGGCTTGAGGCAAAAGGTTTGGATGCATCAGCTTCTATCAAATGGTTGCATCTATCAGCACGTGCTACAGCTGTCGTTAAGGAAGATGTTCAGGAGTGAGTCAATAAAATAAATATAGGAAGAGTTAGAAATATTGAGAGTGTAAGAGATAATCTGTTAATGTCTTATCCATTATTATTCTTTCATAAAAATCTCCAAAACCATATCCTACTAATATTATAAATGTGAAATTATGAGTATGGATGAATGGATGGATGTTTGTTACTCTTTCACGCACAAACTACTGAACGGATTTGGATGAAATTTGGAACACACATAGTTTATAACCTAGATTAACACATCGTATACTTTTTATCCAGGGACAACATAAGATCCTTCGGGAACGCGGGGCGGAATCTAGTTCTATACATATTATAGATGTTTAATTTAAAATTCTGTATTCTAAAGTTGCTCCACTATAACAGGAAAGCCGAAGACCCTGAGACCCCAAGCCTATTCACACGCAAGGTGTTCTTCTCTTCAGTGGTGATCAAGCCCCTGGTCATTGGCTTCTCTTTGCTCATTTTCCAGCAGTTTAGTGGTATTGATGCAGTCATCTTCTTCACGGTTGAGATCTTCAAAAGTGCAGGTTAGTGAATAGTAATTTATTTTTATGAGCTACTTACCTGTACATCTAGTAATTTCTAAGTGGTTTGCCAATGTAATGCCGATCCTCGCAAAGCTTACAATCATTTGGCTCATTTACTCATAGGCGAAAATCTTTTTCACAACTAAACGAATAATAATGCATCTACAGTATGACACAACTTAGATGTAGTATCGGCAAATCGTTTTCGTACACTTCACTTCAGATTTACACAACTAATAAAAATCATTCATTATCGCGCCATTCAACGTTCAACAAGGTCATTTTTGCCTAAAGTAGTAATAAACATGGGTAATGTTTAAATACGAATTTTGTCGATGCTTCATCTAAATTGTGTCATACTGTACCTATCTATTACCTTTTTTAATTGCTATAATTATATCCAGGAAGCACATTAGATGCGATGACTGCTACCATCATAGTGGGTGTGGTCCAGTTGCTAAGCAATGCAGTGAGCACTATGTTGGTGGACCGCGCTGGCAGGCGGCCACTTCTTCTAATATCAGCTGCCATCATGTGTTTGTCCATGGCTGCTATGGGAGTCGCTTTTTACTTCAATTTCGAGAAACAGTCTTGGCTTGGGTAAGCTCTTTCTTTTTTAGGAAAGTGCTAGCGGTTATTGTAGTTTTTGCGAAATATAAAACGATGTAAAAGTTTCGCAGATTTCGGAAGATACTTACCTATATTATATTATATTTGTAGAGTGTTTTTTTAGTAGTAACTATAAGATATTAATTATGAATGATATTCTCTAGTCTCAAAACTCGTTTATTCAGTTTAGGCCCTGATAAGGCATATATGAACTTCGAAATATACAGTTGACTCTACCACAGATTCTGAATACATTTAAACTGAGATGAATACATTTAATCGGCAAGAAACTAAGCAAGGCTTCTTACTTTTAAATTTACCTAATTACTGTTTTAGTTTTAAAAAAACTAAATAGTGTTGTATTAATGTTTGCATAGTTACCTGCCAATAGGCAGCCTGGTAGTGTTCATGCTGGGGTTCAGCCTGGGGTTCGGCGGGCTGCCGTTCCTGCTGCTCGGCGAGCTGTTCCCGTCGCACTACCGCTCGCAGCTCTCCGCCATGGCTAGTGCTGTCAACCTGCTCTCTATGTTCTCCGTCATCAAGTCCTATCATGCACTTGAGGTGGGTCCTAGCTTTAATATTTTACATAGTTCATCTGTCAGATATCTGTGCAGTCGCGGGCACTTAACAAGAAATCCATTAAGAATGTCTCGGCAATCTAAGAGTATATTTAAAAAATATTCTACGACATCCTTCACCCACGACTATTTGATCACAAACTAAACTATGCTACTATTGACTCCATATAAGTGGGTTTAATATAATATGCTAGAAGTAAATGGGTATACTTTTAAGTTATATACACCCACACAGGCATAACAATATAAGGTTTTTTATTGTGAGTGTAAAAATATATTTATCCTTCCTTTTAAGTAGTGTAATCGTCTCAACTGGCTGTCAGGCATATCGTGCCTAGACTACAAGCGCCAATACTGTACTATAAAAGCAATTCTTATTATCTGCGCTATTCAACCTTTGGTTGTATGTCGTTTCGTGAAGGCGCTTCGCTATTTGGCGTTTGATATTACTCGGAAGAGGCGGTGTGCACTCCCATGGGCACCGGCAGACATACACCGTCTCTAACTGCGGTTCAAATACGACGCTAGTGCCAGGAATTCTGTTTGCACCGGTCCCATAGATGTTGATTGCCATATGCCGATTTATATTGAATAACTTCTGCTCTAGTTTTATTTTTGTGTGCATGGCATTCTATTTAACCATCTTTTTTTGTGAATAGGTATAGGTAGGTTTAGTTTGGAATTATTGTCAGGTGTATTTTAAAATTAAACTGAATGATATATACATATTATAATTCAAAATCAAAATCAAAATCAAAATCTCATTTATTCAGTTTAGGCCCTAATAAGGCACTTATGAATGTCAACAGTTACAATTTTTAGACTCTACTACCGGTTCGGAATACACTTGAACTGAGAAGACTCCGGCAAGAAACTCAGCAAGGCTTCTTTTTTTGTGGATCTTTTTTTTTTTAATTTATGTAATTACAGTTGTTGTTTTAAATATACATAAACTTCATACAATTATCACTTGGCCAGGGGGCTGCAAGTGCAGAGGGAAGCTACTACAACCATATATTCTTGTCTTCTATGTAATGAGCCACCTTATAGTAGGCCTTGTCAATCAACTTATGTTTAACATACTCTTTGAATCTATTATAAGACATCTTAGTTACTTCATATGGGATTTTATTATAAAAGCGAATGCAGTTCCCGAGAAAAGACTTATTGACTTTCGCTAGCCTGAATCTAGGTGTAACAATTTTATATTTATTTCTTGTATTTAGGTTATGGCGGCTACTGTTTGTGTCAAATAGATTTAAATTTTTACGGACAAACATAATATTTTCAAAAACGTATAGCGACGGTAAGGTTAAAATGTCAAATTCCTTAAACCGAGTTCGTAAGGATTCGCGAGGACCCAAGCAATAGATTGCACGAATGGCCCTTTTCTGCAAGATAAAGATAGATTCCAAATCCGCAGCCGAGCCCCATAGCAGAAGACTGTAGGACATTATACTATGGAAATACGCAAAGTAAACCAACCTAGCTGTAGCCACATCTGTTATATGTCTAATTTTTCTAACTGCAAAAGCGGCGGAACTCAATTTACTAGCTAAGCTTTCTATATGAGGACCCCATTGTATTTTACTATCTAATGTTATGCCGAGAAAAACTGTCCTATCAACTAGTTCGAGTCTAACATCATCGACTAGGACATGACTGTCATTCCTAGCAACATTGGGGAGAGTAAACCTTATACACTTAGTTTTAGAGGAATTAAGCATGAGATTATTGGCCGCAAACCATTTCGATATAGTGGATAACGTGTTATTGAGTTGCGTAAGTTCTGTGTCTTTTCTATCCACTTTAAAGATTAGAGAAGTGTCATCAGCAAATAAAACTATATCGCACAATTCATTTACCATATAGGGCAGATCATTGATGTATGCCAAAAACAAAAATGGGCCTAAAATTGATCCTTGCGGTACGCCTGTTTTAACTAAAGACCCTGAGGACGTAGTACCGCTAATACCTACTTTTTGTTGGCGACTGCACAGATAAGATGCTACAAGATCTAGTGCCACTCCGCGAACGCCATAGTGTCGAAGTTTTAAAAGTAGGGTGTGATGATCTACGCAATCAAATGCCTTGGAAAGATCACAAAATACGCCAACCGCATCTTGAGAGTTCTCCCAGGCTTCGAAAATATACTTCAAAAGTTTAGCTCCGGCGTCAGTCGTAGACCGCCCTTTTGTAAATCCAAACTGGTGTTCATGTAAAATTTGGTTATTGTTGAAATGAGCTAACAATTGATTCAGCATTATTTTCTCGAAGATTTTGCTTAGCGCTGGGAGAACTGAGATAGGTCTATAATCGGAAGGATTATTTTTGCTACCGGATTTAAAAATGGGAACGATTTTACTATGTTTCATCAAATCAGGGAAAGAACCTTTATCAATACATTGATTAAAAATACCTGCTAAAATAGGAGCAATACTAGTAATAATTGAGCCAATGACTTTAACTGACAAACCCCATAAGTCTTCTGTGTTTTTCAAATTTAAAGACTTGAAAGCGCTTAAAATGTCGCTAGCATCAATGAAATTAAACAAAAAATTTGGAATATGTTTAGTAAAATTATTTGTAAGCAGACACTCCGCTTTCACCGGGGACGATGCAAGATACTTAGTAGCTTCAGTAGGAATCGTTGAAAAGTAAGATTCGAAAGCCGAAGCCACTTCATATTTATCAGAGATAAATTTATCATTAATTTTAAGAGTGAATGTTTCATCTTCCTTTTTATTTTTACCAGTCTCCGTATTTATGACTTTCCAGACAGTTTTGATTTTATTAGTTGAGTTACTAACTTTATTGGCAATGAACATAGCTTTTGCTTTATTGCAGACTATTTTGAATATCTTTGAATAATTCCTAACATATGTATGAAACTCTTCATTATTTGTATACGATTTTTTATGATAAAGTTCATACATGTTGTCCCTGCTCACCTTTAACCCTTTAGTTGCCCAGTCACAGAATTTTAATTTATTATTTACCATAGTAGATTTAATTGGGCAACATTTATTAAATCCATTACAAATTGCTGTAAATAATGTTTTAAATGTATTGTTAGGATCGTCGGATTCAAATGAAGTGTTACTGAGTTTCAATTCTAATTGATTATTAAATTTCTCTAACTTGGTTTTAGTTGTTGTTCTAAATGTTCTATGTACAGGTGAAGTTTGACACTTAAAAGGTAATTTAACAACTTGAGCCAAGTGATCCGAACGAATACCACTAATTAATGTCTTTTCCAGAACACTCCCATTTGTTATAATGTTATCAATACACGTAGAAGATGTGGCTGTAACCCGAGTTGGTTCACTGAACAAAAGATCCATATTAAAAGATTTAAAAAGAGAAATAAAATTGTTTCTTTCAGATGAACTAACAAGAATGTCAATGTTGAAATCACCACAAACTATTAATGTCTTTTTGGACCTGAATAGTTTACTAAGAATTACTTCTATTATAGAATAAAATAAAGAAAAGTCAGAAGCCGGTGGTCTATAAACACATACGATAATGGAGCTTTCAACCTCTGCACATGCTACCTCACAGACGCGCTCCACAGAATGACTACATATATCTGTACGATTTTTGAACTTAATGTTGTTGTTTAGTAAAATAATAGATCCACCACCATTGGCAGACACTCTGTTGAACGCACTGGCGACGGTGAAATTGTTAACATTAAAAAGCATCATATCAGCCTTTAACCAGGTTTCAGTAAAGCATAAAATATCAACCTTAATTTTATCTAATAATAGTTCTATATCATATATTTTGCCAGAGAAGCGATTTATGTTCTGATGCAATAGTATTATATTATGTATCTGCTTCTCTTTTGTCGAAATTAAATGTTTAAAGAATTGATCACAATATTATTAGAATTACTAGATAATACTGCTTTGTCACTTAGCCTAGGGTGTGTTATGTTTGCTATAAACATGTCAATATTATAGGCTACCAAAGTAGCAATCAGGATTTTTGACCTTCTAGGCATGCTCACTGAATCCTGAGTCATTTTAATACCACTAACAAACTTATTAGTGTCAAAAAATAAAAATAAATCATTATGACATGTCAAATTATGTACACAATTATTTAAAAACATAATATACTTATTTTGTTTCTCAGTATAACAAACTGAATAGGGGAAAGCACACAACATTACATTCATTACCCCTAGCTTTTGTAGGGACTCATAACTATTATATAGGTCCTTCCTAAGTACACCTAACCCATTTCCAATCAGAATAACAATTGTGGTGTACCTGTCAAACTTCTTTTGCATTATGCTTTTAATAATTTGTATGTATGTAGCACCTGGCATACAATAGTTAACTACTGGATGTTTAGAATGATTACTAATAAATGAACCCATGTTTACTCCTATTTTATCTGAAAAAACTACTGTTTTATATTTAATTTCAAATGAGCTTTCTGCATCACTACTCACACACTGCTCCGCTCTTCCAACCTCAGATAATGTTGGCGTTGACTCCTCGGCAGACACATGCATACAGCCACATGTATGGTTTTTAATAAGGGACTCAAATCTGTCCTCATTATACTTACACATGTCTACTAAGTCTGTCGCAGCCAATATATGCTCTTTTATTTCCTGTTGGGATTTTTCATACTTGATGAGCAAATCCCTCAAGCAAAGCTCTTTATACTCTAAGTCAGAGAGCAATCGCTGTGTGTCAGTGTCATACATATTCAAACTATTTTTTAACTTAAGATTACATGATTTTAATTTTTTCATAAGATTATTATGTTTACTTTTTTGTATGACTGCGTTCCGGTAACTATTTTGTTTATTTACAATACTCTTTGCCTTTTTTATAAATCTACTTAGTTTTAGATATTTTTTAATCTTATTATGACTAGTCATTTTATTTTTGGGCTGATCACAGATTGAATCAGTTAAATCAATAGTTAAGGAGGCAGGTAGGACAGACTGCTGGCTCGAATCACTCCCCACCAGTTCATCATACAGGCTTAAGGTGTTATTGACCTGATTATTACTTATGTCTAGGTTAAGTTTGTTAATGTGGCTGTGAGCTTGACATAAGCTGCCCTCTAGCTCGGAGATACGAGTAAGCGCTTTTTCATAAGTGTCACTACATGCGCTGAAAGATGTTACTATCTCCTGAAGTTGGTTACGCTGATCGAGGATGTCTGCACAGCTGCTGTGGAGTTCTGCCAACTCACTCTTGAGTTTACTGTTATGTGTTAAAATGTTTTTAAATTCCTCTTCGCTGTCCTCGCGTTCTTGTTGTAATTTGTCGCAGAGGTTCTGGGAGGCTTTAAGGTCTAGTAGAGCCTTCCTGAGTTTATCTTCCATGTCGCGAGCAGTGGCCTTGCGTGTCAACATGTTAGACATGAAACCACAGACCCTGCAACACAAACACAGAGAAGCTGAACAGCGGGTAGAATTGTATTATTAATTGAGTACCTATCTACTGGCCTAATATGTAACAATATTTATATATAGTATTTGTTGTGCTGTAAGTAAATACTAAATGGTATATTAGAAATAAATTTAACTTTTGTTTGGGATATAAAAATAAGAGTTCTGTGATCTGTGTAAGATACTTAACTGCTGAGTACCTATGCTGTATAGTATTAAGTGTATTACTGTATGTGGCTAGTGTAATTTGTCTACAAATTTGCTTCCACTTATTGTCAAACAAGAAGAGACTTACGGCGCCAATGAGAGTATGGTAAGTAGCTCAAATCACGGGTGTGAGCAATGTATAGTGTCAGCGCAGTGATATTATTGATAAAAATTAGATAAACTTATCAAATTAAAACAAAATACTCCCCAGGTTTTTGGCGATGTTCGAATTTTGTCCGTTTGATTGACAGCTCGTATCTTTGATTTATTGCTGGATTTATACAGTGTATATATTTAAACCAACACTTCACACGATGTATTGATTTATGCTTTATTATATGGATTATTTATTTCGGTCGAATTATGGTTTAATTAAATAAAATAAAATAAAAATTGCCTTCAGGGTTGGCTGACATCAGCGGGAACATTCTGGATGTACTCGTGTTTCTGCGGTTTGGCTTTCTTCTTCGTGCTATTCGTGGTTCCCGAAACCAAAGGCAAGTCCTTAGCAGAGATAGAACAACAATTCCGTGGCAAGAAGAAAAGTGAAGATGCACAATTACGTACAGTATTGTAGTAGTAAATAAAGTTTACAATGGTTTGTTATATAAGTAAGGACATTGCGTTCTTTTTGACTCAGAATGTGATATTTGTTGTTGGCTAATGTTCCAATTAATTATTAGTCTAGAAAATGTAAAACATAAATATTTGTAGTGTTACAGGCGACCGATTGGATGTCAGATCTGTGCCATATTACCTTACCTAAAGTCCAGATTATACTACGTAGCAAATTAGAAGCATTATGTTGTAAGAGGTTGTAGTATATGAAAAATATTGCTCGATTGGCCTTTTTAGGCCTCCTGTAAACAAAATATTTTAAATTAATTTTAATTCGTAGTTCCTAGTTAGTATTACATAACCCTTTTGTAAATAAGATGAGAGCAGAACGAAGAATAAAAAAACAAATACAGTTTTATGTAACGTATAAAGTTGAAATTAAGGATAATGGTTCCATGTTAAAATTAAATGTTTGCATAGTTTTGCTTGTATTTTATTCAGGAAAGCATACTTCTCGGGAAGTACAACAAAAAGTTTTTTAATGTTTTATTTAATTTACCAAGTGTTTACGAAATTGAATGTTGAATTAAAAAAAAAATCTTATGTGTTGAATTTACTTGCATTATTAATATAATTTATATTCTATCGTATAAATATTGAGTAGCTAGGACCCATGTTTAGATACTAATTTAATTAAAGACAAGGTCTGACTCAGAAGTACCAAAACATCAAAATACATTGCAGCTATGTTAAGAGAATATTATGATGATGTTATTCGAAGAATGCCGAGACGAAGGTCACTCCTACAATGAGCTTCAGCTTTTGGTAGAGGAAAACATCATACGTGAGGAAACTATAGCACGGTAGTACCTACTTTGTAGTACCCGCCTGGCTAGTTACCAAGTAGAAGTAGAATATCTGTCGCCAAGCATCTTCTGGTGTGTTCCAACAGCTGCACTTGAGAACCACTTCCCTTCTAGGCTTTGTGTGCTTACCGCCATCGGCCACATCATGAGATTGTGGCCTGTACATGGTAAAAAAAGCCTATTTGTTTGTAAAAAAAAAATGTGATTACCAATTATTTCTTGTGATTGGTCTTTTGATGATCTATTAAGTAAGTGTACCCACTACGGTGTACCAACTACTTTTCACCACGCGGCGGCGGCTTTATCATGCCTTGTAATTATGTAAAACGTAAATAATAGTGTAGGAACTTCAATGTTTTAGAAACATTAATCGAACTAATGCATACACCATCTATATGCATCATCCATTAGGTAATATGTCTGGCAATCTTGCCTTCCGGTGGCCTAAAACAGCCGCTCGAGAAATATTGCTACCTACATGCAAAACATGGATTATACAGGATTACATAGATTATTTAAAACAAAAGACAGTGTGAAATGACTCCGGAGGTTTTTATTGTCTCGTAGTAGGTATGAAAATAGAGTTTGGACCTCGAGGATAAAGCCTGTCTTCGTCTTGGGTGGCTAGAACCCCTCGCTTCATTGAGAACTCTACATTATATAGAGATATAGCGAGAGCGCTTCGCTCGGGAGTAAACTCTGGAGTCCTTCGTTCGCTCAGGCTTAATTATAGGTACCGCCCGTGACAAGACACTGTTTTATCCCCTTTTAACTTAAACAATTACTATAAAAATAATGTTCATTCAATAAATATAGTATACCTACTATTAGCTAATTAATAGAAAAAACATGAAACAAAACAATATTTGTGATAAATTAAAATATGTATTAAGTGTAAGTAATAAAATAATATTTTGAATTTATTACTTGTTTTATTTAAATTCATTGAAAATAAAAATTACCTATCGATTTTCGAATCAAGTGCTCGATGTGATGAAATCTATACTAATATTATAAAGAGGAAAGATTTGATTGTTTGTTTGTATGTTTGTTTGTTTGCATTGAATAGGATCCGAAACTACTCAAGAGATTAGAAAAATTCTTTCACTAATAGGAAGCTACATTATACCCGAAGGTTAAGGTATAGGCTACTTTTTATCCCGGGAACGCGAGTGAAACCGCGCGGAATAGCTAGTACTTAATAATTTATTTATTAACTATACAATTTGGTATTTAAATGAGCTTCTCCTTTCAAGTTTATCTACTAAATAGCAGTTTTTCCTGAAAGAAACGCGAATTTACACAAAAAGAAAATATTTACAAATTATAACAAATCGATATCATGTATAATCTAGGTAGTTACTGATATTATAAATGCGGATGTTAGTCTGCCTATGGTGCATCTAAAAGTGATAAAAAATTGTAATACGTAGTAAAAAGGCCCTAAATGCAAGAACCTTTTTTACCTATTTTGTGCAACTACATAACATTTAACTTTCCATTTACTAACTGAATACCTTTTTACCCGACTATATTTATAGCTTGTGGTCATTAGTAAGTGACAATATGTCCAAAACCATAGTCAAACATCATAAAGCTTCACATTGCCAACTAAAGCTCCTCGTGGCGTGGGAACAGTAATAATAGATTAATAGAACCCGAAGATGTACTCAATAATCCTAAGAGAATCCGCATCGTGTCACGGATTGTGTGTACTTACATTTCCAAAGGGTTGTCACTACGATGTCGGCTCGGCTCATCTAGTGTAGGTTTGTCATCAATCTGTCTCTCTGACCTACTTTCCACTATTGACACGGAATATGGTTCAATTGTGGCCATGCTAGACTCGGCTTTGCAAGTGCAACTCAGTTCGAGTTACTCGTCGAATTTATGCTAAACTGTGGAGCAACAACCACTCAAGATTTGTGCATTAGCATCACATTTATAGACATCATCAACGTAGTAATAGTATAGTTTTTATATTGTGATAATAGCATATTTATTGCATCAATGGATGAGTCGTAATCGAAAAATAATGAACTTTTTCTGTCCAATAGATTAGACCTTCAAATATTCGAGCATCAAAAAATATTGTTTTATCTGTGGTTATATTCTGATATTACATTGGGCCACAAAGAAAGCGGGACGGTTATAAAATGCGATAATTTTAAATTATATATTATTTGAGCAATCCTTAAAACAAAAAATTCATTACAAACCTTTATCTCGTGGAATATGGTAGACAATTTAGACAGTGTATTTAAAAGACCTACTAAAATACCCAAATAAATAGGTAAATTTATGGTTTATAACATTATTTTTGCAAAAATGATCAGTCAAATTAATTTTGAATATATTAAAAATAAAAGCATCTAGGAGCTTGTTAATTACCTCCACTATTAAATATTAATTGCATGAAAAGCAAACCGGGTCACGAGAAGCGAATATTTTTATATTTTTTAGTATAATGAAACTTCTATTACACAAGGCAAAGTTCAAACATGCGGTGCCACCATAGCAAAGTTTTAATTCCATATTGTTTCTCAGCGTTTATACTCTATGAAATAAACTGATATAAAACGGTTTACATTAAAACACGATTGATTTTAAAATGTGACAATTAAAAATATAGTAACTAGAATCTTCATTACTTTAACCTTGTTTATATTTTAATTGTTAGCAAATTACGGAAGCGGGTTTTCTTGTATGGTCACGTCACGAGGAGTGCGTTGATCTGTGACTCCAAGGTACGTTCTTGCGGATGTTTTCCTAGCTTATGTTCTACCAGATTAAATACTTCTGATAAGTATGTTCTAGAAGCTGTTTAAAGATGAAGGAAACTATGTATATTTATGACTTCTTTATTTGGTCTTAATTATATGATGATATTTTTCAAAATTATAATCACTAAGCTGATTATAGGTACATATTGTTGAGGGAGTTGCCGAAGCAGTGGCTACAGCTTAGATTACAGTAGGTATGAGAACTCAAAATGTATTTTTCAATTCTCGTCACTTGTTTTCCGATTTGTAAAACCTCCTAATTGCTTACAATCGGTATAAGTTTGATTACTATGGATAGATATTTATCGTAGTATTTATGAGATTTCGTAAACTTTGTGCACTTAAAAAAAATGCGAAAATTAACTTATGGATGTATGGATGTTTTTTACTCTTTCACGTAAAAACTACTAAACGGATTTGGATGAAATTTTGCATATATATATATATATATATATATAATCAACCTTTCACGGTAAATGTTGCTCCAGTGAGAAGTTAGAACAATTGTTGATCCACCTATTTTACGTGTATACTCAGCTCCGCGACTCGCAAACTGATATACTTTGATCCGTCCTTGATGCGCGTGTGACGTAGGTGGATCTGCACTTACAGATTTTTAACATACTCCTCAACGATTTGACCATTATTTGTTGATCCATTAACGGTCGAAAAAATCATACTGAATGTGATTTCTTAGATCCAGAATATATTTAAGTTATATGCGACATTTACTTCGACTACGTTGATCCGGAGCCAAAATTGACGAATAGGTACTGAAACACAAAGCGGCAACGTCGCGTTCTGCGTGTGACAGAGAACCCCGTATATTAATTCGTTAGAGTAATAAGGTAAGAAGATGCGTTAGCTGCTGCGTTTGAGTTTAAGGACAGTTTTTAACCACGGACACCGTCCGATTGTTATATGGAATGCATAGTAGATACCTACATATACCTACTGGGTTATTTTTTTTACCATCCCGGATAATTTTAGGGATTATTCTACTCGTGAAAACAAGCAACTTTTATTATAGGACTAAAGATGAAATCCTACTTAATATTATAAATGCGAATGTTTGTGAGTATAGATGTATGTATGGATGGATGGATGTGTGAATGTATGTATGTTTGAAACTCTTTCACGCAACAACTACTGAACGGATTTGGATGAAACTTGGCACATAAGTAGATCATACTCTAAAATAACATATAGGTTACTATTTATCCCGAATAATCCCGATAGTATTTTCCCGTGGGATAATTATCGAACACCACGAGGGAAACGCCGCGGGCTTCCATTATGTATGTTTTTTACTCTTTCACGCAAAAACTACTGAATGGATTTGGATTAAACTTAGCATCCCATCATTTGGGAAAACTTAAGATCCCTCGGGATTGTGGGGCGAAAGTTAAAGAGTAGCCGTTTGAGTCATCATCGCCCTGCCCACATAGCTGAACTGATGAATGTGAAATTTTACATGTGAATAGATTTTGACACCATATATGAAGGGATTTTTTTAATTCGTTTCCGCAGCGGTGGAAAAGGGCCCTTTGTACGATTTTAAGAATCATAATATCTCTAGAACCTTAAGGCCTAGAAGTCAGAATTTTTTTATGTAGCCTTTTCAGTAAAAATTATTAGAAACCGGTGCAAGCGTTTCTCAAACTTTTGTCTATGGGACGAAATATTTAAAAAAACAAGGGTTTTGCTTTGTTTCCGATAAACCTTCATAACTTTCTGATTTTAAATGATACTAACTCAAAATTTATAGTGTATGTAGTTTAATAACATTGCTAAAAAGTAATCTAGGCGTTTCTCAAACTTTTGTTCTTCGAAGAAGTTATTACCGATGGAAATAATGCGTTTTTCAAACTCCTTTATCTCTGCAACGGCTAAAGCTAAGAAAATAAAATTTGGTAAAAGAGTTACCCTATACAAATACTATAAATTTCAACTCGGTGTTTGTCAAAGTTTTGCCCATAAACAAAGTAAAAATGTTGAAAATTTACTTTTAGCAACTTGTTTATCTGAGCTAATATTCATAGCAGAAGCTTGATTTTTGGGATATGAGCGTTCCACAGTATTTGTTTCGAAATGTACTAGTAAGTTTCTCAAACTTTTCATGCGGCATAAAGTTAGAAAGGGTGAAACATATTTTGAATATAGACTATTCGATACAATTAGAACAATATAAATACAGTGTTTCTCAAAATGCAAAGCAATAAGTAGTCCCGTGAGTGTAGATGTTGATCCGGTTGGAGCCACATTAGTTACCAGAGATGCATATTGGATCAACAAAAGGCGCCGGATCAACATGCGTTTTTGGATCAACAAAGTGCTCGCGTGAAGTCGCGTCTGATCAACATTTACAGTAAAGGGATATCTATATATATATATGTAGACGTAGGTAGAGGTAGGTGGTAGGTAGTGGTAGGTAGGGTTAGGTAGGTAGGTGGAGGGTAGGTAGAGGTAGGTAGAGATAGGTAGGTAGGTCCCAGATTTTTTAGTTCTCAAGGCAGGACAAAGTCTGCCGGGTCAGCTAGTCGCGAATAAAAAAACAGCTGTTTATACATACAAAAATATTAAATAAAAACCGTATGGACCAGCTAATTTTTTGTTTCGCGATTTCAGTTTTGGTGCCACATTATCTGGGGTCATAACATTATTGGTTACTGCTGTTCCGCGCGGTTTCACTCGCGTTCCCGGGATAAAAAGTAGCCTTTATCCTTTGGGAATAATGTAGCTTCCTATTAGTAAAATATTTTTCAGATCGGTTCAGTAGTTTTGGAGCCTATTCAATGCAAACAAACAAACAAATAAACAAACAAACAATCAAATCTTTCCTCTTTATAATATTAGTATAGATGACACCACCTATCCCGCCGCAGGTCATGTCGTAGGTTCGATTCCCAACCAGGACAAACATTTGTGTGCATGAACATGTCTGTTTGTCCTGTTGTGAAAAATGTCCCAGGATATTTTATTTTTAAATTCTTAGTTTATTATGTTTTATCACTGACCTAGTATAAGCTATCTTTGTACCTTCCATCCTCACATAAAATTATATAACTAACTAAAGAATTATCCCCTAACTCCTGACCGTTAAGGAGTTGTATACTTCCATCATCAGCTCAGCAATGTAAATGACTACCAGACGCAAACATCTGAATAGCTTTAGAAATTATATGAAAAACATTGTAAGTGCCTATAAAATTGGAAAAGTTCTCTCGATTTCTCCAGGATCCCATGTTCAAATCCTGACCTGGTGACTATGGGATCATCTGTGAAGTATAACCCTTTCAAGCAATAAAAGAATCTTCCAAATCGGTCCAGGCGCCTTCGACTAATCGGGGAACATACATAAAAAAAAAGAGAAAACCTCCTTTTTTAAAGTCGGTTAAAAAGACAAAGCGCTGACGCTGTAATTATTTCGACGTATGCCATTGCCGAAAGTTGAAAGCGAAGTAGGGCAGACGGCAGTATGTAAACACATACCTAGAGCTACTTCTCTCAATCATGCCGCGGCAATATTTAGTGAATTATTGCCGGCAGCGCGAGGAGCAGCGGCAACGTCGCGACTGCTTTCAGCCAATCCGATTGTTTGCTGTGCTCTGATTGGCTCATTTAAATCGGATCAACATTTTCCGTAACTATCGCAAGGTGGATTTGTATATCGGATCAACTTCGGCAAACGCTAGTAGTCAGTCCCGTGAGTGTAGATGTTGATCCGATTGGAGCCACATTAGTTACCAGGGATGCATATTGGATCAACAAAAGGCGCCGGATCAACATGCGTTTTTGGATCAACAAAGTGCTCGCGTGAAGTCGCGTCTGATCAACATTTACCGTAAAGGGATATCTATATATATATATATATATATATATATATATATATATATAGATCATACAACATAAGATAAGAAATAAGACAACATAAAATAAGAGAGAAGAAAGATAAGAAGAAAAATATAAGATCCCTCGGGAACGCAGATGAAACCGCAGGGCGGAAGCTAGTATTGAATATCTGGGGGCCCCCACAAGTCGAGCAAAAGCGGTAAGGCCGTACCATCCTTTTCTCGAAGAAGTTCAGGCCATTTTCTACCCCCTATAACTTCGTTGTGGATAAAACTAAAAGCCTGAATTTTCAGTAACCAAGCAAGCATTGTATAAATACGGTATATTTCAAATTTCATTCAATTTGAACCAGTAGTTTAAGAATTATAACTAGTTAAAGTTTCATAATTTTGTCACTGACTGACTGACTTACCGATCATCAAAACTCTAAGGCACTTCTAGCAGACATAGAAGCTTCAAATTAGAATACAATTAGTGTTTAGTGTATAAATCAAGAAAAAACTAAAATATCTTGCAATTTCGGTCTAGTTTTCCAGATGCATAAATAACGTTGTAATCCCATATAAATAATATAGGATTACAAAGTTATATTTGCAGTTAATAAACCAGTGTACCTCTATTAAGTTTAATAATCATATAATAATGTATATCACTACATAGTATAAAAGAAAGTCGCTTCCCGTCTGTCTGTTTCTATGTATGCTTAGATTTTTAAAACCGTGCGAAGCCGGGGCGGGTCGCTAGTGTATAATATAATAGAATAATAGCTGTAGATGGGTACCTAATGTAATTATTATGTTCAAAAGCAAGAATGGGACATGTCTTATCTTGTGAAATTGTAACAAAATCCTGCAAAGTATTAAAATAAACTAAATTGGCCGAAATTACCATGAAAGAAAGAACACATAATCATAATCGCGGCCAGTGGAGTTGGCTTTCCCGCGCCGCGGCTTCCACGCTTCCCGTCCTACCTGCCTCTAATTACCCATACCTATTCCTACCTACCCCTACCTACCTCGACCTACCTCGACCTACCCCTACCTATCCCTACCTACCTCTACCTACCCTACCTACCCCTACCTACCTCTACCTACCTACTTCTACCTATCTACACCTTTTAGGGGTATGAAAAATAGATGTTAACCGATTCTCAGACTTACTCGATACGCACACAAAATTTCATAAAAATCGGTTGAGCCGTTTCGGAGGAGTTTGGTAACAAACACCGCGAAACGAGAATTTTATATATTCGATAATTAACTATCTACAAAAAGAAATGAGATGTCATCAAAAACATAACTATTATACGCAAAAATAAACATAATTTAATAAAGTTTTTTTTTCTTGTATTATTCAACCTTTACAACATGCATTTATTTTACCTACAATTCACATCCTTTATTTATTTATCATCTTGGCCACATTTGCTGGCAATGGCAACGCTTTATTGAGAAAAGTACCCACACTCCCCGGTAACGCCCTGTGCCGAGGTTCGTACCCCATTCAGGGGTGCCCACAGGCGAGATTTCGTGATTATCTAAATATTGCCCGGCTGAGAGCCCACTGCGCTCGCCGATTTGTCCGGTAAGGTGGATGTGGACCAACTTTAGTGCTTTCAAAAAAATAATGAGAAAAGTAATAAACTATTTTTCAAGTTAGATTGTGTTTAGCAACAAACAATTCAGTATTTTGAGAAGATTTAAACGCTATCAAGAGTCATGTGTCATTAAAACTGTATAATACAAGTTTATCAGTTTGGAGAGGTGTGTACAAGGGCTGTCATAGACCAGCAGCCAGCGCGTCACGAGCTCTGTTGCGACACTCGGTGCATACGGCATCGCCATGACGACCAGGGTTATCAAAGAAAAGGTTGATAGTAAAAATAAGTTTTTTTGTCAATCTGCAGATAACATTTCTACAGAGTTTTCTTATTACAGGTAATCTGTTTTTACACTATATAGTTCTACTCTAGATTAAAAACTAATTATCTTGTATAATGAAGTGAGGCTATATGCAATAGTGAACTTTTACGGGTTGTTACGAAGATAATAAAAAAAACTGTCATCAAGTATGAATTTCTGGGTTTAATTCGTCGAGATAGTTTCAAAAGAAACTAAAACAGAAATTCAGGTCCCCCGACGCATTTCTGGGTCGACTAATAATTAATCTTTACTTTTGGAGTGAAGCGGCGGGCCCTTTTAAATTTTGAATATACTATTGAACCGGTCAGAGTAGAGTCAATTGTATGTAACGTTCATAAATAGGTAAACTGAATAAATGAGTTTTAAGTTAATTACAGTACTCTCCTTTCTGGGCCTAGCAAGCACAACATAACACGTAATTCAGTATTCTAACAAGAATAAAAAAATATGTTACTTATACAGGATGATTTTATAATCACCTTCCAAATTTTCAGGGATTAAAAAATCACCCAGTAGTATAAGCACGAGGTATGGTAGCCCTACCACACCGCACGACTTCTGCGCTAACTAGCGGAGGATGACACCGATCACACCGCAGCGCACGGCTCACGTCCGACATACGCTATCACGGATTTTCAATTCCATTTACAAAGTTTGATGTATTGTTGTACTCTGTACGAATTAATGACGTTCATGAAGCTGAGGAATTGATTTATTTTGGTAATATGCGCAGAGATTGATGTACACTATAAAGTACCTAATGTACATAATGATGCTAGAATAAATTATAAAAAAAAAAAATCGGTGTTGTTTCTATAATAGGTCTAATACTTTCAGGAGAGGAGCGTTTCATGCAAGTCATGCAACCATATACATAGTAGGTACCCGTAAGTAATTAGTTCACGATTGTACGTAACTATTTCATCAGATTCTGTCCTAGAGACCAATTTTAAGGTTTATAAGCTTTTTTGAGTGGTGATGAGTAATACTAAATAGATTAAGATTTGTATAGATCAAGACTTGTAGTACCTACACAAATTAATATTAAAAATATTGTTTTCATCACATTTTCATTTAAATAGGATAATTGGACGTAGTTAAGCAGAAAGGACTCAAACCACATAAAGTCTCTTTTGAGTTATAGGCGTTTGAAGTACATTCGGCGAATGCATCTTGTGTGCTATGGGGTTGGGTCGGGGTAGCGAAAAAAAAACAGTTCCCGTGTAAATTTTTAGGGTTTTCACTACATTCGACTTCGATTCGACCTTCAGAAGTCTGATGGAATACTTAACTCTATTTTGACCAAGGTGTGGTTTGAGTCCTTTTTGTTTAACTACGTCCAATTTAAATTCAGCGTCAATAATTTGTAATACCTACACATAATTATGAAACCTAAAATAATCTCTATGAATCGAATGATAATCCTAATGAAGTCTTCCTAAATAATTACCTTACAACTTAGTTGAGCTGTCAGGTATGAACGTCGTTATTTAACGTAACGTGTGAAGCTCCTGCTGCGCGGGCGCCGAGGCGGGGTACCAGCGTCGGCTACTCTCAGCAGATGCACGACACTAAACGCAAACCCACGACACGCGTGAACCACTATTACATATATCGATATCACGCTCACCATTTCGATCCTGCCTATATAAACTCGAACTATTCAAATCCAACGTATTCAAAGCCAATACCTTCATCAAGAAACACGTACATCCTTCCAATCTCTCAAATTATCACAGAGGATTTCATGAGATCATTTCAGCAATGATTATAGTGAGTACCTACTAATCATTTTTTACTATTCTGATTTTTTGGGTTTTATTGTTATGTTCTCCTATAATATTATGTTTCAGCACATCATTTGGTTTATCGCGTTTGCGTGGTCGACAAGCAAATGTGAGCCTCCTGTAAATAGCTACCTACCTCCATCCAATGGTGCCGCCGGAAGACCGTCCTCTCAGTATGGTGCCCCTGGGAATGGTAATTTTGGAGGCAATGATCGATCAGGAAGTGGATCTCAAGATAGTTACTCTCCTCCGGGAGGATCAGGACAACAAATAGATACTCAATATGGGCCTCCTTCTTCTAGAGGTTTCGGACAGGGGTCCTCGAACCCCTCACAAGGTGGTTTCGGATCTCCCGCACAAAGCAATTTTAATCAAGGACAAGGAAACAATAATTCGCCTACATCACTGTATGGAACTCCAGGACAAAATGGTGGATCTTCAAGGTCACCTGGAAGTCAAGCGCCTTTTGGCAGCAATGGCAGGTCTGGCAATAGAGGAAGTCCACAATCTACTTATGGTGCTCCAAATAGTGTTTCTGGGAATGGTGGATTAGGTTCGGGCAACGGAGGATTTGGTCAAAGTCCCGCCAGTTCCTATGGTCCCCCAGCTACTGGAAACGGTTTTGGATCTGGAGGTCAATCAAACCGAGCCGGTTCTCAAAGAACGCCAGACTCTTCGTATTTAACTCCCGGCGCAGGCAGTTCTCCAGGTGGATCGAATGGAAGACAGTCTAACGGATCACCATCATCCTTGTATGGAGCGCCTGGTTTCGATAGTGGTGCAGGAGGTAATGGTTCTAATGGTGGAGGCTCGAACTACGATGGAGGCGAATCCGATGTGAGACCAATAAAATTTTAATACAATGTACATATTTTATGAAATAACTGTAACGCCTACAGTCAGTATATTGAATTCCTCAGTAAACCTATAATTTAAATGTGACAAGAAATATGTAAATTGTATTATATATTCCAGGAGCCAGCTAAATATGAATTTAGCTATGAGGTGGATGATGCGGAGACAGGTACTAAATTTGGTCATTCAGAACAACGCGATGGCGACCTGGCCACTGGGGAGTATAACGTAGTCCTGCCCGATGGCAGGAAACAGGTTGTCGAGTACGAGGCCGGCCTGGAGGGATACAAGCCTCAAATAAGATACGAGGGTTTGTTTACTAAATTGGTTCTCGCACGACACCTGTAACGGCATTAGCCTACAATTCCAAACTAGATACTTGTTTTCTTGCGTAATATTTAAAAATATGTACCACGTTATAAAGAAGGCTCGTAAAACTGGAAATGTCTCTTTCGTATTTATTTGCTTTTAAGTTATTTAGACTTTTTTGACGGTCTATCGATAACGAATGTTTCTGTTTTTAGGAGGTGCAGGAGGCGGATCTGATTTTGGACGTGGTAATTATTTCACATTATATTTACTTCATTCAAAAATTCCTTGTTAAGCCACAAAAAATTGCAAGGGTTTTAATAATAAATAAGAATAATTCCAATAATCCTATTTTACTACAGGCAATGGGAATGGTGGAGGCTCAGGAGGTCCAGGAGGAAGATTCCCAGGAAGTGGTGGTGATAATGGTTACCCAGCATCAGGACAAGGCCAGCCTGGCGGCAATGAGCGATACCAGGATGGAAGCAGCTTTGGTCAAAGTGACTCATCAAGCCAAGGATATCCAAGTGGACGACCTGGACAAGGTGGAAATGTGCAAGGCGCTCGAGGCTATCCAAGTGGTGGTTCTGGCCAGAATGGCTTTGGTCAGGGTTATTCATCGGGACCAAATAGTGGTAACGGTCTGGAAAACTTAAATGGTGGTAGTAATGGTTACTCAAGCGGTGGTCCTCAAGGTGGTCGGAGAGGTGGCAACGGAGGGTCCAATGGTAACAGTGGTTCAAACGGCGATGGAAATGGTTATCCTAGCGGTGGACCAAATGGACCTCGAGGAAACGGATACTGATCATATAAAATTTAACCCAGATTCTGTAAATGTTTGTGATAATACCGCATTATTAAGCTCGCGGTGTATACCTACCTTATTTAGTTAGTTGCTGCTTACATGGATTATGAAATATTTTGTAAATAAAATATTAAAACAATAATCACAGATATTTTATTGTGCAATTCAATTACAGGCCACAAATTTGTGTTTGGAAAGCAAATTTTATTTGAATACTTTCAAATCGACATTTCAGTTTGCAATTTGGCAGTTTCATTCTATAATCTAATAACTTAGAACGAGAAATCCTTGCATATATTTTTTTTGTATGTGTTTCATGTTCTCGGAAACGGCTCTATTTGGATGAAATTTTATAGTTAGATAAGCTTTTTGTTTTTAGCGTTTTCCTAAAAAAATGCGAATTTACATACATTTTTTGTTGCATGTATAATGACAATATTATATAGAATGATTGCAAAATATTCATGTCATTCGTATCTACTCCGAAAAAAGTCGATTTTGCTAAATAAGCCGAACAAAGCTCGGTCACCCAGGTACAAAATTATTAAAAAAAGGAAAACATTCAAAAATAATTTCGTATCTCTACTTAAAGTAGGTAATTTAAAATATAAAATTTAATTTAGGTTTATTTTCCAATAATTAGGATCACTTTTATTATAATTAAACATACACAAACGCTATCCTAACGCAGTTAACTAAGCATCTTTTATAAAATGTCATTCGAAAATGCATTATTTAGTAACATATTGTAAGTATAATTAAAACAAATGTTAGTATCTACGAATACTTAGTGGCGATTGTGGTTATATGGGATAAGATGGTCATAAGATGGTTAGCCGATCTTTGTATTGATCTAAACCAGGAATGGTTTTGCCCCCATTGAAAAAAAAAAACCATGAATATGAAACCCAATTTCAAGCATGCCTAAATTGCTTCTCAGTGTAAAAATCACGTTTTGACTACAAAATACATGAAATGCGATCCGTTAAATTACATGCTAGTGTCAAAGTAAAATGTGGACCACCGTCGAAATGCAAGACAAAATAAATGCCTAAAGTACGATTAATAATAAGAAAACAGAGAGGAACAATGACGATATTGATTTTTTCAACGTGGACGCAAAATCTGGAAAAGAAAATATTTATTTCAGTAAAGAAGTATATTAAGTACCTATATTTTTTGTGGACTACAAAATTGTAAATTACCTGCTTCGTAAACATACTCTGGTGGATTCGGAGGATTTGTTAAAAATGAAAATGGTTTCGCCAGTTTGTGGGAAGTGTTCGTTTCTCTTTGGTATAAGGGCGCTATTGTCGCTTGGCACTGGAAAAAAAGCTTTAATTAAAACTACTTGAAGTAAAATTATCATAAGGTTATCACGCTACCCACAGTTTAACCCATGATAAAAAATACCATATGATATATCCATACAAAATTCAAGTCCGTTACAGCCTAAATTTAATCCTCCTTGATTAAAGTTTGGTAGTAAGGAGAGGCCTATACATAGTAAAAAAATTACAATATTAGTTATTGTCAGGTAAGGTTGGTGCAGCCATCAGAGGCTTACACACTTTGGTCCTTTAAAAACAAAATGAGGATTAATATTATTCCGTATAACATCCTGAAAAAGTCCCAGACGAAAAGATTCGTGTGAAATAGTGACGGGAGCTGACCACAGAATGAGGAATAACAACAAAAAAATCTAATTAGTCCGTCAGTTAGATTATCAAAAAATATTGGATACGTATTTTTTATTTTGATCCGAAAACAAAAAATAATGAAGATACAGTGCGTTAAAATTTTCCGGTCTTCAAAAAGTGTACTAAAGAGTAGTTGTACAATGACGTCACAAGCCCCAATCCTGCACTTTGATGGGACTTATCTTTGTAATTTCTTATTGATTTGATAAAATAAAAAATACGTATCCAATATTTTTTGATAATCTAACTGACGGACTAATTAGATTTTTTTGTTGTTATTCCTCATTAGGTAAAGAATAACACACAAACCTTAAATTGAATGACTCCATCAATGAATTGACTCGGCACGATACTAAACATGAGCTGTAAGGTAGTCTGAACAGCGTCACTTTGGTCCATCAACGGCCGTTTCGAAGGTCCTCGGACGTAAGCCAGAGGTGCTAGTTTGTCGTTGATCAGCCATTCCAGCTGAGCTGGCGGCCGTGAGGGAGGTGAAGTGCAGTTCAGTGCCACGTAGTCATTAATGTAGTATTCCTGTTGCTGCCCTGTTATGTGAGGACCGTTGTCGGGGAGAACTGTAAGGAACAAAGAACATAATGTCACAGTTTAATTCTAAAAAGTTCTCATGTCATAATTATTTATCTTATTCAACATAAACGAATAAGCAAAGTAAGGATGTGAAAGCCTTTAGAGACAACTTCCTTCTTTTCATCATCAAACATTATTTCAGTATTTTTTGGCAGAAAAGAGAACAGTTTTACTCAAAATTAGTTGTGAATCAAAATAGAATATGCCTATAAAATGGATTAATAACTCTATCATGATATCTATCGAGTCGTCTAGTCTCAAACTCCAAACTCCTTTATACGGTCTAGGCAACAAATTACAAGTTATAATTTGACCCTACCACCACCAGTTAGGAATAAACTTAAACGAGACTAGAGCCATTTCTGACGTTTTTTTTTTAGAACTCGATCATAATTTCGTAGAGTCGGTTCTACGAAACGGGCGTCTCGTCTCGAATGGCGACCACGAACCGGAAGACGCAGCGTGGGTAGGCCCCCACAAGGTCGCAGGATGCGGGTAGAGTAAGACAGGCCATTGTGAGGATCCTTTGTCAAGCAGTGGACGTCTTTCGGCTGAAATGATGATCATAATTTTACGTATTGAATGTACTCACAGTGTATCGTTATATACTTTTGACTGTAAGCTGTTGTGAATTTGGGCGCTTCGCCGGACACTTCGCAGCGGTACATGCCAGCTGATGCCCGCGTCAAGTTTACTAAAGCCACTACAGTGCTGGAAGACCGCGACTCCTGAAAAATACAACACATTTTGAATGCATCATGTCGAAACATAATACAAATGTATAGCGACTACGTGATCTGCCCGCAAATCGGAACTGTAGGATGTGCATTTTTATGCGCTAGTCTAGTGTTATGAATTTTGGAAACGATATTCTGAATATTACAGACATACAGACGAAGTGGTTTGTTTGTCTTTAACTATCTAAAGAAAGATAGGTTCATAATATCGCGACCAAGCGCTATATCGGCATTTCGAAGTTCTTAATTTTATTCACTAAATAGAAAACAGATTCTTTGAATAATTATGAACTCACAGACACAAGCAGAATGTCTGTCATTATGAAAACTATTTTTATTTTAGCTCGTTATATTGCTAACAATAAAATTTCTATGCATCATAATCGGTGACGTCATGCTCTTCCATGTGTTATTATTTTTCCTCGGTTTTAGATTTCACAACATTTAAATTGACTTGTGTAACTATTCGTATTTTTGTAAAATCAGTCAAAAATATATAAACATACGTATACAAAAAGGAGTTAAAAGATAAAGGAGTTCCCATGATAGAAGTAGGCTATGTTACTTAATCTTCGGTGTATAACTAATCTTTATGCCAAAAATCACGTCTATACGTTGTTTTGTTACTGCGCGAATGAAGGACAAACCAACAAACATACTTTCACATTTATAATATTAGAAGTAACATTTGCATAGTCCATTTATATCGATACTTACTATCAATCAAGTGACTCACTGATAACGAGCGTATTTACCTACCTACTCCATCGATGATGGTGCAAAAGACTACTATGGGGTTTTTACTCGTATTAAGCATCCCTTATGGTTTGTAAAATCCCGACTATTTTTAACTAGCTTATTCCCGCGGTTTCACTCGCGTTCCCGGAATATAAAGTAGCGTATAACCATCGGGTATAATGTAGCATCCTATTAGTGAAAGAATTTTTCGAATAATCAGAGATTAGCACGTTCACACAAAGAAACTCTTCAGCTTTATTATTAGCAAAGATAGATTAACCGGGGTGGAAGTACCTACACTTCAATATGAACTAATTTTATTTTGGGATATAGTCTGAAATCTGGATATTTAATCTCCTGTGTGTGAAGCTAACCGTAAGCCTCAGAAGATTTTTGATTCGGATTTGGTACTTACATCAACCTGAATTCCAGGAATAGAGAATGATCTGACACTCTTGCTGTTCTTGGGGACATAGCGGTAGAACTCGCGGTTATCTTTGTACCACTTGACGGAGTAGAGGGTGTCTCCCTCCATGTCAAACTGGCAGCCCAGGAGCGCCATCCCACCTTCTCGCTCGTGTGTCGGCACTCGCAACTCCACGAGACGAACGCTTCTCACGGAATCTGTATAAGAATATAATATTTTAGGAAACAGTACATAAAATGTTGATCTATTTAATTAATCAAAACTGAAAAATATTTTAAACTGGCGTAGAGATAAACTTATCAAGAAAGTTCAAACTCGAAACTCATTAATTCATTTTAGGTTCTAATAAGGGACTAATGAACGTCGAAAGTTACAATTGATTCTACAAGAGAGCTTTTGAGTTTTCTTACGCGCCTTGTACAGACCGCACATTTCAGAGGGTAGGGTAGGCTGATTGAGGTATGTATCAGCATACATGCACCTTTGGGGTCTAAAACCAAGTGGATTAGAAAAAAATTTGTATTAGAATGGAAACAGGACGAATCAAGACATATAATATCAATGAGGCCAAACATAGTGGGTATTGAAGGTTTCCGTTACCCAATATTATCTCCATCTTCAGACCGTCCGTACCATATACATACAATAAACAGGACAATTCAAGATAAATTTAATGAATAAAATTTTTGGGTATCATTCATCATTTTTCATCTTCCAGAATGCAGCTGGAACATATCAGATTGAACAAACCATAATTTATCTTGGCAAAGTTTCAAATCGATAGTACTTACTACATTTAGAAGTGAGTGAAAACCGTGTTGTTAGATTTGCTAACAAATTAGGAAGTATATGTTCATGGAGCTAATGAAAGCGTGATAGCAAATATCGAAGGTACAATAAAAATATGTCGCAATTGTAAAGTTAAATGTAAAAGTTTCATATTCACATTAACCAAGGTTCATGTTCCTATATGCGGGAACACCCGCTTTCAGAACAAAAGTTATAAACGATTCCATTTCATAATCATTGTTTATTGTAAAGTCGGTGAATCATCTACAACTAGCTGCCACCCCGCGGTTTCCCCCGCGTTCCCGGGGGATCTTATGTATTCCCGGGATAAAAAGTAACCCATATGTTATTCCAGGGTATGATCGATCTATGTGCCAAGTTTCATCCAAATCCGTTTAGTAGTTTTTATATGAAAGAGCAACAAAGATACATACTCACAAACTTTCGCATTTATAATTAATTTAGTAGGATATATTATGTGTAAATTGTATGGCCCATAATATTTGCATGATAATGTATTATTACAACTGATTATTCTTATTCCATTAACTGAGACATTGCATGCATGAGAACTGTAGACTGTTTAAAAGGTTTATGGCTCTTAGCACCTGCAATCTAAAAACAATTTATGCTCGTCACTTTACCGTTATTCCACAGCAATACTAAAAGTAATATAGCGCCTTTATACATATTTGGGTAATACAAAGTGTTTGTGTTCTCAAATCTGTTCATTGATACCACACTTCACTTCAATGTTACTCTCATTTTCATTTCACTCTCACTTCACAGGACTACAATAAGAGCGAAGTATTCACTTTTGTCAATTAATCACTGACTGTAATAATCTTTAAGACAATCATTAACAATCGTTTTCTTTGAATTCAGTTAAAATCTGCCGTTTGCGGTGGTATCGAAATAGGACAGTGAAAATCCGTCTACGTTTCTAAATTTAAAACTGATGGCGAGTGTCGCACGCATGCGCGTTGGTTGCAAACTACTGCCAATGTCAAAATAATCGCGTGCAGCTGATAAAATTTTAGTGAATTTATTTAAAATTAAAACTTGCGTGGAATTTTTACCGAGAATGTACTTTCTTTATAAGACTAGTTTTATGCTTCGTGGTGCGCTCTCAAATTGTTTTTTTGTTTATTATTTTATGTATTATGTTTGTTTATGATTATTACAGACCGACAGTGATTTCATTAAAATATGATCGTAAACGATTAAATAATAATCAGTAAATTAAAGCTAACAAAGAATTCCTTACTTTTTTAAGTAAGTCTATATAGGTATACAGGTTTAGTAACCTTTCGTTAAGTTCCTTTCTGTAGATAATGGTTAAAAAAAACAACAAACAAACAAACGTTTCTTCTTTTCTTCCAAATATAGTGGAATTGTGCGACGGTGACTCGGTCATGTGGCATGGTCATAGCATGTGGAGGGTTGATGAATAACCAGATAATTGCAGGCGCCCTCGGTAATGACTCACCGATATAGGTACCTACCTAAAGCTGCGATTATAAACTTATATTTATTTATAAGTGTGAAAAAAACACCGAGTTATAACATCCAGAAAAAAAAATTAAGAGGTGTCTTGTGGACACCCGGTTGGAACGGAGTTCTTTTTTTTATATATATTTGATGTATTTTTATTATTATCTATGGTTGTAAGATTCTATCTTATCTATGATTGTAGTTACACATTTTTCGGTTTTACCCTTCAGTCCGCAAACAATAACGAAGGAACTCCGTTCTTTTTGGCTAGATAACTATCAACTTATACGTAGTTTAAGAAGGATGCAGCATAGCTTACTATTCAATCTCTGACCCATACTTACCGGTAGGTCATGGGGGTAGTACCTAATATAAAGTAAAATTAAAAGTAGGTACAAAAATAAATTAGTTTTTACTTAGACTTCACTTAAAAAAACCCTTATATACGAGTTGTCAGAGTTCAATGTTAACTACTTATATAAATTTGTAGAGGCTATTGACACCATCATCGTACAGGCAGGGATCATGCCAAACATGCCAAATATATGAACGCTTATTATTAGGTGCGTTGATAAAAAAATAAAGATAAACATAAAGGCGATAACAATAAATCGATAAATATAATGAACAATATGTACGTGGATGTATAATCATGCTATTGTCGCTTAATAGCATTAAGTTACGATTAAATCACTTATTAGCACTGAATTAGCAGTTTGGCGAAGTCACGTTTAAAAAGTATTAGTTACGAATATGGGGTACCTATAAATACATTTAAAAATAAAAAATTGCTAAAGTAAAATCGTCCATCCAACTTTTCCACAACGTAGCGTAGAGGTAGAACGCAGAAGTTATTTTCAATACCACATAACTCTATGTCGTAAGAAGTTCAATTCATCACCGTAAGATGTCGCAATTAGTAGCTCTATTCTGTGTCTATATTCTTAAAACGTAAAATAAAGGTTATGACTATTCAATTTAATTGATTAAAGTTTCTATTTATACTCAAATCGTTTATATGTTTTAATTGCAAATTTAAAAACAGTAGGTAGGTACATACTTTAATGACATAACTATTATATGCATGCTGAATTAAAAATATGTATAGATTTCGTAAAAAAATTATGCTATGAAATAACTTTTTTGCTATTAAAGTAGGTATAGGTACCTACTTGAAATGGAACAAGGAGGAATTCATTTTTAATTTTAGGTGGAGATTTACATTCTCTGTGGTGCGTGCGATATAGATGACGAATTTAGATAAAGTAGTATATGAAACTGCACATAATTAGGTATTAAAACCCTCACATCGTAATAATAAAAACCTCGCATACACGCTAAGTACTGCTCGGTTTTTAAACTCACACTAAATAGTATTTTAATGATACCTAATACGCAACAGTTTCATAAATTACTATTACAGGTTTTTGTGGTATGTTTACGTTTGTGAGGAAACTACTAATTTTGTCAACAAATAAGAACCTTGAGTTTAATTTGCCTTCATTAGTCAGTAAGCCTAAATAAATATAAGCTAAAAAGTACCTAAACAAATGAAAGCTAACCTTTTAACATTATTTTGCACCGTTAATCATTCTGCCAGGTCATTCACGCTCCTGAATAGTTTAGGAAAACTAAGTATACCTAAGTTAAAGTATGGACAGGTTTTCAATTTATCGTTTAGTTAGCAACTATAACAAAATTTATACGAGTATACCTATCTTAAAGAGAATGCGAATTTTGTGAGTTTGTGTGTATGTGGAGGGTAATCTCCGAAACCACTGATCCGATTAAAAAAAATCTTATTAAGAAGCTACATTAGATAACCATGAGTGTTATAGGCTATAGTGTTATATTCAACGTGGAACCATGGAACGCGGGTGTCCTCGCCTCAGAGTGGGACACACATTACTAACTAGTTATAATCCTATAGAAATAAGGCTCTATCTCCAATTAATAATACCTACTGATTTTATCAAAAATAAATAATTATACGTTGAATCTCTCTTTTACAAAGTTATGTGTTACCAACAAATTATTTAATGAAAATTTATACGTAGTGATTTCGTGCTGCAAGTCATGTAGGTACCTACATAGGCATAAGATCCAAAAACGACGCAGGGAAAACAAATCAGCAAGCTACGTTTCTACTATAAGTTTATCCCCCCCTACCCTCCCTAGAATAACGAAGATTAAAATCAAAGTAAAGCGGTTTATAGTTCTAAACTTGAATCGATCTAAACTTAGTACGAGACCTAAACCATCACACGATAATCTATTACCCAGTCCCTTCCACTCCGACAAACACCAAGAAAAATAACAGACCTAATTTAAAGGGATTTTAGGGGTATTAAGTGGGGTAGACAGAAGCAAACACTTACTTACGTAAAATACGTATGCAAATTAAAACCCTACATCAGGTCCAAGCATAAACAAGTAGTTAGAACCAACTAACATTGAATTTGTCTGTTAGTGACGTGAAACAAGGCCGAGGAAATCTCAATTACTGTCGAGATGCGGGATACGGGGATACGTAAGGTACAGGAAACACGGACACAAATAAGTGTATTTGCGAACATTTAATATTCGCTTGGAGGCGGTGTTAATTAAGCCGGGTCAGCAGGGTCCGGGTCGGACCCATGCCGCGCACCCTCGCTCCAGTCTTGCTCCTATAAAAGTAAAAAAACATACGCTTCTGGATATGCGTGTCTTAATGAGATAAATAAAACAGTTTACAACCTTATTGTTGATTTTAAGTATATTTATAGAACAGGACATCGTATTATGAGCTTGTGGTCAAACACCGGCCTATCTATATAGTGTACCTTAGGTAATATTTTTTCTAGGTACCTGCACTTAGTACTTTTTTACTGTCTTTGTTGAGTTATATTTATTTATATATTTATCAAAATATGTAAACGTATTGTGTGTGAAAATGTGTGATGTGAAAATTATTTTCTAGATTAAGATACTTTTTATATTAAATACTGGAATGATGAAATATCCTGGGTAATTTTTCGATTTAAAAATGAATACGTTATATTGGAAACATTATTACAGTTCATAATTTATCGAGAGTTTACAATCTCGTGAAATAGATTATAAACTTACGGACTACGGTATTCACAATCATACGGTGAGCTACCTATTCTCCACATTTTAGTTTTTTCTCAAAAAGTATAGGTACATTTTATATCGAATTGAAATTCAGATCAGCTATAAAACTTGGTTGCTCGCCTTCTGATGATGATTGCCTCCTTATGGCTAGACAGCATAAACTACTTAAGGGTTATAAAGTCTACTTGAGTTTACTTCATATAAAACATACAGCCAGTTTAAATAGATTATTTTCAGGGGGTTAATATCGCCACTTTACGGCGAAACATATATTATCTGAGGGATTTGCAGAAACATTATCATTATGTAATAACAATAATTATATAAATTACTCACTTAATCTTAATACCCATGAATAATAGTGAAATATGTACCTACATTAAACAAATGAAAAAAAAAATTACCTAACCTACTAACTACCTACACTGAAACGATTATCATTTTTAACCGACTTTCTAAAAAGGAGGAGCTTCTCAATTCGACTGTTCGAAGATTAGGCGATATGTCCCACGGGCCATTCGATGTGGGCCACAATAACTAAAGCCTCACTATAACGCATAACAAAGCCATACGTAGATGCTTAGGTACCTACCTAAGTCATATTTATGATATTTTTTGACAGTTCCAATCGCACCTTGTCAGATATTACTTTCTTATGATAAACGATAAATATATGATAGTATTTGATCATCCTTGGCATACTATACTATCTGGACTATTATGTATTCTATGCCAGTACAAAATACACATTTACCTAAGTACTTCTCGTCAGATTGCTGCAGTCTATTGATTTATAATTTGACAGTGATGAACTATTGTGTATCGTTTTACGGAGTAGGGCCTCAGTTGCCGGTGCCAAGCACTTTGCGCATGAGGTCAGTACCAAAAACATCCTTGGATCCATAGAATCCATGGTATCCACAACAATCCTTTGGAAGGATTTTTCAATAGGAAGAAAAAGGTAAACCTGTTCCTCTAGACTCCTTATTGTAGAAAGATTAGCAGTAGGTAGGCCCTAAATATAGAAACTTGATTCTAATAACAAATCTTACAGTGCAATCTGCTCCCAAAGTCTCGTTAACAAAATAAACTCGGCATTGATTACAAAAGCCACTAAAGCAAAGCAAGCCAAAATCACATAGGAGACGGCCAACCTGTTGCGCGCAGCCACCAGCTGAGGTGAAATAATTGGGACAATAGATCTAACTACCTATGGCTACAGTAGGTAGCTACAACCGCTTGACCGTTATAAGGCCAAATAAATCTCAATAAGGACACCTCACGTTGCTCACACGAATGAATGATTAAACGGAGGCGTTTCTTCATTTGTTTTCACTTTAGCTTGGACAATGGTGTGTTGTCTAGCCATAGTAAAGGAAAATTACTTCGCCCGTGGGAACCCGGACGAGTAAATCATCATTAGAGACGCCCGCTGTGGCTGGGGGACACGCCTTGTCTTTATAAAAGATTCAACTTAGTACAAACCTTAAGGACGAGTAGTGTCTGAGTTAGTTCTTCGTTGTTCGCAAACTATATTACAGACGGTAGATTCCATTAGGGTTACAGTTATAACTATTTTAATCATTAACTATTCCCGGGAGTTGCTTTATAATTAATCAAAATTAAACGGATCAGTACCTCAATTTACCGGATTTTATTATTTTAGATATATGGTTTCAAAATCATGAAAAACTGCGTATTGAGAAAGGTCCAAGGACATGGATACTTAAATGAGTTCAGAATACCAATATAATACAAATAAATAGCTAGATCCTGCATCAGATGGTTAATGATTTAAGCTTTAGAGTAATAATAATATCCTGCTATATTATTCACACACAGCTATCCCAACCTGAGTAAAGCTTATACTATAAAGAAAATCTGATAACTGATATAGGTACTACATAATACTGTTTTTTTTCTAGTCGGGAGAAACATGTTCCTGCACATAAATGTTTGTCCTGGATGGGAATTGAATCCACAGCCTATGACGTGTTTGGTTAGGTGGTAAACTAACCAACCATGCTAAGTGCTTCGTCGAATATCTCTACATAGAATGATTGATTAAAACCTTACATTTACGATTCCATTTATAAAGGGATATCAATTAACTCTTGATTATCTAACTGCCATGAATTGGTTGCCGCTTTTAGTTTAGGTGACCACTCTATTCCATGGATAAGAAGTTGTCAAGAACTCTGAGTAACTTACAGATGTCGCCGAAGTTAATTTTAGTAGGTAGTATATTATTATGTTGGAAACTTTAAATGCAGAACATTTATGAAACTGTCGGCTGGCCAGTGCCGGAAAGTTTTGTTAATCAGAATAGCGGCGAGGGGTCAAACTAGTTAGAATTTTCACCTCAGTTATCCCTTGACATAGGGCGAATCGGGAATATTTTAAAATTATTCAATTTGCATAGGTTAATTGGCCACTTATTTTGCGAACTGCGGGCGTGTTCACTGCGACAACGGCTCTTATTTAATTAAGATATTGGGATCATAACTAAATTAAATGGCAAACCCACCCTTATCGTGCGCCAAAGGCTTACATTAAGAAGTAATCTCAAATAAATCTTACTACTTAGTGTTAAGAGGATGCTCTCTGCAAATGAATCCGTCCCTAACTAAGCTGACGTAGACAAGCGAGACAGGAGAGGCGCAATTTTAGTACAAAAGACGGTTTTATGTTATTTAATATTTTCAAGTTATTTGGATGGCCCACATAAGAGAAAAAATCATTCTTAGTTTTAAAAAGGGGCATATTCAGGTTTTTTTTCTGACTCAAATTCTCTAGTTATTTCTATAATTGCTAATTTAGTCTCATTGCCTCTATTTTTTCTTACAATAAATCTTAAAAAAAAAGATATAAGAAACTTTGTCACATTGACTTATTTCAACGTGAGTTTAGTCACCGTCCTTTATTGATCACGACTATTTCTCCTTAAAAATTATATATACCTATAGTATATATTCTTTTTTTTTCAATGATTCATAAAACTATTAATTACAGTATCTAATACCGCATATCCTACTAATATTATAAACGTGCAAGTTTGTATGTATGTATGTTTGTAGCTCTTTCACGCAAAAACTACTAAGCGGATTTGGATGAAACTTGGCACATAGATAGATCATATCCTGGAATAATATAGAGGCTACTTTTTATCTCGGGAACGCGGGTGAAACCTCGGGGGACAGCTAGTTAGTAATAACGATTTAGGAAATATTATACCCATAAGAAAATATAGACTAATTGTGCAAAGAAATTAAAAAAATATTGTATATATTTAGTAATTGCTCTTAAGGGTGTATATAGCTCAAGCAAACAGCTATTAAACAAATTAACAACGTAGGTTTAATGTACATTACGGACGTGTAACTAGCACTCCTAGTAAAGTTCACTTCAGAATATCAGGAGAGGTAATCCATCTTGTCGTATGCTATAATGTTCTTTATGTACAGGTGACAGTGCTTGTTTTTGTATGGAACATTATGTGATACTGTATGTAACCTGACGTTTATGTCGTGTTAGCTATAAGATAACACCATCTCCACACCACTACAAGATGGTGACGATCTTGCGAGGATCGCGAGAAACTGCTGGAGGCGGGTAGCGCAAGACCGGCTGTCGTGTAGAACCTTGGGGCCTTTGTCAAGCAGTGGACGTCTTTTGGCAAGATGATGATGATACCTATATTAAAATTTTCCATTGCCGAATTTTCAAGATATCAAATAAATCTAAAGGAGTTTTCCAAGACCTTATTGATGATAAGTAATTAATTTCAATTTATTTTTAATTTTAACCGACTTCAAAAAGGAGGAGGTTAACAATTCGTCGGTTTTTTTTTTTATTCAGTTTCTCGATTACTCGAAGACGCCTGAACTATTTAGACACGTGGACTCATAGTCATCAGGATCTGATGATGGGATCCTGGAGAAATCGAGGGAACTCTTCAAATTTTATACTTACAATGTTTTTCATATACTTTCTAAAGCTTGTGTTGCTGAACAGATGATAGAAGGTACAACTCCTTAACGATTAGGAGTTAGGGGATAATTATTTAAATATTATAGGACATATTAGATGTGATGATGACATATTAGATAGATGTGATGTGACGTATTCTTTGATGTGATGATGGAAGGTACGACGCTAATATGCTTATACTAGGTCAGCGATAAAACATAAGAAATTAAAAATTGAAAAAACTACTGACAAAAATAAAAAATTGTACCGCCTTCAAAGTTTAGTGCCTCGCCAAGCATAAAATAGGAACTCTAATCTGACCGTTCTGAGCTTATTACCTAGTTATTGAACAGCTAAATATGATATTATAAAAATCGATCAAAGCAAAGCAAGCAAAGTATTTGTATCATTCCCAACAATAGCCATTTTGGAAAAGTTTAAAGTGTAAAGTCGGCCGAGTCGAGTATTGAAGTTTGTCAGCGGAGGAACAGAACAATACAGACGAAATTCATAGATATTCATTAATCTCGTTACTGAGTGCGGTGGTCAACTTTACTTGAACTTGTACTCTGAGAATTTGGAGACACAACAAACAACTCTGACTAGAGAATTATCTGTTTCACCGATTTGCCAACGGTACCTATTGTATTCAATTATTATTAATGTTTGTTGCTTATCATCGTTTTCGCAAAACAATGGTTTAAAGGTATTTGGTACCAAAATAAACGTCTGAAGAGTACGTAACTCCGTTATACCTACATAATACTTTTCCTTAAAAAATGTTGTAACAGTCCAAAAAAATATTATGATACGGTTAATGGTAGAGTTAATAGTAAAAATGTATTCTACCGTTCGTAATTTATATTTTTAACGATCTAATAATTAGTTAAAATATAAACTTACTACTTAAGGTTTTTAATAAAACTTGCAAGCGCGTTCACAGTTAGCCTCTTGGGTCTTACTGCAACAATAGTTAGCTCTTATAAACTCGGACAATGGTAAAATCTTTTTATACTGTTTATATATACAAATATTATACTCATTGAAACACTAGCTAGATGATAAAAAAATAGTTAGGGTGTAGCTAATACCACCTAATACTTTATGCTTCGACCTTTATAATGGGTACCATGTATTATGAAAGGTTAATATCTAACAAAGAAACCTATTGACTGATGATTCATAATTCTTGGTATTATTTTCTCGTAAGTATCATCACATAAAAAAACAAGGTAAGGTTTACTGTTTATTTGTGAAAATTTCTTTCTAATATAAAGCGCGAAATATTTTCTAATCAAAATACGTGCAGCTGCTTCTATAAAATAACCCCAAGTTTGATTTTTAACAGCCATTCCTTATTCGAACGAAGTTAAGTGAACTTTATTGTTGTGGATTGAGCTTGTTTAGAATTCACATACTAAATAAATATCAATGCTAATAGTTGGAAAGATATTAGGCCCCGATATCTCCCCTTTGGGGATCGTGCAACAAAAGCGTGAGCCATTTCCAGGCGTTTCCTATTTAAATGTGTTCCCTCTATTTCCTTATCGACAGGAGGGTTGCACTCAACGAGACACGCGCACTGTCGATACATGGCGGGTGCAATACATGAGGGGATCGTTTGATGACTCACACGATCGGGACCGCGGCACTAATACGTGACTTCTACTACGAGACTCATTACGTATGCATCCTTGCATCTTTATCTCTAAGATAGTGCCTTGTTTGTGTATGCATCGATGCTTTCCGAAATGACAGATTGGTTACGGTATACTATTGCAGGGGTAAAAAGTCTAAGGGATTATTTATTATTATTGTACCATGAACTAAAATAAGAATAAATAACGTTTTACAAACTTCTTCTTTCTTAACGACTGGGACTTAAGTCTGTTTTAAACAGCTTTAAAAATAAGAACATTAGGTACTAATTTTTACGACACCAGCGATCCATTATTTCATTCAATTTCAATTTCATTTAATCTGTAATTTTAATTTCAGTTTCAGTAAATTGTTCTTTAGTGTAACCCTAGGATAATCAAGGAATATTTCCTTATTTTCAAAAGGCTGTGTTATTAATTAGTCAATCGACTTACATTAATAGATAAATTGATGTGCGTTTTTGGTTTTTTTTTCTTCAATTTCGCCGAAACGGCTGCATGGATATGGAAGAAACTTGCTTGTCAAGTAGGTTAATCCTCTATTTAATTTTTGGAATCCCCATAGTTTTATCTGGATCGCACGTAATGTCCTTCTTGACTAACAAATTTATCCGATTCAGATTAATTTATTTGCAAGAAATGTGGTACAATACTTAATTAGGTATTAAAGAAGAGGTAATGCATACTGTTAATAAATATAATGCATCGTGTGACGTTGCGTGGTAAGGGTTCCTAATATATACACCTACTTCCTGTTGTTATACAAATCGCCGTTATTACATTAACGATCTCAATGACATTGATAAATAATGGTGCTTGGCCTTTTATCGGTGATTCAAACGAACACAATTCCAGGATTTACGGATTTCCTAGTACAAACATAACTATCGAGGGACCCAACTTTAATTGCGGTGTTTTGTTGTAGATGATGTTCGACGTTCTGAAATTATATGTTTTCGAAGGTAAACGCGACTTTTCAATATTTTTTGATCAATATAGATAATACAGTGTCTGACAAACAAACAAAACACGGTATAAAACGTGTCTAATCCAAAGTGTTGGGACCTAACACCTGCAGAGGAAACGCTTCGCAAAATTCAATACGTATTGGTACCTACTATCAAATATTTGCGGGCTTAACCACGTTTCCAGGATAAAAAAAACCTATGACCTATTCCACGAACTGTATAGAAATGCAAACAACAGGTATGGATCTGAATAGTAACATGTTATGTGTATGTTATATATGTTAACGGAAAAGTATCTAGTCCGTCATTGTATACATTTCCTAGGAAATCCATACATTTCCTAAATATCTATCGAAGTACTACATTCGGTACATTTGTAAGGATAGCGGTATTTGGGGGGTTGTAAGTGAAAGGTACTTTTGTGCGAATACTTGCTATTGTATGCAAAATAAAAAAAAATAACCGTAACCTATTTTTTTTTAAGTTAAGTTTTTATATATTGCCTAGTATCATTATTGAATTATCATTTCCTAGGGGAAGTACACAGGAATTGTACAATTCCTATGTTTCATATATTTCCGGTGACAAACACACAAACTTTCGCATTTATAATAATAGTGCTAACAAAGACCAACATTGGACAAATACTCGAATCACTCATCATACGGAATAAAACAATCACAACTGATTTCATTGTTTCGGAGGATTTCATTAAAATGACAAAACGCTGCTGAGTGCAGCATCGCTCAATAAAAACATATTTCAAGCAATTCCAAGAACAATAGGCCCAGAGCAGTCAATAGGTATTTTAAAGGGAAATTATAGTTCTTTGTAACAAGTAATGAGACATTGGTTGGGTAAGTATTTTAAGGGGAAATTGTAGTCATTTGTACTAAGTACATTGGTTGGACTAGATACTTCGGGAGTTACTTGCTGTTTCTCCACAGTTTTAAGGTCCTTTGGAAAGGCAAGCCAGAGGAACGTCGCATATTAATCTTAATTTGTAACGTAGATTAAATATTTATTGTTCCAAACATAATAAGGCGAAACAATAAGCTATAATTAAATGTCCAATAGAACGCCGCCATTGACGTGATTCATCATAAAATATTGTTAACGAACAGTATAATTCAGTTTTGTAAACTACATGACAAACAATTAAGAATAATGAATATGTTTGCCCTATTTGTGATAATGTTATTGGGCTGGGTGCGTGGGGCGGGCGGGCGGCGGCGGCGCCGGCGCTCGACCGGGACTCGGCACCCGCTTGCCGGATGAGTACATTATGCAAACTGGATGCAGGCTGCTAACGGCCGTGTGACATGCAATACATGAGCTGATTCTATATTTTTTTTGCTTAAATCCTACTAATTTTATGAATGCGAAAGTTTGTATGTTTGTTACTTCTTCATGCTCAAACAGCTGGACCAATTTTGATTAAATTTGGTATGAAATTAGCTGACACCCTAGATTAACAAATAGGCTACTTATCCCTCGGGAACACGAATGCTAGTTATATTATATGTTTATTTCATTATGGTAATGCTCGCACCAATAATAATCCAATCAAGGTATTTCTAGGAACTGACTGTCAACATTTTCGTTTCGAGGTAACGCAACCTTGACCGTTTATAATTCTTATCGGACTCTCCCAGAAAATGGTATAAGTATTTTATATTTATCGATACTTGCTATAGAATAATTACAAAGGCGCAATAGCTTCGCAACGTGAAACAATGAACTGAGCAATCATTATTCAAGACGCGATTTCATGAAAGTGAACTCGTAGTTTTATATAGCTTTTAAGTATTTTTTGTTCTCTACATTATGTTTTTTAACTCGGTTGAGTGAGAAGTTGTAATCTTATGCGCTAACAAATTTACGAGTAACATAATTATTACAATGTATTAGGAAGCAACATACCTATTTTAGTTTGAATGCTTGTATATTTCTTCAAGTTTAATACAACTAGGTACTTAATAATATACCTATGGCTTAAATAAAATAAATACGTGAGGTATTTACAAAATGAACAACAATGTACATGAACAGCTGTGATGTACATTTATTGACATCAAATCCTATGTCTAATTGACATTATAGGGTCCTGTGATCTTAAATTATATACTAAGTTCATAATCTAAGCCTGTGATACAATATCGAATAATTATATCAAAACTCCAAAGTTTGTTTATAATGTAAAGCCTTGGTTTAAGAACGAAGTTAATAGGTAAGTATTAAATATACTTTTACTCGTAAATTATTATTATATTCAGGTCAGGTCAGCACAAAACTAGTTAAGCAGTTGGGAGTTTTTCGTGAATAATTAATGTCATATTTAGACACAAGTAGGATCTGTTTAGTTTTAGAATCAATATTGTAATTCTCGGCTCTACACAAACGGGCAAAAAGGTGCTACCACCTCACGAATTCTATTATAAGCGGTTGTTTAAACCATCATATCTCCTATATAGATACTTATTTTCAATGGAAAATTATATATATGACATTCTCAAGACCTTTCTGCAGCTTTTGATACATAAAAAAAAACTTTAAACATACCGCTGATGGAAAAACACCCTTAAACCCGGTATCTAAATCTAAGATGATCGGATGATAAAATATCTTCGGGGTCAATCCACACACATTGGAACCAAAATAATCTCGCACTGTACGGTTTCAAAGGTCATGTGGAATAAACGCCGTGGTTTGCCCAAAGGGCAGCATAGGGAAGGACCTTATGCTGCACGAGGGGTAATAAAGATATTTTTGCAGGGTCAGCAAAGTGCAAGCGATACCTACTGATCTGGTGTTGCAAGCGTATATAGGCTACTGTAACCGCTTATCACTAGGTGGGTAATACTAGTATGACTACGAGTAAACGTCCTATTGATAGGTTACATATGGATATATGCAGCAGAAAAGCTTGGGCTACGAACATAAAATCGACTTTACGACCCATAAATATTTTTGCTATTATACCTAGGTACCTACCTACCTTGTTTTATTAATTTACGAGTAAACGTAACACACGATAAGTAATTAGTGCAGGTATTTTAATGTGCACCTATTTAGCTGTCAACAACTTTAACATTTGTAGTTTTTCTATATACATTTTCTTAAAATAATTGTAGATTTAAATTAATAAATAAAATAATAAATTCCTTGTAAAATTATATTATTTGTATGTTACACAACGCATGTCACTCATTATAATGATGTTGGTTCTAAGATTTGATTTTATTCTTTTGTATAATAAAGATTTATTACCAGGAAGTCTTTCGAAGATTTCGAGTAAGATTTTTCATTCAAAATTAAAGCCTCGTGCCATTCCATTCAAATATTCAACCCACAGCGGGGTTTCTCTTTAATTATTTAACTTAGTTTTCAATAAGTTGCTATAAATTGGATCTGATTTTCTTTGTTATTAGCTATTGCTAGCTATAAATTTTAACGTAAAACTAAAATTAGGTTTTAAGAAGATTTTACCTAATCATAAATTTTAATCATATAAAAAAATAAATCCTTAGCGTAAATAAATTAATAATTTATTTAATTTATGCCAAGGCGTCTTTCTGGGATATAGTCTGCTCTATAGAGCAGACTATAAAGTACTACAAAACAGGAAACTAGCAAAACAGGAAGCAGGAAACTACTAGTAATCTATAGATTACTAGTAGTTTCCTGCGGTTTCACCCACGTTCCTACGGGATGAAAAGTAGCCTATTATAGCGCCGGGGATATTATGCATCTTATTAGTGAAATATTTTTTTAGGTTCTGGTGATTACACTCCGCATACACAAAAACTCACAAAATTCGCACTCCTTCTTTATAATATTGTATAGATTGTTGGATTTGTTTGATTTTCACCAAAATATCCTTTTACAACATTACATTTTACATATCCTAACGAGTCTTTCCCAGCAGTCAAAGTAAAGTCCCCAACCAACAATATTTTGTTGGGTGGGGACTAGAGGGGATGTTTAAAACTATCGTGCCGGATGTTGAGCGAATCTCAAAGCACGTTCCAAAATTCTAATATGAGCTGGTATTAAAGTAAAACAAAAATTATATTTTTATTTCTATGCTGTTCATAATATTTAGTTTTTAGAGGATTATTTCGTTGTTGAGGCAGTAGGTAGATACTGCTACTGATCATAAATATTTGAGAATATATTTAATTCACTTATTTTATCAAGAATAATTCTGTTTGACTAGTAACAATTTACCTATATAAATAATAAGGTATCTACCGAACTTCGCTACTTGACCAAAAAAATAAATTAAAGAAAAAAATCTATTTTGCTACCTACTTTTCAGTTTCAGTGAAGCACAATAATAATTTAATTAAAATACCTAAACAAATCATATTTTCTATTTTATTCACAATTAACAACTTTGGGGAGAGCACAGTGTAGTGTTGAGATGTTTTAATCTTCAATATTAAGTTCCAGGCACGTTTTTCTCTTGGGTAGTCTTTAGTTTTTCCACTCGAAATTTTATAATTTGCAGACAATATTTATTGCTGTTGCAAACGCTTTCGAAGCTTAGAATAAAAAATAAACACTATTTATCTACTCTCATATCGTAATGTTCTTATTATGAAATCAAAAACAGTACTTTAATGACCCATTTTATGCACACCCGTGTATAATGAAATTAAAAAATTATATTATAGCACAGTCTTCTTCCCAAGATAATGCTATAAAATAACTTTTTTTCATTAAAGTACAAGTATTTGGACATGTCTAGCCACTTATAATGTTTTTTGGGTTTTAATACTTCAATTACTTGTCAAACGAAATAATAAAGAAAAAAATATTATAAGTGGCCAGACATGACTAAACAATTAAACATAGTATTATATTCTCTTTGTAAAAAAATAGGAATCAGTCAGTATCAGTTCAATTTTAGATGAAAATTTACTCTGTGGTCGCGTATGCGGTAGGGAGTTTTTCCCAACACGGATTTGGGCGCCATGATGATTAATGTTTGTTTATTTTATTGAATTTTTTGCATACATATTTTATTTTGGCCAAAAATGACAGTAATATAGCAGTGATACTATGGTTAAATAAACTTGGATCTGAAATTGTGGAGGCGGCAATGGAAATGACGAATAATCGATACCCGTGAGTCATGAAAACCTATGACAAAATATTATCGATTTTTTACCTTTAAATTACATTATTAGATGAGTTTATATAAAGTACTGTATGATACTGCACATAATTAGGTATTAAAAACTCGTGTGATACTATTAAGAACCTCGCCTACGGCTCTGTACTTAAACTCACACTCGTGTTTAATAACCTCTATTATGCAACAGTATCATAAACTACTATTACTAAGGTATGAGTTAATGTTATGTAGTTATTTGGATAGCTAAATTTATAGTTATAATATTGAAACTAATTTTATTAAATATAATATGTCTGGTATATTAAATAATATATCAAGCGATGAATGATACTGCTAATATGAAAGATAAATAAATGTTGTAGATATTTATCTAACAAATATTTACCTATTCATGGAATATTGTTGTTGCTGAGTTGGATTATAGGTATTTTGTAACGTATTTAAGTTTGTTTTTTTTTTTTAATTCGAACTATATATCAAGTCTACTGAGAGATTGTGGTCCAAAGGAAATCTAGACCTATCATTATATGTATACAAAACACAGCTAAAAAGGTCACCTATTGTGTTGTAGAAAATGTCAGTATATGTATAAGCTCGTAGAACATGGCCTGTAGCCAAAGACATTATACTGAGTATTTTTTTAATCACTGTCCTATTTTTCAGGGATTTATTGTACTCATCATTATGAACAACTTTATTTTCGTGATTTCAGGGTTCATTCCATAGTAAAAGTTCCCCTTTTCACGACGTGACGTTTCCTTTTTTTTCTGACGTTATTAACCTTCTCTCGTCATATATTCTCAAGTTACCATAAGTAGGTATATATAACATTTTTTACTAATCTCTTGCGAATGCAAATAGAGATAACCTTCATTCAGAATCATCATTTCTCATTATAGGTATCTGTTCTATCGTCACCTTAAAATGAATAAACTACATGTAGATCACATGATTTATTTATGTTCGTTTACTTTGAGCTACACTTTTATTTACCCATTATTTACAATTTCATACTTACACTATAAATATTTTATAACAATAAGCAACAATTTCAACTGCGTAGTTTAAAAATTAGTTCCGACAGAATTATACGTCAATTTTTATACAATACATACAGCGTGTAGTAAGTGACATCTTAACAATAACATAATCATGGATTCAGTACCTATGATTCTAAACGTCGAAAAACTGTAATAATTGACGGACATTTTACAAAAACAGAATAATTATGTAAATTAATCATACTTTTCTATTTTGATGTTTTCTTTTTTTTAAACACCTCTCAATTTAGCAATGGTTTTTACATACATTTTACAAAAACTCGCAAATTTGTAACATACCTACGTATATAGGTAATACAAAAAAAGTTTAACTGAATTTTAAAATTAGATTGTTAAGTACCCAAAATAAGTTTTAAGTTCTTCGTAGCATTTTAATCAGCAAAGATTATTTATGAATAATTTAATATTCAAATTCAAAGCGTAATAGGTACCTGAAAAATATAGATAAATTCAGTCACATATACAATACATCATATAAAATAAAAAAATAATAATATATATGTGGCTTTTCTTAGTTAAGAACAAACCTATGAATAAATAGTCACAACAGTTCGCCTTTTTCAATTAATTCGAATAGTTGGATCAACAAACGCAAGTAATCTTTCAATTATGTGTAGAATATATATTTTTTCGAACTTTATTATTAACGGATTCATATTTTTCTTTTTTAATTTAATAAATTTTCACTAATCTACTTATCCCTGTAAATTTAGTGATATATATTGAATAAGTATTTATGAAGAATGTTCTCTATAGCAACAAATTAACGTACGCCAGTTGTTTAAAAAGGGCTTCAATAATATCAACAGGTATAATAAGTTCTGTTAATACATACGTAGAGCCCTAACTTATTGAGTGAAAACATAATTTTTATCAAATAAAATTACACGAAATAAAATTATCTTTATCATGCAAAATTCCTAAAAGTAAATTTATATTTCACACAATAACTTAGAACTCCATGTACAATGACTAGTTAAAATACACTTATTTCATAAAATTTACATAATATATACAATCTCGTATTGGTATAATTATGTTCTTATATTTGCAAATACATATTTTTATAGGTACACACGGCCACAGATCAAGCTACACACTGCGGCAACTTATGCGGTTGTAATAGGAGCTATTTTGCAACAAAAATGTGTAACTTGATCTGTGGCCGTGTGTACTATTTTTTATGACAATAAAAAATATTCCAATTAGAAATTAAAATCCTTGTGACTTCTATAAATAAAATCGGCATGTATTTTCATTTAAAAACGAAAGATTATCTTGTTATCATAGCTTATCCAACAAATGCCTTTCCTAAATCATGCAATTAGCTCATTAGTAAGGCTGTATTGGAGAGTCGGTTATCGTTGTATTTGTAGTAATCCCATTGATTTCGCAGTTATTCACATCATGGAGAGTTTATCAAACCAGAGCTCTAGCCACTATTTGGATTAATATATCCAGCACTTGATGACCATGTATTACATCTCCAGAATACTATTAAATATAGGTATAATTAGGTACGCGAGTGATGCTCAAAGCTCGGGAGACTGTCCTTCTGAGTGCGATTTGGTCGGACATAATACACTTGATGTTTCTTAGTATACAAATATCACCCGTATTAGAATATTTAAGTAACTTTTGCTATCCTTTCGGGCATGAAGAAATTTTGTTTACTCTATGTAATTGGAGTAGATGACCGTCCAAATAGACCATAAAGTCATGAGGTACATACTAAACGTAGGGGTCTCATAAAGAATGATCAAAAAATGGCGTAAAATCGGACGTTATTTTGTGAATTATCCGGTCGTCTGTGTGAACTTTAGTATAACAAGTTCATCAATAATTGATAATTAATGATATGCACTTGATATATTATTATGATTAACTGAATAGGTACTCACGAAATTATTATTATATAAAAAAAAAGCGTTTTGAAAATTAACTAGCAATCAATTACCATAATAATACATTCATAGGCATAATAATATTAAGTAAATATTGGCTTTCAGCTTTCTTACGTCTTAAGTAGGTACAGTTTGCTTCATTTCGATTAATACACCTATCTAATAGGTATTCAATTCTCTACCTACCTAACATTGGCATTTAGACGAACGTTTAGAATTTCAAAGGTGTTAATTAATATTGAAAGGATTTTTGTACAAATTAAATTGCCAAAATAACAAGCACATTATATTTTTATCATGGAAGTCAACATTAACAATAATTTTTATCTTAATATTCGATATAGTTGGGTCACGCTACGACAGACTAACGCAAATTTGAATTTTTAGACATATATTTTTTTACTTCAGTGCTTGTGTTTCAGAATGATATGTCGAAGTTATATAGATAGCTTAAATATATTTCGTGTTTATAACTAGCTTACACAAAATTTACACCAAGTGCGGATAAAGGGGACAAAACACCTCTTCCTCTTCGATTTTACAAAACAAAAGAGACTATAAACATTATTGGCTGATGTAACCAAGCTGACATGCAAAATTGTTGGCGCCCCTTTGACTACGATCCGAACTTGATTTGAAGACAACGCAGTATAAATAAATGCCATTACTTTGGTCAACGAATTCATCTTTGGAACGAACATGAGGTGATAAAAGCACTTGTACGATGGCACATTATAGATCACTATTACACTCACGAAGCAATCACCTTTTGACATTTCACTTTAAATGTTCGATAGTAACACATCGTAAGCTTTACGTAGAGAGTTTCAATGGTAGAATTTGTATAATTATAGTGTAGACTATGAGGCAGGGTGCAAACGAGAGGCCTGTAGCGGAGCCCCCTGGCTTTCCTGCAGCATGTACTCGGTCCGCCCTGGAAGTACCCTCAGAGAGCTCCCTGGACCTCGAGTATCCTTTAAGTTTTTCTCCTTGTACACTCTCTTCGTTACTCCTCCAGTATACTGTCGCTATTGTAGCTAGACACTGAAACAAACAATAAATAGGTACCTTAAATTTGTATCAAGGTATATATACTAGTATAGTATGTACTAACAGTCTGAAAATAAAAATAAATTTTACGTTTAGAAAATATAATCGCTAAGGTAGATTGGATAACTAGAATTTAATTTGGGGTGAGATAGCGCCCACCAGTCTCACCACCCCTGTAGGTGTGTATTAGCTAAACTACTCGTTCGTAATAGGTAATACGTGACATGTGTGTGTGTGTGATTGAAATATCGGTTTGTATGTTTTCGATTGAGAGATTCTTTCATTAGTGTAATTGAGCAATCCATTGGTTAGAGTAGGTATTAATTACATGTTCCTATGGAATTGAATTAATGACCAAAAAAGATTCAGAGGTTCGAATCGTTTTCGTCGAATTGAAAAAATATCCAAACCAGGAAGTACTAGTAGCTGAGTCTTTTTTTTATCCATAACCATTTCTATTTGGGGCCGGTTCACCTAATCGTCCTTCTCCAAAGACATTTTTTTTTGGGCTATCGTTGGGTATATGTCTGCTGTTGCAAGATCTTTATTCATAACTAGATTCCGCCCCGTGGTTTCACCCGCGTTCCCAAGGATCTTATGTTTACCCGGAATAAAAAGTATCCTATGTGTTAATCTAGGTTATAAACTATCTGTATTCCAAATGTCATCCAAATCCTTTCAGTAGTTTTTGCGTGAAAGAGTAACAAACATCTATCCATACTCACAAACTTTCGCATTTATAATATTAGTGGGATTGACGCCCATGTCAATCGAGTTCTGCCAAGGCTTTTTACTAGTAGCTGAGTAAATTATTAGTAATATTTATTTACTGCTACAGACCATTGACATCTTAAGTAGAAAACTAGGTAAATTACCCAACAACATACAAAATGAAGGTAAACACTTGAACCTCGGTAGAATGACGAGGCAAACTTACTTTTAGTTTCAAGTCTCCTTTCCTAAAATGTTTGGGTTTAACTTTGAAGTCGAGTGCGAGACTGGTGGTCTCAAGGCCGTCTTCGTATCTCTGGTGGGTTGGCGGCAGCATCGCACCAGGTGGCGCTTGCTCACCATTGATGTACCAGGACAGCCTGGTGGCTGGCCGCGAGCGACCCGACGTGCAGTTGACTTGTACCCGATCACCGATCTGGTAGCGGAGACGCGACCCCGTGATTGTTGGCCCATGGTCAGGTAACGCTGGAAGCAACAATGTCAATGTACTTCCGTACTCCTATTTACAAATAAAATGGTTCCGTAGTACTCTACGGGCCCATCGACGTGATTGATTAAGACACTACCTATCTATTATGCAATTCTATTAGTGACGAAGTGGATGTGTTCCATGACACACCACTAAATTTCAAAAAAGTTGTGCTGATATTGTTCAGATGACATTTATGTCATGGTTTAATTTTTATATTTAATTATATTTAATTTTTCTTCATTCTAAGATATATACTTCATAAGTTTACTATATTTGTAAGTTCCTAGTTTTTTTTTCCTTGTTCCTTTTCCTAAAATGATACGACTAATTTTAATTGTTTGAACTACAGTTTTAATTATAATTTTTTGTTTCATTTTTTCAAATTCTATTTAGATACTTAGTTACCAAGTTTGTTTTGTTTGCATGTTGTGGCATCTTAATAGGTTGTGCATTTACTTTTGTTTTTATTTTAATTTAGTTTATAGTGTTATTTATAATGTAATAACCACTGTTTGTCCTAAATAAATAAATAAATAAATCACGGCGTGATATACAAATTCAAAGTCCTGACGACTTTGAATTTATACCTATGGATTTATTATTTATTTAAACTATGTAGGTAAGCACCTTTTTACTATCCGTTGTCTGCTTCGCAAATTAACAAGCAGGTATGCATTAAACTAATGCTCTTTTCATCTGCAAATTGAATTTCACGTTTGACGTAAACGCAATTATGTGTTTTCTGGATGAACCAACCATGAAATCGCAAAATGGTTTTTTCAACGTTGTATGAGAAAGGTTAAAAGGCCAACGACAATCTATTGTTTCTTTGTATCGATATTGGCAGGTTTATTGAATCACGATGGACCAATGCATTGGATTTATTGACGTAGAGTAAACAAAAGTGTGACGTTATTGTTTTATTGAAACTCCGGCCGGCCACACACAGATGCCAGATATTTTCCCATTAATTTTGGTTCCAGGTATCCGAAACGATTCGGCTGAAATAGATGTTTATGACATAAATTGTTACTATTAGTTATTACATATAATACCTACATGTTGCCAATATTAAATTTACTTCTTAACCGACTTCAAAAAGGAGGAGGTTATCAATTTATCGGAATCTTTTCTTTAGGTTGCAGAATAGACTTGGTTAGTTGGTGGACAAAATTATAGACCGGTACCAAGTTTTTACAATAAACAGAAGTTTTTAATAAAAAAAATATTGTAACTACTTTCAATTGTAACATCCCTAAGGGGAGCGTGTTTTGACATTAGAAAACCTTTGGCTGGCTTCCGCAAAGAGAAGCTCCGTGTTTGTTTGTTGGGAACATGCATGACTGTGTTTGCTCAGCAACCGTAACCTGGTTCTAAGCTGTGACCTGATTGTTTGTGGCACACGATTCCAAGGAGGATTTCCCTCCCTGACGTTACTTTAAACAATAAAATTACTTTTATCATAAAATTCTACAAATATTTTTTGTATTAGAATTATCTGTGCAGATAAATCTTCCCTACAGGATAATTTTACTTTGCTATTGTTATAAAAATAAATGATAACCAAATTGGTCTGTTTAGTATATCTGGCTGTAATCAAACATTTCACTGTTTTTAACTGTAGTAGTATACCTATATGTATCATTTCGATTTGTATTGTTACAGTATAATAATGAAAACAAATCAATAGTCCGCTCATAAACCTGTTTTTTTCCGGGTGCGTACGTTTTTCATGAGGTTTTCCTTACCAACAAGCCGACAGCAAATCCTGAAGTAAGTTTAATCCCTGAGGTAAAGACCCCAAATCGAGTTCACACGGTCTTGATCTTTGATGTTAATAATAAATAAACCAATGAATTTAACCGCACATTTTAGTTAGAATATTAAATAATATGCACTTCATTGTAGGTTTGTTTATAATATATAACAACTAGCTTCCGCCCCAGGGTTTCACGCGAGTTCCCGAGGGATCTTATGTTTTCCCGGGATAAATAGTAGCCTATTATGTCATCATCTATAGGGACTTTTCTCCACACGGATAGTTACTTACATCATTACAGACCTATTTCTCAGATAGCAAAAAGTTAAAAAAAATAAGTGAAGTAAGAACTTCACTCCTGAAGCAATTAATAAAACATAATTGTTTTTTTTTCTGGTTTAGAATTTTGAATGACTAATATCTAAGGAGTTTCGTTGTCTCTGCCAACAGGCCCATAGACTTACCAACAATCGTCATATCCGCGTGGTCGGACACAGTGGGGAAGAGCGGCCGCTCCCCGGATACCTCGCAGCGGTACCGCCCGCCTGTTTCCAACTCTGCTGGGAACAGCGTCACGTTGGCACCATTGGCACTTGACTTCTGTTGAAAATATATATTAGAGTAAGAGGATGCTCTCCGAGAATGACTCTGTTCCTTACTAAACTGACGGGGATGAGCGAGACAGGCGAGGGGCAATCCTTTCTTTAAAAGAGTAAGAAAACTATTCCCTTTCTATTGAATCTTAGAATGTATGTTCATATTTTCATGTTATTTGGACCTAATAAGAGAAAAAAATGATTTTAATTATAAAATGGTAACTAATAAAAAAAAACAAATAAATACACATGATTTTTTTACAAATCTCTTGCAACAAAGACTGCAAGGAAAACCATAATTTCTTATTCTAATCCCAGAAATTGTGTTATCTTTAACTAAACAGATTTAAAAATAGTTTTCGCAAAACCATTATTAGGTACTTATGTAATTTCCCAACGGTATTTAGCCGTAGCTACTTTATTGAGGGGACTATAAATAACTCTAACATTTAAGTCAGAACTTTCCTAAGCTTCCAGTATTGTTTTATTTTCTTTATATACCTAGGTTGTAAACCACAATGTTATAATTGAATAAGTTAATTCAATAGAATAAGGTTTTTAAATAACGTGGTTAATTGTTATGTTGTCATTAAAACCCCGCGGCGTTACGGCGTGTTGGTAGCGGGGTTTTTGCTGTATAATTAAAATTAAGTCAGATCCCTACTGTTCATTAGAAGTGAACAAATTATGTAATGTAGGTACCAATCTAAAAAGTAATAATATTAAAAAAATAGTTTTATAAGCATTAATCAAATATGGGCAAAATGTAGAGGTCAGAATGTAGATCCAGACTAGCTTTTGCCCCGCGGATATTATACGCGTTCCCGGGGTAAAAATTACCCAGCCTATGTTATGTGCTATGCTTACCGGCCCTTAACCTACCTATTCTTCAGATATTTCGAAAACTATACGACGGCAACTCACAAACTTTAAAAATACTTTTTGCCTTTACTGAGAAATATGAGATATTTTAATACTCAATATCAAGTCATTTTTAGAATTGTAATCAGAATAAAATTTTATTTTAGGAATAAGTCGAATGTCGTTCTATTTGAAGAAATAATTATAGTAATAATTCAGTTTCAGAGTAATGTTTCCCTAATTTTGTAAATATAATATACATAGATATTTATGAATAGTGCTTTTCTAGATAGCAAATTTTTGATACCTAATGCTGGGTTCGTTATGGACGTTATGGTGAATATTTTTTAGTATGGACTATTACTATTTACAAAGATACGATCTTAACTATGTAATGTCCCCGTTGAATTAACTAAGAAACTAAAGTTATTGTCCATTCAGTAGGTACCTATTAAACTAGGTATGACATTGTTCGAAGCCTTTTACCTAGTAGGATGAGCAACATCAGTGTAAAAGCCCGGATAAGCACGTAATAAGGATGAACTTTTCGAGTAGATACATATAATTGGATTAATTCGGCTGGAGTCCAGTTTGCTTAGGTCTCCGCGAGTGGAAACAATATAAAACTGGACCGGATATTACGTTGTGAAGAGGCGCAGGTGTAAACAGTGCCGCACTCGTGCGAGGAGATATTTCTACTTTCTTTATTAATCCACTGCCTGCTTCTTATCATCTAAAGCCGATCTCATTTTGTTTTTTCTGCGCTATACCTACTAGCTCCGGAGTTGCCAGAAGTAGCTTAACTCCTTCACCACTCTGCTCCTATGAAACAGACTGCTCCGATAGATTTTAAAGGACTAGAAAAAAACCATCAGTCACTTTCCCATATAATTTGGTTAATTTTAATTAGATTGAACATGCCTACAGTATCAATATACAAAAACAAACTCATCTCACTCAATTTATATCTACCAATTAATTCATAGGATTTGATATTCTCCAATACACTGAGCACAATTATTTGTTTAGATTCCCGATAGACTAAAATAATTGGAAGTTAAAAAGTAGCTACGCTATCTATGACGAATGAAAATAAATTCACTGAAACTGTTGTGGTTCCGTTTCCATTCTTGGTTGTATTTTAGGATTCATGAATATTGGAAAGACGTAAGCATTATTAGTGAGACCGCATAAGTACCTCTACGTCGACTCCCGGCAGCGGGAACTTCCTCCTAGTCTCGACGTCTCTGGGCACGTGTCGGAAAAACTCCTTGCCGTCCTTGTACCACTTGACGGAATACAGCACGTCTGTGGGGCTGAGCTGCCATCGACATGATAACTCAGCTCGCGTACCAAGAGCTACGTGCGCTGGAACCCGCAGTTCCAGAAGCTCCAAGCTCGTGACGCCATACTCTGGTAGAAAAAACAGAATGCGTGGTTCAAATTAAGTTCTTTTTGTTGGTTTCAGAAGCTGGATCGATTCCGAATCGATTCGACCGGAATTTCTACGCCTAAAAATTGGTAATTGGTTATCAATTAAAATGAAAGTAGGAAAAACGTATAATACGAATACCTACATAAACGTCGACTATAATAATAACCCACGTGTATACCCATTAAAATTACACGTAATATGAACATACGAGTATACATTTACAAAAACATTTTTCAATAAAAACGTAACGTGAGCGTAGTTTTTTGCAAGTAGGTACACATATTTTTATTTGGCTGTAGGTAGCGTGTTATGAAGGCAAAAATCCATTAAACGCCACGTCAAATAATTTCCCATGTGACGCTCGCTCGCGGCCCGTAAAAGAGGCACTATTGCCCTCGCCCAGCGGTGGATAATATTACTTTACGACCCGCGGGGCGGAGCTCAAATGTAAGTAAATTGGTGAATAAAGACGAGCGCGCAAACAGTTACGGCATATGCCAATATTAGGAATACACTCTAAAGTCAAGAGCGATGCCAGACAAAATGACAATTGAAACGACATCACTTTCAAATTGCCATACCTAAATTTAAACATAATTTGGAAATGAGTAGATACGGTGGAGTGAGCGAAATCATACGAATTACATAACTACGCAAATTAAATTACGGAAACTGTTGTCTATCCACGGAGTTTTCTGCTAATTTCAGTCGGCAAAGAGATTGGGTCATCTTTTGTTTGAATCAAAATTTTACTATGACTCCCTCCGTGGACTCCTGCGTCCCATTTTCAATCAGACAGTGGTTAAAACTTTGTGTTCAAAGAAGGGTATTTTATATTAGAATTTTGTTCTAAAATGTACTACTAAGGAAACCTAAGATATGTATTATAGGTATCGCCAGCTTGATAAGGACTATTATTGGTTAATAAAACCGACAAAATATGATGCTCAAGAATTTCATATTATATCGAAATTCGGGATATGAGAACCAACAACCTATTAAATTCTTATGCAAATGTCCACTTTATGAATAAAAAATATTCAATTATGTATCTATCTAGCCTTTGTTATTACGGGTAGATATATCTGGTACAGACCCCTCAAAAGGGTTAGCGCAGACACTCCTGTGAAGACGGAAATGGTGCTAAGTGAGGTGTCAGCAGAGGCGGGCGGGCGCAGTGGGCGTGTGACCGCGCGGGTAGTGGTGGCGGCGGCGCGGTGGCTGAGCACCATTATGAGATAGTGCACGTGCTGCCGATTCAACTACCAGCCAGCCGAGTCTGAGGTGATATTATTATAGATATTTATACAGACATACCTAATTATTGATGGACACGTAATAATTTCAAGATCCTTTATTAAATAAAAAATAAACCATAATTCATTAACCGCTATTCGAATTCACTCGACTTCGTAGAAAGTTGTCTTCATGCCTTTTGTTCGAGCGAAGTCAGTCTTATTCGGAAAAAAGAATAGGAAATAATTCGATTCTTGGAGTTGGAAAAATCTAGAATCTTCGTAGTTAAGAAAACATAATATAACTAACTGTAGTAGCAAAGTTCATCGAATGATTTTTACTTCAATAACAAAATAAAATATTGTTCACGAATCATTAAGCTGCCCATTTCAATTTAGGGCAAATAAAGCAAGACCAATGTTATCTGCAGTTAGTATTATATATGGTATGAGAATGCCACTTTTGCCTATGTAGAACAATTTGGATCCAATAGTACGCCTCGATAATCACACTATCCTGTTATAAAGCCGGTAACAGATGTCGAATTTAATCCACTGTGTAAAGTGGTTGTTTAAATGTTTATACACATGTTTGAGCAACTTGTTGTAGTGTAGGCAATAACTTCTATATTTTTTTCGTAAACGGTAAAGCATGACGTTTTACAACATCTGAAAGTATGTTAGTATATTACTAACATAAAGCTTTTGTGCACCCTGCATTTTGATAAATTATAATAAACCGGCCAAGTGCGTGTCGGGCCACGCGCAATGTAGGATTCTGTAGTTGCCTGTTACAATATTATGCGGACTTGGAAGGAAGGGGGCTTTTTGTTTGATGCTATGTACATATTAAGTTAACGTCTGAGAACGTCTTTAGGACGATAAAGACGATTTAACTTGAAAAGCCTACTTAGCTGAGATAGTTTTAGTCCTTTCAATTTCAGTAATCATATTAGAGATGCTGTGATTAGTAGTTATAGCAAATAGTCAAATACCTCGCCATTATTATTCGACAAGAAGGCTCAAGGTCACCCAAAGAGTAATGGAGAGGGCTATGAGTTTCCCTCCGAGATCGAATCAGAAATGTTGAGATTCGCAGGCGAAATTCGCAAAGTAACCGACATTGCCCGAAGAATTGCCAAACTGAAGTGGCAGTGGATGGGGCACATCGCTCGTAGAACCGGTCGCTGAGGTAGAAAGGTTCTCGAGTGACGACCACGAACCGGAAGACGCATCGTGGGCCCCCCACAAGGTGGATCAACGATCTTGTGAGGGTCGCGGTAAACCGCTTGATGCAAGTAGCGTAAGACCGGTCATCGTGGAGATCCTTGGGCCTTTGTCCAGCAGTGGACGTCTTTCGGCTGATAATATGATGATGATGATTATTCGACATAAAAATATAGTTGGATTATTTTTAAGTCTATAGTTTTTGTTTTGTTTATTAAAAGTTTATTTTAGGCAACTAGGAATTCGCCGAATGTCGAATAACTAGCTATTATATTATTCGATATTCGACGAATAACAAAAAAATTAAGAGCAATGCAATAAATTCAATAACTATCTTTTTGCCGTTGCAACGCTGCAACGCATTTGAAGTCTTTAAAATCGCTGTTCTTAAAAAAAGCATTCCTGATAATGATCTAAGAGATGTAAAACCTAAATAACGTTATTCTTAGAGTTGGTAATTGCATTTATAGAATCGCATATAATAATAAAACTGGCGAAGAATGAGGCTTTTTCTCTGAATACGCAATGAGGAGTTTATTCCGGGCATCAGGTGTATGCCTAACAAGCACGAGTCGTTGTAATCTATGGTTTCAATATGTGTTATCGAAAAACGGGGTAAGTACGAAACTGACTTGCGCACCGAGAGACGTTTCCGTATTTTTTTTTTAAATAGGCCTGATTTGACCAAAATCTCATCTTAGTCAGTGATAATATTGCCGATGGCGGTAAGCACCTAAAGCCTATAAGGGAACTGGCTCTCAATTACAGCTGTCGAAACACACGGAAAGGTCCATAGCGACAGATTTTCAACTTGATTTCAACTTATCTTAGAGAATTAAACCAACAGATTACCTACCTAACCTACGTTGGATTGAAAACAATCACTAATATAGGATCTCCAATTGAAATGTATAGTAATAGTAAAAATATTTTTTACTTGTGCTGAGCTGAGATTTTGCTTCTCACCAAACTCTAGATCACTTCTTTAATTAATTGAATTAGAAGCTTGATTTTTTTTACAGCTCCTGGACTAGACTTATGTTAATTTCAACTTGATACACGTGTACCTGAGAAAAATGGCCCTTGAAACATCGACAGACAGACAGAGAGACAATGAAAGTTATCCTATAAGATTTCCGTGTTTTTGAAATGCAGAACCCTAAAACAGGCTCACAATCGTTGCCAGTTTGCATCTTTTATTTTACGACACCCAATATTAAGGTATCGGCTTCTATTTTTATAGTAACATTACTACACAAAATATTTAAGTTGACCTTTAAGTCTAGCAAGTTAGGCACTTAAGTTGCAAGGTAAGTGTAGCGAATTGAGCCGGCATTCAAACCTTTACGGAACGTGTAACATTTTGGAAAAGCTCACGCGATACAAAACAGAACGCTATGGGTTAATGAATTGACAAGCCGTCACAGTAACTGGGGAACATAATCCATGTGTCATGAGGTATGAGTCACGATTGAGTCATGACAGCCATGATGGCATGGTAGCATTGTGGCACTTTGGTGGTATTTTATATTGCAACTCCCATGTGGTGAAATATTGAAAGATAATTTTGTACTTACACAAATTTTGTATGGCCGATGATGGTAAACACACAAAGCCTAGAAAGGAACTGGCTCTCAAGTGCCGCTGTCGGAACACACCGAAAGGTGCTTGGTGACAGATTTTCAACTTGAGGGTGGTAGCCAGCCAGGCAGGTACTACAAAGTACCCTACCACCGTGCTATGGTTTCCTCACGATGTTTTCCTTCACCGAAAGCTCAAGATCATTGTAGGATTCGAGCCCGCGACCTTCGTCACTACAACCAAAGAATAAATAATATATAGGCTACGACTGAGATGTGCTATCATCGCCTTCAAAAAAAGTTACAAATTTCTACCCTTTAATTGTAGACAGGCGAACCAACTTTTTAATTTCTATTGCTATAAAATCAATAGCACGTAGGTACGTATAGATATGTCAGTTTCATTTACTGAATTTGCTGCTTCCGTAGCATCAATTAAACTTTTATTGGACAACACGTAGGTATTTTCAATGAAAAATATCTTTCGCGGTATTATTTTCAACTACAAAATCGTAATTATAGTGTATTACATTACAAAAGTGTTATAAAAATCGCATTTCATTTATTGAGGCATCTGTTTTATGTTCGACACAACTATCGGTTGTATTGGCTAAGTATACTTCGCACATGGGCCTCAATTGAGTGCCTTTTAATCGCGGCTCACTTACATTGATTAGGTACCTATACTAAACTCATAGTTGTATGTGTGAGTATAAGTGTAAACACAATTTGCCGATGAGACATTTAAGCTAAAAGGTTAAGTTTGTGTAGGAAATAGTTTCAATTAAAGGGATGACTTGGTACAAGTTTTACAACAAACTTATTGATAGTCAAAAACTATTTGAATCAAACCAAAAATAATAAGTGAACGAAAAATATACTCGAGATTTTAATATAACCAATACCATAAATATCTATGCCGTCTAGTTAATCTAGTTCAGGTTTTATGTAAAACACGATTCATAAATATGTATGAATAATACAAACAGTCTTATTGCAGGTAGAGCTTAATTCTCATATGAATTAAAAATTTCCTTACATGAGAACATTTTATATATGTAAGAGTGTGCGCTGGTGCCACGCATTTCAACAACACTTGCACTGGCAGAACACTGTAGAAATACACTTAATCGTATCTAGCTAGAGATTATTCTTCAATCCGAATTATGTACAGGATCCTCGGTGCGCGAGTCAGACTCGCACTCGCACTTGTCCGGTTTTTATTTTATTATTATTATGCTTTATGGTTATTATATTTTACGATTATTGTAAGCAATAAACTATTCATATAAAACCTTCAACTTGTGTCAAACTATACAAAACAAAAGAACGAAAATTGCCAACATCAAAAATTCATAAACTTGTAAATAAATCAACATCGTACCTACTTCGTTTACCATGGCAAATAATTGAATCTAAAATTCACTCAACTACTTATAATTTTTGTTTAAATAGGGTTCTTTTAGATCGTTTTGTGGTGTTTGCGAACGTTTAAACGTTTTAATTAAACCACTTATGTACCTAGTTAACGCTAAGTGCCCACTGTGCGATTGGAAAGGGTTCTTAGCTTACGTTTTTAAAACTCAAATTTGAGTAGGTATGCTGCTTCAAACGATATAAGTACTTAACTCATAAGAACCGTCGTCGGTTAGAGTCCTCATAGTTAAGGTAACTATTCATAATTAGGTATGTTTAATTTTCTTAATACTTCGTTTACAAAAATTTAAGTCAGTTCAGTCAGATTCAGAAATAGAACCTACACAGCACGTCATGTGATTACATGAAAATTAAGTTTACCTATACTATAGGTTAATAAAACAAAATTTCATACCTTCTTCCGAAGTGATTAAATCTACATAGTAAAAAATACATATACTTAAAGTTTAGTTTTAGTTTAACAAATAAATAGATAGTTGGTATGATCTATAGTCTGACCCATATATACCGAAAATATATTAGGTACCGAAAGTTTTTAGGCTTTGGGCTTAGAAAGAGAAATATTTGGGGCGAATTGTTTAAAATCGAACAGAAAAACATTTAAAGTAGTAATTTTTTGTCAACTTATTATGGTGAGCGCTACGAAAGATGTAGGTATGTGTTGAGTGTGTACATCGTAGGTATAATATGTATTGTCAGGTATTAAGTATATGCCTACCTATTACATATATAGGTGGCTATTAGCTACATGATCAATAGGGTAGTTGACTGACATATCAAATCAGCTACTTTTTATTAAATGTCAAAACGATAGTTTATATGGAATGTTGTATGAAATACTACACTATGACGTCATAGTTTCACAGCTTCAAATCATCTACTCTTAGTGGTTCCACTGGTAATTAAAAATCATAAAAAGCATTAAATGTACAACATATTTGATGTTTCCACGTGTTTTTAGATGTTTTATGCATTGGTTAGTGTTTGGTCATTTATTTTTGACACTGTCAACTACCCTATTGTGTGGAATTAAGGTGATGTCACCTCATGAAGTGTATTAAAAATAATTATAAAGGCATCAATATCTCCATACTATAATTCCTAAAAACTTATTTAAGAAAGGAACACAATGACATTCTCAAGACTCTTCTGCAATCTTTGAAAGAATTTAATTCAAAACATATCTGGATAAACATACATAAAAAAAATCTTTAAAGATACTGCTTGATGCATTTTTAAAAGCAGTTGTTTCTCTTCATTTTCTTTTTAATTTTAAAATAAAAAAATATCACAAGATTTTAAATTCTACACCACACACATTTGTTAAATTTTAATGAATAGTAAATACGTTTTTTTGACGATTTTATTTACGTTCTAACGAGTTGCGCTGTCTTGATTTCACCTTCAATGTGTGGGGCGTTTAATTTTACGATATGGCAGTGCCATAATTCCTAAATACCTAAGTATTAATATATAAAGAAAGTATACATATATTAGTATAGAGGTATACAAATACTGATGTGTTTCTTGAATACAAGAGCATTTTTCGTCGTTTGTAGCAGGTAAGTACCTACTATTTTGTGGAAAAATAAAATTCGCGCGTCTGTAGTTATTGCAAGGTACCTAAATACTTGAAGGCAATATGCAGTTTGTTACATTTGTATGATAACTGCAAATCATGTAAGCCATTTCCGGACTTTGCTAGTGTTAAAATCGGGAAGAATAGGTACGTACCTATTATAACGTTTTTACTTGATCGATGTAAAAAAGTCTTATTTAAAAAAAAATATATATTACAATAAGTAGGTAGGCATAACCTAGAAGAGCTTTCATCTTTTCTAAAGATTTTTAAATCAACAAAACACGCAGTCCTCAGAATAGTATTTTATTGTTGTATAGAAACGACAGTTAGATAGCTATAATGTGAATTTTGAATACTGTATTTCCTCGGTACATTATTGGCTTATCTGTGTAGTAGGTAAAGTAGGTACCTAAACAGAATAGAGGAAATAAACTCTGAGTAATTACTGCAGTATGTATACTTTCTAACATTGAAAGCAAACACCACAGCATTCCTTCTTATTGTGAAATCACATAATAAAATAGGGTTGGCACTAGCGTTGAGTCTATTGATTTTTTTTAATTAACTAGTTAGGTATTCCATTTTCATGATATGCTGATTCACATACACTGACACATTTCATCATCTTCATCATCATCATCATGTCAGCCAAAAGAGGTCCACTGCTGGCAAAGGCCTCCCTAAAGATCTTCACGATGGCCGGTCTTGCGCTACACACATCCAGCGGTTTTCTGCGACCCTCACAAAATCTTCGGTCCACCTTGTATGGGCCTGCTCACACTGCGTCTTTCGGTTCGTGGTCACACATAAGACACACTTGATATAAAATTATAATGGCAGTATCCTTGTTCCAGTCCTGACTTCTAAACAGAAATAAATTTAAAAAAACAAGCTTACCAGTTAACGTTGAGCTAGAATCAACGTTTTGCATGACAATTGGAAAAAGGACAAACTAACTCATTCATTAGGACTGTCTTTTTCAAAAATATATAGGTATGTTTATTCCTGATATATAAATCTGTCACCGGGATAAAATATTAAGTCGTCCGTCACCCATCCCGCTCGTTTATCGCCCATAGTTGCTGGGCAAGTAGATTTTGGCAGTGGCACTTAAGAGCTAGTTCCCTGTAAAGGTTCCTTTCTTCCAGTTTTACGCCTAATGATTTTATCATAATTTATTATTGCTGATATTATGGAAAACATACACTTATTTAAAACAAAAATAAATGAGGCAGCCCTACACAGCGGCAAGTGAATGTGTCAATAAAGTTCTAGTTCAGTACTCGATAAGTGTCTCGGCGTAGTAAACAAGCAGTTGTGCTTTTTTATGTGTAATTAAACGGGTCCCGGACACGTGTGTGTGGACTGTATACACATGGGCAACTGTCTTACTACCTCGGGAACAGTTTTCCTTATTCTGGAGACGTTGCTACATGCAACGTTTACTTAACATACTGTTTATTTAACTAGGCATAAATGCACTATATCCAAACGGTATTATTTTTTCTACAGAAACATTCCCTATGCATGGTAAAGTTGTAAATAAACTTTTTTAAACAAAAGACGAACAAGTAAACTAAGGAAAGCATTCATTATGATGATAAAGTTTATTAACTTCCAAAGAGATAATAGTGTTCCCCGGCTCACAATTAATATAAACAAGAAAACTAGTCCTGATTTGTAGATCCTTTATAACTTTAAGCGATATTGTAGCCACGGCAAACACTAACTGTCCAATAGTATTTTTTTAATCTTTGATGTTACATTATCGTCAAGTCTACTGCGGTACGAAGGCGTTATTTTGCTTTTTCTTAGCGGTAGTAATGTTTCTTCCTCTGTTGTTCTACTGTTAACTTTTGATGCGGTATTCCGTATGTATAAAACAATAGTCGTTCATGAGATTTTCCTTAGAAATAAATTTCCTCTAGATTACTTAATGTGGGTACGTAAATATAATCATTATACACATTTACTACAAACATTGAGTAAGTTATTAGGTAAGCTTGTACTTAGCTACGCAGTATGTAGGTAGATACATACGTGATATAGATGTCTAAAGCATTAGATATAAGCCGAACGCTTATCCTTTCACACACATTGATAAAGTTTTAGCGCGTTTGAATGGCAATGGCTGACATTATCGTAAAAGTCGAAACTTTGTGTTGAAATAGCTCCAGCGAAACATAAGGGGTTCACGTACAATTGCTAAAGTTTCTAATATACTAGAATATACGCCTCTATTGTTCCTGTAATATCTCATAAAAATGTCATAATAGAATAAACTGTCTCATCCAAGTTTCGATAGCTTCGATTTAGGCGGGCTATGTTAGTAGGCATATAAATTAGGGAACATGTTCCTTAATCCTGGAAGTGAAGCCGTCGTCACCAGGCGGCTGCACCGTGGGTCTTCCCGGATATCGGATTACACTCGCTCACTTTAACAACTAGGTACCTACTCGCTGTTCAGTTCACTATTAATTTGTATACCTACGTACCACCAGTTAATAGAGAATTGACTATATAAGTACCTAATTAGATATAGGTAACGATGGGCTCCAAATGTCAAACTTATAAGCGGGAAACAGTCCCTCGATTATTATTACGCAGCATTATTTAGGTATATTTAGTCTTTTTTTCCATATAATTTGATATAGACTATATTTTCGGTAGTCCAAAACATTGAGGACAAGCGATTAGTAAAATTGGAGTATATAAACTCATTTCTGATAGGTAGGTACACTACCTACTTAGCAAAATAACTTACTATAATGAATGCCAATAAGGACTCCATATCAATATTTTAATAATAAAATACCGAGTAACGATATAATTACAGTATAGGTATATAAAGTAGGCAAACCAAATATCCTCTTGGCGCTTGACAAAATATAATATCAAATTCTAAAAGCAATGCTAACATTCAAAGAATTCACAGAAGACAAGATATAAACTGTACCTACGAGACGCGCGATACCAATTAGTAATTAGCGTGGGTATTTCCTCTGTATATATTTTTTAAAATCTCGCTCCTTTCGCATAATAATTACGCTTATAATGTAGCGTAATAATTTCACTGCTTTGCTTTAAGGAGTAAAACAACACCCGCAAGTAAACAGACGACATAAAAACTCACTAGAAGCTAAAACCAGCTTCACTTTACCATGAGATTTTATTAGAGATCACGAGTATAAGTATTATAAATCATTCAATTAGATATCAAAACCAGTTCCACGAAAACATGTCACCTCACAACAGTAAAAATCAATCAAATACTAATCAAGACCTAATGTAGGTACGTACTGTCCTTCTGAATAAATTGTAGGGTTTAATTCAATGGTAAGTGGTAGAACAAAGGTACGTAGCGTAATTGCCTTTGATTGTTTACGCTTAATGCAACAATTGTAACAAAGCTCGTATGTGGAGAGGCATTAGGCACTTCTCACGTGGTCTAATTAAGTGTTACACTTAGAGCGGTGGTGGGTGTGCGAGGGTGCCACTCAATTATTCGGAACTTGATGCGGGATCACGGCACCGGCACCGGGCCACGGGCGGGCCGTGGCGGGGCGGCGGCGCGCACTTGCCGCGTCTCGGTCCCGCTCCCACAAATCCAACCGACGCATAGCAAAATTCCACACCGCAATTATGTGGGATACGCGACACTCAGATGGATTATGAGAAATTAAGCACTGAGCAGTAACTAAGTGAGTATAATTCACACCGTCTCACCGCCACATACAAAAGCTTATGTAACTGGGGAAGAAGAGATAATTGTAATATGTTATGGTAGCATATTGTTTGTATAACACGTTGTATTAGGTACCTAAAAGCGGAGATAAATAAAGATGGATAAGCAGCGGTTATAATATGTTTATCGGCACAGCTCAAGCAAGGAATATTAATCTCATTGATATAGTTTTTGTCATGAACAGAAATAAAATATTCATTATCGAACGGGAGTATCTATCCTTTCGCCACTGCTCGCTTCAATATTTTGTCTTTGACAATGTCTCGACAAGAATATAAATGTTCTATTTAGTATAATTTCCATTACCTAATATAAAAGGAAAATTTGCAACAATTATAAATAACAAAGGCTCGCTTCCTTAAAAATTTTGCCCTTCTTTTGTAAAGTTTCAAGATGAAAAAATCGATTTGAACATTTAAATGCTACTATTATTCAAATGTTAAGTCTTGTCTCATTTTTAAAAAGTTGGTAAATTGAAATGATGGCTTACAATGTTGTGTTAAAGTATATTTTGGATTGTCTGGGACAGTGCGTTACCATAACATTGTGAGATTACTGGCGTGTCGTTACGATGCTCGTTTAGATACGGCGCATGAAGAATTGGAGATCTAGAAACGACATGAAAACTTGCTGGGGAGTCACGCAGACGAGGTTAGGTATACATTTACAATAAAGTAAATGTTTTATTCAGATTTTATAGTGATATATTCCTGGCTAGGTAAAATGTACCTAACCAATAACGTAAAGCTATGACAGAATATTAATTATTCTTTGGAACATCATATCGTTATACTCGTAGCAATTCTTCTTTTATTCTACTAAGGTAGCAAACAAGCATATAGCCCACCAGACGGTAAGCGGATACGATATTATGTCAGTCCCAATATTTTTATTACATAGCTAGTTGATTTTTGCCTATTCTGTATAGGTACCCTAGGAAAGCTGTCTATCTACTGCATAGCTAGATGCAATACCTATTGAAAAATGTCTTGTTTTGTCTGTCGTTTCAAATCATTTGGTACCGGCGCAATATTATTACTTCTATTCATCATAATTATCGGCATTCACAATTTTCTTATGTAGGTACTCTAAGTATCATCTTTCACACAATTAACTTCTTTTTCGTACTAATTCATCCCGTCACTTTCATAATCATTTTAAAATGTTATAATTTCATATTCCTGAAATAAATAATCTGCGTGCATCAGCTTCAACGTGACGAAATCTGTAGATTTCGTAATATGTTTGATGCTGTAGCATCAAACATATTACTGTCCAAAGCGAACCAAAGTAACCGACATAGCCTGAAAAATTGCCAAACTGAAGTGGCAGTGGGCGGCGCATATCACTCGTTGAACCAACGGCCGCTGCTGGGGCACAAAGTTTATCGAGTGGTGATTACGAACCGCGGTTCTGCCCACGTTGCGTATTCCGCGGAATACGCAACGTGGGCAGGCCCCCACAAGGTGGACCGACGATCTTGTGAGGGTCGCGGGAAACCTCTGGATGGGGGTAGCGCAAGACTGACTATCGTGGACATCCTTGGGGGAGGCCTTTGTCCAGCAGTGGTTGTTTTTCGGCTGACATGATGGATGATGATGATGATAATAATACTGCATTATTCAACGATGTTTCTTTCTTTGAAATTCATGCAAAATTTTAAACGTTTTCTAAAATTTCTTTCGACAATTAATTCCCCAAACAACTGACTTCACAAACTATTTACATAGAAGTAACTCTTTAGAGGTGCAACGCTTAATGAAATCCGAGGGTAAATATAAAATGGCCGGAAAGCTTCGTGCAGTACGTTGATTCTTTGATCTTTATTATAATAAAGTTAGTTCATTTCGCCCCTGTAATGAATATTAATGTTCTCGCTTAAGTCATAAAATAAACTTTATCTGAACAAGGCGTCGCCCGCGCCGCCGTTGCTCTGCTCTGCCACCTCGGTAGTCAGCTCAGTACCTTCCACCTCAGCCCTAGTGATAAATTTACAAAGAATAAAGCCGAACTCGGTCCGTTTTCAATTATAACCCAAATTCGTATTGTATACTTTCTAAACTTCAATAATATCATGAATTATTTACACCGTGCCGTTAATAACAACACGAATTTGGTTTGTTTAACAAGGTACCTCCGCTTCGCTCGCAGACTCTGAGCTGTAATTATTTATTTTGTACACACTTTCCCTGAATTGTACTTTATGTTCAACTGTATTATATTTGAGACCTGTGATATTACCGGCAAATTGCGGGCCGCATTGACACGCTGATATGGCTTTAAAAATATTTCATACAAATTAAAGTTATTTCTAATTGGGCAAACCGTGGTTATTTCTTAGAATAAGTAGATATAATGGGTGAATGCTTTAAGATCTTTGTCAATCGCGAACATAACTTCTGACTAGTACACTAGGTTAAACTTGCTCGGCATGTTATTCAACATGACAAAACAAATATAGGTTTTGAAAAGATGCCATCTCGAAATATCTACCTAGTATAGGCTAAGCTAACTATAATATCTATAGAAGCTAAAGAATGAAGAACTGAAGGAAATTTTTAGTGACAGGTCCCTTGCAAAAATATATGTATCATGACTAACCAGAACCTTGAGTAACTTTCTAAGCTTGATATAAACTCTAGAACAAGACGCTAAGAATGCTAAATCGCTTTAATTGTACACAAAGCAGTGACTCATGAGTCAAACAAAGTAGTAAAGTAAGTCTATAAACTAGAGGTAATCTCGTTCCATAAACCGTTACGTTTGTAAAGCAAACATTGTATGTTTGTGCAGACAATAGCTAAGTACAATAATTGTGCATGGAGTAGTTGGAAGAGCCTTGGCGTGTTGGTAGAGCGGCCGGCGTTCTAACCCTTTCCGATGTGTGACTAATGTTTGCATATGGTAATGAGATGGTAATGTGTGAGCCAGTTCACTCTAACTGGATCATCGGCCTTCAGTTTTTCTGACCCGTCAGTGATCGGAGCGATGTACCGATGAGTGGTTTGCTAAGCCAATGCAAACAAGCTTTCTGAATAAACAATTATCTTTACTTTGAATTTGGAACGGCAGTGGCCAACTCCGCATCCGTTTCTGTGTATTGTGAGTGAATCAGTTGTTTTCAATGTTTGAAAAACAAAATTTACAAAGTCTGTGTTGAAAATTTGAAGATTAATCAAGTTTATTAGTTTAGAAACTAAATAACTCGTAAAAAAGTAGATCAATAAAGATATTTTTAGAATTTTGTTAATAATTGTTTTCCAAAAGTTTTTTCTTTTTAGACTAATGAACAAGTATTAAAATTTGAAGACAAAGGCTCGTCGTAATTTATTTAGTAACTAGTAGTCGTAGCTGACATAGGGCCTCTATTTAACTTTCGATTATATAAAAGTTCATGATATTTTTTTATGCTAATACGAGACGTCATCATTGTGCCCACACGTATGTTGATGATTAGTACTAAATATACATTTAAATATCAGTATTTGGTTTATCTCTTGCGAATACCTGATGGCTGGGTGACCCTGAACTGATGGCTAACAATCCCTACCAACAAAGTTGTCATTTTAACAACTTGAGCCACCCCAATACCAGTGCCTACAATACCTACCTAGTAATCCGTACTATAGTACAATAGATGTTATGTAGGAGAAGTTTATACGTGGGTTGACAAGTTCTGTTTGCCACTGCCTTAGAATGACAGACCCAGGCCCCGTACCGTACGACGACAATGGACGGTCTAGTACGACACAAGTTGACTGGATCGGTACGTTACTAGCCGTACGTCGAGCATGACATTTGATTCGGGGACCGCCACCAGCTGCGTGTCACGCTCGGATTAATCTGCACGCGCTTCGTTATTGTTGAGGGTAGTCTGGATTACGTCTTCTGGTATTTTTAGGTATTTTGTTTGCTTTGCTACGATGACTTTATAATCGATGTTTTTTGGGGTTAAAAAATATAAGTAGGGATTAGCCAAAAGTACCTAATGATTTGGTATCTGTAGTATCCCACCACTTTAGGTTGACAAACTGTCGCCAAGCACATAGCAGGGTGTTCCGGCAGCTGTATTTAAGTGAAACCCAGTTGCATTCGTTGCATTCTAAGCTTTATATACATCCTACCGCCTTCGGCCTATAGGTTAATCTGTGCTACAGGCCGTAGTCTAGTTTGTCACTATAATCCTCATAGTCTTAGTGACCGTTATGAAAAAAAAATAAAGAAATATTATAAGTAAACATCAGAATCCAAGTCACAAGACAACATTAGCAATGAAAAGAGAATGAATACAATTTTCGAGAAGCTTTCACAGTCGTGTAGCCGGCCAGAGCACCGCTCCAAGCTGCTATTCCAGTAGATAAGATTAAATAATAGCTGAACGTATTACATTAAAGTCTTATTATATTTTTCGTTTAATTTATTTCTTGCTTCATTTTTGCTTCAGTAGGTACGCGAGATACAATTTGTATAGGTAAAGTACCTACCAACCTATTGCAATTTCAGAGTAATAGCCTCCTCTTTCCAAAATAATAGCAATATTTATGGTAAATTTATATTCATGCTAATAACTTTCAGGTAGGTAGGTAGAAACCTACTTAGTTTAATTTAATATAGGTACTAACTAACATGTTTTATAATCCTTACAGAATGAACGCTAATGAATCAACCGGTGTCGTACTATGGCAATGTAAAACCAAAATCCCATAAACAAATACAGCCTCATTCTTCGGCAAATTAACGCGCATTTATTATCGTAATAATAAACTCATTTCATTGTAGAGCTGGTTTGATAACAATAAGTTTTCAAGTACCTAGGTATAATATAATTCATACCGGGTTGCATTCACAACGGGCCGACAGCCGAGTACAGTAATGCACGGTCCAATTTTGGAGCACAATTTACCTGCAGATGCAGCAAACACAAAGAGGCTATATTTTCGTGGAGGAGGGTCGGTGGAGTGGAGGCACCGCCGCGCGACGGCGCGCCAGCGCCAGGGCAGCGTGTACCGGATCGGATTACGGCGGCCATCTGCCGGCCGACAGCGAACAATCAAGCTAACGAGCCGCGCTCGCGACTCGGGATTAAAGCCTAATGCCACTGCGAACAATACCGTTGACGCCCTTTATCAGTTATACTTAGACGCTAACAGATAGCTCGTGTCGCGACAATGGCCCTTCTTGTTTATGGCTAATCCTAAGTGGATTACTTCGGGCCGCGGCGACCGGGGGGACGCGTGACGTGACGCTAGAAACGACTGACGCCGACGACGGCCAATTGATGATTTGTTTGTTTATTTTATAGCTTCTTAACTTTAAACGCTGATCCCTTTCAACACTTTATATGTATTTACGAAAGAATCTATTGATTGAGTGATCTTGTCGTAACGTCGTAACCGTTGTTTATTGTAAGTGTTTATTACTCACACTTAGACATTGATATTTCAATGCGAAAGTAACCCATGTTTGGATATTTGTTTCTCAACAACGCCTAAGCTGCATTGAAATTTGGCATGAGGCATAGAGTCTAACATAAGGCTAACACAAAAGCAATTCCTGTACCTACCTATTTTGTTATATATTACATTTATAACTGAGGGGGAATTGCTATCTGCCTAATAAGTAGGTATTATGGGGAGTGTTTTGGAGAGGCACTGAACCGAGCCACAAAGGGAGGCAAATCTCAATCGAAGTGCAGTTATGAATAAGCTGCACTGAAACAGCTGTGAAATTAAACTACTACTAATCGATATTAACTAAATATCTCAGCTGAATTTTGGTTGTAATGCTACAGATATTCCGCAAAATTTGTACCCATTTTGCAGAGTATCTGTAGCATTGCAACCAAAATTCATTATTTGAACTGCTGTTGCAGTCTGCAACAACTGGTTATATTAATACAAGCACAAGTTTGGATAATGGAATAGCTGGTCATTCAGAGGTAAACAGACTACTACATAGTTAAACTATTCTACTACAACTATACTAGTTTATAGCTGTTAGAATATTCCTTCACTGGCTATAAGATGGTCTTTACGTTAACTTGTAGATATATCGTCTCATTATGATAATTACAAAAAACCACAATGAAAATTAAACAAAGAATGGCACAAAAGCAAGTAAAACTACCGTGACAAAGCTTTTGTGACAAATTAAAAATGGTACCTACTAAGATTAGTTCAGATTCAAACTGACAGCTCCATGAATGAGGATGAAATCCAATGAATAGCTTCCCGGCATGAAGTAAAGTGGCCAATCTCTTGCGAGATTACGACACATTAGAGGCTTTTTTCAGAATGTCTTGCTAAAAAAGAGTCGCTATGTCTCTAGCCATGGCAAAAATAGATAAGCTAGCTTTATACCTAGTGCTAGATAAGGGTATGTTTTTTTCAAGTTTTTTTTAATAAGGTTGATGTCGTTGCATTCAGGGCACATATTTTCAAGTTATCGTTGATAGGTACAATACAGCAAAACAATACGCGATATATCACCGCGCCCGCGCCCCCGCGACCACTTGTCAACGTGCCGCGCTCGTGAGAGTCGGGGTGAGGTGGGAAACTAAGCGTTTCTGCCAAAAGTACGTGACCTTAATGTATATCAATCCGTGTGTGATTTATACAGGAGGGATCTGTAAAATATGATATAAAATAAACATTGACAACCAAAACGATGAAATACGACGAACCGTTGTGATTTAAGGGCGCGTTTCACGAGATTTTATGGCGCTATAAAATCAGTTCGCGCCGTGTTTCCCGCTTGAAGCCCGGCCGCCAAAGAGCGCACGTACTGCACAGATTTGACAAAACAGACGAGGGACATTTATTTGTTCGCTAGTTTTTTGCAGGTTTTATGGACTGGTGCCAGCTTTATGGTCCACGAACAACGGGTGGGGGCGTCACCAGTATTTGACACTGTAAAATTAGGTGACGACACGACATCTGAATTGTCTTAAACGTTGCGTTTTGATACTTTATTTAGATAATATATTTTCAAACTTGGTAACATAAACACAAACTTATAGAAACTATGTTTTGGATCATCAATGTGCCTGTCACTATCACTTCTTGCAATTATCAATTAGGTACAAATACAATACAGTGACACACGCTTACCTAGTCAAAGAGTCAATCAAACTAAATGGACAAAAAATCGCGCATGTTCCATCTTTTCATGTCTAAGTTAAATAATTTTCTTAATCCCATTCAAATAAATAAAGGCCGACCCAAACGAAACGGTGCAATTGTGGCCGCAAAATGGTCCATAACAAAAGCTTTTTAGTATCTATTTATACCACATATATGGCCGCTGGGGCAGAAGGTTTCTCGGGTGACTACGAACGACAGTAACAAGTCAGTAATTGCTATAAAAAAGTATTTCATTATTTTTTATGAACGGGTTTTTATTCGAAATAAAATTAAAGCTTTTCATCGATGATTCAAATGAGATTGATCTGTGTAGACCTGTCAAAGTAGGTAGGCTTTTAAATGAAAATATATCTCAGATAAGCAAGTCGCATGTTTTCTTTGTAACTATATCAATAAGGCTGATACCAAGTAGAGTAGGTACTTTGTATTGAGATGTTTCAACCAGAGCGTATCTTAATGGTGTATCTGCGTACAAAGAACATAGAACTAACTGAGTCATCAAGTCCATTGTCTCCAAATTACTGACGGATTATAAAAATTGTAATGGGATTATTGTTTGGAGTGCGACAGTTCGTTGACGACGGATATGGTCGGAACATATTTCAATTACTGTACGCATTGTGTGACGAAGTGGCGATGGCGCCTCCGTTTATTGCAGTCCATAGGTACCTACTCGTTCGATGAGAGGACACGGTCATATAAATGATTAATGCCTTAACCGTACACGTTTGCTGCATACACCTTTACGATCATTGGAAAATTCGAAACATTTCAATGTTTTCATTGATAAAAATAAGTATGCCTAGGTGTTGTTATTGCATACCTTTTTTCGCCCCGCGGTTTTACCCGCAATCCCCTATTATAATCCATTTTTAACTTCAAAATTTGAAAAAAACCTAATAAAATTTGAATTTCACAGGCTTTTCGGTCGATTCATAGAGAACAATAATAATACATATTATGATTCTTAAATATATGAGTAAATATAATACATACTACTGAGTACAGATTTTGATAAAATGCTTGGGTAAGTACGTAGGTTAGTACTTATACCAAAGCAATTTATTGCTACATTATAAGGATTATTATGGTTGCGAATATTATTACGTAGAGATAGTAGTGGCTAGACAATATTCTTGGAAATCAAATATAGTTTTTAAATTAATACGAGTTGTGAATTGGATTCATTGATCCAAATTACGTGAACGATAAGACGTAGGGAAATTACGGACACGACATTTCGCATTCTCGTTTAAACTTCAGGTATCAAAAAGATTACGAGGACTAAAACTTTTCTTTTAAAAAAATATAGTAAAATTTTAAACATTTTCGTGAAAATGAACTGTAAAAAAACGGTTTATGTAATTCCAAAAGCTTTTTAATTAATGTCGATTAGCTACACGATATCCAACAAACTTGTTGAATGAGTAGGTTGTTAAACGAAAGTGTTACTGAATAGGTAACTACCTATTTAAACGTGCAATATTAAGTTTTCAACTTGTATGTTTTTCTTTAAGTTTTATAGTGGCATCAGCCTCACATAAAGGTGTTGGCGCGGCTCCAATACAGGGAAATTGCGTAAACACTGCAGTAAAGCTTATTACTGCCTCGTATATTGTAAATATTATTTTATATTCTATATTGCTAATAATTAAATTTAATTTCATTTATAATTATGATCCAATAAATGTCACTCGATCTGTTTATCATCTCTATTCGAATTAAACTAATAAAATACTTGCAATGAGTTCATTTAATAAAGACACTTTTAATTTGAATTTGAAAAGGTATAAAAACAAATATGGTACTTACCTACCATGAAATGTAACATCAACTAGATAAAAACCGCTGTATCTACGATATACCTAAAAGGAGATCCTAATACTGATACGCTCCTTGCTTGGATATAATCTCACATATCATTAATTTTTACGAGTATTGTACGTCACAAAGCTCGGTTTAAGAATATTGGTACAACAAAGTCATATCGCGACATGACACGCTATGAAGGTCTCAACTATAAAAGTAATGTGCTCAAGTAATACGCTATTAATAGCTACGCCATTAGTGGACAAAGGCCTCTTTGTCAGTCATTTGTTCACTGACAGGCTATTTACTACGATCTGTGCATCATCCGTCAAACTGGTTTCCTGTCCGTCACATATTTCGAATTTATGGAAAAATATTATTAAATATTTCTCTAGATATGCTTTTCTAGATTAAACTTTTAAAAATCAATCAAAATCAAAACTCATTTATTCAGTTTAGGCCCTAAAAAGGCACTTATGAATGTCAAAAGTTACAGTTTTACAATAGACTCTACTACCGGTTCGGAATACACTTGAACTGAGAAAACCTTTGAAATACCTTTTAAAGGTATTAAACTTTTAATTGACTTAACAGCCGTACTACATAGAATTGAATGACTCTATCTATTTAGTATCTATCTTTATTGCAAAATATCTTTGTTTATTGCAAAGCTATAGAAAGGGTCTAGAAATAAAATCAATCATTTAACATAGAATTGAAAGTCGGCTAACAAACAGGGCGACGACCTTCTACCTCATGGTTAGTGGCCACCGTCGCTTCTGGAGGCCAATTCTCGCGCGGGTAGAGATGAATGTCTATGAAAAATCTCACCATAATGTCATCATTCGACATCGAAATCTCTACTGCTCCGGACCATTCGTTGCATCTCGAACGAAAGGGATTCGACATTTCTCTAGCGTGACATCCCGAGAATACAAAAAAAATATTTTATTAGAGATTCGCCATTTTGTTTCAACATATCTCGAATTAGAGATGATCTCTACCCGCGTGAGAATTGGCCTCCTGGACATCATCAATACCAGAGAGATTCTAGAAATCTATGAAAGATTTACACACATTTTACTCACAGGCGCAACAAAGTCACAAACACATTTCAATTAAAAATCAATACATGCGCTACTTATTAGAATTCCTCGGCAATGCAATACAAACTCCAACTAATTGTAAGTGCTCTTAAGTGTTTCGAAGACGCATATGCGCTCATCAGTCACTGCAGCTATTGTTCATACTTCGTAGCTAACAGTTTAATACCTTACAGACTGTACTCTACAGCGCAGTCTTAGCCGCAGATATTACAGTTGCAACTTGCACGAGCTGACTCGCTCGAGTGATGCTAATGCCTCCATGTATATTAGATGAGCTTCACCCACTTTTTACTTATATTTTATTAATGACTTACTTTTACTACACGGTTGCATCCTCTATGGACATAAAAGTTAAAGATATAATGGGATCTGGTCAAAATCTTTAGTGGTTAAATTTGCCATCCATTTTACATGCAATTGATTTGTTGTCCGGCTTTCAAAGCTATTTTGAAAAACCGATACTTAGGTATATCGACATAAAATTTAGTTCCGTCTGATTCTACTTGACACGTCGTGACACTTGGCGCGTGTAACAGATAACCTAATTCTAGACTAAAGGGAATGTTCAGATCTTTTTCTTTCTTATAGCCGGACTATGTTAAATGCAAGTTTACATTATGTAATAAATAAAATCATTGTTCAAAACCATAGTAATTTATTTTACTCATTCTCACACAAACAAATCACCTTAATAAGAGTCATTTATTAATTATTTAACTATTTACTATGTAGGTACATTAAATGATACACAACTTTTAGTAATTGATCTTTCAAGATATAATAAAGATTAACAGGGTCTTTCACAATTAAAAAAAAGAGAAGAAATAATAATAACATAATAATATACTCATCTTGTAATTTTCGGTTATAACTCGAATACTTCAGCAAAGTAATATATCTTACAGTAATCGTTAGGTACTACGGTGTAGTGCTATTTGCCAAGTTTACATTCAGCTTAATTCTTACGGACATAGGATACTAATATCCGAACCGTATAACAGCTGATTAATCGACCGTTTTACATCCAGCTTAATTCTCACGGACATAGACACAGTTTATATGTCCGAACCGCATAACAGCCGATTTAAACGGTCGATGAGTAATTTGGCATAGCTTTCGCTATTTACTTGAAGATTACTTTTCTCAACTTAATTCTTACGGCCAAGACAAACTATGAGAGATGTCTGCTCCGTATAACAGTCGAATGAAAAGTCATCTTAGCTCAAAATGATGCGGCTTTATATAGGCAACCTCAGACGCCGCAAAGTATGACGACATTTTGTACAAAATTGCATCATCTTACAAAAGTACAAGAAAATAGTTTTAAGGAATATTAGTTAAGCATTATAATTCACGTTAAGATTTGTGGTGGTAATATCTTGATATTTTTACAACGTTTAAACTATTTTCTTTATACCGTTACAAAATCCAAATTAAGTAACAAGTCATCAACAATATTATTTATATATAATTCATACATTATAATTCAAATCATGATTTATGGTATATCAATACTTCATATTCTTTATCTTTAACGAGGTTTTCAATTTATTCGTTTAGAGCATTATGAAATTCCTAAAGCAAACAAAGCAAGAAATCGTAAACCATATTATTTGTACATTATAAAATGTATAATTATCGATGGCACACAAACAGTAAGAATCTAAACTTATCTTGTATTTATTTGTTGTAAACCGGAAATGTGTATTTTGACGATCAATAAAATGTAATCAAAAAGATAAATGTTTTCAATAAACCTGTTCAGTGTTCCAATAAATCATAACTATTATTTTACCATACAAATACAGGGATAATATTTAAACTTTATGTTGCTTAAATTGTATAGTTTTGGTAATAATCTAACACGGCCAAACTGACGTATACTTTGCTCTCAAAGTACACGGAGTAAATAGTGTCACTTTCAATACCAATTTAGTGATACCAGAATTATCTTTCCACAATCGTCAAAGTCAAAGTCACGAGTCACAGTCAAAGAGTCAAAGTCAAAGTCAACGAGTCACAGTAAAAGTCAAGTCAATCAATCTTATTATCCAATCCTGAATATCATCGTATGTGATACCAGAATCAATCTTATTATCCAATCCTGAATATCATCGTATGTGATACCAGAATCAATCTTATTATCCAATCCTGAATACCATCGTATGTGATACCAGAATCAATCTTATTATCCAATCCTGAATACCATCGTATGTGATACCAGAATCAATCTTATTATCCAATCCTGAATACCATCGTATGTGATACCAGAATCAATCTTATTATCCAATCCTGAATATCATCGTATGTGATACCAGAATCAATCTTATCATCCAATCCTGAATATCATCGTATGTGATACCAGAATCAATTTTATTCTACAATTCCGAATATCACCATACGTGATACCAGAATCAATTTTATTTCTCTTTTTATCAAGTCATGTCAAAGTAATGGTCATGGTCAATTTTATACAAGTCTCATGTCAAAGTCATAGTCAATTTAATCAAGTCTCATGTCAAAGTCATAGTCAATTTTACACAAGTCTCATGTCAAAGTCATAGTCAATTTTACACAAGTCTCATGTCAAAGTCATAGTCAATTTTACACAAGTCTCATGTCAAAGTCATAGTCAATTTTACACAATTCTGTATTCACTTTTATCCCATTTCCACAAATCTATATTAAATTTGTAATCATCTTTATTAGTATCAATATATATCATTTATTTAGTAGTCTAACACGGTTATCATAGTTATCATGTCATTTTCAACAGAATGTTTTGATCAACCCACTCGCAAGTATGATAAGATATCTACAACTTAAGTTTCTTGGCGGCTTTACAGAGTACCTACTCATTTAATCGAGCCAATTATAGTAGGCATCCATTGATCGCCAAACATACTACAAATTGTTCGGCCAGTCTGACGTACTTCATTATTTTGCATTGGGTATATGATTCTTTTTTTTTTTTGTTATTATGTATCTTTCAGCTCAACAATTATATTTTAAAACATTATTCTCACACGGGTATCAGATACCAATAATCTGATCAGAACTTGCACTACGGAAACCAGAGAAGCGATATACTACATATATTTTCCGTGGGATAAGTTCCATTTATTTTTTGGTTTACTATTTCTGACCAAGAAGTTTGGGGTTCTAAGGCAATGGTAGGTAATTAGGTGTTTTTTGAAGGAAATGGAGAGAGATTTTCCAAAATACAACATCAAAACTGAAATCCCGCAAATAAGTTCAGAAACAGATTTTCACTACTATATGTTGACCTAATACTAATTATTCATGATCCTGATTTATTATACAAAAATCAACGTCAAATTAACTCAGTCATTATAAAAGAAACTAATAAGCAATACTTACAATAACGTTACAATATTTTTTTTTTTTATAATGTTGGGTTACGATATTTAATGTGGGTAAGACGTAGCACAGCGGTTAGGATAACTACAGTTCTATTGCTATTAGTGCACAAACTGCGTAGGTACCCTACTGCACCTTCATCATTATGTAACTCAGCCGATCCCCCATGATTGGTCTAATATCAAAACAAATTATGAAAGGTCGGAGGTGAATGTAGTATTCTATTAAACTAAAACTGTAACTGCTATGGATACAAGTGTATATGTTTTTCTTTTAAACAAAAAAAAAACAATTGATTCAATATCAATCGACTAGTGTAAATAATTCAAAGGTTTTACAAAATGAATTTACAACGAATCCTGTGTTTACCAACTCAGGTGTTATAAACAATTCGACAGAGTCTTTATAGGTACTAAATCTTATACTCTTACGGATATTAATAGGACAACCTATTTGTTACCGTTTGTTAGAGTATAGGGAGGTATAGGGGAGCCTTTTTTGTACTTAATTTGGAGAGGGTAGCACCGATATAATTTTTTTTTTTTTTTTTTATCCTATATCTATTTATTGGTAGGCAAGCCAATTTGCACTAGAAAAATCATGATAATTTGATTAACTAATAAGATGTTGTATAAATCACGACGACGCGACGTAGGTAATTCTAATACATACTTTTGCAATTCTAAAATCAAAATACCACTCACTGTCTAATCACGAAATCTCAAAAATTACTTTACCTATGAAGCAAGAAAGCTACAAATATGGCAGGTTGTGGAGGAGACTTTACGTAGATGTAGGACTGGTGCAAGGTTGAAACACACGTTTGTACTAAACTCCTAAATGCATAGTGAAATGTACCTACGTATTGTTCGAAGCAAATGATAGATTTGCATTTTATTATAATTGACCTCCAAGTGGGTGGAAGTGAGAAGGCAATGATTGTAACGGAAAACAAAATTATTCAGACTAATTGCCTCTAAATTTAATGATAATACACTATGGGTAATGTGTATGTGACTATTCCTATTAAGAAAGAATTTTCCGAAATAAAATTTTGGCCAAGGGTAGCCGGGAGTCTTCTCAGTTCAAATGTATTGACATTCATAAGTGCCTTATTAGGGCCTAAACTTAATGAGTTAATTTCAATCACGGAAATAAATATTGGACACATTATCTCAGGAATAAATTGGTAAATTGGGAGGCTAAGCAAGACAAGAACATTTCAACAATGTTCATTTTGATAACCTACCTTTCTTGCAATACTTAAAAATACACTGGATAAAATCTCATCTCTAGAAAGAAAACACGGCTTTAAAGTATCTTACCTTATTACAAAGGTTGCAACAATCAGAGATGTTTATCATCACTGGGGCTACTAGAATTTATACTATCAGTTTGAGGGTAGTCTGTTACGGTCAATTGGTAGTTTAATTGCTGGGACCAAGATGATAGTGATACTATTAATTAAGAGGTGGTTGCAACGTTAACATGATAGTACATATATCTACGATAACTTTCTGCTGATTTAGATCGAATAATATTGTCTTTGTTAATCTTTCCCAAAAGTCTCTGGTTATGTGATGTCTAATTTGATTGATGATAAACAGCCGCTTGCTCCTAAGATTCAAACCAAGATACAGCAGATCCTTGACAGTTTTGCGCTTCAGTTGAAAGGGCGTCGATGCTTTTGCACCAGGACTCTGCTCCAGTTTGAGATCAGTCATAATTAGGTAGCAGCAAGAGTCAAGTCTTTAGTTTCGATGAAACTAGCGACTCGTAGGTAGGGCGCCATAGAGACACCAGAACTTCGGAATCCATTATAATGAACCTTCAAAAGAATAAGTATATTAATATATGTGGTTTGGGTTATCCCACTTCTGATAACAGATAACCTAATTCTAGACTAAAGGGAATGTTCAGATCTTTTTCTTTCTTATAGCCGGACTATGTTAAATGCAAGTTTACATTATGTAATAAATAAAATCATTGTTCAAAACCATAGTAATTTATTTTACTCATTCTCACACAAACAAATCACCTTAATAAGAGTCATTTATTAATTATTTAACTATTTACTATGTAGGTACATTAAATGATACACAACTTTTAGTAATTGATCTTTCAAGATATAATAAAGATTAACAGGGTCTTTCACAATTAAAAAAAAGAGAAGAAATAATAATAACATAATAATATACTCATCTTGTAATTTTCGGTTATAACTCGAATACTTCAGCAAAGTAATATATCTTACAGTAATCGTTAGGTACTACGGTGTAGTGCTATTTGCCAAGTTTACATTCAGCTTAATTCTTACGGACATAGGATACTAATATCCGAACCGTATAACAGCTGATTAATCGACCGTTTTACATCCAGCTTAATTCTCACGGACATAGACACAGTTTATATGTCCGAACCGCATAACAGCCGATTTAAACGGTCGATGAGTAATTTGGCATAGCTTTCGCTATTTACTTGAAGATTACTTTTCTCAACTTAATTCTTACGGCCAAGACAAACTATGAGAGATGTCTGCTCCGTATAACAGTCGAATGAAAAGTCATCTTAGCTCAAAATGATGCGGCTTTATATAGGCAACCTCAGACGCCGCAAAGTATGACGACATTTTGTACAAAATTGCATCATCTTACAAAAGTACAAGAAAATAGTTTTAAGGAATATTAGTTAAGCATTATAATTCACGTTAAGATTTGTGGTGGTAATATCTTGATATTTTTACAACGTTTAAACTATTTTCTTTATACCGTTACAAAATCCAAATTAAGTAACAAGTCATCAACAATATTATTTATATATAATTCATACATTATAATTCAAATCATGATTTATGGTATATCAATACTTCATATTCTTTATCTTTAACGAGGTTTTCAATTTATTCGTTTAGAGCATTATGAAATTCCTAAAGCAAACAAAGCAAGAAATCGTAAACCATATTATTTGTACATTATAAAATGTATAATTATCGATGGCACACAAACAGTAAGAATCTAAACTTATCTTGTATTTATTTGTTGTAAACCGGAAATGTGTATTTTGACGATCAATAAAATGTAATCAAAAAGATAAATGTTTTCAATAAACCTGTTCAGTGTTCCAATAAATCATAACTATTATTTTACCATACAAATACAGGGATAATATTTAAACTTTATGTTGCTTAAATTGTATAGTTTTGGTAATAATCTAACACGTGCAATGCGGATACCTACAAGATTCCATAATTAAACAGTGTATCGTCTCATTACCATGGACCAGATTGAAATGAGCATATCATTCATATATTGCCTTCAGTAATCGTCTAATATTTTACATTTACACATGCCTATAAGGTGTAAATGTGGTTAAAAGTGGTTAATGACCTAAACGGAATAGAAAGTATTAACATTAATTATGCTTGTTTATGTATATTACCATATTAAACTAAACTAAATGATATAGCTCGTAGAGTTAGAGCTTAATTAGCAGGCCACATCGCTCGAAAAGCCAATGAAGAAGAAAGGTTCTCCGTGTGTACCGGAAAACGCCGAGCGGGAGGACCTCCTACTACATGTACTGATGATAGAGTCGCTGGTGATGATGTCATATTTCGATATAGGTAAGGCTATCTGTTACTAGCGGCTAATAGGAATATACGTTCTAAAAAGCCTTTATTCTACAATAATTTAAACATTGCAAGTCTCGTTCTGTTAAAATTATGCTGTAAAAACAAAATATTCAATATAGGGACGGTCGCCGCAGCAGTCGTGGGCTTAAATTAACATATTATGGCCTATGTCTGTCTACGCAACGCAACCACCCGAGGCACGTTTGTAAACAAGATTATACCTTGAGGGTTGCTCGCGAGTTATGAAATCTTCAGACCTCCGAGTTTTCCGCGGAAATAGCCGATTAACATTTATAAAACAACCACCAACTTTCAGATAAGAAATTTCGTTAAACATTCATACTTGAGTTAATAATCGAACAGGTTTAGTTTATCCTATAATTGATATAATTAAAATTGTACAGATAGATGAAAACGTAACAGTAAAAAATATTCCAGTACTAAATTACAAATTATTCTGTTAGGTAAGTACATTACATTATTCAAAAAGACATTTCACCAATTAACTAACTTTTAAACTTTATTCCTTCGAGAAAATATAGTTATTCTCTACTTCAAGCCACTGTTACTGTTGTAAAATAATTGAAGACAAAATACGCTCAACCATTTCTATCCGAACTAATATAATACGAAAATGAGATTTTGATACCTCTTGACGCCTGATCGGCATAAAAATTATCGTGACAATATTGCATGAAACTGAATGTAAAGCGCATTATTATTAATATCGTAATTTTATATATAAAACATTCTTTATTTATTACTCATTATGATAATTGGTAGGTATGCTTTCTATTCTGCTAACTCTACACTGAGGGATAATATTTTTATTTTGTTTCGTTTCTGTCACTATTGCAAACTTGGTGACGGTGATATCAAGTTTTAATTAAATTAATTAAAAGTTACTTGGTTCGAAATGACGATTATGAATACCTGCGTTGTCGCGGTTTAGTAACCTCGCGAGACTTTCATTTTATGGGTAAACAAACTTGGATTCTTCACGTTCTAATAAACAATATTAAAATTAAAAGCAAGTTACAACCACAAAGTACCAGCGAGAAAATATAATATTTTCTTTAGCTCACTTATTTGTGAAGTTGATTCCAAGTCGAGAATTCAATGTTCCAGTCACTTGACCTTTTCGGTCACATTGAAATACGATTTGATTAAATAGAAGATAAGCTTGTTAGACAATTGTTTAGATAACCAGACCCTCATTTGGTATTCGGAAAAATGGGGAGCTCTCATTTAGATAATAGATGTCTTAATCCATTTTGGAATCCTATTGTGAAGTAAAATTGTATGGATCTAGATGGAACATCAACATTTATGGTTTTACCCGGTCGGAAAAGCGAAAACAAAGTTGTTTATAATCTCTCCTTATAAATTCCTTTTACTTCACAATATATCTAAATATCTAAACGAGAGAACCTTTTCGCTTTAAGAAGTTATATCAATTTCTGGATAAGTATTATACAAAACAAACCATTTTCAAGAATATTCTGCAGCTGAAATTCATGGATAAAGATATCGAAGCAAGAAGAAGGTTTCGAATATTGTTAAGAATTTTAAAGCTAATTCGATCCCATCTCATCCTGTACAATGTAAATTACTATGCAAATGCCGTCTATCGAACCCACATCAAGGACTCTTATTAGATGCGATTGTATTACAGATATTACATGATTGTGCTTGCTTCGGGAGCTATGTAAACGAACGAAAAACTTCATAACAATTTTCTTCTAATAACGTATTTAGATTTTATGAATACATGAATACTTTTATGTTAAGGTTTGCAATTATCATGAATATTTAGCGGTAGAACAGGGTTTTCATTACCTACTTTGCTTCGATCTATTTTCATTAAAATTCTTACAACGTCATTTTATGAATCAGTCATTGATTTTTCCATATTCAAATACCTATATAGTCAAATGCTTACGCAATGATGAACGTAATACCTAATATTATATTTATGTGATATTCCGTAAATGGGATAATTTGCCTAAATAGACCCACAACTGGGCAAAAGCCTGTTATTCTTTTTCGGCGAAAATTCTTCGAAGTTTTTCCTGTATAAAGGATTATTTTTCATCTCGCCATTTCAGGCTGCGATGCCTGCTTCTTTGGCTGACATATCGATCTACATGCGCTGCAACCATCTAACAATGATGTGCATGTGCACACGCATCTTACTTGACCGGTCCAGTCTCACTTTAGCTTAACTTTTTGGAACTTTGTATAATATTTGTTTGCGATCTAAAGACGGAATCACAATACATGGTAAAGAAATATTATAGCTATACTGAAATATTACATCAAAGTAAATAAAATAATCAGATTATTTTGTATCAGTCATATTAACTCAAAAACGTATGAAAGAATGTTATTAATATTGGAACTCCCTATATGGTCAGACTAGCAGAAATTAATTTCGAGAGAAACATCCGAAAATATCCAATAAGGCATTATTAGCGAAATGAGCAGTGAAGCATGTGATATATAATGTTATTAAAAACTGGTTAAAGCAACCACGAAGTCGGCTGCAATCGTTGGCTGAATATTGATGGCTGAGCTCCACAGGGCTCCACTGTAGCCAATCTGTGTTCTATGCATAAGTAATGAAGAAAATATGGAACCTAGATTCGAGCGTACGATAAATATTGACATCAAACGTCGTTTACAGGATCTATTGCCAAACAAATCGCATATTGTTGTACAAACTAACAATGTCTGTCAATATAATAACACGGTTTGGGGAGGCGGGGGCAGTTAGGTTATATTAGATCCAATATTAAATATGTATATTGAAATATTGTTTGAAATTACTTATCTGTTTTAGCATACCATTCCATATAAAGACAAACAGAATAAACCTTATAGATACACTCAGAGTCACAATCAACTGCCCCAGCATTCTTGATTTTTATTGAAATCGCTAGGTAAATATTAAGAAAATTTTATGAACAGTATGTTTTATGTAATCCTTCAGCAATATAAAATTGGGTTTTGTTTAAATAAAATGGATGTATCCAACGTAAGTGTAATCGTATTTTGAAATCATGACAACAAAAATAACCGACATGTAGATTACCGTACGTTTTCCTTTTTTTTTAATAATTAAATAAAAACTGAACTTATCCATCATGTTAGTACCTTACCTTAGTTTTAGTTCAGTCTTTAATAGTTTTAGTACTTAATTACATTACTTACCTAGGTAAAAATTTCTAAAACTATTATTGAATACTAATTTTATGTTTCTACATATATACTTATTACCTAGGTATATGAAAAATATGAAATCTAGCGTAAAACCACAGAATAAGAATTTTGTGCTACCTAAAACGTTTTTTACGTTTTTCAAGAGATCGCGCGGTAGCTTTTCAGTTTTGCGCGGTGCTTTGCTCTCTCTGATAATTCATACGGAACAACTCAGCTACTCGACTAGGTTGTGCCTTCCGCTTCCCGCATCCAATGGCTTCCTTCCACTAGAGTTCTTCTGAACATTCCTCTTGGAATTTAAAAGACAGTAGGTACTTTCTTTCTACTGTATTGCATAATAGTTGCATAAACGCAGCAGGAGTGTGCTATAAAAGATCGTGACTACAGTTGACAAAACTCATAGTATCTGAAAGTACAATAACTTAATTTTAACTTTAAAAAAAGAGTAAAACCTCCTTCAAAGACAAGACAACCTACCTACTAAAGCTTTTAACAAAGAGAGTTTAAATTTTTTTGCAAAGGCACTACCTACATAGAACTTATATTTTCATGAGTTTTATTTTAACCCTGTAACGTTTTATTTGTAGCATTTCATGGCATTAATTCGATGACAGCATCAATTAGCAATCACTTCTACCTACATTGATTCCTCATTTAGCAATGTTATTTTATGCACGAACTTTGAATGAAGTTAATCGCCAATAAAACTATAATTTCGAATATAAATAAGCAAAGTTTGTATATCCTGTTTAGTCTCATTAAAACAAATGTAAAACCTACTGTATTACTCATTAATAAACTTATTGTGTTACAGAAAAAATACTTTTTCAGTTAATTTTGAGGCAGAAATCCTCTGGTCGTAATAAAATTGTGGGAATAACTTATTCAATGTAGGTGCAGCATGGTGAATATCAGGATATATTATGTACTTACATAATGTAGGCTAACCCATTTAAAAGTTTAATTAAAATAGTCCTAAGATAATATTGTATGAACATTTTACGGTGTAATTGCGTAGGCCCGGCAAGGTTTAAAAAGATATATTAATTTATTATGTGTGTGTGTGTTCCTGTAGGTACCTTTCTCTGTTGTTTGAAGTATTTTTATGTTAATTCAACTTAGCGGTGTGATGATTTTCATAATTGAAATTGAAAGCTGGGTACCCACGTAGTTATGAGTTGATAATGTGAAAATTGCTCTAAATGGTGAACTTAAGGGCCCGATACGTCGTATTAAACGAGGCTTTTACGTAGTCTATATGAAAATAAAATGCGCGCCCATATGACACCATTACAGGAGACAGCCCTTCGTAATGGAAATTTGCATACGCACCTTAAAATTTTATTCATAAGGAGAAAATTGTTTCACATATTGAGGCGCGCGGGCGCTGCCACTGCCACTGCCGCCGCTGCCGCCCCACGCCGCGCGGCTTCACGCACTCGAGCAAAAAATCGAATTATTACCAAGCATTACGAATTTGGGCCACATTACCCGATGGTAACGAGCTAGAATGCTTATCGCTGAGTGATTTTATCGGCGATCATCGCAAAGCTACGACCGTGAGAAACTAAATATAATATACCTACATCTGCCGTCGTGAAATTCACATTTGAAGACATTTGTCGTTTCCACTTATTTACTGTCCGTAGCTCAGATACACAAATCTGGGGGCTTACGAAAAACGACATAATAGTACTATGATCATTTTGAATTTTAACCAATAGAATTACACAAATATCATTTCACGTAAGTTTTTCAGCAATTCGTTTATAAAGGTTACCAAAAGTTACTTTACTTTATCTTTCCTGTACCTATTATTTAAATACGCAATAACAACATAAACGTCAAGGATTTTATCCGCATGGGGCGCGCGGCTACTAACAGCCTTTATTACAAAAATTATTATGTCATATTTCATAAATTATTTGAAGTGGCGATTACCGGCAACACAGGCGAAATAAGGAGAGATACTCGGAAACCTTTCACAACCTGAGGAAGCCGCTGAACCGAGCGATTTCTGTAACGAACGAATATCTATAGAATACAAATACTCTATGACAAGTATTGCATGCCTACCTAGGCACTACCGAATAGAAAGAAGATGCGATATCATTAAATAATAATCCACCGAGATACTTTTTTATACTCTATAATAAATGATAAAGGAATGGGAATTTGTAGATTTTATGTCGCGATTCAATTTATATGTAGGTACCTATTCTGTTAACATTTGATACGATGAAAAATGAAAAAAGTAATCGCTTTTCTTACATGTTTATATTTTACTACAAGCGTACAAAAAACCTTGCAAAAAATATTATTAATGAAATTTCTCAAGTGACAAGGCTGTCGTAGTCTTAGGGCGCTGGCACACGACAAACAATCAGTGGGGACCAACTTTTTTGTCGGAGAGCATAATTAGTTGAATCCCATACCTACGTGTACGATAATATGTACTCGTATATAAATATGACACCTACGTACCAACTTTATCGCATAGGTAGGTGCTGTAAAAATTCAGATATATTTAAAAGGTCGGTTTTGAGTCGGGCCTACAAAAAGTACAACCTACAACGCGCCTTTACATGCGGCCGTGTAGGTTTCATAAGTCAGAAACCGTCTCAATCTTCCAAGTAAGAATAAAAAATGACATAAAACTGTAGCCTGTGTCACAATTTCAAAGTAGACCATTTCCTATAAAACTTTCGAAAGGTATTTATTCAAAGTGATTGATTCCTTTTTGTATGATGGTCTAACAATGCTAGGTATTGAAATGCAGTATTTATAGTTTTAATATAGAAACTGTCGTATAGTGTATTTGTTGTTATTCTTTGTTTGTAGACAATCAGGGTTGAAGACAGGTTGCGGTTAAGCCGGACGAGGTTGGCTTTGAATACCGATGACTGAGCAACTACGCGACTCGTTTCAATCTGTACTCTATGCATAAGTAATGTGAAAAGTATGGAGATACCACCCCGATGCGGAATACACGCTCCTCTAAAATATCGTTGTATATTTTTATGGTAACGACTTCAGTTATTTGTTCTTAGTACCCTCTGTAGCAAGTGTAGCAACCACTGGGTAATCTCTGTAGTGAATGTATCACTTTTATCTTTGTTGAAATATTTGTTGCGGCTTTCTCCTTTGTTCAATATAATATTCAGTCGGATTTATCTATCACAAGTCCAACAATATACTCGTTTTTAATCATACGGGTTACCTAGATTCTTAGTTCTTCGAATCTAAATACTAGGTACCAACCATAACACATCAGATTTTGCACCATCGACATACGACATAGGTTCGCACCTACTAATAAAAACTTATAGTTTATACTAATATCATTTTAATAAATGCTAAAGTTTGTGAGGATTATGTAAGAAATTGATTTATAAAATGTGATATAGGTATCAATTTATCTAATTAAATTTATCTCCGAAGTAGTTAAGTAGGTAAGTAACAATAATAATTTAAAACAAAGCACAAAGCTGGCAAGTCTGGTAGATTATTTCCGATAGAGTTCACATCATTAGTTCATAACAAACACGAGTTATCGGCTTAAAATTGATAAACAATTTTACAATTACGATATACATACACACATATACCGGAAGAATATTGCATAATATGTTTAATCATCCATGATTGTTGATAATGATATTTATTTACTCCTCCAACAGCAGGAAAAATACATAATCTTGGTAAAGTGAAATAAAAGCCTTAAAATAGGTGTAGTAAATCATCCCTGTATTGACCTGCATAGCTATAAGGGTTGTGAGTACTTGAGTAGGTACTCATGTACTCATTAACATGAACAACTTTTACTTACTTTGAGATCAATTTTGATATCGCGAAAAAAAATTACTTTTATTACATTTTCGAGGAATGTTTTGTATCAAAAGTTAGAAATAAAGTTGCAAGTGATTGCAATTAGGTAGATAAATAAAACAAAATGTATAATGTAGGTATGTCAGAAACGGAGTACGATGTACCTACTCAAGAAAAAAAGTTCGTTCTCAGCAAAATTATTTTTATTCGAGCCCAACTATGGTTAAGGTTCCTTCATAGTCCGTGTCAAATATGTATGTATGTATATGCACATTATGCTAACAATCCCTTCATCTAATTTGAAAGAGAAGTAGACAATAATCTGTGCGAGTGCAGGTGTGGTAGCAAATGTAGGCCAATATATACCTCGACACGTCAAATAAATATAAGTTATAGGTATGTAGTTCAAAGAGTATAATTGTATAGTCGGTGTAGGTAAAACATCAAGCCCTGACAACACCTGTCGCATTTAGGATGAAATGTCGGGCTTTACGACGTACCCCGTAATAGACGTTTGACAAAAACGTAACTCCAAAATAAATTGAGGTAAATTTATTTTATTAAGGTTTCCATTACATTTTGGGAGACTTTTGGATATTTATTTAAGGTGCATGCTTTATTTTAATAGTTTAGTGTAGGGTTCGCTGGGCTTTGTTACATCATTAGTACAGCCATCATAACAGTAGGTATACGATGGATTTAATATTGTTGAGATACATTTCAAAGGATGGCATAATACCTACATTGGGATGCAAATTATTAAAATTATAGTATGTTCTAGATAAGGTATACTTATAAATCCTTAAAATAAATCCTATTTACTTGTTGTATACTTTAAAAGCAACACAAACTTAAAATTCACATCTAATTTATAGATTTTAAAAAAACGTATTTTTTTTCGTGTTTTTTTTAATATTTGTTTGTATCTGATACGTCTGAATTCCTGCCAATGTAAATAATGATTACAGCGTTGGATTCTGCCGCCCGAGAAATTCATGCCCAGGAGCCGCAATATTATAACAACCCTTTCGCTCAATAATAAAATATATTTTAGAATGCTAATGATTTTTACAGCAATTATAATAAGGGTTTATATTGCTTATAATTATATTTACGAGAGCTATCGCTATCGGAATCCCATTACGAGACAGTTACACAATCGCAGGTGGTGGTTATTATTTATTTGTAGTTTTGTTTTTATGCAAATAAAGTAATAAGTATTATGTAATACATACTCTATGAAAAAATATTTACCTATACTAAAAATAACTGCTACCTTATTTTTCTCATCAGTTGTGAGGAGCATATGTCCTGCAGAAGGCTGTTTATCGGTGATTGATTACACATAGATACATAATAGATACTGTGATAAATGATTTGATACAGTGCATTACCCTCGGCAGTAGTGGGGAGGCTATGCACAGTGCACAGTGGAAATAATAAAGTACCTACTCTGCACTGTAGAGTCCACGTGAGACATTTGACTAGCCTATGTCTTTTTCATATTATAGGCTATTTGTGTGCCAACATTTGATCGCGATCAGTTCAGTGGTTTAAGCGTGAAAAGGTAATTACGCACTAGAGTTATTTTCGTATTTATAATATTAGCAGGGATAAGTTTTTTAGACATTTTGTAAAGTGAAAAATATAAAATATAATAAATGAATTACACAAATTGTTGTAGTTTTATATTTTATTCCTAGAATGTAAAAACTTCTCTCAGTTTACTCATTAACTCGCTGTATAGCAATTTCGGAAGAAATTTTAGTATTATGAAAAATTCGCTCTTAAAAAATGATGGTTTTAGTTGGTAAACAAACACATTATAATATTTACTATTGTTATTATGATACACGTAATATACACTGCGTAAGGTCACTGGATATAGCCATCGGACATGAATTTAGTTTATACTTATGTAGGTACCTATCGACTCTAGAAAGCTCAAAATATCTACCTGAAATACAAAACCCAACTAAATCCACCCTAAATAAAATTCCACAGCCTTAGTTTGCATATTAGGTCCAAATCAGCAATTGAAACAAAAAATAATGGGCCTGTTAGACGTAATTTGAAGGCCCATCATTGAATACAAATACGTCGTGGCAGTTAAGCATCCATCAGAGCGCGACGCGACTTCGGCGGTAGTAAGACATTTCCACATAACCGGAGTTATGGCACGTTATGCCATGGATTATGGCATGTAAATAAACGAGCAGTTGGCGTGGCTAGTGTCTATTCCGACATAGGCAATAACTACGCGATTATCCTATTTGGGCCCGCTACAGCGAACAGGCGTGACTCCCCAGGCATTTTTTATATTAACCAACTTTGGACACATTAAGCCTGTACTTACCTTATTCCTATTTTGAAAGTATCATGAGATTACTTTCTGCAATTACGTTTTCAAGAGGAGGGGCGTAAAATAATCTACGATTGTCGTCTTACGAAAGTATACGTACATGCATTATTTAGTTTACACTTCTTGACTGCAGGCTAGTTACCCAATGCTATAATATTTCAAATCAAATCGTCTTCAATTTATGATAAAAGTTATAATCATATATATTTATAATCTAGAAATAATTAAGTAATTCGTATTTCCTGCATAGATTTTAATTTATGTAGACCCAATCAAAATTCGCATAAAGTTACTTCGGTTATTTTCCTTGAAGCACGAAATGAGAGTTTTTCTCCACTCAGTAAACTTGTATTTAAAGTGACAGGAATGCAAAATTAGGAACAAAAACATAAATATTCAGCAAGACTATATAAATAAACGAAGTTTGGGCCATTTATTCCGATACACAGGGACTCTGTGCGCAGACTGGAAAAGTTAGGCGGAAACGGGATTTCCTAATGCGATTTTAATTCGTTCTTCCCGCGACGAAGAGGGTAATTTCAATAAAAGCAAAGTCAATATATATTGTCTCGTTGGAGAGAAAAATGAGGGAAAATAGAGACGTGTGAATTGTCAACTGTAGGAAATATCAACGGGAAGTGCAATTTTGTGTCGTCCTGCCAATGCCGCTGCCTTGCTAATTATATTACGATTTATCAATTAAACAACAAGTGCTATTTTCTATGCGGCAACATTATACACTGATACAAACAGACAACAAAGGAAATGTCTATTATTAATTTCCCCATAATAAATGTAGCATAAATACCTTTGCAAACAATACACTGCTAATTGAAAAACACAAATTGGCAATGTTGCCCACGTTGCCAATTTGGGGATGAGTCAAAAATTACCGGTCGTTTATAATTTTAGCAACAATATCCACATCGCTGAGTAAGCAGCCATCTAACGAGGGCTTATTTATAATTACAAACAAAAGTTACGAAAAAAATTCTCCATCGAATAAAAACAGTAGGTACGTCGCTACTGATCAAGTTTGTCAGACAATTTGTTACGCAAACAAATTGATGGTGTTATATGTAGATATTTGTAGGTTCGCCTTCTTCCCTGCCTGGGCCAGGCAGCAGGCTAGACATCGAACGAACACGATCTATGTACACTATTAGCTGCTGTAATTTGTTTATATTTACATTCTGATAGTTCGTAGCGAGATTATCAGCTACAAGTTTATGTGTGGAGTGGATTGATGGTATAATTTATATGGATGGATTAAATACGATATTATATTTGACTCTCTGATTCGTTAGTTAGATTGCGAGCAGTGGAGCTTAATTTTCTTCAAATATTAGATTTGTCGAGTATGTGGTACCAATAAAAGTGAGAATAACTTTATTTTATTTAAGTATCATACAAATTGCTTTTCCTTTTTTTTCACAAATAAATAATAAAAATATAGGTAACAAATCATATTTCATATTGTTAGTAAAAAGTAGCTTACTAAGTGAAAGATTTTTTCAAATCAGACCAATTACTCCGGAGATTAACGCATTTTCAAACAAACAAACTCTTCAGCTTTATTATTAGTATAGATAGATGGATTCCGTTATCAACCAAGGACTTAGAGTTTTGTCATGTTCGTCGATAGATAATCATAACATAGACATATTATGGCCATATTACTCAAAAAATTGTAAGTTATACAAAGAAAATATCTTGCATAATTATAATATTTATGACGCCAATAAAGATCTCATAAAATTGTGAACTTATTTTCAAGCAGGACGCCCGCCAGCGAAAGCCCTTAGCGCTCACCAAACTTGGCCGTGTAATGATCAATGAGTGAATTAAAGTACTGTGTAAAGCTATGTGTGTAAATCTTTAAGGCGATGATCAGTAGCAGTAACGTCGAATGCCGTGACGAAGGTCTCGTGTTCGAAGCCTACAGTGAACTTAGCTTTCGATGAAGAAAAATATCGTGAGGAAGCCATAGAACGATGGTAGGGCGCGCCTAGCGGACTAACCCTGTCGTTACGTCAAGCACAGACATACTAGTTTGTTCCGACAGCTGCACTTGAGAGCCATTTCCCTTCTAGAATTTTATTTGTTTACTTACCATCTCGGCCACGCATGAATATCACGGTAAGATTTTAGTTGAGCAAAAAAGCGGGATTTAACATCTATGCGTGTAGAAATTCTCCACAGAGAACGTATGAAATTCCTTGAGTTTTTAGTTTCATGAGGTTTCATGCGTAGGTCGCAAGATGAAAATTACATACAGTCAGATACTGACCGAACGTGGGTGACGGCTGACTGCGTGCGTGGGTAGTGTGGGAAACGTGGAATGGAAAAGTTACCAGCTCCAGTTAGCATTCAGAGTACCAAAGTAGGTACCGATGTCAAGTTGAAGTCAAATAGCAAATGCCACTTGTTGCACAAACCAGTGTAGGTGCCGCAACCATATTGCCAAATTCTTCAGTTCAAACTAGTTACTCTTATAATAAATACAAAGACGATAAAGGTAGCTATTGTATGTATGTAGGTATACGTGGAAGATAGGAATATATAGTGTTGTAGTACTTGTAGTAGCCTCTCTGCACTTGAACCGATGATGGTAGAATCAAATGTTGATAAAGCCTAGGAATTTTAGTCCTGTCAAAAAAAATGTGACATACCTCTGCACAGCAACATCAGCATGAGCATGAGGATGCGCGAGTGCATCCGTACAAACGCCATGCTGCAGCCTCCTTGCTTCAGGTATTTCTAGTTCCTTATTGCACCGAACCACAACGGAGCCAGGTTGACCTGTCGCTCTCTCGTCGCGAACCCATAGTTGGTATGCCCTGAAACAGATGATGTGCATATCAAAACTTTCTTATTTGTGTAACATGATTTCAGAAACTCCCTTTTCAGCTTTTAAAACTGGACTCTATGTTTCTAAATATTAACATCGAATAAAAAAAGGATTAGTAATAAAAAAGGATTTTTGGAAATTCAGCACCTAATGGTCTATTAAAAACTATTATTTTATGTCAATATTTGTATACCTATATATACTGCTCACATGTACCTAAATGATTGATTTGACTAGATAATTTCAACCAATGTTTTCATAGGTAGGTATACTAAATTATGAACAAATAATTATTACAAGGTAACATACAGTTACACTTGGAGTTGTGAAAAAAAAATACATTTCAAAAATGTTTTTTTCTGGCTTTGAAATAAATGTCTTCCAATGTAGGGATAACATTAGATCTAAAATATGTTTTTGTTAGCACCCCATGTTATTCCTTAGGAGCTATGAATCAATAATAATTATACTATTGTCACCCCAACTTATCTTTTATCTAACATGTTTTGTACAAGCCCGCCCCGCCGCGCCATCTCTCTTAAATGTTGATAGAAACAATGAAGTCTTTGCGATTACTGAAACACAAACGTATTTCAAATTGAAAAAGATTTCAATAAACGATTTAAGAATGACAATCCAAGATGGTATAAAAGACAAAGCACTATTAAGTAGGTATAAATATTCATTGGCAATCGTTCTCATTTTGTAATCTCAATTTCTAAACCGTTTTAGACTAATTCAAGCTGTCGCTGTCTGTAACAGCAACCCAATATGAATGAATTTGTTATTTCGTATCGATCTAGTATGGCGGCGGTTGGATATAGGCCACAGATGGTCGAATAAACCGCCCAAGACTCGGTTATTAACAAAACACGCATTGAAATCTTCGCCAATTTTTTCCTTAATCTTCAATAATGGGGTAAAAATGCCGATCCCTTGCCCACAGCTGTTACTTATACGGGTAAAGTTAAATAAAATTTTCGGGTGTGCGCTTAATTGGGCGTTTTTGAAGCATTAATCAAGTGTAACATTGGGGGGGAGAATTTTTATGTCGGCCGTGACGGGCGATAGCCGCGTGACGGATGACGGGCGGGCGCGGGGTCGCGAGACGGAATGCATTCATCAGAGAAGTATTCCGATCGGAGTGCCTCTTACAACTGCATCTAGAAATTAGACAGAATAATTATAAATTGTTATTATCTCCAATAAACTCCACGTAAATAAATCTATTTTGAACAAAAAAAATTTGCAATATTTTTTTCTGTCTCGAGGCTATTTCTTTTAAAATAATCATTTCTTTATACACATTGTATCGTTCTATGATAAAACAAAAAAAGACTTTTTTTTCATTAGAGATACCTAGTTACCTACCTAAGAGACGCTAATGATGTCCCTAGTTATTATAATTACGTAGCTGCTGGTTTCTTTTTTTGTTTGAGCGCGTAATTTTTCAATCAGTTAATGTAGTATGCTATTAAGAAGGCTTATATTTTGGTAACTTAATTTAATAATGTCGAAGAGAGTCACGCTCCCGTCAGTCGGCGCGGGGCGGCCGGGCGCCGGGCGGCAGCAGCGGTGCGGGCGGAGGCGGCGGGCACGCACCTCAAATGTAAAAAAATCTAAATGGCCGCCCACCGCCTAATCTATGACCGATTCGGAATGATCGATGCGAGACGAAGACCTATTAAGTATGTCTGAATACCCATTTCTTATTATTCTTTTTATATAATCCTCATGAATCCTACGTTATTTTCAAAGCCCAAATAAATGTTATCGAACAAACAATTTACTCGAGTGTATGGCATTAATATAGAAATCACTTTACCATCATTGAAATATACTTATATACCTACTAGACTTCCCCATTTTCCACAAAAGACGTATTGTAAGGTATTTGTGAAGTGGATAAACAGATTCATCAATTGTAAGAATAAATCGAATAAACAATTTATAATGTAGTTGAGTAGACGACAACTTGAATCGCATAAATAAATGAGTTTTTCACATCGACCTGCCAGTAGTGCATGAAATAAGTAGATTACGAAATCAACAATAATTTTAAATATGTAATCTCTTTACTTATAATACGGGGCTAACTATAGAACGTAGATATTATTATTATGTTATGGGTGAAACAGCTGCGCCACCCAGTTACCTTATGTTTTTATACGGTAATTTATTATCGTGTGCACACGTTCGATTTATCACGTCATATCCCGTCAACAATGTACCGACGCGACGCGTAAAGACAAACATTCAAATTGACATCGACCACTTTAAACACACTCGAGTTCGGGTGGTCCCTCACAAAAAAAACTGCGCAAGTCAGCTGGCGAGTGTAAAAATAAATAATAATAACAGGAGCGCGTGCGCTGCGCCAGTAAACGCGTTGCGGTTTGCTAAAGTAAACATTGCATCCGTGATGTGTCGACTTCCGACGATATCATATGATACGACACGGTTCATATTGAAACTAAAGCTTATCTATTGACCACTCGTAGTCAATTTGCTGATTTTGATTGAATTGCTTAAAAATCGACGACGTGATAAATTTAAATGACAGGGCCGGATGTTTATCGTAAGATTTTAGACTACATTCCTAAGTAGGTTCTTAATATAATAATGTTAGCTTTCGTCTTCATTATTTTAAAACCGTACATAATATAACTGTCAGTATTGGGTACAGTCGCCGACTTCGTAGCATCTGCACTGCTATGTGCACTAATATTGTAAATGCGAATGTTTGTGAGTATGGATGTATGGATGGATATTTGTTACTCTTTCACGCAAAAACTACTGAACGGATTTGGATGAAATTTGTAACACAGATAGTTTATAACCTAGATTAACACATAGAATACTTTTTATCCCGGGAAAACATAAGATCCCTCGGGAACGCGGGGCGGAATCTAGTACTAAATAAATTTATAAATAAAGGTTATTGACTCCATTATGTTATAATTTAATATCTATACTTCAAATAATCGGAAAAAATACTAAAATTAAAAGCACGACACGTTCAAAATATCACTACCAAATGACATTGCGAATTCATAATGTTTGGAGAATATTTACTTACGTACATTTTTGTTAATTATACTTTGATAATATACACAAAAGCAATAAATAACTTAGACAGAGTAAAAGTTTAATAACTTTTCATAATTCATTGCTGCGCCGTACCCAAGTAGGATTGTGAGCCAACATAAAATAAAAAATCAGCAATTTTAATCAATACCTACCTAAACTTTTTCAGTATCTTGCATTTCATAAATAAAACTTTGTACCCGATATTGAATTTGAAGGTAACTTGGACAAACTCAATTCGTCTTCATTAAGAACTTCTAAGTAATTTTGTTACATTTAAGAATAGCAAGTACCTATTTATACCCCGTACGTAAATTCTTAAATTAGTCTGTAGTAATAAAATAACGGAGCAAGCATTAAACTGAACCGTTATAAAAACTAGCAGTAATATAAGAAATGCTAAATTATGCTTTCATTATAGGCTATTCAATAATCTTCGAAAATTGACGTGGAAAAAGATCTTATCTTATGAAATAAATAAAAAAAAACCTTTAAACTATTATATTTATTAAAAACTAGCGGCCCGCCCCGGCTTCGCACGGGTACATACACACACACATACACCCTTTTTTTTGCATCGGGTTTCAAAAAAAAAGTAAAATGACTCCCCCCCCCCGTACCCCAGTGACGCTTACATGGAGCCTACATCGCATGCTGGCTAGCTGAGCGCGGTGAGCGACAACCACGCGACTTTTTTCTAATACTTGCATTTTTAAACTCGTGATATCTTCCGAATGAAATGTCCGAATTGAATAATTCAAAAAGTTATAAAAAGGTATTAAAGCCGTCTTGAATATAAAGTAATTTATTTTGATGAGGATTAATACCAAGGTACAAATGAAGAGCCTTTTCAAGAGGCGGCATATATAAATTAATATTTTAGAATAAAAAACTGCTTACTGTGACATAACTATAATATTTAGACATATGCTGTCGCGACACTTTTTGTAGATAATGATGAGTTCTGCAAAGTCGTAGTAAAAGATTTTGTTCTATCATCAATAGTTTTCGCAGCGCACGCGACGTAAGGAATTTTTCAGGTCATTTTTTTACACCTTATGTTACATTATTGGAGTTTTAGTAAGGATCCCTAATTTTTTTTTAAATATAATATAGCCTATGTTACTCGGGAATAATGTAGCTTTCCAAAGGTGAAAGAATTTTTGAAATCGGTCCAGTAGTTTCGGAGCCTATTCATTACAAACAAACAAATCTTTCCTCTTTATAATATTAGTATAGATATACGGTTTATTTTAGGTACATTATGTGGTTGTTATAATAGAAATAAAACTTTAAACTAGATAACATTGAAACAAAAATGAGTAATATTTATAAAGAGTGGTATTTAAATAAGGAAGTAATCTAGAAAAGATAAAATCAATAAATCTTTAAAGTAATTATTAACTTTATCTAATTGTTCAACCCAAAAATAATAATAAAAAATAAAAAAACAAGGAACTTAAAAGTATAGTATACTTATTATAAGTTGAAAGCATCTTACTGAGTGGAAAAAATTAAATATACCTAAATCATCTGAACAATCTCAGCACAACTTTTTTGTAAGTTTGTGGAATGTCATGGAACAAATCCACCTCCTCACTAAAACAATTGTAGGTTTTGGCCAGTCGAGACGGTTCAACAAACAACTAGATAAAGATTTAAATTCCAAGTCGAACTAACGAACCTTTCGTTCGAAATGCAAACTGTTCACAGGTAGGTGCTATTCTATACATCGACTAACTATAGCACATTAATTCGTTCTATGTACCTACATAATACCAACCTGCAGAGTCAATAGTTTTTTAAAACCTACAAATCCGACTTATGGTACGACGACTTATCCTACGATATAAGTATACACAGTATTTGGTATGTAGGTATAGTTATTTATGCTATAGTTTGTGCAGTATCATCAAAAGAATAGATTGAATGCATTTTATACAAAAACTAACCAAAAACTATATTGAATGCAATTTTATTTATTTCTTCGTATGTGTTTAACCACAGTCTCACGGTGGTCAGTAATGACATGGCTAAAGCACTAAAAAGGAACGTAGTTGTCGGAACACATCAGAAGGTGCTTGGTGACATATTATCAACTTATTATTATAATATCATATCCCACATCCTCATAACTGCTTTTCTGTATTACTATACTGACACCACTGATACTTATCTATACTTATAATAAATCTGTAGAGAGGTCAATTCTGTACATGAAATATATTTTCAAAATAACTATCAGGGGGTGATTAGTGATCGATACTGATGCCAAAAATGCGATCAGTAAAATTTTTGTCTGTCTGTCTGTATGTTCCTTATAGAAACAAAAACTACTCGACGGATTTTAACGAAACTTGGTACAATTATTCTTCATACTCCTGGGCAGGTTATAGTATACTTTTCATCACGCTACAATCAATAGGAGCAGAGTAGTGAAGGGAAATGTTGGGAAAACGGGAGAAGTTACTCCATTTTTTAAGCTTCCGTCGCGTGTGCAGCCTTAATGGTTAAAGTTACATAGAAATCATGTATGACGGAAATATTCTACATAAAATTGTCTAAAAAATATCCCGCAACAGTATATGTCTATCTTTTATGGTTGACTCACAATAACACGTGTAACTCCTGATAGCTTAGCAGTTCGGAGCATTCTGATTATTTTTGTTTACCCTTACGTTTTTTACATAACCGTTCCTATTTCTCAAAGCAAACATCGACATTGTCATTACCATAATGTTCATTCATTGATGTAGTAGTAAATATTCAAAGCTCTCAGCCATTATAATCTGTGCCTTTTTCTAACCCGAGTATCCATGAAAATGAGCTTTATTTTTTTCTATATTCTTAATCGGCTTTTACAAATGATTTCCTGATAGCTTAGCAGTTCGGAGCATTCTGATTATTTTTGTTTACCCTTACGTTTTTCACATGGTCAGTTATATGTCGCTCTTTCCCGGGTTAGCAGTTCTAGAAATCTTTATGATCACGTGCCGTATTTTCATTCTATATGTACTTAAGCCTCATGTGAAAGTGATCTAAACAATATTACCAATACATTAACATAATAACATACAAGGAGTTACACGCTGATGGTCTCGGGGCACAGCTATTAATAATAATATTCTGCGGTTGCTTATTGCAATATTTTTTAACAGTATTGTGGATTGACATATTATATTTCCCTACTAAAATACGAAAGTTAATCTGTCTGTCACATCAAAACCACTGAACCCTGAGGAAGGACATATGCTACTTTTTTTACGAAAAACGACGAAAACGCGGACGAATTCGCGGGCAAAAGCCAGTATTAAAAATGATTATTCCTCAACAGACGTTCCATCGAATATACCCTTATTTACGTAGGCTCACAATACTGAACAACAAAGACAAAGGTTGTTAGCTTGCTAATCACAGTACATTGTTCACAGGTTAGATTTGCGCTCAGGAATATCCAAAACCCGGGATCCTGTTGAAGCTCCAACTCGGCAATCAAAATCTAACTAACGAACCTTGGGGTCGAGCGAATGAACTGCTCAGATGAGTTGTATGCTAAAGGAAAACCTAAATAAATAAGATAACTCGTTCTTTATTAGACAAAAATTACACAGATTTGTTTTTATCCCACTAATAAATGCGAAAGTTCGTGAGTGAGTATGATTGTTACTTCTTCACATCAGCTGCATCATTCAGCTGACATCCTGTATTAACACATAGGCTACTTTTTATCCCTAGGGAACGCAGGTGAAACTGCGGGGCGGAGAACTAGTTTAGATCATAAATTTAATGTAATTTTTCACACATGCATAAAATAAGGATTTTTCAAAATTAAATTAGGAGATAGGTAGGTAGAAAGCGACTCAAACTTAAAACTAATTTATTCAGTTTAGGTTCTGTTAAGGCGCTTATGTGATGAGCGTCACTTCACAAGGACAATTGACTCTATAACCGGATCGGATTAGAAGACACCGGCAAGAAACTCATCAAGGCTTTTTTCTTTTGTGAAAGACAAACAGGAGGAGGATTTTATCACCAACATAAACAACCTTTCAATATAATATAAAGAGATATCTAATTATATAGATAGGATTCGACAAATATTTATGATACTGCTAATTGGTAAATTGAACTAATATATGTTATGAAATATTCAAGCCATTCTCCACTTTAACAAATTTGTTTTGGCCTCATACAAATGACATATCAATCAACGAATGTTTGTCGTAGGTACATATTGGTTTGAATTATTAGGTGAGTGGTCTATACAAATAAGTGTCACTTGTTAATTTACATATTGGGACGGTTAGGCGATTTACATAACCGTTCCTATTTCTCAAAGCAAACATCGACATTGTCATTACCATAATGTTCATTCATTGATGTAGTAGTAAATATTCAAAGCTCTCAGCCATTATAATCTGTGCCTTTTTCTAACCCGAGTATCCATGAAAATGAGCTTTATTTTTTTCTATATTCTTAATCGGCTTTTACAAATGATTTCGGCTAACCATTGTTTTTTTTTGAATAGGTTCACCGACTGGCCTGTGTTGAATTATTTCTTTGTTTTTTTTTTTGTTTGAAAGCTTAAATTTAGTGTAGTAATACTAGTTTACATCCCGTGGTTTTACACGCATTCGAGATATCTAATATTTTGTCGAAATCAAAATCAAAATCAATCAAAATCAAAACTCATTTATTCAGTTTAGGCTCTAATAAGGCACTTATAAGGTCAACAGTTTCAATTTTTAGATTCTACTACCACTAATAAAAAAACCAACAAATACTACACTAATAAAATGTCAATTCAAGATTTGTTCTATCCATATGTCAAGTTTCATCCAAATCCAGTCTTCCTCCCCGTTCTAACGGGTGATAAAGATTTCCCTTAAATTAACATTAGCGTACGGGTTATATTCTAAAAACAGCTTCTGAAAGCATAGACTTAATCTACGTTTGAAGTTCTATTTACAATTTTCCAGTAATCGCGCACTTTTAAATATATAAGTAAACTAACAGCTCTTGTTACGATAAAAACCAGAACTGCCTAATGTCCGTAAATACCACTTTACTGAGAAGAACTGTCAAGGAACTTAGTTGGGATCTTTTCAATAAACTATTAATCGTTAATTGTGCGCCTACTCGTTAAGTTGATAGCATGCATCTGATCTTTATGTAAACTTTTAACGAACCTCAGCGAAAAGTAGCACATTGTGTAGATATAATATGTTATGGATACACAACATGTTTAGAAAACTAGCTTCTAACTCGCGGTTTCACTCGTCAGTCAGGACTTTGAATTTTATATATAGATTTAGCAGACGATTAGAGACACATGCATATTTTATTGAGAAGCAAATCATGTAGAATTAATATAATTATGTATTTATCAAGTCGCTATGCTGATACATACATAATATTTAGTATCATGATCAATTTAAACATACTGTAACATTCTAAACAAGGTGAACTGTTATGAGAACCTCTCAAAATATTATGTACGTCTCTACATTTCATAAAATCACCAAAAAGAAAATGAAAAAGTAACGGTCGCAGAGGTTTATGGTGCAGACATACCAAAATATGAGCAAATTTTAATAAGGACCAACAAAAAAATCTGAAGTTTTCATCAAAACATAAACTTAGCTCTATAAAACTGTATGAAAAATAATCTATATCTAGAGTTGATCCCATAATAGTAAAGCTGTTTATATTCATTTATTATAATTAAATTAATAATACAATTACAATTAATTAAACACACATTTATTCAAGTTAGATAGTGTTTTCTTATGAAATTAAGTTTTGGATTTGCAGGATAATGCTATTGTCTGAAAGCTTAATATGTCTGAATTATTCTCAAGTACCTACGAATCGTAATGCGAATCCATGACACGACACTTATGTAATATGTTGTTACTTATAGGCCAAAAAATTATTAAAGAATTTTTTCTTCTAATTCTCCACAAAACACAGCATCCGTTACCGAAATAGGTTCCTCCACAGCTATGTGGATTCTAAAGCTTAATTTATAATGTTTGTATTCATATTATTATTTTCACTGCATTTTATTTTTTATTAAGAAACATTAATAAAATATATAATTTCATTTTACAATTTAGGTCTAGTTACCAACATTAATTTTAGAAATTAACATCGTATAGGTCAACGTCCGCACAAACCACATGATTGATTTGAAATGTAGGCTCAGAGCTAGGCAACCTAGTCTCACCACTAGGCTATCAGCTCTCGATGGATTGACGGAGAATTAATGATGTACGTCCTACTGTAGTGTCAACTCCGTGACCTTTTCAAGTAATAGGTACGAGTATATATGTATGTAAATCCATAATAATAGGTATATCAGCATAATACTTTGGGTCGGATGCTGGTACATTTTAGTTCAAGTTATAGTCAAAGTTAACTATATTTAACCGCCGAAAGAAAGTAAACTGGGTTGCTCGTGTCACTTTAACTAAAATTTGAACTGTAACCATAACCGACTGAGGGAGATCGGTCATCGTTAAAGTGACTCTACGGTCAAAGCATGGTAATAGTTAAGTTGACTTTGACTTTAAGTTTAACTAAAATGGACGAGCAACCGACCCTACGAGTTTGTATAGTTTTTGGCAACACGTTATTAACAAATATTATTTTAATTTACCTTGTTTTATTTATTTATGTTTTCCTAACGCTTACTAACTATGCTAATCTTTATTACCTACGTGAGAGGGTTTAAAGCATTTCTAGTAAAATCCAGGTTTAAAAAGGGCAGCACAAGATATCCCTGTTATCTGAGTTTGTAATTATAATTCATTTATTTTTTATTTTTGTTGTGATTATGATATAGAAAAAAAAAAGTTATTTTAAGTCAGAATATAAGTTTTATATCCCTTCATTTCGGTTCCGTTCATTTGAACGTTCATGAAATAGCAATATACTTATTATCTCATCAATCAGAATGAATAATTCATTGCATCAATAAGTTCTCTATCTCGATGTTATTAGACTTTTGATTTAAATACTTTATGATTAAATCAATCCTAGGTATGACCTCAATTTCATTCAATTATATTCAGCTATTACAAAGCAGACTTTGCTTTGTAATAGCTGAATATAATTGAATGACATATCTATCAAATATATTTATACGTAAGATACCAAACAAGAATTTCGGATTATCTTGACGCTGTAACCCTACTCCAAACTATTTAAATCTTATTAAATCCTAATATTATAATGCGATTGATTTTGCAATGGCACAAATAATCAGGATTTAACACTTTTAAACTTGGAAATGTAAGTGAAACCGTGCGACTGGAACTAGTCCTACTAATATTATAAATGCTAAAGTTTGTGAGTATGGATGTTTGTTACTCTTTCACGCAAAAACTACTGCACGGATTTGGATGAAATTTGGAACACAGATAGTTTATAACCTAAATTAACACATAGGATACTGTTTATCTCGGAAAAACATGAGATACCTCGGGAACACGGGTGAAACCGGGAGGCGGAAGCTATTTGATAATAAATCGATAGAGTGAGTCGTAGCAGAGATCGTAGCGCCGTAGCCATAACCGTAGCAGTGTTGCAACCGCACTATTTGATTAATTATCTGGTTCAAGCTACGTTTGCTACGACGGTGAAATTCCGCTAATATCGACTCTATACCTTCGTCATCACATCAACCTACATTTAAATTCATGAATGATAAATAACGCGCTATGAAAAACCAACGCAACTGCATAATTTATCCTAGTAATATTATAAATGCCAAAATTTGTGAGTATGTATGGATGTTAGTACTCATTCACGTAAAACCTATTTAAGTGGTAAATAGTATCTAAAAACCTGCGCATCCCAACATACATCATTATTTTCGTGGAAACAAAAAGATAAGATAATATAAATATATGTATTTATCTTTTATTCAAATATTCCTCAATGGATATGAAAAAATGAATCCAGCCAAAGAACATCAACAAAACGAATATGAAGAAAGATCTCACGCATCAAAAGATTTGGTTATACACAATATTAATGTCTTAAACACGAAGGAAAAGTCTTTCGCTCACATATCTACCTAATGAAAAATAATTTTGGTGGAGACAGGCTGCATTAATATTAATAAATAATAAGGTGACGGTTCGCACGGTAGTACATAAATCCGGCACGCTGCGACACGTCACAATAGTAATATATTAGGACAAATGTTATTACAAGCTCGACTCGTTATGTTATTTTTGTACGAGTTCCCCCGAGTTACGAATTCAAGGCAAACAGACGGTTTAGGGCGACCGCAGAGCGCGCCCGCCGCCGCCGTCGCCCGCGCCCGCGTCGCCTTCCGCGACAGTTGGTCGAACATGGCTCGAGCTGGCTTCCAGCTTCTTTACACACTGCTACATATACTGGACAATGAAAACCGAACGACTATGCGCTCTATTTACTTTAGGAACAATATGAACACTTTGTTATAATTTCGTAAAATTAAAAGTTTTACTTACAATCTTTTCTCAAGGGATATTACGGGTAAAAGTATTATGTTTTATGCCAGCTATGTGCAAATATTCATCCATAACGGATATGGGTTATAGCATTATAGCTCTTATTGTGTGATACCTACGTCCACACAATTTTTCGCATTTATAATATTAGTAAGATTATAACATAATTAACAAAAGTTTTATAATTTAAATTATATAGGTTGTTTTTAAACTGGGGTATCAGTTTTACATAATACAAGTTTATGATTAAATTAGTTACATGTATGAAAGTTTCTGGCCAAATAAAACTGTTCAAAATTTAAATTGCTTTTAAAATTGACTGCAGGCTGCCGGCTGCTATTTGCACTATATTTCAGAAGTCAGGGGAGAGTAACTCGGCTCCAACCCGCTTCCTCACTCCTCAACAACAACTGCTGTACCACCAAACTTCTAGAACTACTGACCACATGCTATATTTATTAATATCCCTTCCCAAGAAATCAGAAACCTCCCGAAATAGTATCATGTAATATTTTACTACCTACCCCGTAAATTGTACTACAAGGATGTAATTTCCGAACAATTCTAGGCTCGGACCTACTTTTTGTAAGATGATTCAACTAGCTATACCTACAGTAGGGTAGTTGACTGACATATCAAATCAGCTACTTTTTAATAAATGTCAAAACGATCGTTTATATGGAATATTGTATGAAATATTACACTATGACGTCATAGTTTCACAGCATCAAATCATCTACTCTTAGTGGTTCCACTGGTAATTAAAAATCATGAAATTTGGTTTGGTAATTTATTTTTGACAGTATCAACTACCCAGTTGAATAGCTGTATAAGAAATAGTTTGAACGCTAATACTAGGTAAGTTGATTACGATTTGAACATCCACTTACTCTCACTAAATTGTACCTACAAAAGCACTTTGTACATACAAAGCTACTGCGTACAGTAGCTTCGACAGAAATGTAAACTTAGCATACCTATGAAACTGTATAAATAAGTTAGTATAGTTTTATGTCCAATAATTTATTGTATCTAATTGGTACTTTGCTAGGAACCTCTCTATTATTAGAACTTTAGACCTTGTCTGACTTTGAATAACTGGGTACTAGTATAAAGTATAAACTAATCAGTACTATGTTGGTAGGCGTATAGCTATTTCTAATTTTAGGCATTATGATAAAGGATTAATTATAATTACAAACAAATAGGTATTTACTTACTAAAATATTGATTACGATAGCGAAGTAATAATTATTTCCTAAATATGGGTATCGCCTGCCTTCTCAAAGCTTTGGTCCGAAATCTATACCTATTTCAGGTGGATTAGTCGAATGCCTTTGTGCTCAAAGTCCAAACTGGTACACGAACGTGCAAGTTGACTATATTGAAATGGTCAGGATGTTCATCCATTATCTACAAAAACATTTGCATGTATGTATGTTATGTCAACCAATTTGGATAGTGGGACGGGACTGAGGACGGCGTCACTTTTGGTTGTTTCGAACTAACTTTTTACGCCTTTATTGTTTACACCTTTCTACTTCGAGTTATTATTATTGTTAAAAATATTATTTACTAGCTTTCCGCCCAGCTTTCACCTTCGTTACCCCCTATTTTAGAGGTTGAGTTTTTAAAACCCTCTCTAAACCGATTCCTACATCATAATAGCTAAAGGTATCTAACTTTATACCAAACTAGTGACCCACCCCAGCTTCGCACGGGTATACAAATCTTTAAATTTCTCGGCTTTTCTGTACTATAGTATGTATGTATTATACATATAAACCTTCCTCTTGAATCACTCTATCTATTAAAAACCGCATCACTATTCGTTGCGTAGTTTTAAAGATATAAGCATACATAGGGACAGACAAACGACTTTGTTTTATACTATGTAGTGATAGTGATTACAGAGGATTAAGAAACATGATTTCATTCATACTTTTTGGGTAAATATCAACAGTCGTTTAGCGAATATCTGTGTATTTTTATTCTTCAAATGCATGTTATTTTAGCTAAAAATATAGTTCAATATACTAAACACTGAAGGTGTGAGTAATACCAGCTGTTTCACAGCAACATTCGTCATTGACCCTTATCTGTATGCTATAAAGCATGTAATTGTGCAGCCGAGCTACAGTAATACACGTACGTTATTACAACGTGAATATTTTAATCTATAATTCTACACTGAATCTGTTTTATACCTACAACCAGCTAATTACTTCATTTATGAACCTAATTAATTTTAAAATATCCGGTTAACTTTAATCGTAAAATTTTATGTTTCGAAAGCCGTCATGTGACGTGAACAACATTACATAGTCTACGTATTAAATGTAAACCACATTCACACACTTCTTCGGTTCAAGCAGTCAAAAGTTATAATTTAAGGCCCTGTCATGTCATATGAAGGTGACATCAAGATAGCGCAACTCGTAAAAACTAAAAAAAATTACTTTACTATTAATTAAAAATAAATCCGTCAATCGATGTGGTCTATAATTAGAAATCTTGTGATATATTTTTATAAAAAAAATCGAATACCTACACAAACATACGTAAACGAATAAAATAAAAATTACAAGAAAATTATTTAATCGTGCAAATAAGTAGGTACCTATTTTGAATTCTAAATAAACTAACAGTCAACTGGAATAGAGTAGGTATGGCACACAGAAAACATTTATGCTTGAACTAGTCTAGGTTACGAAGTTTGATAACTTCTGAACACCTAACTCGGAGTTAGCTAACGAAAAGCTATTTACAAAGGAAACCTTTTCCATTGTTGTATGCTTTGATCGCTATGTATTCTAATATTACCGTATGTTCTAGTTATTCAGTAAGGGGATCCCTCGACGAACATGTTTCTACTAAAGCTTTTTATTCCAAGTAAATGTTTAGATGTTTTTATGATTCTTAATTTTATAGTAGTACTAGCGGACCCATGTATACCGACAGCAGCGCCACTTACCGGGTCTAATTGTAACTTCAAACCATCTAGGATCCCATTGAAATATATATACAAAATTTCATCCAAATCGGTCCAGCCGTTTAGGAGGAGTTAGATAACAAACACACGTAGTAAAGACATATGAAAAAACGGACCCGAAGCTCGCCGATTTTCTCGAACATTATCATCAAAATTAAGGTACCCTGTGTGAGGTCACACCGGCGGGCAGGGAGCTTTTTCCGCCAACGCGTTAGCTTGGCCATACAAAGAGGGAACGCTGACAGCCTTCTGGGAATCTTGCCGTTGATTGGCAGCACCGGCCGCCAGTTTGTATATTTGTTGTAAATAATTGTAAATATTTTATATTATAGAATAAATAAAATCATTATGAAAAAAATTTTTATAACATTATTAGGGTTACCCATGGTATTCCCGGTTTCGCTGTCTGTTAGTCGGTCATGGTCATGTTTTAATTGTGGGTAATAAATTATTGAGTGTACATATTACCACAGCGTAATGATATACTAGTATTAGTAACGGCTTCAATGACAAACAATTACAAATAATATAAATTATTGTACCATTTTTTATTTCTAAATAGCTAACGGAACGTGCGGCACTGTTCCTTAATTACATTGATAGGATTCTAGGAACTGCTATTAAAATATATAATATAAACAAGCAGCTATTGAAAACGTAAAAGAAAAACTCGAAAAAAAATTTGTTAGCGCTCTCTCATAAAAACTATTAGAAACATGTGTCAGACTCGTTCTGATTTCCAAAACATATTCTATAGTGAATCAACAAATAGTAAAAAATAAACACATACTTTTAAAAAAATGGTCTAACCATGCCTCCATGAGCGAGTTCAACTCGCACTTAGCCGATATTTGTGTTTGACTATCACACATCATCACACACAATATATTGTCTAAAACAAACGAATCCCACGTATAGGAAGCCGATTGTCAATTTGTCATGGCGTTTTATTTCATTACATTTCAAGAAGCTCAAACACAAATTGGACGAGTTATAACCGTGGAAGCGTATTTGGTGAAGTAATTATTTTTTGTTGGGGTGTTGAATTTAATGGGCCGTCGACATGTGGCCAGCTGGGGCGGGTTGGGCTCCAAGGGCCGAAGGGATTAACTGTTATAACATCGGCCCAGCCCAAAACATATGGAAAACTTGTCACGATGACACGACGTGACCTTTGTCATTGATATATCTACGTTGACACGCTGCGCAGTGGTCACAGCGTCGACATCGCTTCAAGCATTATGAATTGTAGATGCTTGTTGGATAATAATATTTAATTGTATGTTTAATTTTTATTTAAGTATAATTTTATGTGGGGCTGAGAAAAGCTACATCAAAAAATAATTTAATTGTAGAATAATTTTACATTGTTTATAATAAATAGCTCTTAGCTTAGTAATATCGTACAAGTAAAGAGCTAGGCTAGAGAGAGGCAGTTAGCGATATATCTTACTAGTCCTACTATATCGACCCTACTACTTCCCACTCCCTACTAATTATAAATGCGAAAGTGCGTTTGTTAACTAGTTCTTCCACGCTGCAATGGAGCAACGGATCAACATGAATTTTGCATAGAGATAGGTTCTGGCCCGGAGAGTAATATAGGTACTATCATATAACTCGGGTGAAACTACGGGGAGGAAGCTTTGGCTGGCATATCACAATATCAATAAATCCAATTAGACCAATTTGCGTGAAACGAAATGTCATCGGACAAAATGCGTTTATTTTTGTATTCATGTTGTTGCCCAAGCGGAGTCAATTATACAATATGGCGTGCGCTATAACATCGGAGAGCTGCAATAAAACGCCGCCAGCGCCGCTCGTTCTCGATCACTTTGATCGGTCCGGATGTCACAGTCGTTTGGAACAGTTTTGCCAACTTGTACCAATAAATATTGTTTAATTTTAGAATAATTCGCAACAGATCTGCCAGCCAGCCGATTCATGGCTCTATAAAGTTATACACTGTGACTTGTTTATTGCCTCGCCAATACGTTATTTTATATATTACTTTTTAACCATAATTGATCTTGATATTTGTATCGCAATGCCTAGTAATTTACCCTTCAAAGTAATTAGGAGTGACACGCAATCGTTAACAAATGTAATATTAATATTAATTTATTTTCCTACGTTCAAATGGTTTTGACGATAGAGTTATTTTGTAGTTGTAAGGATTAATTTAAAACAAGAAACAGTATTCGAAAATTATTAATTAAATTATTTATCATGTTATTCGGTTATACTACTATGTATTTATTCAGTCAAAATTTAGAATTATCGACATCACGAGAAAGTAAACAACGAAGTATCGAATGTGAAACCTAATTTCAACGTTCCCAGAACCACTTCAGACCGATTCGACATTAAATAAACAAACATTCTGAACGAAAGTTTATATATTAATATACTCGTGCCTACTTTATTGTATAGTTTTTAGTTTAAACGGACAACAACCAAAACCAAAACTAGATACCTATAGAATTTATTTCGAAATTCATTATTGTCTGAAGTTTGTTTCTAATTTTCATATTATATATTTTTTATTTGACTATTGTCTCTAGTCTTATCAATCTTCTTTATAATTTATTTACATTTACAACAAATATACAAAATGCAAATAATACATAAAAAAAATCGGCCGCTACAATACTGCCGATCAACGGCAAGGTACCTACCTACGCCGCCCGCCGGTCCCCCGAGGCCTCGATAAGTTTGGAAAAATAAAATATTGTCAGCACCAAGATTAAAACGGATGGGTAAATAAATTGATTCAAGGTTGCTTATCTCTCAGATTTCTGAGTGAATTCGGCACATGCTGAAAATGACGACAAATAGATTTGGGAATTAAATTAATGAGAATAGAACAATTTAAATCAATAGATACGTTTTCAAATTATTAAATTCGCTAGCATGAGTAATCCGCCATCCCTACTCGTATTAATCACGGAATGGGTATTGTTTATGGGATAACACGAGGTCACAACTAGCTGGAACGAGCTAACGAACGCGGCGCAGCGCAGATGTCGAACCCGCACTCATTTGCGACAATCGGCCGCTGCCATTGAGGACTGATTACTTAATTGCTTCGTTTAATCAATTGACCGTTTGAGAAACGCACTCCCGCCCCTCGGACGCAACTGAATTATTGGTAAACTCCTCCGGGTCAATAAATCCACTGGTTAGAGGACGGTTTTATTAACGAATCTGACTGTTACACACACTTGTAATTTAATTCGTACAAATACTTTTGTGTTGGTTGAAACCCTGACTCAATAGACAAAAATAGACATGGTATAGTACCTACCTAAGCAATCCCGGAATAAATATTTATTAAATAGCCGCAGAGATACACATTCGTCTACTGTTAACATCATATGTGATGACGTGTGAATTTTAATTTGTAAACTATCAGGTCAGGTTCTCTGCCAGTTTGCTCACCTGTTTCTGGGAACGTGGTAAATTAAACATAGGTTTATTTCTCTCCGACATAAAAAGTACCTACAGAATTAAATGTAAATCATAACTAGTTTGGAAAATTTTGCCAAGTTGTACTGATTTAATTGACTGTTATAATTTTATTGTAAGGATTTTTTTATACAGCACACCAATAAATATTTTTTTTACAGCAAACAACACATTACAACTTTTTGAGTGTTATCAAAATTTGTTGTAAGCTAATAATAGGTAAGTATTTTCTGCTCTTCCTCCTCACAGCGGTAATGTAAGCTTGGCCCGTCATCACACAGGCGGGATTCCACTACGAAATGCAATAAGAATATTTTACGGAACATGTGATAAATAAAATATTTTCGAACCATCAAATATGCGCAACGGAAACATATTCCCATGTATTAAAGTGTAAACTTGCCGTAGATTTTTTGTTGTGAATCCAGTAGAGGGTTCATTTTGTCATATTTGCAGCTTCATAATATGTTTCAGATGGCATTTCATTGCCTTTCAACTATCTTTTGTATCATCTAATTTGACAGATTTGTATGGAGTTGTAATATAGCCCAATTCTAGGCGAAATAGATATGTTGATGAAATGTTTTCATATATCATACATATGAAGCTCAAAATTAACTCTACATTTCCTTACGAAATCTTTTTCGTGTTTTTTTGCCCTAGAATTTACGAAGATAAAATCTTTTTAAATTACCACGCACTGGTTCGGAACTAGGCCTTACCCACATGTAGCCGCATCATCACAAAGTCATATCAAGATTAAACCCAAGAAAATATCTCATTTTTAAGAGTAGCTAAGTAAGTGGAATACGTATTGAGATTCTTCAAATAAACTGAGGGCCTATTCCGAAAAACGATACACGATAATTCGATCATCATTGTCAAACTATTAACTAATAGAATTACAGCAAAATGACGAGATGTAAATTTTATGCCTTTCTAACACCCATCCAAGTACTGACCACGCCCGACGTTGCTTAACTTCGGTGATCGGACGAGAACCGGTGTATTCAACGTGGTATGGACGTTGGCAGTGTGCCTTTCTATTGGTTAATAATATAAGAAGGATCATCGAACTATCGTGTATCGTGTTATGGAGTAGGCCCTCTAGGAAGATTAAATTGATGGAGCGATGGTAGGGAAAAAAAAAAAACAAAAAAACCTATAGACGTAATCACCTAAGCATGAGAAGACTATCCAATTAAAAAGATAGTAAAAATAGTTAAGTATATAAGAAAGCAAATGTAATTGCAAAGTTTTATTTTATAGATGACTAGCTGTTCCGCGCGGTTTCACTCGCGTTCCCGGGATAAAAAGTAGCCTATAACCTTCGGGAATAATGTAGCTTCCTATTGGTGAAAGAATTTTTCAAATCAGTTCAGTAGTTTCGGAGCCTATTCAATGCAAACAAACAAACAATCAAATCTTTCCACTTTATAATATTTTATAGATTATAGATGACAAGAACGCATTTGAATTGTTCGCTCCACAGACTAATGTCAATACTAATAATAAAGCTGAAGAGTTAGTTTGTTTGAACGTGCTAATCTCCGGAGTTTCTAGTCGGATTCTAAAAATGCTTTCACTAATAGGAAGCTACATTATTCTCGAAGTTTATAGGTTACTTTTTATCCCGGGAACGTGGGGAACAGCTAGGGTTAAATACAATTTGTAAATGTTTGTTAGTACCTATGATTACTTAAAATGAAATCATTGAGTTCTATAAAATTACCTTAGGTACCTATTGAGTTTCTTGTCGGAGTCTATTTCGGAGAGCCGGTGGTAGAATTAATTGTTTGTAATTGTGACATTATGAATGTCACAATTGCCTTATCAGGGCCTAAATGACACTTGAGTTTGAGTTGAACAAAATTGCTGCGTAAATTAAAACATAAAGCAATATGAGTACAGTAAAATAAAAACTTCTTCATAAGTTCATGAATTTAGCGTAAATAATCCGAGGTTAAACACAGGTGTGGTTGTAGTGATATCATATTAAAATTAGGTACAGCACTGCACTAATCGTTAAAGTGCAAGTTAATTTTTCACTAAAATTATTAGCTTTGTTGTAATTAAGATTTTGTGCATTATACAGACAAAGTTGAGTTTGTTAAAACTTACTTTGTACCTGGAGCAACATTATTCCTTTTTACCACCTAACCTAGAAAATGATACATACTTTACATTACTTACACGTACATAAAGACCGTAATTACCGAGCTTTTCATATAATTAAAGAGACTTGAAAACTCAAATCTAGGCTACGCATGTAAGCATTAATTAACAGATCGATATTGATTCAGCCTCGTTCTAATCTGGACAATTGCTTCAGCTATTTCTAGGGTCATTGTTAATCCAGCTCCAGTGGCTTCCGGACTAACTAACAAGACTGAATCGAGATCGCCGCCGGCCGAGCTTAGTTCATTATACAACAGTTAGCGAGACTGGGATTAATTAACCATAATTTTCGTTTAACTAAGGAATTATTATACCCACATTGGTCCCTATAGTGATGTACCAAATTCCAATTGAAATGGGCCGATGGAAACGAGTAATCCTCTTAAGCTCAGCTCATAAGCCTTTCATTTCAGATTTGTATATATGATTTCGATTTAATTGGTTCCATTTGTCACTTGTTATAAATTTTGTACCATATCTTGTGCGATGCGGAGTTGGACCAAGGAAAGATTGCAAATATTACAATTTCCCAAGTTGCCTTTGGGGTATTACAATGTCAAGCCCACATAACTTTGAGATTGGGGTTACATAATGAGACATGATTGTGACATTTTAAAAACATTTAGTAATATGGAACTTTTGCCATGCCATTTTTATCAAGATATTCTTGTCAGACTGTGATATACTTTTCATAAAATTAGGTAAGTATATACCTGCCATAGGCGCGCAAAACAACTGTAATAAAAAATATAGTCCTTATACTTACTAAAAAGGTAAGCTAGGTACCATACGTATACAACGGCGCATCAGAGATAGATAGATTACACGTTATTGTCACATCATTGTAAGATTGGAGTAGTTTTACAAAAATGAATGTGTTACAACAACCAACCATAATCACTAACAGAACCTTTAGATTAGACGGAGTTGAATTAAAAATATAAAATATATAACATGGGGACCTTCCCAAGTAATAGTAATATAAAAAAAAAATGAATGCACTAAGTAGGTATAATATTATACGATACCTTTAAAGTACGTACTTATAGTGCCTACCTACCATTAAATAATTCATAGTTTCAAATTAAACTTAAACTTGCCCAAATATTATGTTTAATATTAGCGTAGATTTATTTAACAGCAAACCACACGTAGACGTCATGCAGCAGAACAAGTTTTAAAAAAAATAACACATGCTATCAAAATTGCAGGTTGTATAAAACATGAAAAATAAATGATGTTGGTTTTACCAGCAATACGCTTAACATTTTAGTTAGTTGCGTACTGATTTCAATTAGGTTGAAACAAGCTCTCAACCCCTGAGTCCAGAGACCAAATAAACCGCATTTACAGTATGAAAAGTTTATTCGCTTCTAACCACATAAAATAATACCACACAACTCGAAGAGAGTCTACATAACTCGCCTACGGTTTTAGAATTTAAATTTGGATTATTCATTCTAAAAACGTACGTTATGATTTTAATTTCGACCATTTTAATTCAGGAGAATTTTGGGTATAAATTGTGTTTGAAATTATTATAATTTAGTTACAATAAATAGTTTGTAGGTACTCATTCTTAATCGTATGTAACCAATGTTTAACCTTCATAACGTGGAATATGAAAATAAAATGCCTTATTTAAGACTTAACTTAAAAAAATTATAATAAGTTTTTTTAAATTATCAATGTTAGGCTTGAACAAAACCAATTTAGCTGAGAACGATTGTACTATGACGTAAGGTACCTAAGTATTTGCTTTTCCAAAAACCCAACATGGCACCCAAAATAACTTTATAAATATTTCGCCAACATTGGAACCCAACTCATACTTGTCCAGATTTTTTCTAAAATTCCCAAATACTTCCACTTCCCTTTTTTTTATCGTGATAAAATATATATATATATATATCCGAGGACATTCTTCACACATTCCAAACAAAGCAGAGATGGTACTTACTATGGATACCTATCAGTAGCGAGTGAAATTATGGCTAGGGTAAGCCGTTAAAAAAACACCGATAATTTTATACTTAATTACAGTGTATTTTATATAAATGTGGCTTTGAAATGATGAATCTATGGTACTCTAATTTCTAAAAGGTTAGCCGATGGGAATCGGCTAGTATGGACCCTTCACCACTGATACCTATACGTATACGAGATAACTGGTATACTACATGTATAGGTCTGTTGTAGACCACAATCTCACCGTGGTCAGTGATGATGTGGTAGATGGTCGTAAGCACATAAAGCCTAGAAGGGAACTGGCTCTAAACTGTAGCTGTCGGAACACATCGGAAGGTGTTTGTTTTCCAGTACAAAGTACCTACCATACCACCGTGCTTTGGTTTCCTCACGATGATTTCTTTCACCTAAAGCTCAAGCTCATCAAACCTGGGACCTTCGTCTCGGCATTCGACGCACTACAACTGAGCTGTCATAGCTCAAAATGTTTTTCTTTTCCAATTTATTCTTAATGTTACTTTCACAGCCCATCATTTTCAGGTAATTTATCCATAGTAGTGGTTCTTACCTGGTGGTTCGCGGACCACTGGTGGTCTCTGTAGGCACCCGAAGTGCATTAGACATACTTAACTAAAAGCTAAGACGTTCATGATTAACTATTTAGTTTTGCTAAAAAAGAAAATCTAGAAACTTTATAACATCATTAATCTTGACTGCCATTAATAAACAGCATACATAAAACATCTAAATTAATAATTACAGTGTTCCTAAGTAATATTACACGCATATTACACGTGCCTACACAAAAATTACACTGATTAACACCCACACAAGTGTCTGTACCTACTTATTAAACTTCTAAAAAAGAAACATCGAATAAGCGGAATAGTTTTGTGAAGATCTACTATACTTGGGGTTGGATTATTCAATTTTTCATTCAAAAACATAATACACAAAGAAAGCCTCTACTATGCCTCTTGGTGTACAACTACATACTTATATGCTGCAAACAATTACAAATCTACCAAAATTATTATCAATAGCTGAGTGGGCAGCGTTCCCACAGCTGGTGGCGTTGCCTGCGGAATGACAATACATAATATCCTCTGTCCGAGGGATAATACGCCAGCCGCCTGGTCACGTCAAGCTAAGCTGAACAAATACTAGCTCGACGACGTAAAAATACTTTAATGCTACTTTGAGTCGCGTGATAAGTATTTTTTACAGTAAAATCATAAGTAATGAAAATAATCCTCAAATAAAGAATATTTGTGTGATACAATAGCCAGACAAACATATACCGCTCAGAAGTGATACTACAAAAAATGAGATCATTCCCCAGAATAGGTTTAAAAATAATAAATTTGACGGTAAATCAATAGAGTAGAGTTGTAGTCAAAGCCAAAGCCTACTCAGTTTAGTTAGATCCTATCTAACCCCCTCATTACTATTATTTAGTCCATCCAAATAACTTGAAAATAAAAACATACATTCTTAAATCAAATAGACAGGGAATAGTTTTCTTACTTTTTGAAAAAAGGCTTAGTTTCTTTTTTAAATAACATAAAACCGATTTGCTAAAAGTGCGCGTCGCCTTTCTCGCTTGTCGCCATCAGTTTATTTAGTAAGGGAGCCGAATAGACGCGTTGGTAAAGCATTACTCGAGGCAGGAACAGAATGAATTTATCAATTTTCCTCGTTGATATATTCTCATTAGCACAACCTACCCCTAGCAAGTTAAATCCCGCCTTCCCCAATATTAAAAACCTGAGTTTGATTTAAGCTGTTTGACCAACGCAATAGATCTCGCCGCCCCGGGACCACACTTATAAGTCAGAACTAGTTACTAGTAACAGCACTAATGCATAAAAAAATCCTGTATATCCTGCTAATATTATAAATGCGAAAGTTTGTGAGTACATGGATGGATGTTAGTTATTCTTTCACGCAAAAACTCAGGCGATGATAGCTCAGTGGTAGTGACGTCGGATGCCGAGACGAAGGTCCCGGGTTCGAATCCTACAATGAGCTTGAGCTTTCGGTGAAGGAAAAAATCGTGAGGAAACCATAGCACGGTGGTAGGGTACTTTGTAGTACCCGCCTGGCTGGCTACCACCCTCAAGTTGAAAATTTTCCGCCAAGCACCCGTCGGTGTGTTCCGAAAGCTGCACTTGAGAGCCAGTTCCTTTCTAGGCTTTTTGTGCTTACCACCATTGGCCACATCATAACTGACCACGGTAAGATTATGGTCAAACACAGGACTATAGAAATTGTAAATATATTGATATTGTAATAAAAAAATATAATGTTTGTTTTAATAATTTTATGGTAATTATGAGATTTAGTTTTAGTTATTTCGTTTTGATTTTAATAATGAGTAAATTTGCACGCCACGTTAGTGCAGAATATTATAGTAGATTAATAATAAATATCACCATCTTACTATACCTAAATCAGCAAATATATTAATTTGTATTTGTCTCACGTAGTAGGGGTAAGAGTACACTTACTTAGAAATCTTCAACCCTGATTTACCATCGGTTCAAAAGTCAGCACTCGTAACAACAAGCAAGTAAATCAGCAATTATTTTTAACAATTTTATTTTGTAATCAGCAATTATTTTTGATCTCACTGTAATGGTTTGTTTTTTTAAATGAGTATCTATTTCAATCCTCAAATTGCTCTTGTATTTTTAACCGAATTTTTAAAAAAGGGAGTAGGTTCTCAATTCGGTTTTATGTTTTTGATATCACGAACTAAAAAATATGCAATACTTAGCTATTAGAAACTTATCTAAAATATTCGTAGTCTTATGCTCTTCGTAGCTCTTGCTTTTCGATACGTTTTCGTAGTTGTAGAGTTCCGAAGGCTCTTCCGAGTACAACCTTCTTTTTCGCAAAACCCTCAAGCATTTCGTGTTTTTTTGGTTTTGCTAACCCGTCCTCACCCTAACCTTACATACAACTTTTTGTTAATGTTACTAATTCACTAGGTAGATACATTGAATTATCAAAACTTAAAATAATAAGTCGATTTTATAGGTAAATACCAGTATCTCAAAACGTAAATACTTAATTGTTTATTAAGTTATAACATTACAAGGTAATAATACATTAATTATTACGCGGTTTATAATCAATCAGAGTTGTGTTTATTGAAATAATACTACCTATCAGAGAAAATCATGAAATAATTATATTATAATTTTTCTGTGAATGAAGGCCATAGATTAACTGATAAGGTATACAACTTAACTTACCCATAAACTTAAAAAGCATCCATTACAGTTGAATTCATCCAAACATCAAAGAAAAAGTTTTCCTCAAGTTTTAAATCACACAGAAATCTCCAACGTCACAGTAACACTGTATCAATAACTTACACAAAATTGCACCCAATTTCGTTCAAAGCACCGTACACTTCAGTTCGAGACTTATTCGGGAAAGTTTACGTAGTTAATCGTGAATAAAGCGGATCGTATACATTCGTGCGGGGCCGGCGACCGACTGCGCGAGAATGAATGGGTCGCTTTTACCCACCGACGTTCGGCCGTCCGTTACCGCCCATAGGACTGAGTTCCACCCTCCTGTTGCCACTATATTTCACTTGCATAAACACTACATGATTCAGTCGTCCGTCATTCAAAAACTAATTAAATCTGTTTCATGTAAACCTATAAGTAGTCTGGACCTAGGAACTTAAAGAGGCTATTATGTGAATAGAAGCTTTTATTCGATACATTTATTATTAACTAGCTATCCACCACGGTTTCACCCGCATTTGAATAGATAAAAAATCGCCAATAGCACTTCGTAATAATTAACATAAGTGAAAATAATTTCAGAATCAAATTAATTAGAGTCCGGTAAAGTTGATGAAGCCCTCAGAGGCTACTAACTTTAGTATATTCAAAAAATCAAATTAGTACCTACATTCTAGGGTATAATCTATCTATGTTACAAATGTCGATCAAATCCGTTCGGTCGTTGACGGGATTGAGTTTGTGACTCAATCACGCGTCCAAATTTGCAAACTTTCACATGTTAGAATATGTTAGAGATATAATATCAGAGGTAGATATAAAGCACCCTCTAGCAATTTTCATTGAAATCGGGTTGTAACAGGTGTAGTTATTTGTATGAAAAAAAAAACGAATCTGCAATACGTCAAAAGTCTGCATACAAAAAACTCAACTTGTAATAATAATAATGCATAATGTTTTAAACAAATTACTTATTTTGTCTTTTATTTTTGTTGTAATTAGAACTGATTGAGATACTTATCTAGAAAAAACTTTCCGCCGCAGATTGTGAGTTCGATTTCTGTCGATATCTTTTTGCCCTGAGTCTAGGTGTATTTATCTATAAGACCTACCTACCTATAATCAAGAGTTATCCTAATAAAAGGAACCTATTAAAAACCTTACTTTTACCAGATTAAAATACACATAATAAGCGCACACCGTTCATTCAATGAGAACTATTCATTCATGTCACGATAACAAATGGCTGATGAAATCTTCCTTACGGTATTCCTTACATAAGATTTTATGCACGCTTAGCTGAGAGCGACGCGGTTCTCTCCCACGAGTGACACATTTATTTGAATTGCTTTGCACTGCAAGCATATAAATGACTTTGGATATTTTTCTCAAAACTATCGAGCTTTGATTTTCAAAACTATATGATGATGACTTACATAAAAGCTAATGGTATTTTTTTGGGCATTTTTCATCATAAGTCAAAAACTACGCGTCATAAAAAGAAACCTGTTTTGGAATATACAAATGAAGCCCTTTCATATGATACCCCATTTGAACTTGTAGCCCGACTTTGAAAGTTCGGTCCCTTTTTTCGGTCCCTTTTGCAAAGAAAATATTTTCTTAAATTTCTCATTTGCAATATGTTTGGGTCAGCAATATTTATAACTATTCCACAAATCGACAGGATTAGTGGTTGCTGGAATCCTACTAATACTATAAACGTGAAAGTCTGTATGTATGTCTGTTGCACTTTCACACAAAAACAAATAATATATATATATAAATAGATAGATCATACCTGGAATAACATATAGGCTTCTTTTTATCACGGGCACGCGGGTGAAACCACGGGGGACAGCTAGTATATCATAAGGGTTCGTTTTTACACCCTAAAAAAATATTTAGTATATGTCAGCCAATATAACAATCCTCTTAGTTGACAATATGAAAAAGAGATGACTACAAATAATAGAACATACCTATCTAAAATTTAATCTCGAACCTAATTACAATTTAACTTGTGAATAAGGTTGTACGTACATCCTCGTATAAAACATTAACATAACTATTAGTGTACGCAGGTATACCTTCTAGATTATTCGGTACTCCGTTGACAGTTTGCTTTCAAGGGACCCGAACTTTATTGAAAGCTTATAAATTTACCTGTTTATTCAATGTGATCGTTAATGTTGACTGAACCTGAAAAAGATACTCTTCCATTCTCTGATCATTATTTAGTTACTAATTATTCATGTAGTAGATTTGTTAGTGTTAATCTGACACTAACTAATGTCCTGTAAATTTATATATATATATATATATTTTTTTTTTGGAAAGGACTAAAGTTGGTAGCCTCTGATGGCTGCAGCAACCTTACCGGACAAATCGGCGAGCGCAAAGGTATCTCAGCCGATGAGTATCATTTACTTATAGGTTATTCCTCTTGGTCAAAGCAAAGCTAGACAGTTGATTCTATGTTCTGAAAAAGCTGACCCCAATAATTTTGCATATCTACGCTGAAATTAATACCATAATAAACATACCTACATGAAAATCTTTGTTGATATATAAAACAGATTTTAATTACACCATACGATAAGCGGATTTGGTGGCTTACCAAGAATTAACCTTCTTGTATTGTTTCGTAGAGAGTATTAGCAGTTTCTTATAAATTCGAAAATTTATCGAAGAAATCTATATTATCATCATAAAAAAACCTTTTTGTATGTATTTTAAGACATGAGTGGAAATTGGTGCCCTTTATTAAACTCTAAAGCGGTAATATCGTTCAGAAAGTAGCTGTTCGTGTAAGTTCAATGTCCTGCGGTGGTACCTACATAGCATTTCTTGAAAATGTAGTTTAATTATCCTACAAATTTTAAATTCAGTTTATATTATACATTTCAGGTAATTAAATCGGCACCCTGTATTGCTACAACTAATTCGACAAATATAGCAAGAGTCAGTCTACGTGCTAAGGAACATCCACAATAGTAGAATTATAGTTTACATCGATGGATCTTCTATCTTTAAAGTAAATTAATACTAGAATATCAATTTCCTCTATAGTGTTATTTATTTCAGGGTCACTATTTATACAGTGACCCTGAAGTAAAATAAGTAGGACCTGTAGTTTTTTTATGTGCAGAAATGACCTATTGGTCAAATACTGAAACGCCATCGTTGTGCTTAAGTTGTTATTTGACAGTTCGATGATATGATATGGTATAGGTAGGTCGCTCATAAATAAGTGACGTTTCAGTATTTAATCATTAGTGTTAGGCTAATAGCAAACCTGCGATTCTTTATAATATACCACTGATAGTATTAGGATTATGTGGAAGTTTGGATGTTTGTGACTCAATCGTGGATTTGGATGAAACATGCCACATAGATAGATCATACCCTGGATTAACATTATAGTATACCTACTTTTTATCCCGGGAAAATAACCCAAGGGGCATTACACTTCAGTTTTCCAGTCGGAAACATACGCAATAATTGCCAGCATTAGAGAAATGCTAAGGAGGAATGTGAAAGGAAAAACCATATATATACTCAGTGATAGTCAAGAAGATCCTTCGTGAACCCGGGTGAAACCGCGTGGTGGAAACTAGTTATTATTACATTTCTTCTACTAAGATTAACATGTGATATCTCCCTTGACATAAAAATTAACAAACTTTTATAACTATTCTGACCTTGCGTGCGTACAACTACTGGCATCTAACTGGAAAACTATTTATCACGACTATACGAAATTTTGCATGTAAATTGGCTGGGTTTCAGACAATATACCTACCTACGTAGCAAATAAGGACCTTATAGGACACGATAATTCGACGGTTTTGTTCTACGTAACTATTTTACATCAAAGAGCTTATCTACATTTTGGGAACTATACATTTAAGTTTAAGATTGTTTAGAAATGTCTTAATTGTATGTGTGTTTATCGAAATGATTTCAGAGTAGTGAAGTAAGTAGTTTGTACAAATATAAGGAATTGCTGTAGGTACTTAAGAGACACGAGGTCTCCTGTAAAGATTAGGTTGTTAGATTCTACAAGTGAGGCTACTTTATAACCACTTATGGTTGCTTTAACTTACAATCATTTCATTGAAATTTGTAGGTTTACTTTCTTAAAGAAAAGTTTATTTATTGCAAAGAAGGAGCAGAGAAAAAATAACAAGAACACTTGCAATGATGAGTTATACGCTAGTGCAGCTAATAAAGTTTAATTAACAAAAGCCAACACAATAATATTACCAACATCCAGGATCTGTTCAAATAAAATGATTCATACTGAATTACCAACCTATCAATCTAAAATGTGGTGTGTACCTACCTACGTTAATCTCGCTCATGAGTGCATATTGAAATTACATGCATAGTAAATTAAAGTAAAGTTTGTACACACGGCCACAGATCAAGCTACACATTTTTGTTGCAAAATAGCACCTATTACAACCGCATAAGATGCCACAGTGTGTAGCTTGATCTGTGGCCGTGTTTACGTAGGTACTTATCTTATAAATAATAATAACTTATTTTCCTATCGTGAGCCTGAGCTTGTTTTAGGTATATAAAATAAATAGATTGTGGATTTTCATAAATTACGTTTTATGTGTAAAACCTTTAAATAATTCAAACGTAAAGCTTTTCGCGCAGACTGCTTGTAAAATAATTATAAATCAAATAAACCGAAAAGCTTTTCACATACTTACTTAATATTTTAAATTATTAACACAAAGAGTTCGATTACAATGCATTTACATACTCCCATTAACTGTATTGAGCAATAAAATTAAATCAAATATAATCGATCGTGGAATAAAATGTATGGACTCATTTCCGAACGCCGTCCCCTCTCGTCCGGTCCAACACAATTTTTATCATCACAAAGGCAATTTCCATCAAAATGCACGAATTTGGGGCTTGGAGCGTAAAGCTGGTTGTGTGCAGTGCTCTGTCCACAAACGATATATGCTATAGCCATACTGCAGGCTTATAACTGTAGATCGAGCTTCCATTTCATCGTGCGTTCAGCGGCCGCCAACAATGACACTCCATTTTTTTAAAATTAATCAGTTGTACATTGCAACATAGTACGGTGGTTGGTCTGTCTATAATTAATATTCGCCAAAGGCAGGTGGGAATTAAAAAAACAAAGAATTAATCTCTAAATTCAAATATTTCAACTCCTTAAAAAACTACACGGTAATTCTCGTAAGAGTAAGCGATGTCCCGGTTGCTGAAAGCTTCCGACGTAACTGCGACCACCAGGAGGGCTGTATGTTTATTGCAAAAAAAAATCAAATTCCTTAAAACACATTTATTTAGATATATCTAGAACTATGTTTCAATAACAATGGACGTGTTCTATATTATCTAGAACTAAAAGGCAGATGTCGTACATCAGCTGGACGCGTATCGGCTGGCTCAGGCACCCTCACACACAATCGTATGTATAACAAGCCGCTAATCTACTTCACATCCAATATATCACGAATTGATAATATTAAATCCCTTTGTATAATCCAAAGCCATATAACCTGCTATAAAACTATTGGAAAGATTGTAACCCACTTCGCTGACGAATCCGATTGTCTCTTCGGAAGTGTTTGCAGATCCCAAATTAATTGGGAAGAGATAAAGATGGGAAAGAAAGCTTAGGTAGGGTGGTACTCGATAGCGGTGGTTCTTTATAATCGAAGCCTATTCAAGGTCAAAATACAAGCCTTATTTTTTGTGAATCTTACGTTTATAGTCTGTTACCTGCCTATTTGATATTAAGAATGTAATAAAAGGATACTTTGAGGCAGAAAATCGGAATGACAGGTAACAATTCTACTTATGGTCTATTAACTAAGTATATTTTATTAGAAACATCAAACATTTTTTGGGCTCATTATAAAAGCAGATAATTACTTACGCAGATATTATTTTAGTGAATTAAGGACACACAGACGTTTGGTGGTAATGTTGTGTAAGAAAAGGGTTATTGATTTTGTCGAAGGCAATTAAAAAGTTCTTACTGAGTTTCTTGCCGGGGAGTCTTCTCAGTTAAACTATATTCTAAACCGAGGGTAGAGTCAATTGTAACGTTCGTAAGTATAAATCTTATCAACTTGATACTAAATTGAATAAACGAGTTTTAAGTTGTTTGGGTGATCATTACCTACCAAAAAAAGTCTAAACAGTTGTATGTATACTAATAATACAATTTTAAATGATTAGATTTTGGTGAATCACTAAACTTGATGAATCATTTAATTATATCGATAGACACCCTTCATTACACATTATAAAACATCACTAAAAGCAAAGCAAATGTTTTATTCCCACAGTATATTAAGTTGCATGTCCATGTGACGGCCAGTGATAACACATAAATTAAATAAGGTTTAGTGAGGGTGGGCGATCGATTGCAATAATAATAGGATCAGCCTGTGGTCGCGTGCGGGCGTGCGTGCGCGCAGGCCTGCCGCGCCCGCGCCAGGTGAGAACCGTAACATCTGCCAGGCGCGGGCGCAGCAACAAGGAACTCAAGGCCAATTTAAAAATGCCTGGAAGTTCCTTTCTTTTTATGACAAGAATATCGTATTACAGTTCAGGTGTATTAGAATTTATGCACGCTTTTTGTGAGTGTGGATGTTAAAATTTGTGTGACGGCTTTTAGAGAATGCAAAGAATGTAAGAACAATGTAAGTTTTGGGACTATTAATAAATTATTTAGTTTCCTTTTTCCATTCCTACTTTAAACCCAGTACCTACTGTTTCATTACGTGAGGTGATTAAAGCAAGTCTTGTAAAACCAAAGCTGGCTTTTAAGACTAGAACTGGGGTCAAATTGCAATAATACGATGGGTTTAGAAAGATTTTTTGAAAAATCCTTTTGTCTATTTGTCTTACAAAATATAGGTAGGTATTATATTATAGTTTAATTTTGTAATTGTTTAATTTGGATTCAAGCAGCAGGTAAAACTCACTGCAATTTTAGTGGTATTCCAGTTTATATAAAATATGTAACTAACTGTAAACACTGTATTAAATCGAACTTATAGGAATTAGGATACTAGTTGATCCAGCCGTTTGAGCGTGAAAAAGTAACAAACTTACACACTCACAAACTTTAATATAAGTAATTTTAGGCTTACTATGATTTCACCGCTAAGTATGTCACACACTGCCATAGATCAAGCTACACACTGCGGCACCTTATGCGGTTGTAATAGACGCTATTTTGCAACAAAAATGTGTAGCTTGATCTGTGGCCGTGTATACCAAGGAGTTAAAATACCGAATGCAAGTTATTACATAGTTGAATACATAAATAGTTATGTCTGTGGTTATGTATTGTATCACTGCGTATAATAATAATATGTATTGGGCTGACCTATTTAAAACAATAGAGAAACACAAGTAAAAAAGTTGTCACTTCCAGTTAATTCTATTTATGGATGGAATTCATTCATTCGAAATAACCGTGTGATAAATTTGGTATCATGTATCGCGCGCGACCCAGAACTTATATCTAAATAAATGCAAGAATTTTTAAATAAATAATTGTCTTTTTTTATTTCGGGAACAGTCTTTAATTAGGTAAATATGATTTCCATCAAACGAATATATTAAATATTCTATCATAGTTATTCATAGGGATTTGTACTAAAATCTTGCTGCCTCCGAAGGCTAAGTAAAATAAGTCTACGCAATTCATAAGGCTATCTATAGCCTGATAGGCACATACCAAAAAGTGTAGGTTAATAATATAAATATCTTGGGACATTCTTCTTGGTTGTAGGTAATCAGTTGAAATTTTTATTAAGAAATGATTTTTATTATGAAGAATTTAAAAGAAAAAATAATCGAACGTGATACAAATATAGTTTTCTTATATAGGTATTTATGTGATACTGTTATCGAATTATACTATCGTATTGTACTGGGTGATTTTTTAACCACCGTCCGACTCGCGCCCCGAGGGTACTATACATACAAACTTAACTTTGTAGTTGAGGAAATATTCTCCCATACATAGACATACTTCACGGTCAATCCTCCATCTGCAAGTGTGATTTTTTTTTGCAAAAAAATATTTTTATACTTTGTATCCCTCGGGAACGCGCAACCGCAGTAGCTAGTTGATACTAATTTTATGAAAATAGACATTGACAGGTGACTGACTTTAATATTAATTAGCATCACAAATATAATCTCGATATATTTTTAATATAAGTTACTTGCTATTCCCCGGCGATTTCACTTACATTTCCTAGATAGTAAATAAAATAATTACTCAGATTCATCTATTAATGTTTTCTATCTGAAAATCCCAGTTGTTTCGAAAATTTGCACAGAAAAAATTTGGACAGATAGACAAAATACTCAAAAACACGTGTTTGGGTTTACGTAACATAACGTGAAAAACCATTATTTTCAAATCACATAGTGATAATTCAATTTTATATAGCAACTTGAGTAATACCATTTCATGACGTATATTATTATATGAATTAATTAAACAAATAAAATCAATACTAGGTAGGTAGGTACCTACATGAAATGCATCAAATAAATAGTAGGTACACAAAAAGAGACTCGTCATTGTTTTATACGTATTTAGCATATTGCAATTTGTACCTATTCAATTGGTAATGAACAAGTTCGCATTGTATTTTAGCATGTTTTGTTATAAACTACTTAAAAAAAAACAAAAAATGGCAAGGCAAACTTTTAATGTATCGCGACATTGTATTTGTTCTCCGAACTCCTTTTTTGGGGGAACGACAAAAATTCAATTTACATCTCTTTGCCTCGCAGTTACTTAATTCTTTCTCTCAGTGAGAATAAATCTCCCGTAATTGATTCCGCTTTAGTTCAATTTGTCTTCGTTAAAACTCAATTTCCGTAGTCTATTTGTGAATAATAAATTGCGTACTTCAGCAATGTGCCAGACTGGTTATTTTGTGTATGCTCCGAGTGGGAAAACAATTTCACTGCGCCCGAAACAAGTCAATCTAAATTACCGAAAAACAACGGTGACATACTGACATAGCACTCTTCACTTTGGTCGCGGGGGCTTTCCATGCATCAAACAGATTGCCACAGAATTAATGTATCGCCGGGTTTGATCGGGGTCTTACTGGCTTAGCAGACTCAATTAAAGGGTATATGCTCCAACATAGAATAAACAAAAATGACCGTATTTGGTTATTATAATAATTATGTTAATTATATTTACTATACCAACCTATAAAATAATCCACCAAAATAAAAATAAAATATTAAGAAATTGATTTAATTGAACCTTCCGCCTACTTTTGCTTTAGCTAATTTAAACTGTAAGTAAGTAGGGATATATCACAAAAATATAAAATTAAAGAAATGAAGATAAGTCGCAAGGTTGGATTTGAACATATTACACACTTCCAGTTATCTAGAATTGGACTGTAAAAAGATAAGGCATGCAGCAATGGAGTCGTCAATGTAACGATTTCACATATTGGGTCCCGGCTGGCACGTCTCGAGCGACCCTCCGCGTTATCTGCCGGGACATCGCGGCTCGGGGGTAAACATCTAATCTACCGCACAAACAAGCTGTCCGAATTGCCTCTAAGGTTATCGAATACCAAATTAAATTGGCTGCATGTTACTACAAGCCGACTCGATTACTGAACTTACCCAAAAAAAATCAAGAAGCCAACCACCGCCACACTTCCACTTGTTTTAGATCTTTATCAACTCGTAGATATATAAACTACGTATTGTAAACTTGTACTCAATTTAAAGTATTTGTAATTAGAACCGCGGAACTTAATAAAGATGTAAGTAGATAAACAACGAAAGTTTATAAATTAGTGTTAAAGACAGCGGGTTTTAATAAGCAACGAGCTTACTTGTTGCGAATGGCAATTAGCTCCATCTTGCGTCACGCGTGGACTTAACGTGTCTAGTTTGAAAAGTCAGTCCGCGTCTCGGTTTTAATGAGTTTTCGTCTAATGCCTTCCTTGCCGAGAAAATTTATGTCATGAATAATAATAGATGCTAACAGAGCAACGTTTAAATCCTGAACAGACACGTCCGCAGATAATCCTCCGAGGAAACATCTTAATAAACACTGTTTTAACGAGTTGATATACAAGAAAATCCGATGCTGAGGCCTCGGTGGGGAACGATGTGGAATTTCGTATTAATATATAACCTTACGATGCGTAAACCTCAAGACGTGTGGTATCAAAGATAATACCTAAGCGAGCCAAAGAAATTATTAAAACATGAAACATTGTGCTGATATGAACAGTCATCAAGTACCATCGCCACGCATATTTACCAACGAATGCATACTATAGTAATTTGTAATATATCCACGCAACTGGTCACAGTTTCCGTAAGTCGCTTATTTCATCGACTTTTCCAATTTTTCCAATGATTTCCTCAGTTTTCTTTATAATGTACTTAATTATCGTTTAAATATAAAACAAACATTGTTACAACTATGATACATAGCGAGTCGCTTGAAGCTTACATTATACCTACTTATAATACTTCCTCAATATTCAATATGCTTTGCTGTACCATCCTCAATTTATTTATCTAAATGGCAAGGCTAAGCTTTCCGAGGATAAAATCTTCAAATTCGTTTATTGGTGTCAATAATGGTAGACAGTAAATATATCTCATTATTTATAACGTTTAGCTCCTAAGCTCTGTAATTTTAATATGCATGGAAGTCCACAGCAGGACAGTCGGCTATGCAGTGGCTTTAAATAAATATGCACTCCTCCCCAAAGCCAGGCAAAGTCTTTTGTTATAAATTTTGCAGCGGTAACGTTATGTAAACACCAGGTACAAACTGACTCCGTACATATTTAAATCTACATCCAAATGTTGAATTGAAACTGAAAATTTAGATTCATTTCATGAGATTATTGATCTTTGTTAATTTCATCCTTACCGGGGTCATGGGTTTCTACCTCGATGCATGTGTCAGAAATAAAATCGCTATAAAATTTGTTTTTGTGACATTGATGCTTAGCCGTTTCAGTTTTTTTTGTCAACAACGGTCAAATTAAACTAGCAACAAAGCACCTTAATCAAAGAAAAAGAAAGCTACAGAAAAGAAACTCGTCTGTTACGCATGGCTTGAATTAGATTAAGGTTCTATTTTTAAATCGTAGGATCGAGATCTGAATTGGGCAACAACATCTAAAATCATTTATATTAGGTACAATTCTATTTGCAATAAATTTCTATGCGTATCATATGCATATAGCTTTTGAGTCATCTACTGGTGCGGTCGATGGCAATCTGTTTTAGAGTAAACAAGTGATGTTGATTTCCTCTTATGTTAGCCCCACAGACCACAGTCGGTTAATAATCATGATACACCAATACATTTACGGCCACAAACAGACACTATGTTAGTATACTGATTGATTATCTTTCTACAGCTATTTAATAAACAAAGATGTTTAATACAACAATGTCGGCAAACGAGGATATGGCCCGCCTGGTAAGTGGTTACCATTGCCTATAGATGCTTGCAATACTCGGGGCATAGACCACTTACTATCCGGAGTACGCGTTGTAAGTAATCCCAGCCCCGAATATCGTTCGCACGTTGTGAATCTTCCCCCTTCCCGATGTGCTATATCGACCACAATCACAACACATGAGCGGGCGGTAATTTTTATGAAAAATTCACATGGTCCACATTTTGCCGTCATTATCGACCGCGTGTCAGAGTTTGACAACGATAATCGGACTATAGCGTATCGTTTTTCGGAGTAGGCCCTCTGATACCAACCACATTGCAGTCACGTCGCTGCCATCAGTGACACCGCGATTCGCGAAATAGCAGCCGGCCATTTGTACGCATTTTGCTGGTTCCACAACGCAACCGCAAGAAGAGGCAGTGACACAACAACTTGACCACCTTTTGTCGCAACGGTGGTAGTGTGCTTGTGGTACGTGTGAAAAAAGCTCACGAGCTAGAGTACTGCATCACATAATAAGAGTACAACACAGGCGGTAGTCTGGAAGGAGGTAGTACCTTCTTTATAGAGCTGCTATTCAAAAATAATCTTGCTCAAATCAGTCATTACTAATTGACATGTCCGAGTACAAAGATTGGACCTTAGAGTTATTATAGCTGACACCACAAAATACAGCTTTTTTGAAAATACCATTCCTGAATCAGAGGCGTCAAGCAAAGCTCTTAATTTTCCAATTTATTTTCTTAATTTTCCCTTTATTAATTTCGTTATGGGTTAAGTAAATTTGGTTCTTCTGGTTTTACTTTTCAATTTGTTACTAACTTGATTGTGAGATTGTACGTATCTAAGATAGAGACGCCAGCATTTGAATTTTAATAATTTTGTTTGAAAAGGAAATTAAATCAAAATTCTAAATAAAAAGCTAACTCAAATTAAAATTATTTGATTCATATAGCATTTTGATCACGTAAAAAATAATAGAACGTCTAAGCATTTATTTACTTCATCTTTTTAATTTTTTTAGTTTAATTGCCTGGGTTTACTTTGTTACTTCTAATAAAAGAGGCGCATTTAAAAAAACCTGCGTAGAATCATACAGGTAATCATTATTTGAGCACCTCAGGAGGCACCTAATTCATATCATAGCTTTCAACTACTCTACCAATGACTTTAAACTCTACCATGAACTATTTTATTTAAATGATCTTTTTGATAAATGAGTATGTGTGAAATATACTTACATTATTTTACATCAGCTTAAATTTTTAATATTATACTCTATTTTGGAATATCCCTTCTCCATATTCCGAAAGCTCCCACATAGAGTTTGAACAATATTTACTTATGCTTACGTGAATAACCTAGCTAGCTACGTGCCTACATCAAGTACAGTCGAACTTTGAAGTTTTGCATATGAGGAATCTAGAATTTATTTAAGCACGTGATGAAAAATATTTACAATCAGATGTAGCAGTGGACTCCAAACTAGGGCAAGCCTGTATCTCGGAGTCTCCATCATGCAGAATTGTACAAAAGAAAAATGAAAGACGACACACCACAGCACTGCAGGCCCAGGTCTCAACTCCTAGCATCGAACTATTGCAATCCAGACTCGTCTAGTATATTTCAACAGTCTTCTCAGTTCAAGTGGTAGAGTCTATTGTAATGCTTGTAACTATCGACGTTCATAAGTGCCTTACCAGGGCCTAAATTGAATAAATGAGTTTTTGATTTTGATTTGATTTGACATTATAAAGTTCTTAGCTTTTACTATTACTTACGTAGTAATAATTTCTATACCTATGGACATTTGGTTCAAACTACAAGTCAAAATTCTCATATTGTAGTATCCATCTTAAAAAATCCAAGTAAACATATAAAAAAAGATATAATACGTAAAATAAATTAAGTACATTCAACATCAAAATTACATTATATGACAGAAATAGTTTGATCCTTTAAACAGTCCTATATAGTATATACCTAGTAAGTACTTTACATATTGGCGTGGGAATGGATGTCTGAATAATCAGTGTTCGATTCGCAAGCATCGGCAACTAGTGGAGCGCGAGGCCCGGGCCGCGGCCGGCCTCCCCGGTGGGCCTACCCGCTCGGCCTCCCCGGTCGGCCCCAAGTTATCCCTGGGAGTGTTTTAGCGACATAAATTGCCGACGCCTATTTACATTACGTTGTCGTGAATTAACATATTCGCGGGTATTCCCCAGCCGACAACCTGAATATACCCCGCTAAATTTAACACAATTTACAGAAAAAACAGTAGGTATACTCGTGTTAACGAAATTGGTGAACCTTTTTTTAATAAAGGGAGGTTTTTTAATTATTTAATATTTTTTCGCTTCAACGTTTCCGTGTTTTACTTTGCCGTTTATGTTCCTACAATTTTGTTTTTATGTCGTCGTTATTGTGTTTCATGAATGAATGCTTCGAGCGATTTGTAACTTAGCAATCATATTTATAAGATCCACAATATTATTATCAACCACAAGAATCGCTAGGACTTAGCCACAATGATATTTTATTCACAAAACGTCAATGAAATATCGAATGGCCGAAAATGCTACTTAGTATAAATATCAGTCCCACTTTCGATTTAAAATGCAAAAGGGTTACTAAAAAGAATTTCAGACTTTCAGTGTAATCGCTCTCTGCGGTATGAATTGATAAAAAAGCTATCCACATTACATGTACAGGTTTATTTTCCCTTGCCTTTTAAATACTTTTATTAACTTTTTATGATTTTACTAAATACACTCAATTGATTTATTCATTCTCATTACATCAGACTCTATTTTAATATCTACTTACATGAAATACGTTTATATTAATTTATTTATATAAAAATACTATAAACAAATATATTTACACGATAGTTTTGTTTAGGCATCAATCGAAAAAAAACATTTTCATAACCATATACCTTACTTTGGTCATTGTAAAAGAAACGAGCAATAAGTACAGCGAAAACAATACCGCCATATTCAACGACGGAATTGAGCATATCGCAAAATCTATCGCCGAGTTCCATGCACAATTAAAATGCTAGGAACAATAATATTGTTTCTATTTGTTTGAATTTGGAATATGGATCTAAACCACGTAAACCAAATCTATACTAATAATAAAGCTGATGAGTTTGTCTTTTTGTGTGTCGCGCAAATTTCTGGATCTGCCAGTTCAATAACTGATTGAGAAGCTTTCTTCTCCTTCAGTTAAAGAGTCAAACTCGAACTCAAAACTCATTTATTCAGTTTAGGCCCTGATAAGGCACTTATGAATGTCGATACCTAGCTACAATTATTACAATAGACTCTACCATCGGTTCGGAATAAATCCCTTAGCATAGGTATTTTGCTATGAGAAAGATCTTATTTACGCGGCCAATAACAATAACAATTTTAGCTGTTTGCAAAGTTTATCTATGTATAATTTGATGATCAGTGTAAATGCAAGCTTTCACAATGCAAAAAAGCTATGTGTGTGTAGACACCTTTACACTGCAGAATGATGCATGCAATATTGCGTGTGATGAAGAACATTGTCAACCAAGCGCACACGGACTTAAAAGATTACAGAATCATGTTTCCCGCTTTATGTATAGAATCGTATGTTATGAAAATACATGTTGTTGTTTAAATATTTTTTATTACAATAGATACTTAGTCTTGTGGTTATCCACAATCTCACCTGGCTGGTTGGGAACCCGCCCAGCTGCTGGAACACACCGATACAAGCACAATATCCACATACAAAAAAGACATTGCCATGGTCTTTTACACAAGATCTAAATTATAAAAGGAAAACGTGAGTGACTGACTGATCATAAACAAATGATCTAAAAAATTCAAAGCTCAGACCACTGGACGGATCAGGCTGAAATTTCGCATACAGATAGCTATTATGACGTAGGCATCCGGTAAGAAATGTAATTTGAAAATTCAACCCATAAGGGGAACGAGGATGAAACCGTAGTTCAGAAAGCAGGAACTCTTTTATGGTATATTTTTATTACGCCTATATACCTACGAGTAGTAACGCATCAACATCTAAATTCTATTACTGAATATGAAGGTATTATTTATTTATACAGTATTTATCTATATTTTAACTACAGTGTCAATGTGTAAGCTCTTTGAAACATTAATACTTATCACTTTTAATAGTTTTCCTAAAAGAAACCTATGAATCTTTCGTCACGTCCCATTCGAGCGCTTTTACAAAAGGGTGTAACTGCGCGAATTTCGCTATGTCCCGTTTTAATAAATCTCTATTTACAATTCCGCGCTCGCCGAGTGGAAAGGCTTAGCAAAGACATTTTTCTTCATTCGCAAGTGTGTGCTAACAAACTCGGCGGCGACGACGCGGCTGGGGACGCTTACCCTTCTCAATCTTGGTGAATTCGGTTACAATCATATACGAGGACGATGTATCATTGCCCTCGTAAGTTTCATTTTAATCTTATCTTATGTACCACACGTTGTTTAAAAACTAGCTCGATATTTCGTATTCGGAGAAGGTTTTGCCTACAAAATAAACCGATTTACCCATTTTTTTAGGACCCTGCAGGAGTTATGTAATATACCTACTTGTATATTTATTCCACCAACGACTTGCTGGGTTTGATAAAGAGGTGATGACATATTAAATCAAATTAGGTAAATATAGTTCTGCTTGCTACTGAGAGGCAATATAGCAATAGGTGTCGTGTCTGACTGAATAATATGAATTAATTCAAGATGAGATGACATGCTATTAAAAACAATAGCTTGTAATAATACAACTATTAAATAAATCCTGCGGCTGGTACCGTGAAAGCTATTTGTATCGACACAAAAGGGCTTTAAAATAATAGAACATAACAAGCTCACTAAGTCTTATCGCCTTAACGTTAAGAACTGTGAAATTGGACTGTCACTGGGAAACAAGCCGCGGTTTTGCGGCAGGTAGGTGATTATATTTCTCATTGCACTAGATAAGTATCTAGGCGCAAACTATCCCCCAGCTGTTAACATTTCACGAGAATGTGCCCAATGCGTTTTATATATCTTCGAGCACTACTTGTAACCAAGAGCTGAACCCACTTCCATACGTTGTCCGCCGGGGTCACTCATAAATTTCAATGTACCATTCTGGCTAGCGTACTTTAAGTGAAATATCTACTACATTTGGGGATTCAAACACCCAAACTTGCGCTTTGATGAATTCCAATAACATTACGTGACTTACAAAATAAAGATACGGGGTTACCATCGTGGTGGCACGTCGTGGTCATTGATATTCCCACTATTTCAAAATATAATTACAATAAATATAAAATAGGTACTAACTAACTGTTACTACGGATACTTATGTTTTATCATAATCTTACTTTTAATAATGTTGTTAGGTATTTACGAAATATTTGTATGACACGTTAGAATCAATAATTAAACTATGTAGGTACCTACATGCCGACAGGTTAGATTACGACTTTATATACCTACATATAATCACAAGAAATAAATAAATTTGAATATCTATGCATTCTAGATGCTTATTATGTTGAAAATTACCTTCCTTTGTAACTTTTTAATTAAATTTTGAGCAAAAATTAATCTAACTACCAAACATTTCTGGATTTGACCCTATTTGATACAATATAATATTGAATTATCAGATTGGTAAATTTAATTCACCTGTCAGCAAGCATGTGGGTAGGTACGAGTAGATAAATAGTTTTGGGAATATACACGGGGATTCCGGAAATTACATTAAGATGAAGGATCGGTTATTTTGTTATAGGTACAATGTATTGCTTACCCGAATAACCGAACACAGGTTGTTATTTCAACTGAAGCGATTTATTGACATCTGTTCATCTAACTCAGAGGAAACAATAAGTAAAATGATAGGACAGAATTCATCATTTCAGTCCCCTTTTTTGGTAATTAACTTTCAGGCTGAAGACGAAAAGAATAGATTCAAAATTAAAGTCGAAATTAACCTACCTACAGTGTAGATTAATAAATAATTGTTGACGTAGAGATTTTTTTATCTGTGCAATTAAATATAGCCTACTAGCTTTTACCTTGCGTGTGACCGCGCGAGAAAAAGAAGAGAAAGCCTATGTTAGTTACCTAGTCTCCGGTCCATAACCTATCTCCATGCCAAAATCACATCAATCCGCACCAATGTGTGTAAGAGGATAAATGAACAAACACACTTTTGCATTTATAATATCAGAAGATTCGTTTTCAAATGGAACAAAATCATAATTTCATCGTCTCATAAGTAGATTAAAACATTAGCCTAAAATTTTATTGCTTCTATTTAAAAAAAAAAACTTTTTGGTACTTGCGTAGGAGGCAATTAAATGGGATTATATTTTCACCATTTCAGTAAGTCTAACAACTTTTCTAAAAATACGCATCGTAGCAATATAATTAAGTACTTATAATTATTATTCAGTTAATATAAATATTCTACCTGTTTATCATTTAAAATGGTCTCTATTAGGGATCAGAAAGCGCTTTTTAAAACCTTTGGTGAAATAGAACCATCTTACTATTGATAAAGAGAACACGACCCCATATTCCAAAGAGAAATGCTAAGAAAACTTGTATTCAACTATCCTTACCTACCGAACTGAAGATGCCGATATTGTTCAGATTTCCCGAACGCGCTGAAACATTGGGTCTAATAAATATTCCCGAGTGTCGGATCGCTTCCTTTCGCCGGCGAGACGGGTTCTGCGTAAGATGAGGAAAACCACCCAGATTTGTACCATAAACCCTCCTGTCACCGGAAAACAACGTACGGCAAGTGCGATACCATCGGAACCTGCGCGGGAATATGTGAAACAAAGACTTGAAAGATACCTATATTTTACCTATAAAAATTCCTTGATATAAGTATACAAGTGCTTTATGCTGTAGTTATACTTTTTCTGAGATTCTGTTGCACGAGTGTTCTTAGTTCTGTTTTAAGAATATCCGTTCAGTTTCTTGAAATTATTAATTTTAGTTATAAAATTCCGCCCATTTTATTCGCTGGTACTCGCACGCATTAACATAGTTTTATTTTTATTTTTCAAGTATGTCCCTCGATGAAAATTTAATAAGTTCCTCAAATACCAAACATTTATAGTTTCTAATTTGAATCATTTTCAAATAAATGGACCTCATACATTGAATAGGTAATAATAGCAAGAGAAACAATAAGAGTTCAACATGAAAGGGCCTCTCTTGTGTTTTATTTTCGTTTTCAATCAATCTCACTGAATTCACATTAAACAATAAATCATCAGATTACCCATTGATTAGGTAATGAATCTGTCCCATTGGGAACTAAAATGGGAGATTAACAATTATGATACAGGCAGCTGAAAATACAAATCGACTGATTAAATTAAATAGGCCTTTATTCCGAATGTAACTAAAAAGTTATGAGGCATAGCGATTTTTCACCCAAAAAGCAGCTCGAGTGTTACAAGCGTCTATAAGCGGTAACCGCTTACCACCAGGCGGGCCGTTTGCTTGTTTGGCGACTTCATTATATACAATGATATCATAATCTTAGATTTATTGTGGTTAAAAAAGATACTATGATCAGAACTATTTTGTCGTACGGGAACACTTGGCGATCTTTGGGAACCTTCTAGCCTAGCCCCTGCAGCACACCACAACCGATCAACGAATTAATAAGTTTACAACCTGTGGTATATGGTTATGTCACTTACTGACTTTCGGGTAAGATCTATCAAATAGGAGCCCAAAAATATGTTCACCCAAGGACACACCTGAAGATGGCACTGAGTACCTACGGGTGCCTACCTAATCTTTACAAAGATGTTCCTTCGTCTGATTTCAATCAATTTATATCGTATGTACCTAGTTAGGAAAGGTTCTTTTGGAAGAACTTTATGATGCTCAAATCCAAAATAATAACATGATAATAGCAATACCTACTCAAACCTATTAAAACGGTGACAACAAAAGTACCTAGGTATAGGTATACCAAATAAGTTTTACGAAAATGTTATTCCGAAATCTCAAATTCACCTTGTTGAACCGATTTAGGAGGTAGGAATCATAATGTCTTCCCAAGTTGGAACAATATAAGAAACGAGCCCAACTTAATTGGGTCACGAACGAGACGGTGTCGAACATGGACTCCATTAATTGAACCACTTCTTCTTACATAGTCACAAGTTGGACCGAAACGCTTTAAATATAATTACTTGTCATTTTATTCGGGTACGATGATACCGATTTTATTTTTATGTTAATTAGAATATCATTTAAATAAGTTATGTAATTTAGCTTAGTAGGTACAAACATAATGTGCCAAGCCAATACCAATCATAGGGGAAGGTGGGGTTTCTGTTGTTTCTGGGTTGGGCTACTGTCTTTTGTTTGCATGAGAGTGGTATCAAAATTTCCGAATAACAACGATAGCCACTTGTAGGTACACGTAGGGTTAATTTTGTCACATTTCCAGCTTCATAGTATGTTTCAGATAACAGCAACATATCTGTTTCACCTAAAATTGGGCTATATTACGTAACTCCATAGGTAAAAATCTGTCAAATTAGATGAAACAAAAGACAGGTCGATGAAATGCCATCTGAGACAGTATCACCTTTTTTTTTTTTTTGAAAGGACTAAGTTGGTAGCCTCAGATGGCTGCAACAACCTTAACGGACAAATCGGCGAGCGCAGAGGGCTCTCAGCCGGGTAATATTTAGGTAACAACGCCTGAGGGCACCCCCGAATGGGGTACGAACCTCGGCTCAGGGCGTTACCGGGGGAGGGGGAGGACTTTATACGAGTTACGACTAATTGGGGGCGGTCGGATTACTGTAGGCAGCTCGGGCCGCTTGAACGGGACGAGACTGAGTGGGACGTCGCGGCGGTCCTCGCCGTCGAGGACGGTAGCGTGATCGGTAGTGTGTAGTGTGTTGTGTACTTTTACGAGCTTCGTCAGCTTCGATCTGAGCTAATGTAACGAAAGTAATAGCGTATGATAAGGTAATTGGGATTTTAATTGATTAGCATCGTTCTAAATGTTACCTATATGTGATTACGAAATAAACACGACCCAATAAAAATTGTTACCCCTTTTAATAACTTTTTTACTTTAGGTACTTTTCAATTAAACTCGTCAGCTTTATTATTAGTGAAGATTTGGCACAAAGTAGCAATACCTACCCTTTTATCCCGGAAATCTTTAGATCCAAAACAAGTTCTTGCAACATCCAAGGCTTCTTAGATACTAAGAACAATAAACAAAGCTATTAGTTAGAGGGGGCATCATACACGGATTACCGACTATAAAATGTCTGTATTTACATAATATACCAGAGAGTAACGTTCAATTGAAATATACTACTAATAATACTTTTTAAACTCTCGCGAACATAATTCATGTTTATAGTAATGTAACGGGTCTATTCGTTAATTCGTTATGATCGGGTATTAATAGACCAGTTACATTACTATAAACATGAAATATACTACTATTCTCAAGCACTTAAAACAGCTATAGTCGATATATCCCATAGGTTGTTGCCGTTTAATCAAATCAAAATTCATTTAACAAAATTATAATTGTCTTCAGATAATGAATAAGTTAGGTTTAAATGAAAATTATACGGTATTACAGACAACTCAAAGCACCGTTTGATTTATTCCACCGGCACCCTAATGAGCGGAGCGAAAGCGGTGAGTATGACTTAATTTTATTTCAAAAGACATTAAAACTTGCTGTCACAAGTGAAAAATAATCTCACCAGTAAAATTATTGCCTACAAGATGAACGGAGGCAGATAAAACTGGCCGCGGATTAGCTGAAGCACTAGGGATGTGTATCAGAACTGATATACAGCAAACCGATAGTGTTTTTCTTTTACTAGGTACTTAAGTCAAATCTATTCAGGCGTAATCTAAAAGGAGAATCCCTTAGCGACAACACGGGATTGCACTCTTTCCCTTTATTTTGCAGCATGACCTAATTCCGAAGTCTAAAAGTTCTTTTTTTGGTACGGTAACTCGCGTATTTGCAGCTAACTTGCCTCTCCTGATGTGAGTGCTACGTAATAACTTCCACCACTGAATTATACCACCAGTAACCGAGCTTTGGGTCTAAATAAGTTGTTGGCTTAGGACTTTTTATTTAACTTCTTATTAAAACAGCCCATGGGAGGGCCAATGTTTTGAGTTGGAGTTTAACTTAATAAAAACCTTTATCTAGAATGTAAAGAGAAAATCCGACCCGAACAAAGTAAAATAAACCTTGATAGGATCGATCACGTAAAGTTCAAAGGCGTAATATTAGTTAAATCATATTATATTTTACTTTCAGATGTGGCCAACAAAAAGGTATAGGTACTGGTTGTTTTGCCGTGTGTTCCCGAATATGAAATAAGTAAAATAACATGAGTATAATTTAAGTTCAACTTTGTGAAACTTTAACAAGTAGGTAACCATGCTTTGAAATAGTAAACAAACCATAAATTATAACCCTTTGGTAGCTCTGGTTTTTATAAACTCTATCCGTCGCATTTTAAATACAGTATAGCTCTAGGTAATCATTCGACATACCTAAAACGTTTCCTTATAAAAGTTATATTTCAAAAGAGACGGTACAAACAAAAATAAAATACGTAATAAACAATGCTTTTGTATTATTATATTTCATGCGACATTCCTGAGAGCTGCTCGGAAACTGTAATTAGTCCAAGGGGATAAAGAGTGAGACATTTTCTCCGTCCATCTATTTCGAACAAAAGATGTGTGAATTTGTATCACAAAAATATAATTAAAATAAATAATCTATATACACCATTGATTATATGCACCACTGATTATGCACTCATATAACTACTGATTTCATATTCAATAAATTTACAAGTAGGTATGCCATTTGAAAGCTAGAAGCGAAATCTGTAGCATAAAAACACGTTAATATAAAAGTACGCATAAGTAGCTACAGTGAAGAATCGCTTAATTAGAAATGTTGTCGGAACCTACGCAAACTGGCTTGCTTGCTCACGTTACCTCGAGAAACTTATCGCTGAAGCGTGCCCTTTATCCTTTCCATTTAGAAAATATTTATTTAGCATCCTTTCCTTAAGCCCCTGTGCTCAGGTGCGAGATCGCCCTAACTCAAATAAGGGGGCAGCCATTTAAATAAAGCACTTGTTTTCATTACACTTCTGTTTGTACCTACATTTATTATTTTCACCGCAGAAACGAATACTTTATATTACAAAGTGTATACAGGATGATTTTTAATGGGTATATTAAACCGAATACTGCGGATAGTGTAAATCATTATCAATAATTTTACAACATTTCATGAGACTCAGCATTACCATTACAAAGTTATGACAATTTTAAGTTTAGCAGAAATCTCTAGTAAAAGTCTTTACTCGCACTCTGTAACGTAGTGATGGGGCGCGATTAACTTTGTAGCGTATTTTAATGCTAAGTTTTCCACTCAAAAATATTTTTTCATGACCTGTATAATATACCTACTTCAATGCCCTTTCGGCGTACTAGGTTCCGTCCCAAAATCATTCTGTATAAAAAATAGGTGAATCAAAAAAAAAAACTCAACCTGTATAAAAAAATAGGTGAGTAAAAAAAAAAACTTTTATTACATTTTGATGGACCAATTTTTTTTTATTTCTGTTTCAATATGGATAATATATTCAAGATTAAAGTTCGTATTGACGAATCTTGTACTTCCTAAAGGACTGCAGGTGAATTAATAATAAAACTGTATTTTGTACCTGTCTTGTAGTGTATCTAGGTACTATCTATCGTCATATACATCTACTTACTACATTATTTTTTTAATATGTTACTTACATGATAATGATATTATTGTTTTATAAATCATTCAGATTCTAAGTAAGCTACTGAACTGGCATTGAAACTTTGAGTATTTGTTAGTAGTGTTGAGCAGGGCAAAGGGTGGCAGAGAAAGTTGTAATATTATGTTAATAACAAACGAGAAACTAAGCAAACTGATCATATTTACATTATATTGGCTATCTGGGGGTTAACGCCAGGCATACCTATCAAAACTCTGATTAACAAAATTAAAGTTCATATAAGTAGATATATTTAGGTGTTAAACTTTAGGTACACAGTACGCATAAATATCAAGCACGTAACAAATATTTTGAAACGGCTGAGCGGATTTTTTTGAAACATAGGTATAAACACTCTCGATTAAGTCACCTTTCAAACAAAAAACACTAAATTAAATCGGTCCATCCGTTCAGGAGCTATGAAACCACAGACAGACACACACACATACAGACACGTCAAATTTATAACACCCCGTTGCGACGTGGGTTAAAAAGTCAAAGATTTTTTTATAAATCCTTTAAAGTTGTATTAAACGTTTACAGGATAACCGATAAACGTTCAGGAACCGGATAAACAAACAAACTATGAACGAAGTCATGCGTGACGGGAACCGCTCGAATTTTAATATTATTTCCCTACGAATAACAATAACATAGAAAGAGGTCTGTGGGCGGAATCGAACCTACGAACATTCACCATGCGAAATTAGTCCCTTGAGCGTTCGGAAGGATTTGGTAACGATTACGGTTATTGCTAAATAATTCAGATCTGTTTTCATGGCCTTGTAACCAATTTTGTAAAACGTATCCGACGTTCGCATGTTACTAGCTCCTATTACTATGCACCACTTGTTCTTACATAGGAGGACATTCTTACATTTCAAGATGGCTCTTTAATTGAATCTCAATAATAATCCCTACTCCACAGTATCAACTCGAGGCGTTTTGTATTCTTTGTATGAAACTCCCTACTGCAACGCGCACTAATCGCATCGCCTAGGGACAAGCTCACGAACAGCTTCGCCTAGCTTACGGCTTGGCGTCAACCAGCGTGCAGCGGTCGGCGAGCCGTAAGTGCGGCTTCGCCATCATCGCCTAGCTTCGCATGGCTGATGCGCTTTTGTTACGTGTTTACGTTAGGTTGACGCCTGGTTGACGGCGCGGCGAAAGGCGATACGGTGACGATCCCTTTCCGAGTTGATAAGTGTGCTGACTCCTTTAAGCACAACTTGTACCTACTATGATAACCAGATAACTGATGAAAGCACATTTTATTAGAAATATATACAGGATGATTACCTATATTAGGCCGAATACTGCAAATAGTGTATATCATTATCGGTAATCCTATAAAATTTCAGGAAACATAGCATTACCATTACGAAGTTATGACAATTTGAAGTTTAGCATAAATCTCTGCACAAATATTGGTCTTGAATAGGAAACGAACCTACTTACCAACCATGCCAACTGATCTATGAAATAAACTTAATAAAAAACCTATTCATAATTACACAGCGAGGTATCAGTAAGAATAGGGTATGACATTTTTATATCCTTGCTATTGATTATGCAGTGAATAAATTCTAGATTTGCTTCAAATGTCATTGAACTATTCTATGGTATGAATTCTCCATGCCAAGTCAAAGGCTTTATTCGCTTTTAGCTTTGGTGGCTTGGTAACCCAACAAAGTGAAATAAAGCAACACGACCCAACCCATTGCATTGTTCTGAACCTACCTAGGTACCTACCTATTATTTTTATTCCTTTCCGCATCGGAACAACCATCGTGCTGGAGAATGTTAATTAAGCGATTCACCAATACCTAAAGAGTAGATATGTAGGTAATGTTATTCTTAGATGTAATGTGGACGATTATAGTTTTAGTTAACTTCCCAAGAATAACCGAAGTACCTACAGGATTTGGTTTTCATCGATTATTAGGTAACAAGTTAGTGATATTGCCGCAAATAAAATAAGGACCTACATAAGATTAACATCCAAAATCAAATATATTATTAACTTAGTTAGACATCATGGCAAACAAATAACGCAAATTAAAAATTTAAGACAATATACTACTTAAAGAAAATGTCGACCAGTTACAACACAAATAATATAATACCTAATCTTGAGTAAAATTCGGACATCTATATCTTACGGCTACAGTAGGTAGTACCTATCTACAGATGGCTTAAAAATGACTGATTTATTTCATAGAAATAAAATAATATTTAATATTCTTAAGCTCCTTAGTTTATTGTATGTAATGCAAGCATCAATCAAGACACAAAAAAAAATGTTATAACTAATTTCAGTTTTAAGTCTACTTTTGCAATAATGTAAATCAGGTTTAAGCTCGCCCACGAACCTAAGGCTTACTTCCCACCATGATATCTGTGTATTAAGATTACGTTAAGATTTATATTTGAAGGATTCTACTGAACGGCTACTGATTATCATAAGGTCGATTTAATAAAACTTACCGACTACAAATAACAAGGACATTATTAATCACCGCAAATCTTCATTCTACAAATGCAATGCAAGGCTTCATCATTTACAATTTTATTGTACCTAACAATAAACATTACCTACCTTCCAATCAAAAACTGAGCTTTCAATTCAAGAGAAAATGCAATAGCGAGTGACACGAAAAGGCCCGCAAAACCAATATTGTTCCACTTGGTCCACTGTACTTAGTACAAAGCTTAGAACCACTCGAAGATCAAAATGGGGAGTCGGTTTTTGTTCGCTTTAATTAAGTCACGAACGTCACACAGCGGTTGGGCCGATTCCTTAGCACAGGTAATCACGATCGGGAAAGCATTAATTCAAAACTCTAGTACCTATGCCACTTGAGCCGGATTGCTAACGACCTCACTTGAGCACGTCGCAAAACGAACACTTTCAAAATAAGGACGTAGCGTAGGTGTTCCGCGCTACGCTTGGGAATTCAAACATTTTGGCTAAATACTGTTTTTCTCGATGACAAATCTCTGTAACGTAATTATTTCACTCATATTTTTGAGCTATTCCATCCTATAGTAAGCTTCTATTGGTGCCTTACTTTATGATAGTGTCTGTCTATAATTTAGAGCGTAACCTAAAAGGAAAGCGTGACTATCAACGCACAGCTCAAACGACTGGACGAATTAAACTGAAATTAGTCATACCTACAGATAGCTATTATGACGTAGTCATCCGCTAAGAAAGGATTTATGACAATTCAAAATATAATGATATAATGATCGCGGATGAAACCACGGGGCGCTAGTAAATTATAATGAGAAAGTTTTTTTTTATTCGACTTAGGTCGATTATAGTTGATTATAATCAGGGGTTTACCATGACATATTAAACCCAGACGACTGCTAATGCGAAATATATAGCGCCGTCAAGCTAAATATCCACTAAAATTCTTGCTATATACAAAATTAATAAATATAACAGGAGAAATATTTAACTGTTTATACCGGAAGCTATTTATTTTCCAAATAGGTCGATTTCAGTTGAGTTTCAATTCTAATTAGAGAAAAACAGGCAATCTGTATAGATTTTAATTTAAATTGAGTTGTCATGAATAATTTAAAGGCAGGCTTTTCAATTTGTTGGAATCCGATGACAAATTAATTTATGAAACAAATTCATTTAATAGTTAATTGTTAAAACATTGGCAAATTATGTTACTGAAAAAGTCTTTAAAACTTTGTATCTACCTATTAGTTTGTGTTTATTACATCTGTGCTATTAGGAAGGTACCTACGGCAAATTAAGTCAGCCTAATAGGTATATCATTAATTGAAACATCAGCATAATAATGTAGACATACAAAAGTTGTAAGACAAGTTGTAAGATATTAATAACTGAGCAACTAAACTACAATAAACATAAAAGAAGGTAAACTAAACTATAATGAAAATTAAATTAAATTAAATTAAAAAAAATTGACCCCTTCGGCATGGTTCTGAAAATGCTAGCAGCATTTCGTCGCTGTATTGCAATCTAAATAATAAACCATTAGACTTTAGTTTGCCAAAATCCACTTCTCCACTTTTACTATGGGACCAACCCTAAAATCACGAAAAGAAATCAAACTTTTCATACAAAACATCAATCTTGTTCGCAATTCATAGTTTAGCATTAGAGACTCGTTATACAGAAGACCACTATGGATAAGTCACTGTAGTAGGGCAATTTGTGGTACCCCCCAAACTAACATCCTCAATTTGAAAATCTGTCACCAAGCACCTTTTAGAGCCAGTTCTTTATAGGCATTGTGTACCACATTCGTCCACATCTTGAAATTGTGGTCAAATAAAAGCTTGTACCTACATAGTAAAAAAAAAACATAACTCACACAGTAATACCCATGTTTCTAATGATTGCATATCCATATAGATTAGGTATACTTACTTAGTTAATTAATTAGTGTTCTTGCCTAAGAGCTAATCTATTTCCGGGGTTTGTGTTCAGCCTGCGCTAGTTTGATGTGCTAATGAGCGAAATTAACGTTTATTCGACGTCAATAAACGTCAAACGTCACTTTGTCGGAGGCGCCTGACATAGTTAGTGTGTACCTGCTATACGTATGTGCAGTAGACAATCTGGGCGACCGGTCCTTTGTTGTTGATTATCGGATGTTAGCTAAACGTTAGTGCTAAAGAATAGAGTAGATAACTAAATAATTGAGATAAAAACTGTCCAAAATATAGTGTCGATTAGATTTCAATCTTGCCTGCCTAAACATTTTTCGGAAACGATGCATAGAAAATGGATAGCCTAGGTCAAAGACAACTTACTTGTTTAATTTTCTTCAAAAAATTGACTTTGAAAGCCTCGTAAACTGATTATACACTCTATCCAGAACACATTCGAGTGTCACATCTGTAAGTATTCACTTAAGATTACACCATCTATTCAATTTATGCATACTGTAATACATACAATAAATCGTTATTAGCCAACCTGAGTAAGGTAATCCAACAACAGCATAGTGTGAAAAGATTCATAAACAGACCGTAAAAATGTTCCAGTGCCGCATAAAAATTTTCGAGATTACACAATAAATCTTTGTACGCGTCATAGAGATGCATGCTAGTGTCGGTGCCGCGCTGTGAAGTCGCACCCAGCCGGCCGGAAAATTGCAAACTACCCTACATATACGCCTATCTGTATTTAGTAGCCTCATTCACTACAATGCAAAGGGAATTAACTGGAAATTATGACGAGATTTGCATCGTTGAAAAGTTGCTTTGTGAAAGGATGATGCAGTTCTACAAAAGGCTTTGTGTAATTGTTACTACGAGAAATCTTAATACAGAATATTCGCTGCTGTACATAAGCGGCTGAGGAAAAAATGCTTCGTCCCATTAATCTGATGAGTTTTAAGATCTATTCATTGAATATAATACTACATTCAATTGATTTAAGGTTTCAACATAAAGAAATAATAATGTGCATTCGTTACATATGTGATTTACATGTAGACGTTGCAAGCCATAGTGAACCTATTTATTCTGCTCTGCTTACATATTAAATTACTTTTACGAGTAACTTCAGTACGTTGCATCTCCGCTCGCTGCAGTACATTACAAAATTATGATTTACACTCCCGTGCTCCTGAAACTTTTATTCACTTAAGTGGCAGTACAAATACGTAGTTTTTTTATTGTTGTACAAACAAATTAGTGGCATTAAAGTTAAAGAGCCGGAGATCACTTTCGTTGTAATTATTTACTTACCAAATTACGTGTTGAGAAGTTTTTAACACGGTTTTATCTTGTAACATAACAAATTAACGATGTAATAAAGACAATTTTAATCTACTTCTAATTTATCGTATCGAAATGAAACTTTGTATGTATATGTAGTTTGGATTACAATACTATAATTTAGTATCTAGGAGCTGATCTGATGATGCAGCCAGTAGATGTATAGTGGAACTCTTCAGTGGCTATAGCGTATTTTTTAAATAATAATTAAAGTTAATAACGGTTAAAAATATTGAATATAAGATATTCAATAATTTTAAGAATATTTATAATCTGTTAAAAAGAACAATAGACTGAAGCTGAAACACAGATTAACTACGAATCGCTTCGCATACCTGTCTACTGGAGAATTGTACTACGACGTAGCAGTCCGTAGTACCATTCGTAGCAGCTATAAAAAACTACGTGTAAAACTGATCATAAAAAATTATATAAGATACTTCAAGCAAGCAAAACTATTTTATTAAAATATTTTTATATTATTTGTATACGATAAGCGAATAAACTCAAATAAAAAACCAAGTAGTACGATCATTTTGGCACAATTGAAAACGTCCGCGGCAGACATCCGCTAATCATCCAAATGGAGGAGGTACACGACGTTTAAGCTAAATTTATAGCGTCGAAATGAATCGCACTCCAAACCTAAGAACCGAGTAGGTACTCTTGAATATACTTCATTAAGTAAATGAATGGCAAGTGACGTGACAGCTGTTCTGGTGATCATTGGCACTGTTAAACCTCTCAAACTTAGTTATAACATGGTTATAACTTACTAAGTTAGCACCAAACAGCTGTGACATTATCAAAATAAATTAATAGGCACAAGCCTATACGGGCTCGTTTTCTACAAAGAAAACGAGCCCGTTACTTATCTATTAATTGATATGAAAAAATCCTATGAATTTTATTTTTATAATGATAACTGCAGGTATATCAGGCTACCTGCCAGATGTTTCTGGGGGAATGGGGGTTTCGAAAATACGAGATGCTACGAGTACCTATATGCAATGTACTTATATAATAAGCAACTGACATTGTTTTGTTGAGTAGGTATCTACCTAGGTTGAGTAAGTTTTTGAGGATGTGAAGATGATTTTTACTCTTTCCCCCAAATACTTACTACTGAACGGATTTTGATAAAAGTTAATATAACAAATAGGCTACTTTATATGCCGGGAACACAGGTGAAACCGTGGGGGCCAGCCAGTAATAAATAAACGTGAGTGTCTGACTGAAAAGCTCAGAACGTAAAACATATGTGTATGTTCCATTTAGGCACAAACCCATGGGAACACTGTACTTAAGAAAGTATCTACAGTCCTTGCCGGTTTCATCCGCTTTTCCGAGATAATCCTACAGTAGCACATTTTTCTGCAGTCCATGCAACCCTCTACCAAATATCATCAAAATCGATTCGGTAATTTAGCTCTAAAAAATAAGACTTATTTTCCAATATTAGGATTTTGAGAAATCACTATCTAGCCTGTATCTACCATTCAAAACTGTCTACCAATTACAACATTCAACACTTTTTCTCTTTTTCGTTTTCACGTTTTTCGTTTTCAGAACGTGTTGGCAAGTTATCCAGGTCACGTCTCGGACCGTTGATCGCCATAGTTCCAAACAGCCAGCCAGGTAACCTGCCCGTGGAATAGAGTTGACGCAGGTCGCTGTATACTACACATAAATCACGTCAACGTCATGACACCGGCACGTCACTGACTAGTGCTATATACCTATTGAAAGTTTTTTAACGAGACTGACCGGAGACTTGATCGTAAATTTACCGTCATGTCAATGATCAGTCATAAAATGTGTTCTCTGGCAATTCGTACAATAACGATAGAGCAGTGTTCTTTACGAACTTCTCGAGTGGGAAAGTATTTCTACCTTATAGAATACCTACCGCAGCCAAATAACGTTCTTGCGCGTGAGTAAGGTCATCAGAGTTTATCGGGAGAAAGGATCCTGGGTCAGTAGCGCGTAAGTGATCAGTGCGAATATTTTCTACGCGGTCGCTCTCGGGTAGTGACTGGCCAGTCCCTTGGGTAGTGTTGCAAACGTCTATAGGCAACGGTAACCGATTACCACCACTTGTTTGCCGACGTATTTATAAAAAAAACCCGGATAAATCATTCAATGTTTCTTACTTTAACACACAACGATATATAAAATGCGTAGATTTATTTTTATAAGCAGTCATTACTTTATTAAGAACCTTGTTTCAGGCATACTGCCAATCGTTCTACACCTGTATTCTATGGGTTAGTAATTCGAGCAGATCTTTCAATGCCCTCCGCATCCAATATAATAATGGGTTCAGGATGTTGCTGGGGTTGCCTCGTTATTGCAGTGCATCGGGGATGTTTGCTGAGGCCAATATTGACTGCTTTTATTCAATATTAAGAAAAAGAGTGGCCTCCCTGATGCGTCGCGTGCGGGACAGTACTAGCAGCCTCCTGAACAACTTGTTAGATAGACATGATTCTCTGATTGTGCGGCACTGGAACTCCGTGCACATGGGCTCCAGGGTCGCCCATATCAATTTAAAATAATATTTTAGAATAGCTCTGTACCACTAACATAGCTTATAAGTGATTACTAACATAATATGGATGTATATCTGATCTAAACAAATAAATAAAATAAATAAAAATTACTTTTCATAACTTGATAATGTTATTATTTTTTTCTATGTAACATTTTCTCGTAAGAATAGATTATGGATTCTATATTAAACGTAAAATGGATCATTAAGATAAGAAACGAGAAAGACTGTACTTAGATTCATTATGAATTTATTGCAATAGAAACGCGAGACAATAGCTCAGACTGAGGTAGCTACCTATATTGGAAAACTGAAAACGTAACTCGTGTGTTTAACAATAAGGTTTAAAATGCATTGTTTATGGGTTAGTAGCCATTGTATAGGTAATAAGCCTACTATAGAAGGCTGGTAAGGGCTCTTGGGCGGGCAGCGCCCTGGCGGCGGCGGCCTGCCGCTCTTGGCACTCGACCTAATGAAACGTAGACACCCATCAGAGCAGCCGTACACTCACATCTCGTCGCCATCTTCAGTAGTAAAACGCTTATTCTCACTAAGTTAGCGACGATTTTCTTTTGTCAGAATCTTGCTTTGACGACGATTTAACTTTTGAAAACAATTGCATTGCCAAATGTATGTTTATTTATACGAAACTAAGGATAATTTTAAAATAAAATCATTGACCAAATAAATCCTGATACGGTAAGTTACGGTAAATAAAACAATACAGTCTTTGTTCGTTGTTTTTAATGCATCTTATTGACAGATGTTTAGCTACCAATGATAAATTTATAATTGCGATGATACCTACCAATGGGTCACATTATGAAACAATTCAACTAGCGTACAAAATTAAAGTTTTTAAATATAGTAGATCAATCCAAAACTATACAGCCTCGATGACTACGTAATGCGACCACTGGACTACGTTAAAATCGAGTATACAGATTAATAATGACTTTATCATGACTCAAGTTCTTTTCATATAGAATTACATCCCATTCGTAGCGATTTGCTACGGTCGTAGCACTCTCTACGAATTTCTCAATAGCGGCTTCTATATAAATAGAACCTCTCATATATGAGTTACAGAGGTATACAAATTTAGTAACTTTATAGCATATGAAGAAATGTAATCAGTAGAAATTCTAAGAGATTACAAGATACCTTAGCGTAAATTTCACAATTATATTGATATGGCATCTTCGTGTAATAAATACTAAATATTTTTTTCATATCAATATATCCGAATAGATACAATTAAAATCTTAATATATAATACGGTAACTTAGTGTTGAATAGAATACCTATGTAAGTAGTCTTATGTAGCTTATAAAGTAATGTTCGTAGTTAAGAAAAGCAGAATATATTAATATTAAGAGATTTTAGTCAACATGGTACATAACGAACAAATCGTAAATGACATAAATATTTAGTCAGTAATTAATATGTAGATAAATACAAATCACCTGCATGGCGATTGTCTATCTCCGATTCCGATTACGAGGTCCCTCGTAATCATCTTATAATTTTGGTATTGTCTATCTTTTTTTTTTGTTTTTTTTTTATATCTTAGAAGAACAACAACTGAACTGCGATTGCAATTACTTCTCATAATAATTAATCATTTGAAATTAGTCATCGGAATAAAAAAAAGATAGACAATACCAAATATTTTATATGATTACGAGGGACCTCGTAGTCGGAATCGGAGATAGACAATCGCCATGCTGGATATCGAAAAAATAGAACTGAAGAAATTTAGTAATAGGATATCTAAATAAATCAGTAGGTAATACGAAATGTCTTTTATGACGCTATTAAGGGCAAGAACACAATTACATCAAGCCTCTGACTTATGTCTCCGACTTTATACACTAAAGCTCAATTTCACCAACGTCGTATAGAATTAACAACCGGGTTTAATATGTTTTGACAGATTAATTTTAATTTAATTTAATTTAGATCAAGTAGATTAAGTAGATCATTTGATGCTATGAAACCTTTGCTTGCATAGTGCAGTATTTCATACAAAACTCTTTCATACAACTCCATTTAACATTTAATATTCCTCTATTTTTCTGTATTTGGGTAATTTTATTTTTAATTCCTGTTATCTATGTAAATATATATTTATGTTCGTTCTCTGTGTATACATGTGTTTGGATTTCGATCTGGCCTCAAAACTTATCTTGTACCTGTTAGTATGTAATTTTGATTGTTATCTATTGTGTGTACAAAATAAATAAAAAAAAGATTCTCTATACTAATTCTGTCACATAGCTATGTTTAACCAGTGGGTTAGTGCTATATGAAGATGGTGCAATTAGGCCTAAACCGATCACTGCGCAGCTCCATGTGTAGTCACAGCGCACTGATACATAGCCTTCATCTTTCCTTAAGGTGAATGGGCCGCATTTTGAATTTTAAAGAACCACTAAGATATGTTTACAATACACTGAAAAAGTACATGCAAGTTCTCTAGTATGAAAGCCGCATCAAAATCCGTCTTAAAGTTTTCGAGACCACACTAAAGAGACTTCGTTTTACAACAATGCAAGGAAAACTACACATGTATTACGTCATATAAACAGATACCAATTTTATTAAAATCCCGGTACTAAAATAAATAATTATCATTGTATTTATCACTTCAAATATTGCCCTTCCTTATTTTACATAAAACTACAATAACTACACAATGTACATAATAATTATTGGAAACTTACTCTAGCTTACGAGCTACGCTACAAATGTAAAGCAAAACAAACAATCTACATTCTGGGAATGTTTTTTAACGTTTTATAAATGTTACAACTACTTATATACAACAGAAATTATAAAAAATATATTGTGATTCAAATTAATAGTTACTACATACATACCGCTTGAGTTGAGTGCGGTGGTGTTTGCGATGCGTATTTGGAATATATACCTTGATCCGACGCTATAGAGTTGAACTCGGGTCGTCATCATCTTTTTGCCAGTAAGAGGAGGCTATCTGTGTATATCTCCGTCCCTTACTAAACTGGCGGAGACAAGCGAGACAGGAGAGACGTAATTTTAGTAAAAAATATGGTTTTATGTTATTTAAAAAGACACTAAGCCTTTTTTTAAAAAGTAAGAAAACTATTCCCTTTCTAATGGATTTTAGAATGTATGTTAATATATTTTTTTTAAACTATTCCCCTTCACATATTCTCTAGTTTAACATACATTTTTTCCAAATCTCTTGGAACAAAGAATACAGAGAAAAACGCATTTTAGAATCATCATTTCACGTATAGCATAGACTTAAACTGGGGTCTGCGCAATATGTACTCCTCCATTCCGCCCTTGTATCTTATCAAATCATCTCTCACACAATCCATCCATCTCGTTTTCGGTCTTCCTGATTCACTTTCATATTCATAACTCTTTTAGTCACATGAGTTTCATCCCTCCTTATAACATTATGTCCAACAAACAACAAACGGTTGAGCTCGGATCGTAGTTGAAATAAAAAATACTGGCAAGATTATCATTTGAAACTATAGTTTGGTATTGTAATGCAGTTCAGTTGAATTTGCAGTTGGGTACACCCACTGCAAATTGCAACACTTTTATGATTAAATTACTTAAAAAACCACGAAGTGACATTTCTAACGTTACCCAAATCATCCATGTCGATTTTAAGTAAGAAGATTTTAATCCCGACGCCAGCGTGACAAGAGCCGTCGCAAAAGTTAGGTCACGATACAATTTAAAGGGGTAGTCCCCTACCTTTAACCTAATCCTAACCTAACTTTAGTGTTAGGTTAGGATTAGGTTTAGTTTTTTAATTTCAAGGTATCATATTTATATTATTTTATATCCGCGCAACGCGAACTCTGACGTCACAAGCGTCTTTTCTATCCAATTTGATAAAGTAAACAGTCCTATGGAGTTTATTTCCTTATTTTAAATTTCTCAAAAAATTACACTTTTAACTAAAAATCCATTAATATATTTGTCTTTATGTAAAACACTCTACCTGCAACCGTACAGTACAACCACAGTTACACAAACACTAAGCTTCAATATCTAAAAATATCAACGAAATGGAGATTCTTTGGAAGAGCAATGACAACCACCTGATGACTACAACTTGACACTGAAGCAATAAGACTAGCTTACAACATCGACTCACGGTATTTACACACAATCCTAATATCCACGAAAAAATGTACAGTCGAGTACGAAAGCATATCAACATTATCTTAGGCGTCAAATAATAAAAAACATAACATATACAAATAATTTATAACAATAAAAAATATCCGAATTGGATATCGACAGTCGTTGTAGTGTCGCGAGGATATAACACGATTACGTATATTATGCAGCTTTGAAAATTAAAACTAACTTGACTAAAATGATTGATGTTTGGCATTATTATTACTGGGTAGTTAATTTTATGAACTTTATAAATTAATAGTACAAAAAATACATTTTGACCTATGCATGTCTTTTATAATTCGATATGATGAGAGTATTTTGATGATTATAATAATGTTTTCCATCACAGATACATCGATATCAAGAGATTCTATAATCAATTATATTTCGAAAAGGGTTGCCATTTATGGTATCAGACTTATTACGTGCATTTATCAAGGATCTAATTATACGAGACAAACTGTAGTACTTATTATAAAAATCGTAACGCTTGCCGTCACAAGTGTACATAAAGTTAGGCCACTAAATTAAATAGCAAACACGTGGGCATACAAACGTCGTATTCGGGCGATACGTCTCTGATTCTGTCGGGTTAGAGCGGTTGAGGGGTGGTCTCGCCCGGCAGGGAATGTACGCGCGCCGACAGTAAGTTGTGCAGGATGAACACTGCCGGCTTTGGGCTGCCTTCCATGTCCAATTCCTGATGATAAAAGTGAAAATTTGGATCATGATGAAAATCTGCCGCTAGGCACATGGCTGCTGCACTAGATAACCAGTCCCCTTCTAGGCTATGTGTGTTTACCACATTCTGCCACATGAGTTGATGATGATTAAGAAAAATTCCACACTGTATATTACAGTTAGAGAGATGGTATAATTATAGGTAGGTATAGTATACTAACGAGTGTGTCAGTGTCAGCGAAGTGCAGCCAGAGATGGTCGTGGTCGTCGTCGGCGGAGGCCCGCAGCGCGTGCAGCGGGCGGCGGTAGAGCGCGCGCGCGCCCCCGCGGCCCAGCGAGCCCGCCGCCTCCCACACGCACACGCCGCCGCCGCCCAGCGACAGCCGCGCGCACACGCCGAGGTACCGACAACCTAACATACCATATTTTTTAATACACCATACACATATACACACATTCACGTCTTTTTTTTTAACCTCACTGGAACCTTATTATAATTTGAAACTGACAATAAGACCAAATAAAAGGGATTTGATTGTTATATTGAAAACAAAGAAAAAAAACACAGAAATAGGAACACCGAAAAAGAGACGGATGGATTAGTAACAAAAGTCTTTCTCATAACATCTTTCACATAATGTTTCCGCATAACTTCCTTGCTGTTCAACTTGACACTGACAAAATACACAACGTGTGATGCCATAAAGAAGAAAAAATCTTTCTTGTTTTGGTTTATTTTTGCATTGGGTTCAGTATAATTTCAAGGTGATCCCATATTAATTTATGATATTTGAAGGAGGCTTTACCATTTTTTACCAAAAGTTAATTATTATTTACCCACACTAAATTTCATCATCTCAAATTTTATCAAAAACAAAAATATCCAACTTACGAAAAGTGAACTCGGGCTGTGCCCTGACGGCGTGATGTGCCCCATCAACGAGTGCCCCGGCGACCGCGGCGAGGTCGTGCGGGGTGTCTGCCCGCAGCGGGCGCACGGCCAGGCCGGCGGGGGTGCCGGCGCGCACGCCCAGCGCCGCCGCCGCCCCGCCCGCCCCGCCCGCACCGCCCGCACGCCTCCACCACGCCAGCCGGGTCGCCGCCAGGCTCAGCGTCTCAGTGGGACTACACCATGCTTCCGCTGACCATGGGGCCGCTTCGTATAATCTACAATACGTTATTTATACTGCATGATTTTTTTTGCCATCTCAATTTTTTTAGGGATTATTACAGTCATCACTATTAACGACTTTTACTATGGGACCGACCCTGAAAATTTCGTAACTTTTCATGCATTTTGACCGATAAGCTTTCTAGATTTGTTCTTATGACGTAAAGATAGGGATTATTGTATGGGAACAACGAAAAAAAAACTTATTTTAAGCTTATTTGGTAGTTATTTAGGAGGTTTTTAACTCAGGTTCAAGCCCGAGGGACTACTAGAACTATACATGTAATCAATCTGAAAACTCTACCTGCTTTGGAGTTTATTTTTTTTTAGTTTGTCAGTCGCCAACACATCAGACTATACTTTTTTGTTGCAAAATAGCTCCTATTACAACCACTATTTTTAGATATTCTAAAATCGCAAACTGAATTTAACTGACCTCAACTCGCGATCCGTAATTGCAACGAAAGTTGGCTGCCATCCTTCTGCGTCATCTGAGCTATCCGAGCCACCTGATGCACTCATCTGTACAGATCAAACGATAAATTACTGCATATTTATTTACCAAATAAAACTGCGTGATTGACTAATGTATTACTGACTCACTCGCTGCCAAAAATTACCACCTTTGAAAAGGTGATTATACTAATCTGAAACAACCAACAAACTTCGCAATCGCAACAATCTTCGCAAAGTATAGATTGCAACCAATAGCCTGCATATTACGATAATAGTTATGGTAATTAAATTAGTTGGCTGGTACAAATAGGCTAACTAGGGTAATAGTACACACCTAATACATAAACAATCAAGAGTATATATATTGAAATAATAACTGACATGGTCCTGTGGGGGTCGGCGTGCTAGCCAGCCAGCGTACTTGACTTCGCCGAGCAGCGGGCGCAGACTGGGGCGGGCACGGGCGAGGGCCGCGCGCGCCGCCCGCCGCGCCGCCGCGTGCAGCGCGCGGTGCCAGCCCGCCGCCGCGCCCGCCGTGCCCGCGCGCAGCGCCAGCGCGTGCACGCCGTCCGGGGAGTACACCTCTATCGTGCGCTCCTCTGTTTACATTTACATTATCATTGTTCTTATAATAATAATAATAATAAAGCTTTATTTTTCCAAACAAATTATCTACATAGCAGTTATTCTATACACGTTTTTTTTTATAAATATATTAAAGTTAAATTATTGCTTGGACCCCATCTGGGTAAAAGCCTCCTCCATTTTTTTCCAGTGAACTCTGTTTTTTGCAGTGGTTAGCCAGTTTTCACCGGCCACCGAGATTATATCGTCCACCCATCGTTTTCGTGGTCTGCCTATATTTCTTTTTCCCAGTGGACCGGTCCATGTTGTAGTTCGTTGGGTCCACCTTTTATCTGTAATTCTAGCAATATGTCCTGCCCATTGCCATTTCAGTTTTAGGGCATGTTTAAGAGCATCGGTAAGTTTAGTTTTTTGCCTTATATCTTTGTTCTTAGTTTTTTTAATCCTTTTTAATTTCAGTATACTTCTCTCCATTGCATGTTGTGTTGTCTGTATCTTATTTCTTACTTTGTTAGTATACACCCAGGTTTGGCATGCGTAGGTGAGGCATGGTAGGATACATGTTTCCATCACTGTTTTCTTTAATTCCATGCCGAAATTTCCCTTCAGTATATCTTTTCGTGCCCAAAAGTTCTTCCACGAGTTTGAAATTCTTCTTTCTACTTCCTCCTCGTTACTGTTTGTCTTGAATGAGAGCTGCTTTCCTAGATATATATAATCTTTGACATAGTCAATTACGGTTCCTTCTATTTGGATTGGTTTCTGGAGACTGTTTGACATTATTTTTGTTTTTTCGGCATTCATGTGTAGGCCTGTTTGTTTACTTACTTTGTTCAGATCCTGCATCATTAGTTCCAGCTCTGAAGATGATTTAGCAAAGATGGCTATATCATCAGCAAATCTTAAATGACTCAGGTGCTTTCCATTTATCCAGATGCCTTTGTTTTTCCACTCCAGTCCCTGGAATATCTCTTCTAGCACTGCTATGAATAGTTTGGGTGATAGGGGGTCTCCTTGCCTTACTCCTCTATTGATTGCAAAGTCTTCTCCCGTTTTCTCCAGTTTTACTTTGCTTGTACTGTTTAAATAAATATTTTTAATAATATTGACATATTTAGTTTCTACATTGCAAGCTTGAAGTGTTTTCCAAATCGAGTTGTGGGTAATTGTATCAAAAGCTTTACAGTAATCAATGAAGCCTATATATAGAGGTTGGTTAAATTCCTTAAATTTCTCTATCAGTTGTTCTAGTGTTTGTATATTGTCAATTGTGGAAAATCCTGATCGGAAACCTGCCTGTTCAAGTGGTTGTCTCTTTTCTATTTTTGCTGATATTCTATCCAGAAGCATGGCTGAGAATATTTTATAAATGTTGGCCAGTAAACTAATGGGTCTGTAGTTGTTGATATCCACAGGATTTCCTTTTTTATAAAGTAGGATTATTTCTGACTTGCACCACTGTAGGGGGACTTTTTCTTGATTGAGTACCATGTTGAATAATTCTGTTAAAAAGGGCAATAGTAAAGGGGCCCCCCCTATCATTGTTCTTATCATATCATAATTATGCCTGGCCTTTCATGGTAGGCCTGATCCTGATTTTTTTTAACGTGGTGTTGCATATTTTCCATGAAAATGTCTATTCACTTGGCCTATCATAGGTAGGACTAATAAATAGTAGTTTTCTTTAAATTTTATGGCTATTTTAAAATCACAACTCTTAATACCTGAAAATCCAAAATGAAGCCTTTACTAACCTGGATCATGGTGGCGCAGATTCTTAGCGACGCACGCCATCAATAACGGAACATAGCGCGTATCGGCGCGACGACGACGCGGCGAGGGTGGCGATGGCGGCGCCTCCACCATATACCCTCGTTGTAGCTCCCAGCCCACTTCGCTGATGATAGATGCCTTGCGGAAGTATGGTGTCACCTCTCGAAGATATTTCACTGCAAAATTCAATGTTGTTTTTAAAAGAATCTAAGTTTAATTAATACAAATTTCTGTAAAAAAAAAAACATTTTTCGTACAAGCTCACTAATCTAGAATAGGATCAAATCTGACAAAAACATTGAGCCTGTCCAGTCAACCTGATTACCTATAAAGTAGAAAATCTGTTACCAACACCCATCAGTGCATTCCAGCAATTACCTAGTTACCTTCAGGTTATATGTGCTCACAACCTAAGTTGTCATTGCCACTTACAAGATTATTGTTTCCTATTTATTAGTAGGTTCATATTACAATATCTAACTAAGAATGGGCTGTTGTTTTTAATGGTTACATCCATACATACAAACTCAACATGAATCAAACTATAACTATGTGTCGAAACATCTGTTGGGTTAAATAATAAGGTCACAACCAATTGAAGGCAATTATGACAGCATTTGGTATATGATGGCGCAATTATAAGCTCACCTTCTAGCTGAACCATTTTTCCGGCTCTTTTTAATGCTTTAACAGCTTCTTCATGAGTAGCATCCTTCAAATCTTCACCATTCACTGACAGAATAGCATCACCAACATACAGCTGTTCTGTAAGGTCTGCTGCCATGCCCTTGAATATTTTTGATATCAATATTGGCATATTGTTCTCTATACCACCCTTTATAGAGATCCCCAGACCATTGTTGTCTGATTTAACCACTTGCACTAAACGTTTTTGATTTGCAATGGCTTCTGGTACTTCTGTAAAATCACTGTTTGGCGTCTCAACATTATTATTGTTGAGGGTGCCGTTAAGAGTTGTAGTTGCATCGTACCCATCGTCCAGACACACACTAAAGTAATCGTCCTCCAATGAACAATGTACTCGGTACCACACACCTCGCACCAGCGTCTCCAGGAGACCAGACCGCGCACAAGTAGCATTAGGGCTATCGCTACCCCCACTAGATGCTCCGTTTTCTACCATGATTTAACTGGTATTAAACACGACTAATAGAAAAAACACCAAGATCCTAACTGCGCAAGAACGAGAATCGCCGAGGTGAAATTAAATTTCTATAATCGATTTGTAATACACATAATAACGACCTAGCACTTAATTTAATTTATAAGTATAACGCAGTTTCAGATAGATCGCATTTTATCAATTTAACAATTTTTACTACACAATCAATAAACAATACAAACAACTTTAATCTTTTTTGATTGTTTTTTGACGCAATTTTTGACTGACTGACTGAGACCGAAGAATGATGATCATCCATTCAATTATTTTAATTACACAGATTAGCGATATACTATACTAAAATAGTGTGGTGTATGTACCATTCATAGGGGAGTATAAGGTAGCCCACGAAATTCAATTTTTATTACGTTTTTTTTGCTAATTGCAGTTAGTTATAGCGGCAGACTATTCGCCGACTGAGCGTATCGGTCACTAACTCAATGTATATCGCTGTGAATCAGTCAGTCGCTTACTGAGTGAGTCGGCAAACGAAACGCGGGAAACTGCGTACACTACGTGGGGTATGGACACTCGATTTAAAAATTATAGGGAGGAAAACTGGAAGCAAACAGTCTGCCGCTAACAGTAAGCCTAGTTGGAACGCGCTCTAAGAAGTCGCCGTTGTACCAATTTTTTTTTATTTTATGCTAGCAACTTTGTCCTCCTGCCGTCACGTAAATGTCAGTGTCAAATAACAATAAAATAAAAAATATTTTTTCTAAGGAAACGGAATGTAATCTCAGCCGTAAATGGAGTGGTCTGTGATTTTTATAGTGGTCCGAGTTTATTATAATATCTTGCTATTACAACAACCAAACCCAAACAGATCTCCCGCTGATCTAATTTGAGCCACAATTTAATCATTGCAATGGAAATGTGTCGAGCTTGTTTATCAACAAAAGAAAAGCTGGTCCCATTAGATGAAACTTTCATACTAAACTATAACCTGCTAACAAATCTCAGTGTAAGGAAGAAACTAAAACTTTTAATAAGTTGTTTTTATATTAAACGTGGTACCAATGGATCATATAACTTTTTTTTCATTAATTTTCAGATTTCAACCTTTGATAACATGCCTCAGTATTCATGTGAAACTTGCCTGGATACTATCCATAGCTTTATAAATTTCAGAGAGAAATCAATTTCATCAGAAATGATGCTAAAGGATCTCTTACTGGCGGTAATGGCTTTATTTTATTGAACTACTGAATAATTTTAGTAACAGAAATTAATTGGTAATGTTTTCAGAATATAAAACCAGAAAAAAAAAGTTCACATTCTAGTAATGTAAATAAAATATCAGCAGAAAATACCAGTACAGCAATTGTAATTGATATAAAACACGAAATCAAAGAAGAGGAAAATGAAGACTATTCAGGATTTGATGAATCATTTGATTGTAATGATGACATGAGTTTGTTGATTGTTAGAAAGAGTAAAGGTATATTTTAGTATTATTTTGTCCGGTAAAGTTGTTGCAGCCATCAGAGGCTACCAACTTTAGTCCTTTAAAATAAATATACAGATATTGTAGATAGGTACAATAGTTTCAGGTTTCAGTGTCTTATCTAATGGTTTGGTCAGTAAATTACTTTAGCAGAAAGAAGTAAATGCTGCTTTCTGACTTTAGTTACTAATGTTAACAAACTGAAAGCAGCCTGTTATACCAAAAGGATGTTATTTAAAATGAATTTGTAATTGGTGGTTTAATGTTTAAATTAATGATCTTGCTTGCAGATTGTGCTGATGTCAAACCAAAGAGAAGCAGAAGAGTTGCCAAAATAAAGAAAAAAACTATTTTGATAAAAAAAAATCAAGAAGATAAGCAGCTTCTTTGTGGTACCTACTAAACCATTTTTAATTCACAATAAAATGAAACTTCTATGGCAATCAAAATAAGACCTCTTCTTCTTCTAATTTCAGGTATATGCCCAAAGACATTTGAAGAAAGAAGTGCATTGAACAGTCACATAGAAAGTCATAAAAATCATAAGCAGTGTTGCATTTGCTTTGAAAACTTTGACAATTGGTTCCAATTGCTTCCGCATAGACTGACTCATGTCCCCGAAAAGCAGAAGAAGTGTCACATTTGTTTAAAAAGATTCTGTGAACCCCCCTACTTAGAATATCACTATGTGAAAATTCATTTTGGAGGGGTAAGTTCTATTCAATATTGATATCTATTGGAATTCATAAATTATGAGATCTATCATCATCAGTCAAGGAGAGGAGACACTTATATACATATTTTACCTTACAGATTCCTAAGTTAGCATGCAATGATTGTCCGAAAACATTTGAAAATCCTAGAAAATTAAAAAATCATCGGTGGAGTGTGCACCAAGAACTCAAGTATTTTTGTGACTTTTGTGAGAAAGGGTAATATCAATAATTTGGTAAAGCTTTATTATTCAAAGTTTAGCTTGCACACTCACATTAGAAAAAAAAATGGTAACATGCTAATGCATTTTTTATCAGTATACAATAGAAATTTTACACATATTTTAACAATTTGAATTAGGTATATATCTAATAATAGTAATAAATTCCTTTTAAATATTTTCTTTCCAGATTTGGTGTTAAATCCTCTCTAAGGTCGCATCTTAAAAAACATAGCGAAAAGAAAACATTTGTATGCGACCTGTGTGAATACTCATCGAAAACACATTGTGGATTAAAGGTGCGTTAATATTTTATTACTCCACAAGTGTTGCAGAAAAATCGATGCATCAATAGTCGATTGTTTTCTCTCCAAATCACTCGTACTATCAAATTATGCTATTGATAATATCTAGAACTAAAGATTGTTTACTACAATTACAATCGATACTATCTATAGTATCAAGAACTGAGGCCGATAGTATTTTGTTAAATAAAACTATCGATAGTATTGCATGCCGTAAAACAATCGAAAGTACTAGTGATTTGGGGGTTTCTTTTCCACTCCAACCTACAATATTATATTTCCAGGAGCACAAAATAAGGAAACATTCTGCCTTCAAAATCTATTGCAAAAATTGTCAAAGGGTGTTCGATTCTCAAGAGGTCTGTGATAAGCATAGATGCAAAGAATTATCATACGTCGTATGTCCCATTTGTGGAGTGCGTAAGCTAAGTAAAAATGTGAGTTTTATATTTTTATCGCTGCATATGGCGCGCATCTCAATTTAAAAGAAAAATCAAGTGGTAGTAAATTTTTGTGTACTTATAAGTATCCAGTATAATAATTAAAAAGTCTACTGCTAAGGTCTATGATATATGTCACCGTATGATTGCGAACACCGCTAGTTTACAATCCATCTCACGAAATTGTAAACCGTCGAAACATTGTGAACTGTACCATACTGCTCACAAAACAACGTTTTGGTTTGACTTGGTTGGACCATGAACTATCGAAAATTAACACGCCACATTGCAAGCAGCATGGTTCACATTGCATCGACAGTCTATATATATATATATAGTCTATATAGTCGAGATAGATCACAAACCAACGGCGCGGCGCTCACAATCATAAGTGACATCAAGGGTGACATATACTTACATATCTCATGTTTGCGTGTTACGCGAACTTGAGTGACGCCGACCGACTCATTCGTATTATTGCATACACATTATTTTTAACACTCGCTTTAGCTCTGATAAAGGTCGGCTAAGATGCATAGTTATCTAAGGGCCGACGACTTTTACAAACGATGTAGTAGTGCGTTTTTAGAACAAGCCTAGTCGCGCTAAAGGCGGAGTCTGTTATTCGGTAAAGTAATAAGCTACTTTAGTTTTTCTTTTTACATTTAATTGTCTATTTAACGTTTTACAGTTGAATAAGCATATTGAAAAACACAGTGACATCAGCAAGTATGAATGTAACAGATGTCCAGCAAAGTTCAAAACCCAAGGCGGTCTGAAAGCACATTTGGATAGACACGATGGCAACCGCACTAAGGAATGTGAATACTGCCATGCTAAGTTTTATACTGGATCCGTACTTATTAAACATCGACGTACGCATACAGGTAAGATTAGGTACCTACCTACATACAATCCTAATTCGAAAATTAACATGTTGATCGTTCGTTACAATCAATAGACAACGTTTATTTTCTCCTTAGGAAGGGTATTGTCGTCAATGCATAACTACACTTTGTAAAATATAGCCAGAGTGATCAAAATTGAGCCTTATCTCTTGGCAATAAAGTTCATCTGATTAATCTACGATTCATAATAATGTCGATTCAGATGAACCTTCTGAATATCGTTCTTTTCCATATGACTCTGGCTATTGTCCCAGGACTCGTCCTATATATTACAAACTATTTTATAGGTTTTATTTATTCATGCTCAAGATAACTTTATGGCCTGGTTTCTGATTTGCATGTCGCGCTCATTTATCTTCACTGTCAAAATGTTACTTTTTTTTTGTTACAGGCGAGAAACCGTATGTGTGCAAAATCTGCCAAAAAGCGTTTACAGGCAATCACAACCTCAAAGTTCACATGAGAGTTCATGGCGAGTACTTAATAAATAAGAAAGATAAAATAGCTGAGAGTTAGTATGCGAGTCGAATTTATTAGTAGCAAACCTGATCTAGCTATGTGCGCATCTGTTAAAGAAAAGAGAGAAAATAAACTAATCGGAAACATAATTATTAGCATCGTCTTTGGTTGATTAACCATTACTTTTCTCCGTGCATCTCGCTTCAGTGGAAATGGACCTTGTGAAACGCGCAAGAATAGATAGCAATTCATGATTGAAATTATTATATTACCTGTTCTGTTAATAAGATGAATAATTTTATTGTAATAAAGTATATTGATAATGTTAAAAAAATTAAAGTATATTTTAAAAACTTTTCAAAAATTTATTTATTACAAGAAATACCGTTTATGTCTAAGTACAAAACTAAGTGTATCACATACAAATAAAGTCTTTGGCAAGTACAGAAAGTACTAAATATTAAAAAAGTATCTTAACTTTTATAAAAAGTATAAATAATGTTAGGAGGAGGTTAGGTAAACTAATTATTTCTGGAAAGCAACTGCAAAATTATTAGGGCCTTAAATCTAAGTATGTACTTAAATATAGTATAGGTACTAGTACAGGCAAGCCTAATATTATGTATTTGAAAGACAAGTTTCGTGTCTTATGAGATCAATCTCTAATGATCGGTTTAGTCAAAAATCGCAGATTTTCCACTGTATATTTGCGTATTTTAACTATTTGAATAGCAACAAAACTTAATGTTATTCAAATAGAGTTCAAACACGGAATATTTTTCTTGGTAAGGCAAACGCCATAATCCAAGTGAGTGTTGTAACCCTTAGACTAACTTTTTGGTATAACGAACGACAGGGCAGGGCATTTAAATTCAATTAATCAATATTCAAGAATTGAACGGGTTTAAACATGATTAAAAACTTTGGAATATGTATAATATTATCAAAAGAAAATCAGTCTCTTCTAAAATATGTCAATCAAACCCTTGAAATGAGACTTGTAACAAATAAAATAAAAAAGATTTACATTATCTGAAATCCATCTGAAACGGTTTTATCAATATGGTTACAAAATTGACTTAATTTAAATGGTGCAATAACGCCATACTTAATACAATAAATTAAAAGGGTAGGGTTGTACTTATTATAAATAATACATTTGTATTAGTATAAATTAATACAACAACTTTTACATTAATTAAACAGATGCGTGTGATGCCATATTACTTATCGTATTTAACGCATTCGTTCAAAGTAATTTTAGGTGCAAAATAGTGTATAATTTGTAATTATGATTACCTACTATAACTTAAATTTACCAATCCGTTAGATTAGTTGCGTGTATCATGCGTGATCAACACACGAGAATATAAATTAATAAATAAAATACTAAACTATAATTAATTTATTATTAACTAACGGTAGGAAAGATAACCTATCTATAGATTTAATGTCAGAAAGAACTAGACTTGGTGATATTGAGTTAATGTATTTACTAAATCAATAAATACATATTATATTAAGGTCACAGAGGATGGGCCGCATATTGAATTTTAAACGTATTTTTTTTTTATTTTATTACATAAATTTTAAATACCCATTGAATGGAATTTTGTGATGAGCTTAGCGCCAGAGACGTATGTTAATTGATTATTCTTTGTATTAATTATGCTTTTGAAACTATTTAAATCGTTACATTGGTTCCTAAACAATAAATAAGCGACATTTGTCAGGAAAGAACCAATTACAGTTCTATAATATTTTGAATGCAAAATGAATAAATACATAGATAAATCTCTAGCCATAACCCTGAGTCAATAATCAAAAAATTACGACTTATAGGCGCCTAAAATTGACGTAATAAATTAAACGCACGAAATATTCGTAAAAAATTCAATCTGCGGATCATTCATGTCTTGGGAAACAAGACAAAAGAGAAGCATAAAATATAATTGAGTGGTGAACGCACCTAATTAATAAGGTGTGTTCGAAACAGATTTCATGAGTCAGGGTCCCATCCCGAACGTGCGTTATGAAGCTTCGCTTCAATAAATAATTTAAAGAAAAATAAATAAATCATTTTATGTCACTAGTTTTAGTTACTTTTGACATTGTTACAAATTATTTCTTTAGTCCATGAAAAATCCCGCAAAAACTATAAGAGAGAAAATCGTGTAAAGTATGATATAAGATTTAATAAGATAGGTATCAATAAATCAATTAAAAATCGAATTTAGCAAGTCGAGATTGTAATTTTTTTAATACTATCGTAACCAAACAATTAGTACAGCTATCCTTCTCTTAATTAAATGAGAGAATGAAATAGCAATAGAAAACTTCGCTGATAAGTCGTAGATGCGGCCCCAGCATGCATCATTGACTTGCAATTTGCAAAAATAATACAGGCTTCTTATGTTCTTATAATTACACAACCCTTACACTTATATTACTTAACCTATTCGAACAAATTAATGGAAAAGACGGAACATGTAACTTATTCTTAATGGCTAATCTACTACACCTTAATTCCACTCAATACATTATTCTTAAATAAGTCATAAAAACAATATAAGGAACTGACAAGAAGACAATGAATATTTAAGGGTAAACCTTCGGTTAGAGCGCGAAATTCAAATTTTATCACGTTTTTTGCAAATTGCAGCTCAGTTATAGGTCGTATGTTATCAACATGTTATTTGCGAGAAGAATGGTAGTATATTTACTAATTAATAACAAAAGAAATCATCAACATATTCTTCCAAGATATATTAGTAACATTTTCATGAAATAGTCTTATATGTCAGTAATATACCTTGGAGGAATATGTTTATGATTCGCGCTCCTACCGACGCCTCCACCTTAACTGTAATCAATTAGGATAACAGGATATCGAAGCATGCTTTACCTACTAAAGCTGTACTTATTATACTTTAACTGTACTTACTGTATTATGAGTCAGATATATATTTACTCTTGGACCACACTGTCAAAATCATCAATCAAATTTAAATCAGTTACTAAAGCTGCATAACAAGCAACAAGATTTAGATGAGTTCATACATATAATAATTTAAGTTAGGGTTACCCCTTTGAGTTCGATAGTCTGTCCGTTTGTTACTTACGCTTTGACTAAAATTTGGCTCAGAAATATTATATAAAATTTATTAAAATTATAATTTTTGTTCTGAAAAAAAAAACATTCCTTCTGGAAAGAGAAAACAACAAAAAAATCTGTAAAACTCAACCTTCAATTTAGCCTATCTATATATCGCGCACATCTATATTTCGTTACCATACTGTGTATTTGGTATCCTGACGACAGTTTCCTTTGTGCCTAGCTTATCCGTGTCTATAAGCGAGCCGGAGCTATGTTTCTTCGTTTTGGGTCCTAAGGGGGGTACTTCACTACATGTGGAACAGTTATCGTCAGTTACTTTCGAGCTTGACCCGGCGACGCTGAACTTCTTTAGACTTCCAGTAGCAAGAGAACCATTTGATGACGAGCAATGAGGTGGCAGCAATGGCACTCTCTCCTGTAAGTCTCTTGTAGAATTGGTTGGCCTATGAATACAGCCGCTGCTACTTCCATATTCAGATGGCGCGCTATCTGGACATCCACCTAATTGAATCCATTCTTGAATTCTGGAAATTAATTATTTTAAAATGGCTTAAATCTCTACTAAAAAAGTCGGGGTCGTCATTCAGAACCTTTTTAGGGTTCCGGAACTCTAATGAACCTTTATATGATCAATTGTAAATTTTTTTTAAAATACAGAATATAGTTCTTTCAGAGTTGTTATGCTACCATAAATAAACTAATAGGTACCATTGGCAATTGACATTTGAAAATATTCAACAAATTGTATAAATACTGCACCTGTTAACAATTTGTTCAAAGTTAGGTCTTCTCTGCGGCGTGTGTTTCCAGCAGTCTCTCATGAGGGTGTACATGAGTGGCGGACAGGACGCCGGGGCAGCCAGCAGCTCGCCGCCTCGCACCATCGATATTACTTCCTGGTTACTGAACCTGTTAGTTTCACAGTAACATTCGTAATTTGTTCAATAATATTCCTTTGATTAATTAATGCGAATAAAATGGATTTAGTAACTACTTACCCGTAATATGGTTGGAGACCATAGCTATAAATTTCCCACAATACAACTCCATAAGACCAAATGTCACTTTCAGTTGTAAACTTCCCGTACAGAATTGATTCCGGTGGCATCCATCTTACAGGCAACAGGCTTTTAGATTGAACCTAAAATTTGACCATAATAACTAAGTTTTCCGCCTCCGCGATCCCCAAGCTAGCGTATGCCCACATCATTAGCGTCCAGTTGTTTGAGCTGTGCGTTGTCAATCAGTCACTCTTTCCTTTTATATATTTAGACTAGCTTTCGCCCTACAGTTTCACCCGCGTTCGAGAGGGATCTTATATTTTCCTAGTATAAAAAGTATGTGCTACTATGTGCCAAGTCTCAATTCTAGGATATAATATTAATATTTAAATTATTTTATAAATACTTACTCTATAATAATCTGAACTGTAAATATCTCGAGATAGTCCAAAATCTGATATTTTAACAACAAAGTCATCAGAGACTAAGCAGTTCCTGGCTGCCAAATCCCTATGAACATAGTGATGTGATGCTAGGTATTGCATTCCAGATGCAATATTATATGCAATATTCAGTAATCTCATGGGAGGCAGCCCCTTACCAGAAGGAGGTGCTCTTCCCATCAAAAACTCATGGAGATCCCCTCGAGCCATAAATTCAAAAAGCATGCACAGAGGCTCTTCTCTTAGAGCCACACCAACAATACAAACTATATTGTCATGTGTCAATTCAGAAATCAAATCTATTTCCCTCCGAAAATCTGCTTGAGTCTTGGCTGAAGCATTTTCCTTCAGTGCCTTTACTGCAACAAATTGATTGTCTCCATTTTTTTTCAGTGCTCCTTTGTATACCTTCCCAAAGGCACCTTCACCTAACTCCTCCAAAAATTTTATTTGTGACAAGGAATATTGAGGAATGCGCAACACTCCATTCCCTCGTGTATTTCTTGTCAAGTGAGGTTGATTTGGGATGTTAGAATTATTCAATAATTCACTCATTTCTATTGGTGAATTAAGTCTAGAATTGCCATAGATATTTTTATCAGCATTAGGCAAGTTTATGTCTCGTATAGTAGCAGCATTGTTTTTTTTCCTATGTCTATAGCACAGACAAATAATAAAACCAACAATTAATAAAGTTAACAAAAGGAAAACAATCACAATATAAATCCAAATTTTATGAGCACATTTTGGAATGTCACAAAGTTGCTTGTCAGTTTTGCCATCTTTGTCAACAATGCACCAGGGTTGTGTCTTGATACCCCCAGGGTTTCTACAATAACTGTGTCTACCAGCGAGTTCAGGGTAATCTGAAACTCTCAAATGTAACTGTTTGGACCATTCAATGCAGGACATTCCATTAATTGCCACGTTTACTCTACCTAAATAACCATTGCCATCTTCCCAATAGCATTCATCATCTGAAACCATTACAGTGCCAATACCAATCTTGAGACAATCTGGATCATCCTCTGGTAAATCCTGGCATTCTTCAAGAGTCAACTGTTGCCCTATATGAGGGTGCCTCTTAGCTATAGCATACTCTGTTTGACATAATTCATTCTCTAAGATTTCACAATCTTGTTTACAAACACGTTTGAGAACTGTTGAGTTATATCGGTAATTGAACATATCAAGGGTCAAATTCTTGGTCCCTTTCATATACATGTATGGAAGAGCACCAATGGGTAAGTTTTCAAACACAATCTCTGGCATATCACTATTGTCATCAGGCAGATTGTCAATACTTTCTGATATAATCAATTTAGCTTCCTTGAAAAAGTTTTCATTGGTTAAAAATGGATCTCTGCATATTGGGAAAGTTGAGTAACATAAACTAGGTACAGCATAGCCTTCACACTGAGAGCTTATGTCATTGGAGTACTTGGTCACTTGTATAGCTTTCATTAATTTATCTTCAAGAGCCATTTGAGTTGTATTGTATGGAATATAAACAAATTGGCCTTTGAGATGTGTTTCACACACTTTACCTACATATTCTTGGCATATTGGCTCTAACTTTTGTAGGCTTGGTGTAGTTGTGTTTACACTTTGTGCTCTTATATCTTCTGGTCCTAAATGGGGAGTAGTCTTTACACTAATCTCTAATTCATTACTGAAGTCTGAATTGGGGAATAAGGGTGTGAACGCAGGTAACTCATCATTTTTAATGCCATCAACAACATCTACTTTTAAAAGTGTTGTCTGTTTCTTTTCAAAATTTTGTTTGATAACACAAGTATAGTTTCCCTCATCAGCAACCTCAATATTTTTCATTTTGAGATTAGTGCCTATGGTATCATTTGCCTTATCGAATTTAGTGGTAATATTAAATTTAGTGTTTTCAATTATTTGTTTGTTGTTTTTTAGCCAATAAACTTTAACGTTTTTCAATATTTCTTGCTGTATGTGATCAGGTGGGGACTCTTTCAGAGATATTTCGATGCCTTCTTTATTTTTCGTGTGCCTTTCGACTTTAGTAAAATTCATAATCGCTTCACATTTGAAGCGTACATCGTTTCCCACCGAACGGGTAATAATCGGAGGTAACGTTTTCGAAAAGTAAATATCTAGTTTGATACTCCATACTTTCGTTTCAGATGTGGAGTTTCCTTTCAGCAACGATATAGGATCAGTTTTATCGAAGCTAGACGATTCACTTTCACATAGAGAGAAGCACAAAACAATAATCACATGAAGGTATTTCATGACTAATACTTTCCATACCACTTTTGTTATCGTTGGACAAAACGAGCACTCCTTTTGTTTATCACATCACATTATTGATATACACGATAAATTAATACAAAATTTCATGTTTTTTCTTACAATTATTTGATTGAGATTTTTCGTAGGCTTCCTAACTACCTACCTACCAATCGTTCGATTATTGTTTTATGTCAAAGTGACGTGACTGACAGTGTCTGTCAGTCAGGGCTGCATTCCGAGACACGCCATTCCAGAATCGCTCATAACGATACGGATATCACATCTCCTCCTATCAACTACCCTGTCGTGTGCTGGTAGGTATTTATGTTTTAGGGTAATGCTCGTCGATTACCGTAGTACGGCAAGCAAAACATAATATATTATAGAAAATGTACTCTTTGATCACATCTATGGCTTCCGAGACATGCCATAATCGCTCATAGCGCTCTTTTTTTTTTTACTATGTATAGGTCTGCGTTTGACCACAATCTCACCGCGATCAGTAACGATGTGGCCGATGGTGGTAAGCACACAAAGCCTAGAAGGGAATTGGCTCTCAAGTGCAGCTGTTGGAACACACCGGAAGGTGCTTGGAGAAAGATTTTCAACATGAGGTAGCCAGCCAGACGGGACGGGTACAAAGTACCCTACCACCGTGCTATGGTTTCCGCACGATGTTTTCCTTCACCGAAAGCTCAAGCTCATTGTCGAAGGTCACCTTCGTTTCGGCATACGACGTCACTACCACGGAGCTATCATCGCCTTTAAATCTCACATTAATCATTTGCATTGCAATACGGATCACCTCTGGGACTTTCAATCATTCGGAACGCTCGTGAATGCGATATCAGTTTTGTAAGGGTAATAAAGCCACTTCTGACTAACACCTTCATGGCCTTTACAAAATAAAGCGATGATAGTCACTTACATAAGTGTGTATAGTATGACACAACTTAGATGAAGCATCGGCAATATTCGTAAAATCGATCGTTCCTGAAAAGAGTGCGCCTACAGCATCATCATGAATTAAAAAATGATCGTCGAAAACGATCTTATTGAACGTTGAAAGACGCGATAGTGAATTATTTTTATAACGTTTGTAAATCGGAAGTGAAGTGTACGAAAACGACTTGCCGATGCTACATCTAAGTTGTGTCATACTGTACCAAATTTCAACTCAATCGCTCCGGTAATTTCGGATCAAATTGGCGATAACAGACGGACAGACAGACAGACATGAGTGATCCTGTTATTTTCCTTTTGAGGTATGGAATCCTAATAAAGTAAAATTAACACAATTTCCGACCTAAGTTTTTGGCGAATTCTTAGCATATCTACCTAGACAGATTTAAATATAAGGGAAGCCCCGCTTGTGTCTGTGAACTGAAAAAAATATTGTAGGTAAAAACCACAGCTAACTATCCTACTAGTTCGATATCGAATGAATAATGAATTTTAATAAAAATAGCGCATGAATAAGAAAATAAAATAAACCAAGTTATTTTGTACTAATCTTTGTATTAAAATTATTCAAAAGTGTAACATGTTAAACCGTCAACATCGAAAGAGTATTTATGTATAAGCACGGAAGCTCGGTGGGTTTCGTTTCAGACCAATGCCAATTTTATTCAAGTTCTTCTTCCAGCTCTTCTTTTAAAATAAGGCCCCCGAGGAGTGTTGAATCCGGAGGCAGCCATTCACAGCTTGTATCTTCCGACGAACATACCTTTAAATAATACACAAACGTTGACAGGTTATGAGCAATCTTCATACTCTACTCCCAATCGATGGACCATTCAGATTGGGTCTGATATTGGAACGTGGACTATTCGATAGAATCTCAGCAAGATAATACAATAAATAATTAGATACAGACCTGACATTTGCAGGAGGTAGCTTCAACATAGTGGTAAACTTCAGTGCCGGGTTGAGTACCAGGGTCGCAGAAGCGTAGTTTGACAGAAGCATGTTTCCGCTCGCCGTGGATGCAGACAGGGTGGTGAGACTCTTTGTAGGGGAACTGCCAATCGGATATCTGGCAAATAATAATATGTTATATAGATGAAAGAAAGAATCCCTGAAGGCATTTAAAATTATAGATAAAATAAAATATATTTATTATCTTTGTAGTATTGGCTTGTCTATATTGGACGTTACTAGGAAACTGAATTGAGTAGAACTATTGAATAGAATGCAATATTCTAGAATTATGCGCCAGAGGTTTGAGTGGGTTTGAGCCGCCAAAGGTACAACCTATAGTGACTAAGGTCCTAGTCCTAGTGTATAAGGTCACTATCGATGAACAGTGTCGAGTGAGTTGCAGACGGCTTCAATATGAAGTACCTACCTCGTATTCAGCAATATACTACCTCGTAAGATAAGCAGTAACCTCTGCACGACATGATCTTGACATCGTCCCAGCACCTTCTTCCATTGAAATCCGTCTGCATAGCTTTATGTGTGTGACGTTTCAACTTGCATCGTCCACTCATCGATGACCCCGCGCACAAGACACCCAGAAGACAAAACACGAGAGCTACAGTCGTAACACTTAAAACGTTCGCCATTTTTGATGAACTGAACTGAAAAAATACGTGTTTGAATTTTTAATGGCAAAATTTGTTTCAGAACAAAGCACTTAACAAATACAAAACCTTATCTGAAGCTCAATCCCGACTTGTCTGACAATATTCGGCTAAAAAGTGTTTTTATAAAGGGGATAGAAGGACGTCAAAACATTTCTTTCGGTTCAGTTCACGTGACAATGGTGCACAAGCCATTAGCTCCGCGATTGTGTCGTTAAATGCTGGATAAAAATAGAGAATTGCCATTTAGAATATATTTGAATATTTAACTTTAATATCTTTCTTAATTATTCGCTTTCTTTTAAATGAATTAATGAGAATAGGTAAGATTATGTTGAGCAGTTATTTCAGTACCTACTACAACCAAAATATTTTCACAAACTTTATGTAAGTAGGTAGGTATCCTAGGTACCATTTTTCATTCTTAAAAAGTTAATATACGATAAAAAATGTACAAAAGATATAAATAAGATTGATAAATAAGCAAGTGAAAGAGCTTACTAAATAACGAGATATCAACTCGACCCAAAAAAGTCATTAAAAGCGGTGGCGCGGAACAAATTGCCTCATTTGGAGGAGGTTCCTCCTGTCGCCTCTTCTGTTGATGGCTGCTGCGGTCTGACCAAAACTCAAAGTTCAACTAATTACATCGCGTCTCCCGTGTCTTATCCGCCTGTAATTACATAAATCTCGGTAAATCACTACCGCGTGCAGCTAACTAAATACGAGCGCCAAAGGTGTTTTAAAATATCTCAGCTTTAAAAATTACTCGGAGAAATTGTATCTCGAGAAGGTACCTTGACAAATTATTTCTTACTCAGGTATCTTAGCTATGTTTTAATAAGCATTGAGTAAAAGCATAAAATATTTTAATTATAATAAGTATAGAATGTTGTTTTTTAATTATTTGTGATCATCTTGTGCGATTGTGAAAGGTACCCGATCCGCTCAGTTTTCTATTTTCCTCGGCAAGCCGGGATTAGGTAGAAACTTTAAGATTAGGTAGGTAACTAATATCTATATATACTAATAATAAAGCTGAAGAGTTTGTTTGTTTGAACTGCTTTGAATGCGCTGATCTCCGGAGTTAGTGGTCCGATTTAAAGGAAGCTACGTTGACCCCAAAGGTTATATACTTTTTATCCCGGGAACACGAGTGAAACCGCGGGGAACAGCTTGTTAATAATAATAATAATGTGTCTCTAGAAATAACTTTACAAATTCGCTTTCAGAGTTAATTCCAGTAAAAAAAATTACTACGCTATAAGTTTCCTCATCTCATTCCCTTCCAATTTACCATCCAACTCTTCAAAGATCTTCTTACACTTTAACGGTCTTATTCATAAAAAAGTTACGAAACGTCATTTAGATAAAATTCCGAAGTCTTTATCTGACTCATGACGTATGGTGATCGAAAGAGTGAGACGGAGGACACTATAACACTGATTTAGTTAAATAGCGTTTATGAATTAGGAGGTAATAATTTAATTTAATTAACATTTGTAGCTCGTTAGTTACATGACTTTTTTTTAGTTTAGCTTTTGTGATTATTAATACTACCTACGTACCCATGAGTCACATTCACAACGCGCCGGGTGTAGGCAAGTCGGCCGGCCCATTCGTCATTTGGTGCAATTTAAAGGCATTGTGTGAGACCATATTCGCCCGTGCCCTTACTGGCCCTTACTTGTACAGTAGGAGCTTATCGCCGACGCCGACAGAATGTGTTGAACAATGTTAGTCAACTAGGTACCGCAATTCCAAATGTGAATTAAATTAGAGATTATAATCTAGTTTAGCTTCCGCCCCGCGGTCCCGAGGATCTTATGTTTTCCCGGGATAAAAATAAGTCTATATGTTATTGCTGAGTATGATCTATCTATGTGCCAAATGTCATCCAAATCCGTTCAGCAGTTTTTGCGTGAAAGAGCAACAAACATACATACATACGTTTATAATAATAGTAGGAATAAATACTTTTCAAGAAAATACTTATCCTTATTTTCGCCCAGAGCGTATTTCATAAAATAAATACAATAGCGATAGAGACCGGCTTTTATGTCCAGATCAATTTGCAGCGTGAATACGATTATGGTAACGCATGATTATGGCAAACACAGCCATGGCATGGCTAAGCTGCACCATGTATAGTATGTAACAATTGTCGTACTTTATAGTCTCTTGATTATTCGTGAAAGTTCCCGATGACACTTTGTTTGCGTGATTCATGATATGCATTTTGTTGCAAATTACAATGTTCCGCTTCGAGCTACCTTTTAATAAGAGTCTCAGACCAAGTAAAAATCACGACACGACATAATGCGGCGAAACCGTGTCACACTAATGCTCAAAGTAAATGCTCTTCCAAACCACAGTGTAACTATATTCTGCCTACAGTGTGGAATCGCGTTTGATGTCGGGCGATGCCGTCGCCCATATAAGTACCTTCTTGTAAACGTTGTCGCACGCCGATGTGCCAGGATTACCTATCACAAAATGGAAAATAAAATAAACGTGTAATTTAAAAGTACCTACCTACCTAATATGCGTTTATTATATTACATTATCATTATTTACTATAGGTATATCATAGGTACATTCCGTGCAAATTTGGATTTTTTGACGAAGTCTCGTTGAAAGAAACTAAACGTGTTTGCAGGCAGCGGTCCGCGCCGCCCGCTTCTCCGCAAGAGCCCCGCCGTTACTCTGCGTATGTTTTGTTTCCGAACTGTAGGATAGTTAAGCCACGTTAAGCTGTGTTTCTAGGCTTAGTGCAAAGCTTAGTGTGTTTACCTTACCACCATCGACCACATCATCACTAACCACGGTGAGATTGTGGTCAAACACAGGCCTTATGTATAGGGGAAAAAACTATGAAAGGTATTTTCCTTTCATAGTTTTTTCTTTCCTTCAGACTCAAGGTTGTACTGTACTTTATTTGGGACAATTAGCATTATACATTATCTAGTGATAGGTATACGAGTACCTACTACCGACTCTAGCAACTGTGTTACTTAAATTATTTTAATACTAGGATGATAATGATGTACCTACTTACTTTTGTAATTACTAAGTGATTTCATGCTCACGTAAAGTAGGTAATTACATACTTACAAACTTAATCAATATCAAGATGTATTTCTGTTATTGAAAATAAAAATTTCCAAGGAACTTCAACAACTCGTAATCCTTTAAGTACCTACCTATATTGTACTAATTTTCATTTCTCCTTTGCTCTAAAGAAGCTTGAAGGTGTTTTCGATCTCTACGTTATTTCTGTGTCAGCGGGCGGATAAGCCACACGCTGGCTGGATACGAAATATTATATAAAAACAAGTGATTATAATAATATCTAATAAACTTTGCGTTGGCTGAATTTATTTTCAAAGTGTTGCTCTAAGTATAATGTCGTAACGTGTTTATAATTTGTATGTGATGAAAAAAGCCGCTCGTTGTACTTTGTGAAGTATTTCCAAATTTACTTTTAAAAGGTTGAATTTAGGTAGTTGCGTTTTTTAAAGTTATTTAAGAGCATTATGTATGTTCAATACTTCATACGTTAGCTAGCTAACTACCTAAAAGTCCTAAGTCCCCAAGAAGTTCGCAGGGTTCGCAGGTAAGCTCTATAGCAAACAAATAAACATTAATGAGAGACGAGAACGAATTTTCATGATATTAAATTAATTAAATAAAAGTAAATTTAATTGTAATCAAACTAAACTAAAAACTAAAAAAAATTTATGATTGTGCGTTTACTTCAATGTTCCAAAAGGTGATCGGGCAATAGGTACATTAGTAATTGTATTTTTAATTGCAGTGTTACGTATTGTTATAGTTCCTACCTACCATCTTGAGTTCGTGTAATGTTATCACGAAATGTGACGTTTTGAAACAGGAGCGGTGATGGTACCACGACACCATGGTTTTGTGTTTCTTGCGACAACACATCGCGCTAGCTGTATTTACTTTGCTGATGATTATAGGTAAGTTACATACACTGAGGTTTATTACTACGTATAGAGCAGACGCCACATATAACTATTATGTTCCATTCAAGTGCAGCCATCCGGCCGCATTTCACTTAGTTGCTTAAACACGAAACGAAGGTCCGGTAAGGTTGCTGCAGCCATCAGAGGCTTTAGTCCTCTAGAACTTTAGTCCTTTCAAAGAAAAAAAAAACGAAACGAAACGCATAAGCGCTATGAAAATCACGGCGCTTTCGACCTTTTGGTCGCGAAATAACTACATCTTAAAGGCGTTCTAGCGCTAAATGCTTAAACTGTCTGGTTAGACGACTAATTATTGTTTCAGCGCTGCAGCGAATATTCACAAAAATGAAGCATGACCTTTGCTTAGGATAGCTACTCTATACGTAGTAATATACCTCAGTGGTTAAATAGGCACATGAAATAGAGAACAAAAACATAATTAGATAAACAGATCTGAAACAAATACCCTAACTTCCCATAATGTGGCATGATATAGTAAACATACCTATTGTGTTTTGTTTGAAAATACGGGTCTACAAAACTAGCAAATTATACTTATTTCTATAGGTACGTTATGGATATGTTCAGCTACTTACGTTGCGTTGCTGACTGTTCTAGATAGAATTTAACTAATACACGTAGTATATTATTTATTCTTTGCTAATACATTTTACAAGTTATACAGTGTACTGAAAATGAAGCAATATACATTATCCACTGGATAGTAGATTGATGGCTTGATGAAGTAATCCCAGTAACAAGGCGCCCGCTCCGCCCGCCCTAGCTATCTCGTTAACTTAGCCAGCCTAGCTTCGAGTTATCGATTCTGTTAATTTCCAGTTAAAATGCATTTCCTTTCCTATGCATATTAGCCAATTTTCTTTGACTTTGTGTCAATATTCCGCTCCTGGGACTACTTTCAATTAAAGACTGTAATTTGTTGTATTATTTTTTATTGGGTCAACCGTACACCTTGAGAAATAAATTTTAATTTACTTACTACATCGTAACTTGACAAAAGACCTTATAAATTGAATTGAGGCAGGTATTTAAATAAACATTAATTGTCCTAACTGAGTATGGGTACCTACCTATTTGCAGTGGCACTTGTATGATCATCACTATGGGAATAACTCTGAAATAAAGAAAATAATATTTACACACTAGATTAGAGTCAAACGTACCTATATGTTATGCAAGCATCGATAATAACCAGATTTCTTAGTAGTAATTAATAGACACTGGCTATTCACCTTTTCTTTATCATAATTGACTTTACACATCACCAAAAAATGTTTTTATACAGAGTGTATTTCGTTAAAACTGATGGAATTGCGCGTACCAGCAAATCTGGTAGTTGGTACGCGAGCTGAATTGTCCTGTCGGTGGCAGTTGGACCCCACGGACGTGCTGTACTCCGTCAAGTGGTACAAAGATGGCAAGGAGTTCTTCCGACACGTGCCTAGAGACGTCGAGACTAGGAGGAAGTTCCCGCTGCCGGGAGTCGACGTAGAGGTAACGTTAACCATTTACCTATAGCTATCTCGCAAACGTAAAAGGTACGAACACAACATAATAATTAATTCATTATGCACCTATGATTATTACCATAGACGTAATATATTGTGTTGCATAATCACTGTTGCGTGCTACGAAACATATGTGATTTGCGCATAATGTGCAGATTGTTTATTAAGTAGTGATAGTAGGTACTATATAATTTTAATATGGGGAAGTGAAAATAATGTCTGAAAGTCTTTATAGTAAAGCGAATGTTGCATTTTACCCAAGAATGTGTGGCGATGGTATACCTATGTGTTTGAGGTGAGAGAATGCGTGTTTGTTTGTTTGAGTGCACGCACGTGCAAATCCCACTATGACTGTGACTATCACGCATCAACGACTGAACGGATTTCCATGAACTTGGCACTTGATAGATAATATTCTCGAATAACATTAATTTTAGATAATTTTTATCTCGGGGAAGCGGATCAAACCGCAGGGTGGCAACATGACGTGTTTACAATGATGTAAATGCAGATCTAATTACTCAATTTTTCTTTTCATAAATATCTATTATGACACGAAGGCTATGCAATAAAAAACTTATTATACCTAAAGATAATCCTTATTTCCATAGATATTCATAGCGAACAGTTCTTAGCAAAATTATAGAGTGGCGCCCATGAGTACCTAACCATAACACGGCAAGTCGTCAGACGAAAGTATTTCTTATGTTTTTTTTATTTCTTAAAAATATATAAAAAATATTTTGTTACACAGCATTCGGACTCATCGGCTTCGGAAATAAAGCTCTCCCCAGCGACTTTGGAAACAGGAGGACGATATCGCTGCGAAGTGTCCGGGGAGAAGCCCCTCTTCCACACAGTGTCCGACCATGCAGACATGCTCGTCGTTGGTGAGTCAGTAAAACCTTATCATGCTTCTGTTATTCAGCAATTATAAGGAACTATAGGATAAAATAAAAGTATTCGGGTTGTGCCCTAATGTGGTAGAGGATTAGATTATACTTGTAATTTTTATTGATTGTGGAATTTGTAGAGCGACAGTTTTCAGTTCCTAGGAAAATTCCAATCCATAGGAAATTTCGAATCCACATCAATAATCTTAGATAGTGGTTCTTGGAAATTTTCAAAATTATTCTCGCAGTGTTGACTGACACCACTACTTGAAACGTCGTGAGTGGCTTCTGTTTGGCGATCCATATACCAAAATTTCTTCTACGATTTTTGCTGTGCTGCGTTTTCAAAATTAAATGAGCATGATGGAAATATTCCGAACCATTCGTTCTCGATAAATACCTACGAATGTTAATGCATTTATTATATTTTGTCCGACCAAGATACTGCACCAACGAGCTTGTCTACCACCGCGAACATGCCGTATCTTGTGTACCTATAGGACAGATCTACGAACATCAGAGCCACTTGCAGCAAACTATTCGTTGTCACTCAGATTCCTTTTTCCACAGTACAGCCAGATCACGGGCCAGTGTTGTCAGGCTTCCGACCTCGATATCGAGTTGGTGATCGAGTGCACGTGAACTGCACGGCAGGGCAGTCGCGTCCGCCCACAAGCTTGACCTGGTACATAAACGGAGAACCAGTATCGAATGATTCCCTTCTACCCGCCATTTATCACACACATGGTGATGGTCTTAAGACCACGAGCCTCATGCTTGATTTTTATGTCACGGAGAAGCATTTTAAGAACAATGGGCTTAAAGTTAAGGTAGGTGCTGCTATTTATTAGTAATTAGCATGATACTTAAAAGATGGAACAGGAATGTATCTATTTGTCTAGTGTTTTCTGGATTTATTAGTTAATTTAGTTAATTATGTGATGTCTATAAAATTTGATCGATATCGTATGAATAGGGATTCTGTTGTTTACTAACCAAAATAATTTTGTTTTACTATATAAATATATATCTCTTACTTACTACAACATTATTGAAAAAGAATAGAAAATACTAAAGGTGCCAAACTAGAATAGTCGTAACCAAAATTTCATATATGTATATCATTTTCTTCTGTGTTTTGTTATACCTTAGCAGCAACTTACTTGATGTGTTTTGCAGTGCTTGGCAACTCTCGCCCCAATCTACTGGAGAAGTAATGAAGAGAGTGCAATCCAAGATAAGAGCAAAATATATGAGGATTTCGAACATAAACGTGTCGATGATTTCAGTTATAGAGCTGACAGAGTACATGTTAATATTGCGATTAATTTAAAATCTGATTTTTTTGTGATGCTTCTATATAGTGTGCTTACTCGTATATTAAGAAGTGGATATTGTGAACTGTGGTTTTACATTTGATTGACTGTGATATACTTACGATGAACTGACGAAGTTTGTATTGAGTGTTTAACGTAGCTAGATAGAGAGTAAGTTTATTTGAACCTGTAAGTTGATATAATTTTGTCTCTCGCTCGTTAGTTTTAATTTTTGTCAAATGGTTGTCTTTTAGAACTGTCTTATTAAATAGATCATAAACTTTCATTTTGTATTATAACATGAGCAACAGTGACGCAGCATCAGATGAATCAGATACATGGCACGTTATATCTAGGAAAAATTAATAGAAGCAATCTATTTGGCAGGCATCTTAAATGCATATTGCATAAGTATATAGGTACCTGTATCTAGCACAAAATAAAATAAAAGTGGCGTAGCTCTGTATATAATTTTTTCGAACGTCGTTCATGAAGGCCAAGGGCCTTTTGAGCTTGGGGGCCCGCAATTGGATCGCAGCTGAATGACGACGTTCTTTGCACGTTTTCATATTCCACTAATAATCTGAGAACTATCGAGATCAAATCATGATTGAGTTCCATCGAAAGTTATAAAAGTGGTATCGTGGTTCGGTTTCCTTTATTTACTGGAATACCGTTTTTTAGTAAATATTAGAATTGGATTGGAAACGAACTTTAACTGAATCGAAATTGGATGTCAACTGTTGTAATTTAGCGGAATTGGCCCCCTTGTGGGTGGATGCTACGAATCCCTTAGTACCTACGTACACCTATAAATTAAAGTAGGTACCTACCTAATACAGGTGTTTAAGATTGTAAGATTTTTATTTTATGTATTTAATAACACTGAAGTGATAATACATACCTACAAACACATTGACAGCACATATCCCATATTATATGCCGTAGGAGATTTACTTTGAGGTTTATTATTCTATTTCCCGCCCCCGCGTTCCCGACGGTTCTTATGTTTTCTCGGGATAAAAAGTAGCCTAGGTATATGTTATTCTAAGGTATGATCTACCTATGTGCCAAATTTCATCCAAATCCGTTCAGTAGTTTTTACGTGAAAGAGTAGGTGATAAACATCCATACATCCATCCTCACAAACTTTCGCATTTACATTATAGCAAGCAAACAACAATGTGAAACATATTATGCGCTTACCGTAGAAGATATTTTCTTAAAAAATCTATTACCAGGTATGGAGGTACCATATATAGAATATTATTAGGTATAGCTAGTTATAATACATGCTAAAGTTTATGTATGGGGATGTACCTAGGTATACCTAACTACTGTACGATGAGTAGGTAGTTAATTGAGGAAGAGACTTCAACGAATTTTTACCTAACAAAATAAGATATAACCTTGACATTTTGAAAATGCCATTAAATAAAGGAGCCCTAAAAATAATTAAAAATAATATTTTTTGACATTACGATTCTTCCAAGATTCTCCTTTCATCTTGGTGACATGAACTTAATTTTACAAAAAGTATTTTCAAAATAATGTGAGTATCTTGTGTTAAGATCAACACGTGGGAAAATTCTTAAATAAGTCTCGTAACCAGACCTTTCTCACATCCATGAAAAGGAACAATGTTAAACCATTGTTTAAACAGAAAATAGCCGTACAGTCACTAAGAAGATGGGGGAACCAAATTTTCCAGTGAAGTCCTTTGGTGGTAATTATTTTCGATTTTTACTAATAATGAGGCGCATGCCGCCGCGCCGATACCTTGAGGTTATCTGCAAAGAGGATATAAAGTTTTAGTTATCTGGTTTCTGGGAGGTTATAATGTATGAGGTATTGTGAATTGTGAACGTCGTTACGCGATGTGGATGTAGGTATAAGTCGGCACGCAAATTCTTAGTAGGTATCCATGTCGTGATGACCATTATCTTAGCATTGATCATTTCATAAAGTGGCTGACTATTTCGTGAAATGAAAGGGTTGTATTATTCATTGATCTGGCCAGACAATATCATGAAGTGATCAATTTTAAGATCATCAAGATATGGATATGTACTAAGATTTTGATGAGACTTTACCTGGCCCTCATTTTGATTGATTAATTTTAAAATGAATGAAAACGGACCGACAACGCCGCTCTAATCGAGGAAAAATATAATTTTATGCAATGTAAGAGTATGATTACCTATACGTGTTACAACATTTGACCCTTGGAACCTTAAAATTAATGTTGGCAACATAGTATGAATGACAGGTAATGAAGTGACATTTCGGTTGTTGTATAGTGAGGTGCAATGCATTTATTTTCATTATTTAGCTACGGCATAAATATTAAACTACGGTTTAAAGTAGCAACTGTATTTACAACTGCATCTACATGTTATATAACAAAAATATCCAACAATAATAACCAACCATATGCCCAAAACCAACAAGTTTTATGCTTGTTAACGCGTTATCGGGACAAAGTGACTTACTCTTAGGTATATTGTAACATACGTGTAAATGGTGAATGTATTGAACTGAATGATGATGCAGGGATTACTATAATAACTCATTTTAAGAATTACATTTGATATTATTTAGGTCGTGAAGTTATTAGTAACTATATTTAATTTCACTGATACTATTAAAAAATTGAAAGATTTTGAATTTGAATTATGAGTAACAATATTGTTAATTGATTTTTGTCAATAGTATTGCCGCATCTCAAGCTATCGATACTATTGTTTTTTAAACTCTATCGATTTGGTTTTGCGCAACACTACACACAGACAGTGTGACAGTTCTCAAGTTCAACTATATCGGAGAACGTGATGTTTATTACTGTGAAACGCATCTACGCTGTAAAATAATTTATTGATAACTGATAACACAAACCTATCAATTCGTCTCTAAATATTTCACCACACCGTACAACATGTCCCATAGACCTCAATCTAAATCACGTATCAAAACGTTTAATAAGCCTGTGTTTCACCTTCAAGATAAATCGGCGGACGAGAGCTTATTATCAACGGGTTTGATTAAATCTGCCAAACGCACTGGACAACTGAGTTTATGCAATAAAGGGCTTGGCACAGGTGAGAAAATACAAATCTTTATCTAAATCAGCATATTTATGGATATATATGGCATAGTTCCTTATGGCTTCTTCATATTATTGTCGGGAAATTTTAATGGACCCGAATGAACCGTTTCCTGAGTCTAAACAGCTGAGTGTATTCAAAAGTATTCTATATGGTGTATTTAATTTTAAAGTACCTGAAAAAGTATGGAAGATTGACGAATTGGTTATGGAAGACACCAAAGAGGTTGACTTTGCAAGATCTGATCAGAGCAACTGGTGGAATTCGGAGCCGCTAAAAACTCTCGACCTTAGCTCCAATGTAATAAATACAATATCAGCCAATGTCAAACTACTGCAGCAACTTGTTACACTCAAGGTGAGCTACAGTACATTTAATAAAGAAGTTAGGTTGCAAGTTGACAGCTTTTTTTATGAATAATTTAAACATGATGAACTATCCTTATGTAGTACTTATGTCAAGGGAAATGTTTGACCCACCCAAAGTATTGATTTCCTAAATGTATTCTATCAAGTCTGATAAATGATAATATAATCAACAATAATGTAGAAATATACAAAATAATAGCAACAACAATACATCTTTGATGGATGGACTGATTAGAAAAAAGCTACAAGACCACCATAGGGCACCATAATTTAAAAGAGCATATCAATGCATATGTTCCTCTCAGGCTTATCTCACTCATACAAGCATTGCTTAACTTCAACAGACAGCTTTTAATTTTTTTTAATTAGATAACTAATAAGTTCCTAATAATTTGCTTATTAAAATATGCATCTTTGATGGCTTTCTTCCTGTTTTTTCAAATTTAGTATATTTGCAAAATTTAAACTTTTAGTTACATGATAATGCCCTAACGAGTCTGCCGGCTGAAATTGGAGAGTTGAAGTACCTGTCAAACCTGAGCTTGGACCGCAACAAGCTTGTAACACTGCCTAAAGATTTCTACAAACTAATTGAGCTACGCTGCCTCAGCATATCACATAACGAACTGAATAAAATTGAACCAGATTTTGGTGACTTTGTTATGCTTAATTATTTGGTAAGATTTATTTTCTATAAATAATTAAATAAAACACTCATTTCAACCTTTAGATGGTTAGGCAGGACCCAGACTGATGGTACTAGATAGCACATAACTTTTAATATTAATAACAGATTAAAAGAAACTTCAAACACTTGCATATAAAGTTCAAATTCTAAAACACTAGCCAAGGTGGGGTATTATAATCGACGTGAGTCATGTCATGGCGCGGATCAGCGAGGGTTAACACAGGCATCCAAATGTGACCTTTATTGAAATGTAGTTTAAGTCTATTTTGATTTGACAATAAATACCAGAAGTGTCGATTGCCGAGAGATAACAAATGCATACAAATTTCAACTCTATTGGAGTGTAATTTAAGTCTATTTTGATTTTATTTATTGGTGGTTAGTTATCCCAAACTTTTCATTGCAAATTTTACAGGACCTATCTCATAATAAACTGACAGTATTACCACCAGGCATGGGATATTTGGTGCGTTTAGTTGATCTGAACTTGTCACACAATCAACTGCAAGAGCTACCTCCTGACATTGTGAATCTTCGAGGTCAGTAATATATCATTTTATTAGTATAAAGGATACTAAGAGTTCAGATAAGCTGCAGTCTGAATGTAGTTAATGTTATTGTTGTATTGAATGAGAACTACCAAATGTCGATGCATTTCTGATGCAGTATGTCCAACTGTTTGTTGAATTTGAAATTTCGGATGCTACCAGAATTGTCTCTATTCTGATTCAATGTGTATTCCGAACCGGTGGTAAGCCTATTGTAATGATTGTAACTATCGAAGTTCATAAGTGCCTTATCAGGGCCTAAACTGAATAAATGAGTTTTTGATTTGATTTCATTGATTTTGATTTGCAATCCTATCAGAATAGCGACTAATTCTGATACTAGTCATGGTAATCATTTTTACGATTTTAGTAGGTACGTAAATAAACAAATTAATAATTATTATCTTTATTAGATTTAAAGAAGTTTAATATATGCCACAATAATTTGAAGATATTACCTCCACTGGGAGAGTTACGAAAAATGGAAATGTTGGACGCGAATCATAACGACATAAAGACTTTGCCGGACTTTTACGGATGTACAGCATTGAAAGAGATATATTTGGCTAATAATTTTATCACGGTACTTATTCATTTATTGATCCGTTATTTGTTAAAGTTGAATATCTCACTCATATAAAGATATCTTGAAATCTGTTTCAGGAGATTACAGAAGAGTTTTGTGATCAAATGCAACATTTAAGTGTTTTAAATATTAGGGACAATAAAATTGAAGTGCTCCCAGAAAACATATCACTACTGCAGAAGTTGAAGAGGCTTGATCTTTCCAATAATAGTTTAAATAAGTAAGTTTTATTATGAAACTTAAAAGTTTCAACTATGGCGCCAACCAAGAAATGAATAGGTACACATTTTATACCAAATACTCTAAATATATAAAGGGAAAGCGTAACTGACTGACTGATCTATCTACGCACAGCTCAAACCACTGGACGGATCGAGCTGAAAGGCATACAGATAGCAGATTGAAAACTCCATCACTAAGGTAGTAAAATAGAGAATCGCAGGGCGGAAAGCTAGTAAAACGTATATTGCTTTATCCTCTAAGGCTAGGCATTAGTAAGTCTCCTGGGAGTTACATATTACATTTTAGTTCACAAATCTAGTTTGTTATAAATTAGTAACTAAACTCAGCAAGTCTACCGCCTAATTGGGTGTCGTTCGTAATTGTCTTCACTTAACATTTGTAAAACCAGAGTTGAACTTTGTTGGGCCGTGTAATTGGCTTATATTTGTTTAATAATATTTAACGCGCTTTCCTTTTCTTCTATTTATATTTTTGTATACTGTCCATATCTATAATCGACTAAGGGAGTCAGCACACTTATCCACTCGGAAAGGGATCGTCACCGTAACATCTTTCGTCGCGCCGTCAACCAGGCGTCAACCTTAACTTCTAGTTCTAAACAGTGGTGGTTACAATATTGGTATACTGATTCCTCAATAGGGGTTAATAGAATTAACTTATTTACCACAGGTTACCAAAAAATCTAGGTCTGTTATCGCAACTCCAAAGCATCAGTATGGATGGCAACAAGCTGTCATTTGTAAGACAGGACGTTATCCGTGGAGGCACTGACAGAATGATGAAGTTCCTGCGCGATAGAATCACCGACGAACTTGTTGAAGAAACCAGGGTTACTAATAGGGAGTGGCCTGATAAGTAAGTGAAATTATTGTGTATGTGGGATCAAGTTAGGGCATCTTAATCTACTGTCTCTTTTTGTCCCGATATGTCTGTCGCTTTTTGTTACATATGTAGTTAGTTAGATATGAATAGATATAAAGTATTTTAAGTTTAAAATTGTAAGACCCAAGGAAATTTATACAGTTTAAAAACTGTATAAATTTCCTTGTTCTTGAAAGCCACATAACATGCAATAGGGTTTACTTAAAATAACTTTATATAAAGTTTGTTAGTTTGCATATAGTAGGTAATCTCAGGAACTAGTGATCCTATTAATAAAAATCTAATAAAAAGCTTCATTATACCTGAATATTTGTTTGTCACAGGTACACATTAAAGAAAAGCCAAGCGCTCATGTTGACAGGGAGGGAGCTTACGAACATTCCCGAAGATGTGTTCAAGACTGCCGCAGATGCGGAAGTACATATAGTCGACATCTCCAAGAACAAATTGACGGCACTACCTTTAGGGTAAACAATTCTATGCTAAAATTAAAAATCGAAAAGCATTACGAGTGTAAATTTTGAAATAGCAATTAATGTCTTAGGACATGCGTCACAACATTTGAAACCAACTACCACTAATACCCACAACCGCGTGATAGTCAAGGAATCTAACCTTCACACCCAACGAGCCTATTCTATGGGTTCTATGGCATTCATTAATGTGACGTAAACGCTAAAAAAATTAATGATACTTGGTCTTGTACCAATAATGTGCTTATTAAATGTATAGTATAGTACCTGCGCGACCTAGCTTCTCTCGAGCGGCTTTTTTTTTAATACGTTTTTCGGAGAAGAAGAATTACATCATTATATGAATATTTTTTAATCTTACCAACCTAATTGAGATATATAAAAGGAAATCGTGACTGGATTATCAACGCACAGCTCAAACCACTGAATGGATTGACTGAAATTTGGCATACAGATAGCTCTTATGACGTTTGTAGGCAACCTAAAGGATTTTTGAAAATTCAACCCATTAGATCGTGGGTCAACCCGCGGGGTGGAAAGATAGTAATATTATAAAGCGCTATCTCACAAAGGCTTGAGCCTACCAGTAGGCTAACAATAGCAGTAATGCAAGCACTACCTCAAAAATATACATGCCTATACCTGCATTGTTAGCATGAATAGAATAGAATAGAATATCTTTATTTCTTAGAATACGGTACATTACGTTCTTAAATTAATATATGGGTCGACGTATTCTACCGTCACATTTGGTGTAGAAATATTGATTACAAATTTAAAGCTAATACATCAATATTATTATTATACAAGTTATGGTATTATTGCATGTTTAAGTCCAATTTTATTATAATTATTATCAGTAATGTCATGCTTTCGATTCGTAATAATTTCAGTTAATGAATAATAATATTACATAAACAATTTATGTAGAATTGAACACATTGATATAAAATTCAAATTTTCTTTCCAGGGTTTGTCATATGAATGAAACATTGTCACAGTTGATACTGTCTTCAAATAATATTAGCAGCATACCACCAGATATCAGCCGTTGTTTTCATTTACAATATATCGATTTAGGTAAAAACTGTTTATCGGACTTACCTATGGAATTTGGCGACTTGAAACACGTAAGGGAACTTGTGATTTCTAATAACAGGTAATTATATATTTACAATAGATGGTTTTATTTTGAATTAATGAAATTAAGGTCGAGTGGCGACCACGAACCGGAAGACGCAGCGTGGGCAGGCCCCCCACAAGGTGGACCGACGATCTTGAGAGGGTCGCGGGAAACCGCTGGATGCGGGTAGCGCAAGACCGGCCATCGTGGAGATCCTTGGGGGAGGCCTTTGTCCAGCCGTGGACGTCTTTCGGCTGACATGATGAAAATGAAGCTCAAGCTCAAAACTCATTAATTAATATTAAGCCTTGTTAAAGGACTTATGACCGTTACGATTTCCTCGACCACTGGTTAGGATCAACTATCCGGAAGAACTTTAAAAGAATGGCTTATTTTGTCCATAGGTTCTCAAAAATTCCAAGATGCGTTTATGAACTGGAAAATTTAGAGATATTGTTAGCCGCAGAGAATCAAGTTGAAGAGATCAACGTATCCTCTGATGCTTTGGCGAAACTGAAGAAGTTAGCTGTACTCGATCTGACGAATAACAGCATCTTCACTGTTCCGCCAGAGCTAGGAAACTTTACACATTTAAGGTAAGTACACATATTCCAATAATTACGTAAATGAGAGAATAGAGTGTATGTGGATTTAATAGATGATCATGATAAATATAACCGACCTATGTAAAAAAGATGGCTATGATGTTAAAATATAGGAATTAAAAATAGAACATTTAAAATTTGGAACACGTAAACGTTTGGATTCTGATCAATCAAGCAACGTTCTAAAGCGTCATCTTAAGGCTAGTACGCACAGGATTAAAAATATTTAATTTAAATATTTATTATAAATTCGTTATTTGTTTAGCATCAACAATAATTTCCTTCTGTGTTTCTGTGCGTCTTTTAGATATTCGTATAATTAAAAGACTTAAAGTTGAAGCCTGATAAAGCTTTGGCCAAAAATGTTGGTCATAGCTACTCAAGTTTCCATTCCTTTACAATTCCTTACATTTTAAACATACTTGTTCCAGATCTCTGGAGCTAATGGGCAATTGTTTCCGTCAACCTCGACACGCTATCCTTGCCAAAGGAACCGCCACAGTGTTGTCATACCTTAGAGATCGAATCCCCACCAATTAGCTTTATATTTAGTGTGGCCATGCGCAAAAATCCTAATGTGTTGCCATAAAAATCAGTCAGCTTTGTAAAGCCAAATATTTTTCTGTTTACGTACCTGTTTTTTGTTATATTTTTTTATGTTACAGTTATTTGTTAGTCCTTTCGGTTATGATTTTAAATGGATATGTTTAAATATTTATTTTGTTGTTAATTTAAAGCCTTGTTAAATTATTATTTCAATATTAAAATTATTGTAAGAAATGGAATTACCTATGTAGGTTGTGAAATCGGTACATTGGATACATAAAAAATATTTAAGGCACATTAGTATGTGTCACATACCGATGACCTGTCCGACTTTTTGGTAGTGACAAATATTAGAAATCTTATTGATGTCCTTTTAAAAAGTGTTAAATCTTAACGCAAATAATAATTATGTTCCTTCAAAAAATATCCTCCTATTCTTATTTTGCGCAATATTTTTTGACTTGCCTCTAACTACGACAAAAAATCGCATCGATTAAGCTCATCTTTACAAATATCAATTATTTTAGATTATCTAAATCAATATCACATCTAATATTCTAAACTAAAGTATTAATTGGATTGTAAGTATACATAAAATATTGTAAATGCTATTTGCCAAATGTTATAAAAATAGTTTTGATATTAATTTATTCAAAAAACTTGAATCAAATGTTGAAAGTTGCCAATGCATCGAGAGAAAAAATTATGTCTTCGTATTATATTATTAACCAATCATAATTTTTGAATTAATTATATCTTGACATGATTGTGATAAAAATGGAAAGTGTGTGTTCGCCTAACATCATCCGCCAAAATAACGACCATTTGTCGGCTGAATAATGCTATAAATTTAATAATATTTATAACAAATGTAAATCAATTAGAAAATCAAGAATACATACAAATGGGAAATTAAATCTACCAAAGTATTGTTAAAGTACCTGAAATTTATTTTTATATTATACAGAGCCACTTAAGGGGGAACGTTCGGTTGGAGCGCGAAATTAAAATTTTATCACGTTTTTTGCTAATTGCAGCTTAGTTATAGGTCGTTAGTTATCAACATGTTATTTGCGAGAATAATGGTAGTATATTTACTGATTAATAACAAAAGAAATCATCAACATATTCCTCCAAGGTATATTTGTAACATTTTCATGAAATAGTCGTATATGTCAGTAATATACCTTGGAGGAATATGTTGATGATTTCTTTTGTTATTAATGAGTTTTGTTATAACATGTTGATAACTTACGACCTATAACTGAGCTGCAATTAGCAAAAAAACTTGATAAAATTTGAATTTCGCGCTCCAACCGAAGGTATACCCTTAATGTATACGTATAAGTATAGCTAGGGTTAAGCTATTTTTATCAGCAGTTGTTCCATCTCTCTCCTTCACTTTATTAAAGGGGTGTGCTGTATGGGACGTCTCGCTCTTTCTACGGCTTGCAGTGCTTTTCTGCAGTCAGCAAATGAGACATATCCTCTGTCTAAACAAGCATAATAGCTCAACCCTAAAGCAGTCATCTTGTTGGCCGCTATATAGATCATAGCACAATATGTTATCAAAATGTCATGCACAATTTATCAATAGTGATGAAAATTACCAAGCATCGTGTGATTACTGAAAAATAATATATGCTTTGAATTTATATTTTGTTTAATTGAATATATGTCAATTTTAGGTATAGGGGTTAATATAGGTATATTAAAAGTTAAAAGTATAAGTAAAAAAACATATAAACAACCTTATGATGAAGTAATAAGGTTCAACTATTATAACGAAATTATATTTTATGGATAAAAAATGTACACTACGTTTTTCGATTCAAAGGGATAACCAAATTACACACTGTAGGGTCTGTAGGTGCTTAGCGGATAGGTTTCAAATTGATGTTGGTTGGTAGTGGTAGCAAGCAAGAGGAAGTTAGTACTCTGTCACCGTGCTACGCTTTCGTCAAGATATTTTCTTTCACTGAATACTCGGGTCCTACGTCGCATAAAAACGAGCATTATGTATAAGATGCGAGGGATGAGATTCGCTTGATTGATTTAATTCTTGATTGGCATGTGTCATATCAAAAAACCTGAGTTGGGTAGGGGTTGCACTTGAGCGGGGGTCATCGACCATCAGGATAGCACGCTTTTGAAGTCAGCAGTTGAAATTTTGGGAGCTCCAGATTTTCATTTTTCATTCAACAATAAATTAGTACCTATATTACAACGGATATCTAAACATTTCAAAACATGTGCAGAAATATATTTGATTTGAACTATACCTCGAACCCACTTGGGAGCGCTTGGCATTCTGTGGCACAGGTTTCAGTGGCCATTGAAGGCAAACAAATCGATTGTTGTGGATTGTGGTAAACTACACTACAATTTGCATTGTATTGTATACCATTGGAGTAGGTATCTACGTTAATGTAACGCTCGATTACCTACTTAAGTACCTACTTATATTAAACTGGAATCTTTACTCACGAAAACAATAAATAAATTTGTAGTTCTAAACAATGCTATGCTATTAAAATCTAAACCTTATTTTATCATAATTTACCTATGTATACTCTATGAAAAATGAACACCTATACTTAGTACTTAATTTATGAGCGTGATTCATTTATCATTAATAGTCACTTGCGACAAGAAATATTGTCATATCTACCATTTACTGCATAACTTATGGCATTGTTTGTATGTAGGTACTGCTTAGGTATAGGGTTCATATTATCTAATCGATAAGGCAGCCCAAACGAATCCAGCGCGCGACTTCTTTCTCGAAGTTGTTTTTCCCTACCTGGATTGTTTGACCAAGTTAAACAAATTCTTGAACAACTTCAAGTGCTTTCTTCAATCGCGCATGTTGGTCTCGGCACGACCTGTAGGTACGTTGACCATGACTTTTCTCCAATTTCATGCCGAGACCAACCCGCCACGAGGCCTCGTTTAGGTCATGCAGCATATCGCCAACTTCTTCCAAAGACTGCCATAACGACGATGACATTAGCAAATCAAAGGTGTGATATGTCCAATCCAGGGTCTTGAAAACAACTTCCAATGCGTTGGTAAACAGCTTCGGGGATATTACATCCCCCTATAAATACTAATCAATGCAGGTAATATGCCATTATGTAATAGTCTTAGCCACGTAGGTATCCTCCGTAATAGTTTTGTCGCTGAGTAAAATCTCTGTGAGTAAAAGGTTGGTAAGTTAAAGTCTGCGTGTTTATGTTATCTTTACGTTTGTTAGATAAAAAAAATTGTCATTATATTCACGAGACCCGATGCCATGACTGGTCGTGGCCACATTTACATAACAATAGAATGAATGTAATCGAATTAACATAACAGATTACTTTTTGTAGGTCATTGCGGGACAGACAGGTGAACAAGCCGTAAAATTATCTATTAGTGGTGTTTATTATACTTAATAGCATGTAATGTATGTTAATTTATACTATCTTCTATACTTTAGATTTTTATAGCCGTAATTACAAATGTTTCAGGGTACTTTCATTTACCTAGATGGCTCTCATCTACCTATGCTACATCCTATGTCTGACATAGGATGTAGCGTAGGTAGTATGTCACTCTAAATTATAGATATGCAAACAGGTAAATCCGTATTTTTGGTAGGCTATCTTTACGAACATCCTCGCCGTACATCCGACTGTATCTTCCCTCGTCATCCTGGAGACGGATGTTATGCAAAATTTCCATCAATTCATGCAAATTACATGTTGTACCTAACTATAGTTGACGGATGCTTTAAAAATACCTGACTACCGCATAAAATAACATAGTTAAGTTCGATTTCCTATGTTTAGTATAAACCCCGAGCCCGTATGCGCTGCCGTTACGAAACACGCATAGTTTTGGTCTTCTAGCGTCATTTATTATCGTTAGTTTTCACTATCGTTTGTCGTTGAGTCGTCACTCTATTGTAAATTGTAGTCTGTAAACCCATAATAATAAACTGCAAGGTCGTGGAGTACACGGCGTGTAGTGGGGGCACATGACGGCGCGGCGCCGGCGCTGCACTTGTAGTTTCAGTGGAATCAGTACCCAGCCGCGGCATCACGACCACACCGCAGGCGTCGCGACCACCTTCCACTGCTCGTAATCACATGGCACATCGACCACTGTCATACTTACCGGAAACTAACTTTCAAAACAAATTTGTTTAATAACATTTGCTAAAAACAGACAACTGTTGCTATTCTTTCCGGAATAAATCTGAAAATTCCCTAAATTGTGTCGATTTTCCAAAATAGGTGCCTTGTTGTATGAGAAATGTATTAAAATAGTCTAATTACAATCACAAAGACGCAGTGGTATGTTTGTTCAGGTGTGTCCTGTGTAGAGCGGTCCGTAGCGAATTGCGCAACTGGTTCATCATCCTGGACCGAGTTCCTTAGTTGCATTATCACCTGTGGCAGTTCTACTTAGTTACGTATTTGAACGTAACGCTCCGAACATTCGAAATCAGTGGCAGTTTCTATAGAATGTGTACGATTCGCGAATATGTGAACATTAGTAATTTGTCGAAGAGTTATTATACTTAAGTTAAAGTAATCGAATGATTCATAAATCATTAGTGAAGCCTGTACGTGTAAAAATTTAATATTATGAAGCCATATGGAATTTCTATTGTTTTATCAGTGCTCGTGGTTATTCATAGTAAGTGATTCATCATTTTTACCTATACCTATTTATATCTTAACTAGCTTTCCACCCTGTTGTTCAACCCGCGATCTCCTTTACACTCTTTTAATTGAATTTCGGGTTAAATTTTGAAAAATCCTCAGCTTAGTGGATACCTGTGATTTGAACTGTGCGCAATGCGTTGATATAATCAGTTTCTTATTTTAGATATTAATCTACATAAAAAAAATATAATGCTGGGCAGCATGATTTTCCTTGTCCATAAATCAATATACTAACAAGGAGGATCATATAAATAATGAGAAACCAATTAGTTTGTAATTAATTGCTTTAATCATATTATCCCTACTCAAACACATCTAAAGGTACGCAATGATGTTGACCTTTTAATATAACTAACTTAGTACCCTTGGGACACTTGTTTGGGAAGATATCGGGAGCCATGCTGGTGCTGACCGTTAGCTGTATGATCACTAAAGCGATCGCGATGAATACCAGCTTGAATATCTTCAGGGTTACCATCTGGAACAATTTAATATATACATCAATACCTAATACCAGTCGAATATGCAATAGGTATAGGAAAACTCGGGTTTACTTGCGTTCCCTTATTTTATGCCCATATGGGGTTGAATTTTGAAAAGCTTTTCTTTAGTGGATTGCATTGTAATTGTAAAGTAAGTCTTAACAGATATGTCGGTACCTACTTAGGAATGGTTAATCAAAGTGGGGATACAGCTGAGGATAAGCCCATGCTACTGACTGTCCTGACTGACCACATGTTTGGGCTGGCGCACAGGTCTCCAGCTTGATCGCTAAAGTCTCGTATTAACGACAATCTCTTGAAAAATGATTTCACTATTAGAAAGCAATATTGAAGGTTATAGGCTACTTTTTACCCCGGGAACGCGAGTGAAACTGCGGGGAACATATAGTTTCATATATAACAGGGAGAGCTCCGAAAAACTTTTCGACCCGGGCCATCGTCGAAAAGTTCTTCGGCCCTTCTCGCCGATGATGCAGTTTTCCTCATATCCTTGAACCCTATCGGTCGTTCACGCAACGGTTCAGTTGGACGTTATTAATCGCACCTTTGGTTGTAGAATGTAATGCCCCATTAGGGTTTTTCCACAGTGCTAAGAAATTAAATCTTCAAAAAAAGATCTCTAGGGTCGGTGACATAACTTTATGCACTTACCTATCATCGGGTGGACCATCTTCTTGCTTCTCATCCTTTAAAAAGCCTGAAGTGCCTTCTAGGTACTTAGTTTAAAATAAAGTGGAAGGATAAATTGGAGACATGTTCTTAATAATATCTTTAGAATGTCAAAACAAAATACATGAATTTATTAATACTCGTAACTAGGGAGGTACGGTTCCTACTTTGTATTTTTATACCTACACGAGAATAACAGTCACTACCAGTATGCTGGTTGCTTTCTAGGCTCCGTAAAAATCGACAATAGGTAAGTACCTATATTGGTAGGCAATCCTGTTGCATTGCTCTGCGAGACGGGCGGTCGGTCACTTATTATCTAAATTTGGTCTGGCCGCAGTATGTTAGCCCTTTACCACACCTTTACGTGAAAATTGTAATATTGTAGGTAAATTAAAAAGTACATAGGTAAAAGATAAATTAAATATTCCGAACACTTTGTAGGTGTACGTAGAGTATGGTAGAGTCGAGCTTAATGTCCACTGGAATTTCTTTGTGTTTGGGCAAATTAATTTTGTATATTGGTAGCTTGAGGGTGAACGAGAAACCTCGCGATTGCCATGAGATTTAATAGTAGATTTTCAGATATTTTAAATAATATTTTGTACGCATTATAGACGGTTTAATCAATTATTCATTTATGTAAGCCATCACGCCGTGTCATAAAGTATTTTGAGGCAATATTTGCTTGGTCTAATTTTAGGATCTGCAATCAATCTATTTTTTAATTAAAAACATAAAATGTGTAACTTATTAGATACGCCTATTCAAACCTCGGCTTTATGAAGGGTAAATAATAACTTAATAAAAATCATTGGTTTCTATACTTACGCTTATTTTCTCAACGGAAAATCAGAAACAAAATTATAAAATTTAATTGAATTGAGGTAAACAATATTATTTATTGCACGACTCACACACAAACTCACTTTTACAAGCGAAATTCAATAAATACAACCATACAATCTTATGAACTGTCAGGCACTGAGATGCCTGTTTACATTTGCTCATTTTAGAAAACTTGTTTCTGATGTTCTGCGTGTCTCCTTATACGATCAGCATCAAAATACAGTTAAGTAAGAGGGGTCATTATAATGCACTATCTATACAAATTTATTATGCAGATATGTTGGGTACCTATCTAGGGGGGCGTATATTAGCATCCATGGAAATCTGTAGTAGGTATCCTATAGTTATATATTTATAGTATAAATATTTACTTTCTAGATACAAATTTATAACAAGAAATAAACAATGAAGTAGGTGGAAGTTGATCATGTGATGGATTCGGTAGCAATATGTTTACAAACAAAAGCCAAGCCCATCTACTATACAACGCATCGTGGTGCAAAAGAAAAGGTTCTTACTAACTTGTTAACTTTACCGATCAGAGATTGAAGCACAATGCAGCGGAGGCCGCAAGATGACCTTCGCGCGGTGGTCTGGAGTGAGCCCTGAACAGGCTGCTCCAGTTTTCATGTACGCTGCTAGTGGTGACGAGGAATCCTTAGCTGGGGCATGCCTGTCACGGTGTCGCGAACTGAACGACTGCGCTGCTGTGGTCGTAGCGTACAGTAAAGGCAATTGTCAAGGCGTTGCAGACTCTACAGATGCTCAACTGAGAGTTGATAATGACGTTGCATATTTTAAGAAGATATGCTTAGAGCGTGAGTGAATTTTGATACTTGTTTTTCTTTCTTTTTCTTTACGCGTTATCGAAACATTGAACAGTCATTTTATACTTATGTATTCTGTAGAATAAAATTCGACCTTACAGTAGTGAGGGTATCTAATTGGGTTATGACACCCGTAAGTAAGTACCTCCATAAAATATAGTAGAATTAAAATCTCGGTTTCGAATAGGCATTAGTAATTTAACATCTAGGTACTGCAGCTTAGCTGAACTAAGCTAGACCATAAAGGTATATATATCTCTCAAATATGTAGTGCCAGAAGAGTGTGCTACACGTTGGTGGGCATTGGAGGTGACTCCAGGTTACCACCTGCATTCAGAGGGACCTCACTTGAAGGTTATCATCAACACGACAGTACACGAGTGTAATGACGCTGTTTTCACTTCAAATGGCGATCAGAATTTCAGGTAAATACAACTTTTTTTTTACTATGTATAGGCCTGTGTTGACCACAATCTCACCGTGGTTAGTGATAATGTGGCCTATGATGGTGAGCACACAAAGCCTAGAAGGGAACTGGCTCTTAAGTGCAGCTATCGGAACACACCGAAAGGTACTTGGCGACAGATTTTCAACTTGAGGGTGGTAGTCAGCCAGCCAGGTACTACAAAGTACCCTACCACCATGCTATGGTCTCCTCACGATGTTTTCCTTCACCGAAAGCTCAGGCTCATTGTAGGATTCGAACCCGCGGTTTTCGTCTCGGCCTCCGACGTCACTACCACTGAGCTATCATCGCCTGACTAAAATAAAATGATAACTAACTGATTAAAAAATGTTTCAGTAATCTAAAAATGAGATTGAATCAATGTCTGTTAGGTAGGGCGCATTATAGATTGTGTATTATGGAATTTATAATCTTGTCAATGCCATTTTTTCCTTGAAACCGATGTTTTACCTTGTTCACGCAATAATCAATAGCTTCAGCTTATTGTTTAAAATAAAGCAAAAACATTAACTTTCTATCCAATAGACAATGGAACAATTTTCTCTGATTATCTACCTATAGGCCACACTCAGACGTCAATCAAGTATTGTTAGACCTATCTCTTGATATCGAAAAGTCACACAAAATTCATACGCTGAGGGGTCCAATTCTTGTACCTAACCTACTGAACTGAATCCATGGTATCAATTTTAGATACCTAACACCCAGTGGGATAAAACTGAAAACAATCTGTTCGATTATACAATCTTAAATTCACACCTAACGGATTATATCCCGATTCCATACAAGCTCAAATTGCATCATGACTACTTATATCTACTCATATATGACTTATTATATAATATACTTACATATTATATTATCATGTAATTATGTGTATCTAGTCAGAAGTTATATAGCTTGCGCACAGTGGTGGACGGGACGGCAGAGGATTATTTATTATACATACTGTACGACACAACTTAGATGAAGCATCGGCAAAATTCGTAAAAATCGATCATTCCCGAAAAGAGTGCGTCTACAACATTACCCGTGTTTATTAGTACTTTATATGAAAATGATCTTGTTGAACGTTAAATGGCGCGATAATGAATGATTTTTATTAGTTGTGTAAATCGGAAGTGTAGATATACGATTTGCCGATGCTACATCTAAGTTGTGTCATACTGTACCTTATTTCGATGACATAAGTATTAAATTCAATTGATACATTTTAAATCCTCTGCCGTCTCGTCCGCCACTGTGCGCAGGCCAATACTCTTATATTATGTTCGTTTACCTCCCCTTTATAGGTAGGTAGTTGTAAATTACGACTTCACGTCTTAACATAACTACTTATGTACTAAAGAGAACATGAAGTGTATCAAATCCAAGAAATACCTTTTGAAATACATACTTAAACATCAAAAAGTATTTCTTAAATTTGATAGACTGTAATTATTTAAACAAAAATACCGATACACCACAGCATTAAGGTGCTTTAAAAAGGGTAAAAAAGTTGTTTATAGTTGTCGTTAAACACACACATTGCCCCTGGTATTGCAAATGTTCATTGCGTGGGTAGATGACCGATGATTTACCGTCTGCATATTTGTCAATTTGTTGACTTCTTTGATTCAGGTCTGCGCAGTGGGTAGGCGCAGAGGGTAATTTTGATTCGGAAATGATCAAGACATCAGATACATCTCTTGGTAACTGCATTCTCAACGCAGAAGACAAGTTCACCGAGCCTGAGTCGTACAGGGTGTCCAACTACTACACTTTCTACATGGAGAACCAATGTAGACATGACTGTGAGTAACTTGGTACAGTTAGCAGCATAAGTAGCTGAACAAATCCAAATTTACAACATCTTCTTTACATAATTATAATATGAAGTCGCTTCCGCTGTCTATTTGCTTAGATCTTTTAAACGACCCAACGGATTTTAAAGCAGTTTTCAGCAATAGATAGAGTGTTTCAAGAGGAAGGATTATTATGTATAATTCATGCATATTATAGTCCAGAAATCCGATAAAAGCCGTGAAAAGCCGGGGCGGGTCGCTAGTACACTATAATAACTGTAATAAGGAAAGATGAAGTAAACAGGTATTTTTTAAATGGGTGTCTACGAAAACCTACATGCCTATATTTCTATATTATTTATTAGATTGTTTTAGTGTATGTACAAGTGTTTTATAAGTTTAGATTAGTCAAGCTACCTTTATTTATGTTGTCAACCTTTATGTATTTAGGTATATTATCATGCAAGCGGCGTATTGGTAATGGTTTTTAAATTAATTAAGTTCGGGGATATCCTGAATGGTACCCTGGGCAGTTGAGTCAATTGTAACGTTTATATTATGTGACTTAACCCTTAACCATAAATGAGCTTGTTTGAATATCTTGTACTGAAATTTCATTCACGATGTTTTTCTTCAACAATCACTAAGGTAACATAACTTGTCCAGCTAAATGGATTCGAACCTACGAGATGAACTTATCGACTAACATCTTTCCTGTACAGATCCAAAGAAGATAGATAGATGTTCCTACGAAGAATATAACAACCAAACGCTGAAACACGTCGAATTTACAAATAGCAACTACACCAAAGACCAGGTGAGTTTAATTATTATAATTATTTATATTTTTCCTTATAACTTTCCGGTTTTTTCTAGTCACCTTTGCACGTAAATGTTAGCTTAAAATTATGACATCGCAGCAGTCAGTGTTATCTTTTCTGTTACATAACAGTCATAACACACTTATCTAGGTTTAAACTAAAGGGGGGGTAGCCGGCCCTCTTGATTTACCATGCCTAAGTACATGCTGTTGTCATAAAGTTATGACAGAAATCCGATAAAACGTTACGACTTACATAACAATTACGAAATATTTTTTAAATGTAATGGTACACACGGCTACAGACCTTATTTACCTATTCCGTGGCTACAGATCAGACTATACCTTTTTGTTGCAATAGGAGCTCTATTACAACCGCATAAGATGCCGCAGTGTTTACCTTGAATTGTCGTCGTCCGTACATACCTAACTGTAACATTAATTTTGTTTCCGTTAGTGTAAAACAGCCTGTGAAGTAGAAGAGCGGTTCGTGTGCCGAGGTTTCTCCTGGATCTCCGGCCGGGACGCGCAGCCTGGAGGGCGAGGGCTGTGCGACCTGCATAGTGAAGACCTCGTCACCACCGGCTCCTGGCTGCTGCGGCGCACTGCCGCCGCTACCTACTACCGCAGGGTTATTTGTTTGAATCGTAAGAAACTACATTATTTTATCAATAGGTCCAAATCTAAAAGTAATAGTAGTAGGTACAGTAATAGAATACCGTAGAAACATAAATCTCTGTAATGAATCTCTCTCATCTCACGTCCAGGGAGGTCACTATGGCACATATTTTCAGTTTGACAGTCAAATCTCACCGTGAGATTATAGTTGAACAAAAGCCTATTTATACTTGAAAAAAATCATCAAAAAAGCGTGTTTGCTATCTTTCAGTGAGCGTAGAATGCTCCAGCTCTGAGCTGATAGTATCGTATCGTCCGCGCGGTACGTTCCGCGGGCGCGTGTACGTGCCGGGACGCGGCGAGCGGTGCGGCGCGCGCGCACGCGACGGGCTCGTGCGGCTCACTCTGCCTCTGCGGGGGGACTGTGACGTCAACTTCGCGTACGGCATCTCTAATGGACCTAATGGAGTTGTTAATAGGTATGCTCTTACTAATTTTCACAATAAGAGAACTACTTCAGGAAAGAAGAACTGAGGAAATCACCGGTACAAGTTAGGCTTGATACAGCACAGCTGGTTGAGATACGTTACTGCGCTACCATTTGTAGTCCATTTCAAAAATTAGCGTTCACCAGAGATCTATTACCACCTTATCCCTTCCACGCATTTAGCAACGTCTGGTTCGCGCTTAGAAAATTCTAACAAGTATTTGTTGGCAATAGCCAATTGTTTAAATTAACCTTTTCAGAACTGATGATAAAGAGCTCATATTCTGATATTGCCAACTTTACTCAATACTTGTGTCTTCCTTCAACTGCCGCCATAGTCTTCAATAGCTCACACGTCAGCAGGGACATGAACGCCCTTAATCATGATTTCATAGTTTAACTTTAATCATAGACAAATTGTATGAGTAACTTTGTAATACAGGACGATGGCATACGTAATGGTGATGATCCAGAACAACCCTATAATCCAGACGGCGGGTGACCGCTGGGTGCGCGTGGGCTGCTCGCCCGGCGCACGCGCACACTCCACGGTCGACGCTACCGTAGCCGTTAGAGACGCCGGGTAACTATGCCACCCCCTCTTCCCCTCCCGTTTGGTAACCTAACGTACGTAGGTTTCGAAAATACCACACCAATTTGGTCATCTTTGACCTTCTTTGTCATGACTTTGTTAAAATTATATTTTCTTTGATTTGTTAAGCTGTGTCTCAAAACCCTGAAAACTCAGTAAGAAAATAGTATTATTATTTGTCTCTCTATTGATTTTCTAGGGTCCTACAACATTAGTCTGACATATAACATTAAGAGATGGAGTTATTATGGCAACAACCAACCGTACTGTAAAGTTTGCGCAAATACAACAAATAAATGTAACGACTTGACGTTGAGTACATCACGGGAAATGAATGTACCTACTCGCAGCCTTTTTTTGGAGTCATTTAATAGTAGGTCAGTAAGTGTCTTTAGAAACCACAGCCTTACTAAACTGTCACAGATATGGCAACAGGAAACCCTCATCGGTAGACGAGGTACAGACTGCTGTGTCGCCAGCTGCAAGCACAGTATACGGCGAGAACTCCCCCCCACTCACTATGTACGTGGTGCGCGTACAAGACGACTCAAACGCCGCCGCTGTCTCGTTAGGAGAAATGCTCGAGTTACGTATTGAAACTACTGGTAAATATACTCACTAATTCTGTCCTAAAGACATTGTGCAGTATAGGAATTAAGCACATCTCCCTTGACTAACTTATGGTCTATCTATGCGCAGGAAGACTAGTGGAATGAGGTATCTACCACCACAGGTGCTGGCCTGGCTCACCGATCTAGTTATTCGCTGGTATACCTCACAAATGTATACTTTTGGTATTATGTGTCTTTTATGTAAAACATTTACCTCATTACAGCTTATGTGACCAACTATTATATTACTACTAAAATGACTATTAAAATGGAAGGTTTATGAAGCCTATGCATTAAATTTAATTTATTTCTCTTATTTTATTCTGATGTTAGTCCTACAGAAATGGAAGAAAAATCAATGTCTTTAATTAAAGTCATGCTTAATGTAACAAGTAATCAAACGTAACAACGAATTAATGAAGAATTTTCATGATCTATTAGCAACAGATTAGCCGTGAACGTGATTTGAGTAACTACTTACATTTGCGTGATTCTTACAGATCACACAATGTCAGAAATCACAGCGTACCATCTAGTGGCGTCATCGAGACACGGTGATAGTTCTGTGTTGCTATTGGACAGTAAGGGGTGTCCGACAGGTCAGGTGAGTACTAACCATAAAATAAACCTCTCCTAATACTTGCCTGCCACACAATCAAATAAATGCCGGCCAAGTGCGAGTCTGAGTCTGCGCACCGAGAGGTTCCGACCTTCCTAGGACGTATATTTATTGATTTGGGGTAATTAAAAACCAAACCACATTACTAAATTTGTTTGTGAATGAATATTAATGATTTTGAAAAAACTGTGCTCGTTAGAAACATCGTTCTATTTGTCCTGTAATATTTAAAACAATGTCTATCAACGATAATTATTTCTGATTTTTTGCTTTACAAAAACTTCGAAGATAAAGAGTGATATAGTAATTTTTTATCATATGTAAATTTTCTGAGATATCTCCAGGAAACAATAGAATTCCACACGTATTATTGACATAAAAGGGAAGGTCATTCATAAAAAATAAATTCACAAGATACGACTTCATCAGATCAATGCTGCACCCTTAACTTCATTAACGCATGAGTGTCCGGTGATCATCGCAAAGCTTTAGATAAATCAGAAGACAACAATAACAGAAACTTTTCAATTTATCTGGTAAATAGAATCTCTCCACACTCCACAACACTATTATTGTATAACTTGGATAGTTATACAATAATGGTGTCCTTTACCAATTTCTAGGTGGATTTCCCATCGTTTACCAGATCCTGGTTGGGAGGGACTCAACGACTTTCCGCCAGATTTAAAGCATTCCGCTTTCCCACTTCCCACGTCGTCCGTTTTGCTCTCGTTGTGCGATTCTGCGACAAGAAATGTGCGCCGGTAAGAAACTTATCTATTTTTGTAATCGATGCTACCTCTGATGTGCAAACATATTTTTACTAAGAAATTTAAAAACAGATAAATTGCGGCGGCCAATATCAGGGACGAACCGCTCGTAAAATAAATGAAACTACGTATTGGAACGACGACTCAGTCACAGCAGCAGTAAAGCAGGAAGAATCATGGGAGAACCCACGTAGTGGAGTAGTGGCGCAAGGTGGTGCTGCTAGATGTGGGACCACTGAGAACGGTGTACCATTGGAACTTGAGATGCACGTCGATTCTAAGGATATGCTATCGGCTGACACACTCGTTCGCGCCGATCATCGTGCCTCTGTTGGTAAGTTTCTGGAATCATTAATTCTCGCATAAGAACAAGTGACAGCAGGTCGATTAAAATTGGAACAAAATCAACATTAATTATATCATCTACAAAATATTCGATATGTAACCTATGATACGCTCGTGCGCATTTTACGCGTTGATACACATCGTTGAATTATTAATAGGTACGTCTGCTTAGATTGCATGGTATATCGTCTATGTAACGATATTTGGTATAGTGTAGGTATATTTCATACTAATTTATTTCAAATATGTATCTTCAGTGGTTGATGTCATGTCATGGAACAGTTATTTTGCAATTTTACAGTTGTTACCATCTTGATAGTTATTTGTATACAATGGATGAAGTATTTTCACAACGGCTAGTGATGCCAACGATTTCAAATTCACCTGTAATATATATATATAGGTATAATAGTACCTACCTATAGCACCTACTCAAACTGTTTTATTCATAATAATAAATTATATAGCTCAAACTGTTACGTTGTTAAAAAAAATGTAGGTGAGGAGGGCTCAGGCTCGGGCAGGTACATGGAGGGCGGGCTGGTGTGCGTGCACGAGCTGCTGGTGGTGGCGCTGGTGCTGGCGTGGCTGGCGGTGCAGCTGCTGCTGCTGCTTGGCTGCTGCGTGCTCGTCAAACGGTAAAACTTGCAACACAACCCAACACAACGCAACACACAATACCAACTCACATTTTAGTGAAGCAATAAGAAAGAAAATTATTAATTTCCAGGTATCGAAACTTGGCGGAGATGAGTATGCAAAAGGACTACCAGTCATTCGACAACGTTGGCTTCGACACTGTATCGACACACCGCCGCGTGCACTGGCCCGATCAGAACATCGATATATTACATGTCACGTGAACATCACTAATCATGACATAAATTAGTTCTACACATAGTAAGCTTTATAAAACCAAAAAGTTACGTAAATTGATAAACATGTAGTTTGTATAGATGTTAACTTGTAATGTTTAAACAAACCCATATTTAGGGTAAGCTAGTACATTTTTTGAGTGTTAGTGATTCAAGACTCTTGAGTCAAGTTTTAGTCCTACTTGTCGAGTGCCGGGTATATTAAATCTACTTAGGTAGTACTATCGGCATTCGATAAGCTACATTGTACCTGAGGACGGCCATATTTTTAACAAAAATTAAATTATTCCAATCTGAGCTCTCAGTCATCAAAATGTTCATTAATTTATAAAATATTTACAGATTTGTATTATTAACACATATCTAATCTGTTTAATTTATCTTTAGAATTCTGGGGATTTACTCTGAAAAACGACTCACGATGGTTCGATAATCGTTTTGAATTTTTAACCAATACAATTGCATAATAACATGTCACATATTTTTTTCTTTAATTCTACTGGTTTATTTTTCTAACTATCGTGTATCGTTTCTCGAAGTAGGTTACCTACCTCTAACTCTAATTAATTGTTCCTTTTGGCACATTTATCGCTTGCAGCTTAAAAAGTAGCATGTAATTAGTACCACGTGTTATGTAGGTAAATAAATTGTTTAAAGATTATTTTGTATCTTTTATATTTTAGGCTCTCCCTATTTTGGCTGGTTAGTAGGTATTTTATAAATAATAACGCAACACATAACTACAACGTTTTATTTACATGACATCATTTTATCTCAGTATTTTTTTTTTATTTTCTACGGACTTTATCGTCCTATAAATATCACATAATAACTATGCTTGGAAGTTATCGATCAAGTTCTAGTTCTAATCCAATAGGGTCCTACCTATATCCAGAGCTAAATCACGAATATAAGGCCATTTCATTAGTTATTCTAAAAAAACGAACAGTTGAATTTTATAGAACTGTCGATCAACCTTAGCCAATGAAAGAGAACATGAAGGAGGTCCCCCGTGCAAGCCTGGAACTAGTATGCGGTTATAAGTATTTTGTGTACTCGGGTGATTATTGGGTGGCGTTGCTAGAAACTGCGGCGGTATGTGGTAGCGGCGGCGCAGGCGCAGGTGATGGCGCGGCAGACGCTTGTCGCGAGCCGCCGCGCGGCGCCGCCTGTCTCACGCTCTGTCTATTCGATGCCGCGTTGTAGTGATACCCATCGAACTTCTCTGATGTACCCGCCGCTGGGAACGTCGCCGTACCCATATACATTATCTATAACGAAAGAAAGGTTCTTCTTTAGAAATCAACCATTCTAGCTTCGATGAAATAGCGCGGAACTTGATTCGCCGGTGTTCTTAGATCGATATTCTGTTATTATTATTAGAAATGTGATCCTCACTCATAAGCTTCAAAGATTTACAATCGCAATGCAGCTTAATTAATTACTAAGTAGGTACTAGTGGCACCCGGCCACGACAGCGGTCGGTAAGTCGACAAAACTATTAAGTACCTGTGGCCTGTATCCATCGGGTCCAGCTTCATATTCGACCAGCTGCATTCTGCCATCAGGAAGCAACACGTGGTAGGAGCCAGTGGCATGGTCTTCCTTCCTCTTCTCGTTGTGCCCAAAGTCTAGACTCACCGCATTATCTTGCACGTCGTATGAGAAATCGTAGTTAGCTGGTAACTAAGATTAAAACTTTAACTTAGATTAGGTACTTAGAATGTTTCTATAACAAATACAAGTATTTCATAGAATTTGAATGGAAGTGGGTACTAATTTGAGTCGATAATGGACTTAAATAATGAGACTTAACAGCGTTATTTAAGTATACTTAGTCTAAAATAAGAGAGAATATTTTACTGTAGGTTCAGGAATAGGTTTCTTCGAGCCACCACCGCCGACTTTGGGAGGTAAATACTCTTGGGCAGATGTACTGGTCCATAGTGATAAGGATGCCAATAAAGTCACCTGAAATGCACGACATAAAGATTGAGGAAACATCTAAAATTTTTTTTTTATTATTATTACTATAATTATTATTTATTATAAATGTGAAAGTTTGTTAGAATGTTAAGATGTCTGTTACACTTTCACGCAAAAACTACTGAACGGATTTAAGAAGTAACATGTACCTATGCTACTTTTTATCCCGGGACCGTTTGAAACCATGGGAGACAGCTAGTAAATAATATGGAGGATTTGTCACTTTTCAGTAAAGATAATTATTGGTAGGTATATAATAACATATTAAGTACTAAAAAAAGTGTAGGTACTAAGAATAAGTATATATTTTAAACTTACGCAAATGATCCGCCACATTTCAACTTCTAGTTTAAGATCTGTGCTGTTTGAAAACCAAATGGGATTTGGAACAGCTTTACAACGGTACGAGGTTTATAAGGCCGCAGGGTTGTGGTTTCGTTAGCACCGCCCCTACATTTTTCATTATAAAGGCGCACGATCCACCAAAATTTCGAAATTATTTTTAATGAGTTGCTTGACTTCTACCCACTAAGTATTTAAATTATGACGTAAGATTGTAATAATTTATTCTTTTGGTACCTACCTAGGTGTTTTGTACAGGACAGTAAAGACAGATAAAATAAAAACTGTACCTATTGGCATTACAACATCATATACATACATGACTGTATCTATTGATAGGTAGGTATTACCCCTATAGTAAAACCAGTAGGTACCTAGGTATCTACTTCATGTTACTTCTCCATATTAAATCTATACTTACTATACCTTGTACGTAGTATATTATTTATTCTATCCTATCTAATATTATAAAAGAAGCTGGAGAGTTTGTTTGTTTGAACAGTCAGATTCGAAAAATTATTTTACCTATCATTAGGAAACTACATTATCCCCGAAGGTTATTCTATAGCCAATTTTTTTATCCCGGGAACGTGGGCGAAACGACGGGAAATAGCTATCATAATATGAGTAGGTACTAGGTATAGTAATTTCAATAGAATATTTTATCATAGGTAGGTACATAATAGTAGGTGGAACGACGATCTTGTGAGGGACCGGCAATCGTGGAGATCCATTGTTCTTTTTGGTTGCTTACCGTGGTCAGAGTTGGTTGATGTGTGCGATGGATTCCTCGCGATGTTTTCCTTCACTGATAGCTCAAGCTCATTGACAATTTGAACCCAGGGAATTCGACATACTACCATTGAGCTAATAACCGTCTTCTGAAAGTTTATGTAATTAAAGAAGCACTCGATATAATTAATTTATGTAGGTATGTTGTTACAACTCAGAACACGATAGTAAAGTTAGTAGGTACCTAGTGTCCTGTAGATTCAATTCATTGATTTATCGCTTTTCAATCGGCAACAATTATTAAATAAAAACCATAGAAAACCACGCGAAGTGTCCGCGTTATTTTCTATTGTAGCTATTGCAGATTAATAGAATATATCAAAGAGAATATAATACTCAACTTGACACTGGCAAAATAAACAAAAGGGTGATGCCAAAAAGAGAAAAAAATGCGGTGTCTGAATGTCACTGTCAAGTGTCAAACAAATGTCACTTCACTGTCAAAGTGAATCGGGCAGAGCAGGAGCAATTTTTACAGAAAATGTGAAATGTTCTAATTTTTTAAGATAACCCGGCTCTGATTACCTGTAGTTTTTAATTGGAGAATTAACATTAATAAATAGGACTAAGGATTACTTAACACAAACAATGAATTCCATTTTAAGGAGCCAGTGTAGGCTCTATCGTGCGTTTAGTACTTCATCTGTAAGGCAGTGTGCGATGCCTCCTAAAATGAAACCAAAGAAATTTATCGGGCCGGTAACATGGAAGTCCATGGCAGCAACGGCGATAGTAGGTGGAGGTCTTACTGGCTTCATGCTGTATGTAAGGCACGAGAAGCAAGAAGCAGTAGACCGCGAAAGAAAAAAACAAATTGGAAAGGCAAAGATAGGAGGAGATTTTGAATTAGTTGACTCGGAGGTAAAAGATAAGAATTTATTAATGAATGGACTGAAATTTTAGGATTCTGTAACAACCTCTAACCTCTTTTAGGAGATACATGCTCAGCCTGGTGACAAAGCTTATGCCTAATGTAATCATGAGGCTCTTATCACCTTAACCCTCATTGTCACTGCCTATGACCAAAATAACGAATATACCAATTTTTTTTTTCAGGGCAAAGTAGTGAAAAGTACCGACCTATTAGGAAAATGGCTGTTAATTTATTTTGGATTCACTCACTGTCCTGATATATGTCCAGATGAGCTTGAGAAACTAGCTGAAGTAGTTAACCTCCATGGTAATATTTTATACTTACTTGAAATAGACAAAATAGTGTTGGTTAAACTATGGGGAATAAACAGGTAGTTAATAAATAATAATACCTAGATAGTTAGTGTGCATTTTGTGATTTTAATGTCACAGCATTTCAGTTATGCTACTTACAATGTCCCAGGATATTTATTTATATTTACATACATTTTATAATAATTATTGTGAAGGTATTTCTCATACAAAAAGGTTTTAGTTAATATTAAAATTATTACAGACAAGACCCCATCATCGCCACCACTACAGCCTGTCTTCATATCAGTAGATCCTCAGAGAGATACACCAGAGATTGTTGGAAAGTAAGTACCTAATGAGTGAAGGACTCACAATCAGTGATTAAAACTAGTGAATAGCATAAGAATTAATTTTGTTCTCTTCTCAATTATATTTCTCCACTAAATAAATTTATTTTTTGTGCAGATACTGCAAGGAATTTTCACCTCGGTTCCTAGGTCTGACGGGTACTAAGGAACAAGTGCAGAAGGCCTGCAAATCTTACCGTGTCTACTTTAGTGCAGGCCCACAGGATGTTGACGATGACTACATAGTGAGTACAACACTTAAGTTCACTTGATTTGACAGAACATTAGGAACAAAGACAATAAATAATCCTGTCAGTCAATATAATTAATTTCATTTACCCTACTTCTTAGTGCCAGCATTTTTTTGACAAAGTGAATGGTCCACTAATTAGTAAGGTCTGATTTTTCAATGGCCAGATTCACAATGTCTGGGTGTTAATCTGAAATTACAACAGTTTTTGTATAGACTTTTCAGAGGAATAAATAGCTTATCTGAAATTTCCTAGAGATTGAAAAATCTGACCTAGGATAGTAATTGGTAGGACAGTTTCTTTAGTGGTTGGACCATGTGAACTTGTATGCCTGTTATCCTTAATAACTTTTAAAATTCATTTAAAAAGGGTTATCACTGAAGAGTTTTGTTTTATCATGTTTCAGGTGGACCACACAATCATCATTTATCTAGTGGACCCAAAAGGCGATTTTGTAGATTACTATGGTCAAAATAGAAGTGCTAATGAAATTTATAACTCAATGCTTCTAAACATCAAAAAGTTTGAAGTGGCAAATAAGGGATCATGGTTTTGATCATTCGCGCATTTATGTAGAGATAGTTTCAAAGTATTTTTATTAATTTAAAATAAATTAATTGTTAAAAAAAATAATTCCTTTTTTTTACATTCAAATTTAAAGTAATTTGACCTGATATTGTAGGTCTACGCCATGTAAGGTAGGAGGAGGCAATTTCATACAATTAATAAAATAGGTATAATTCTCAATAATTTTATTTTGGTTGTCATTATTCATCACTGCATAACATAAATAAGTTTCGATAACTATACATCCCCCAGAATAAAAAATCACAAATTTTTTTTTTTTATACTACTAAGGTAGCAAGCAAGCATACGGCCCACCTGATGGTAAGTGGTTACCGTCGCCTATCGCCATTTGCAATACCAGAGATATTGCCAATGTGTTGCTGACCTGTTACAATACCGAGAAGGCAAACTGGCTCTCAAGTGCAATTGCCGGAACACACCGGTAGGTGCTTGGCGACAAATTTTCAACTTGAGGGTGGTAGCCAGCCAGGCGGGTACTACAAAGTGCCCTACCACCGTGCTATGGTTTCCTCACGATGTTTTCCTTCACCGAAAGCTCAAGCTCATTGTAGGATTCGAACCCACGACCTTCGTCGCGGCATCCGACGTCACTACCACTGAGCTATCATCGCCTTTAAAACATCATATTCAATAACATAGAATAAATAATATACTACGCTAATATTGTACTTCAAACATAATTTTGTTTTTTATGTAGATTCGCAAATAGATGGTGTAAACTCAATTCTGAAATATTGCCAAGTAATTTAAAAATTTGCAGTCATTTTACTAGTAATTTTACTAATCGTCACTTGCCCTCCAGAACTATGTATTTGCACTAAACTTTGGTCTAACTGGTAAAGTTTAACTGTAGCTCCTTCCAACATGGCGGCAGACGAGGAAATGCTCACTCCACCCTCATTTACCGTCATTAAATTCACATCATTAGAATAATTAATGTCATTAATTGCACTGATCCCATTCAAACATACAGCTTCCGTCTTACTGTTATCAACAACTAATAATTCTGTTTTATTATTACTATCGTCCTGAAGTACTAATTCTCCAGATACTTCCATTGGAATTTCCTGAGTTTCAAAATCTCTATTGGTGATTGGTTCACAAATGGCTTCATCAGTTGCATTGAGAGTTTGCTCTAAGGTTTGGTCACGATTAGGTTCCTTACAGCCAATAGTATCGGTAGTGGATACGAAGTTATTTCGAACGATTACCAAATCTCTTGGCGGACCCTTATTTCTCTTTACCTGGTGTGTTTTTATGTGCTTCACTAGATGTGACCTCGATGGGAATTTCTTTGTGCAGGTCGCACATTCGAATGGTCTTTCACCTGAGAATGTAAAATTATTTATTATAAAAAAGCTGTTCAAAAAAAGACAAGAAAAAAGGTAGGATCCTTTTTTCTCAAAATTAAGGACTACAAAAACTTTATTTATTACTAGCTTCCGCCCCGCGGTTTCACCCGCGTTCCCGAGGTATCTTGTTTTCCCGGGATAAAAAGTAGCCTATATGTTATTCCAGGGGTAGGTTTATCTATGTGCCAAGTTTCATCCAAATCCGTTCAGTAGTTTTTACGTGAAAGAGCAACAAAGATACATACATACTCACAAACATTCGCATTTATAATATTAGTAGGATAGTATAGATTTTTGGGTGTTTTATATTATACTATTACATTTTTTGTCCAGCAGTGGACGTCTTTCGGCTGATATGATGATGATGATGATAATTTCGACCCCAAAATGTACGATTTAAAAGATGATTAGGAGAATATTTAGAAAGGGATAGTTCCAAGTACCTGTGTGCATCCTCTCGTGGTCCCTGAGCCTCCAGGCGGACACGAAGGTCTTCTCGCAGGCGCCGCACGCGTGGGGCCGCTCGCCCGTGTGCAGCCGCATGTGCCCCTTCATGTTCATACGTGCGAACCTAACAAAAAATGACCCTTTATACCTGCTAGTAAATGGAAGGATTTGGCCATTAGCGTTCTTTTGAATCTTCTGGAAAAATGTCACGGGCCTCTCGCAAAAGAATACCAGAGTATAGCATTGGTTGCAAGCCCTACCGCAGATGGTCCCTGGTGGCTTGTACAAGGTGGTAGTAATAGGCTACCATTTTTTATAACCGAATGGTTGGTAAAGATGGCCAATCCAAAAGAGGGTATAAAGAGGTACCCGCAAGGTAATAGTACAAATATCTCGACGTTAATGTTTGTAGCTAAAAAAATATCTCGTATTTATAAATATTTTTTACAATTAATATTTTAAAATATAGTAGATTTTTTACTTCCTTATTATCTACAACAAATAGGTATACAAAATACAATCTACATATAAAAACATCCTAGAGGCGGTCGCTGCTGCCGATCAACGGCAAGTTTCCCAGACAGAAAAACCCATTCTCTTAGATGTTAATTGTTATTTAATAAAGTAATCACACATTTTCAAATGGCTCACTTGATTAAGTAGGTGCCTGAAGTATTTATAATGGGTACTTGTTAGCAACATACATACCTTTTCCCACAAATATTACAGCTGTAAGGCCGCTCGCCTGTGTGTGTGCGCTCGTGAGCTTTAAGCGAAGATCCTGACGTGAATTTACGATCGCATTTATTGCAAGAATATGGACGTTCACCTGTAATCAATAAACACATCTTTGAACTTTTAACGAATACTGAATTACTTTTCATTGCTATAAAAAATAATGAAACATACATTTTTAACAAGGCCGTGCGGTTCCCCGCGACGGAGCACTTTTTTATGGACCCGCGCGGGCGTCCGCGTAACGCAGCGCATGGCCTTAGGTTGTAACTTGGAATTTCCAGTATTTAGGATTTATGTAAATAACCTAATATTTTAATTAAGGGTATTGGTAAATTATAAATACCCTATGTAGATGTCTTTGAAGGATCAATATTTACGATTCAAATTGAAAAAAAAAAAGGTAAAATTGTATTATTTGAAAACTAGTTATGTACCTGTATGTGTACGCATGTGCAGAGTGAGATTAGAGTTCTGTATGAACGTCTTGCCGCAGAAGGAGCACACGTACGGCTTCTCCCCGGTGTGGGTGCGGTGGTGGGTGTTCCGAGTCGACTCGTGACGGAATCTGTCGCAAATATTGAGTAATCTTTTGATCTTTTCTATTCTATAGCTATTCAATAAAATAAGATAAAGATAGCACATATAATGTATGGTCTCTGTCTAGCAAAGGACCTCCTTAGGTACACGTGCACGGACGCGAGCCGCTGTGCCGTGCTATGTGTACTGCTAGTTGACAACACTCGGTATACGTACCTCTTGTCACAGTAGAGGCAGGGGTAAGGCTTGGCGTCGTTGTGCACGAGGCGGTGGGAGGCGAGGTGCCGCGGCGTGGGGAAGCTCTTGCCGCACACTGTACACGTGCACGGTCGCGAGCCGCTGTGCCGTGCTATGTGTACTGCTAGTTGGCTACTTTCACTATACCTGTAAGGTAATAGGTAATTACTGTTTGAGGTGGACCGATAACCTGCCGAATATAGCAGGGCAAATGGATGCGGACTGGTCGGTTATCTAATAGGGTAGTTGACACTGTCAAAAATAAATGACCAAACACTAACCAATGCATATAACATCTAAAAACACGTGGAAATAACAAATATGTTGTACATTTAATGCTTTTTATGAATTTTAATGACCAGTGGAACCACTAAGAGTATATGATTTGATGCTATGAAACTATGACGTCATAGTGTAATATTTCATACAAAATTCCTTATAAACTATCGTTTTGACATTTATTAAAAAGTAGCTGATTTGATATGTCAGTCAACTACCCTATTTATTTTATTATATTATGGTGATCTCCGAAGTTAGACATTGATGTAAATTATACAGGAAATATAGAACGATGTTTCTAACTAGCAGTTTTTCAAATCCAATAGATATACGGTCTCGCGTCTCGTCTTGATATACACCCCGCCAGGAGCGAAGTTAACATAAAATGACGTCCTTGATTAATATAAGAATACCTACTAACACATTCATGTTTTACTATCTTACAGTCACCTTCCGTTAACCCTGTTCATTATCCTTTGTTATTCATAACTAATTAACTTTTCCTCTGCGTAATTTCTCTTCGTAAAGCAAATTTAACCTTATACCCAAGACGTTAAAGATGAGTTTCGATTGTATAATAAAAAACGCAGTAACTTCCACGCTATGTTTATGTATGTAATATTTATGCGTTATGACAAAAATAAACGAGACGAATGGAAATAACTTTGTTTCTGCATTTGTTGTTATTGAGAAAATGGATTGCACTTTATGTAATAATAAATAACAATTAATCATTGTTGTCCTTTTCTATAATAAGATCGCTAAAAATAAAATTACTGTGTAAATCCGGATTTATCACAAACAAAGACCGATTTCGAAACACACATTTTTTGCAAACACGCATTCATTGGCTGCTTGGCTTAGAATAAGAATTTATTTATATGCTTCATGTGGTAAGTACCTACATTTACCTAGTATTAAATCTAGTTCCAAAATGGTCATAAAAGTTCAAGTACCGTTTATCACAGAGATGGCAGGCATGTTTTTTCTCGACTATTTCACCAGTGTGGACGCGCACGTGACGGCGCAGTGCGCACATTTCTATGAACATCTTTCCACAAGTCTCGCATGAGAATGGTTTCGATTCCATGTGCCTTTGGATATGTCTTCGCAGCCTTGACTTGCCTGAAAAATAATATTTCTTATAAATATTAATAAAATTAAATAGTATTTTTGATGAAACTATCCTATATCGATTTCGTTCCCATTATTTACAGCTGTCAGGATTGCATTCTCTCGCAGTCGCACTGAAGCATGAATGTCAAGTTTCTAGTTTGAATGTAACATACCATTAAATTCCTTGTGACACTGGTTACAACGCCAAGTGGATCCCTTCGTATGTAAAGCTGAGTGCACCAACAGATCATGTTCAGAACTAAATGATTGATTACATTGCTTGCAACCGTAAGGCTCATTTGATTTTACATGGTTTTTATTTATGTGATTATGCAATGTTTTAGCTTTATGGAAATTCTGTAAGGTATAAAATGTAATGTTAATTGATTGATTCTGATTTAATAACACATTATATTTCATTACAATAGTTCAGATAACACTATTTTGTAATAAAAGGGCCATTATTATTATTCTTCTTTAAATAGCCAAGTGCATTTTAAAGGGTGTTTAATAATTAACTATAAAAAAAGAGCATAACCTGCTTCGAAGTCAATAAAATTTATATGAGACCACCGAATCTATACCGAACCCAATGCAAAAAGAATCATAATGCAAAAAAGTTGTGTGTACAAACATTAAAAAAACGGAATTGAGAATATCCTCCTTTTTTTAAGGTTAAAAATTAATAAATACCCCCGCCGTTGCTCTGCGCAGGTAGGTATATTCGATACCGTACTGTAGATAATCTAGTAAAGTTATGATTGTTAATTAGAAAAAAAAAGTCATTCATTAGATATATAAAAATAAGGATTTTATTTTTGTAACATATTTTGGATTAATTGACACAAAAAAACTAATAACTTATGAATTGTTTATTAAAACATGATTGATCGAAGATTAAATAAAACCTTTACCTTAGAACAAAATGTGCATGTGAAGTATTTGTTTTTCTTTCCAGATACACACTCTTTTAAAAGTGAATTTGAATCTAAAAACATAAAAAAATAATTGTAAAATGCTTATTATTGTGACAAAGGTAAGCCTATAATTATAAAAAATGTGATTCTACCTGTTAAAGTTATATCTAGCCTTTTCCTGGAATATAAAAAAAAACCATAACATTAAATTTATTAATTACACCAGACCTATAGAATATTAAATTATATTATTCCATACTTTTTTCTTTTAGCAGTATTTTGTACAATACACAGATTGTCATTGCTAATATCCTCTAGATTCTCCAAATATTGAATATCTGTAAGAAATACAGCATTATATAGGTATATATATAATAGGTAGGTACTTGTAACTACTTGTAATGTAATGACTTGTAGTCAATAAAAATAACTTGAAACTTTTACTACACATAACATTTAAGGTAAATTAAACAATGTATTTATTACTCATTGTAAGTATTTTTAATTAATTTTAATTGATACCTACATGTTGCATATAGATAGTTATGAGTTTTCTCAATTGTAAATGTGTAAGAGAGTAGCAGTTAGCATTTATTGTGTTTAAATTGTACTAAAATTAAAATTATATATTTTCATGAAGTTAAACTTAAAAAATACCTTCTTGCAATTCCGTTTCTTCTTTGATTTTAATATCTGTGGAAAATATTTCTTTGGTTGTTTCATTAGGTTCTCTGGAATAAATAAATGTGTTTTAGTTATATTATGTATGTGCATGTCATAAAGATTTATCATTAACCACTGGCGTATAGCATGTTGACTGTGGACATGTCAAATAAAGCATAGTGCATTGAATGTTGATGCTGTTATTTTTTTAGAATGTTTTTTTTTAAAATTCAACTTTGATAGGAATAAGATAATAATAATATTTCATAGTCAATAAAGGTGAGAATCGCCTGTGTGATTTTTTCTTTTTATCACGCATGACACATGACTGAATAAATCCAAGTTTCTTCATTACTTAATTTTGAGAAAAACCTTTGTGACAGATAGATACAGTTTACTTTGAGTACATGGTTCCTGAAAGTTAGGTTTGTTTGCATGTGATAGTACCTCTACTAAGTAAGTGGCAAGATTTACACTAATTATTATAAGTGCTCAAAATTGCTCCTAAAATGTACACACACAAAATTCCGGGAAGTGAAATAGTAGTTTGAGTGACTATTATTATTGAGATTTCTAGTACAAACACTTACATTACATTTTCATAAATCTTTTCAGTTTTGGTAATAAATTCTCCCTTCAGCACAGACTTCAATGCATAATCAGACTTCTCACATTTGTTTTTGAACTCATAACAATGAACCACTTGAATATGACATGGTTCACAAATAAATGCTGGCAGACCATCTTCAGCCAACACCTGCAATTTATAATTTTGGGAAAATAAATTATGTGATAAATGTAAAGATCTGCTGAAGTAATTTATTAATGAAAAGCTGCCCCTAAAACTATTTTCTGACCTAATATATGAGGGCTTACCTGGATTGATGTCAAGGCTTTAAACATTTCACCCAATACATTGTTTTCTTTGGTTGATAACAATCCAAACATTACACTATTATTAGGAGACAGACATATTCGACACACACTTTGTATATTACACTCACTAGAACTAAGGTAATGGAATAAATCGAAAGGTATTTCGATTTCAACGTACTCATTCACAGCATTTTGTATTTCGTCCTTTGGTAATATGGAAGGTGTTTCGAGTTCCATTGCTTTGCTGTTAGCATTGGCCGATAATCACCAATTTCTCTCTGACTACCTCTGTCTCCAATAGTGTAAAATTAAGGGATAATAATGTGAGTTTAGTCGTAGAGATTTTTTTGTTAATGTTGTTTCAAAATCAATCAATCTTTGCAATTATAAAAAAAAGTAAACATAAATATAATTTCAATGTTGCCAAGCTATAGCTATGTATGGTATGGTTGTATTGTATGGTAAAATGGGTAAACATTAGAGATGTGCCGAGTCAGACTGACTCGAGTACTGACTCGAATACCTAGCAGGTACGTACTCGAGTATATAAAATACTGTATTCGGATCCACAATATACATAATTATAAAGTTAAAAATTTCAATTGATAATTGTTATAGTTGATAGTTGTTAGCTTTAATATGCCATGCCATACATAATTACCAAAGGATGATTATATTATGATTTAATTACTGATTATACAATAATCTGCTGTGATTATTTACATTGTACAAGCGTTCATACACGATTTGTGATGAAATATTAAAATTTGTCGTCAAAAGCAAACTACAAAGTTCGATTCAAAAAGTACTCGAGTCCACTGAAGTATTCGAATACTCGTGCCAGTACTCGAATACCTGTCCGAGTCTTCAGACTCGAATCCTTTTTTTAACGAATACCAAAATATTCGAATACCAAAAATAGCCGACTCGGCACATCACTAGTAAACATGGTAGAATATGCGGGGGGAGTTATATTTTTTGTATTTTGTCAGTGTCAAGATCTTTTTATTTTTTCCTTTTTTAGGCCTGTGTTTGACCACAATCTCACCGTGGTCAGTAATGATGTGGCCGATGTTTCCTAACACTATTTATGGGGCATCTTATTGCTTTTTGGCTTTCATGATTCCAGGTCAACAGGAAGTAACTACCCTATAAGTTCTAATTTAATCTCGCGATGCATTATGTGTATTGCAAAATATCAAATCCGAAAATAATTTACAGTTTTAAATTACCGTAATTCGTTCACGAACCGGAAGACGCAGCGTGGGCAGGCCCCCCTCGAGGTGTACCGACGATCTTGTGAGGGTCACGGGACACCGCTGGATGCGGGTAGCGCAAGACCGGCCATCGTGGAGATCCTTGGGGGAGGCCTTTGTCCAGCAGTGGACGTCTTTCGGCTAGCATGATGATGATGATGATGAATTCAACTTGATACCTCAGCACGTTCATATGGAAAAGAATGGGTATTTATTGCTCAACAAATAGACAGGCAGACGGACAACAATGTGATCCAAGGGTTCATTTTAAGTTACCTATGAAACACTAAAAAGGTCAACCTTGTACGTCAAAATCAAAATGAAACAACACTTTTTTTCGCGATTTCCGAGTTGGTTCCATGGTAAAATTTTAGCAGCTGACCAATCCTATAAAGGCTTCAAAAGGAGGCCTCCTTTCCATCGCATATCTATCCAGGATTGCTCTGGCACCAAAAGGTAGGTATATTCGCCAAGCTCAGTCAGATAGTTAGCTACGTTATCTACATTGCTACTATTTTAGGTGTGATTATTTTGTTTAAAGACGTATTTCGCCCTCCGCGATAAGAGTGACCCTAGGAGAATAGATAATGTATATCGAGTATCCAGTAGTAGTGACACGAGCAGCGCACACCGCGTCGCTGCACTTCCAATTATTCCCCCAAGAGGCTGGATCACTCTCGGACGGTGATCCATCAGTGTATTTGTCGTCTCTACCAATATGTTCATTGGCATTACCTCCAGTGGAGATAACGTAAATTCTCACTACGATTACTTGATTTGAGCATCTGAGGTAAGTCTTTTCTTTTGTTTTCATCAATTTGTATTTCGCAAAGTCAATCATTGGAAGAGTGTAGAACTTAATTATAAAGAAACCATGGTAAAGCCTGTGTAGTATATCTTACTATCTACCACAATATACATGTTCGATGGGAAGCATAATTGATGTTTCTACGAGTTATAACTATTATCGTAAATTTTTCAATTTAATGTTAGGTAAACCTATTTTGTTTCAAAAGGATTTAAATAATTATTGAATGATAACTTACTCGATTGTTCAATTAGTTAAAATAAATCTTCACTTGCAGGTATCTCCTGTCTAAAGAAATTACATCAATCGGCAAATATGGCACTAGACTTTCTTGCTGGATGTATTGGAGGTAGGTTCTATATTTTTTCTCAATACTAATTAAACAGTAAAAAATATAGAGCAGAATTTATAAATTTACTTTGGTTACAGGATGTGCAGGAATCATAGTTGGACACCCACTAGACACATTGAAAGTACACGTACAATCAGGTAGAGGTAGTGCACTAGAATGTGCGAAAGTTCTCTTGAAAGGAGGAACATTAGCAAGTGCATATCGTGGAGTATGGGCTCCTTTAGGAGGAATAGCAGGAGTGAATGCAATAGTCTTTGGAGCCTATGGAAACACAAGACGAGCCATGCCCAACCAAAATTCACTGATAACCCATGCGAGTGCAGGAGCTGTTGCAGGGATGTTTCAAAGTTTCGCTTGCGCACCTGTAGAATTAGTCAAAACTCGACAGCAACTGTCAACACCTGGAGAAGGTATGCCTGCGGGTGCATGGGCGGGCGCCCGACATATTCTTAGAACCGGGGGGTATAAGGCACTATTTCGAGGATTAGGTATTACAATAGCACGCGATAGTCCAGCGTTCGCTATTTACTTCGCAACGTACGAAGCGATGACACGTGATAATCACTCAATGATGCGGGTATTCACTGCGGGAGGATTTGCCGGGGCTCTATCTTGGATTTTATTGTATCCAGTAGACGTAGTTAAATCGAGAGTACAGGGAGACGTTATAGGACGATACGCTGGATCTTGGGACTGTTTTAAGCAATCAGTGAAAACGGAGGGCTGGCGATGTATGGGGCGAGGCGTGGGTGCAGTAACTCTGCGTGCTTTCATCAGCAATGGTGCTTGCTTCTCTGCAGTGGTATGGACCGAGCGTGCTTGGCATCACTGCACATCCAACATAGCGGTCAAGAAGCTTGTACAGGCTGCAGCCATTAGTGAAGTTGTGCGACACGATAGTCCGGACTTACACTACGACATATGAATCATAAATGAATTAATATAGGTAATACACGAGTCATTCGAAGTATGAAACAAATATAATCAAGGAGATAACTTGAAAGACTTTCGTATCCGCTCCGTGAACGAGTGAAACATTTGATAACATTTTTGGGAACCTATTATAGTAGGGGAGTCCAATAGGGAATTTTTGGAATTTACTCAAGCGCGGGATATAACTTAAGGGGACATACCTTGCACTTTGTGGAGTACCTCCACCATATCTAAGCCGCGCATGTAGGGCCGATCAGAATAGCATAATAATTACATGCTGGAAAGATGTAATGATTAATCTGACGATTTGAACGTGACGTAAGCGAGTAGGAGTGTCACAAACTTGCAAAAAATACAATCTGCTAATTTCCAAGAGCGGAAGAAAGTAACAAAAATCGTCAATTTCGTTTAGCGCGTGCAGCTGCACGTTTCCCACAGTGAATTGCATAATAATTATTTTCAAGTATTATTTTATTGATTACCCATCTATAAAACTGTCAAAAAGTTTGAAAATATAGTTTTTAATAACACGGGTCATATTTTTTTTATTTTCATTGATTATTATTTTATCAGAGAAAGAGAAGACCGAAAGGCCGAAAGTAAATATGCACGTAATATTAAAAATGTAAAAAATAGATTTACCTACGTAGGTATGCAGACAAAAATACTGTTTTTTTAAATTTTCTAAAAAAATATTTTCACGTTATTTTTCTTGAATGTTAATGGTCAGATTCAGTGTAAAATAAATAATAATAAAATATGATAGTGTCCTGACATATCAGATCAGCTACTTTTTATTAAATGTTAAAATTACAGTACCTATACATGAAGTGTTGTATGAAATACCTATGCACTATGTCATCATAGTATCACAGCATAAAATTATATACTAGTGGTTCTACTGGTAATTAAATTAAAAATTAAAATCTTAAAAAGCATAAAATTGTGAACATGCATAGTTATGTACATATTTTGATGTTTCAATGTATTTTTAGATGTTTTATGCATTGGTTAGTGTTTGATCATTTTTGACACTGTCCACTAGCCTCTATTATTTTTTTCAAACCGATTAAGATAATACCTCTAAATAATCGTCAGAATGATCTGACGATTATTTAGAGCGCCAGTGCTATCCATGAGGATAGCACTGGCGGAACATCAAGCTGAACCATCTGTATAAAAATCTGCCGCGCTCGAGTACCTATATTTTTTAACACTACCGTGAAAGGTGAAATTGTATAGCCTTTTTTTTCATTCTACCATCTAATCTTGAGTACCTAAATGCAAATTGAGCATCGTTGGCTCCCCTGCTATTAGGTATTATCAGCTATGTAGGTACCAGTTATTTGGTTCATGATAGTTGAAATCGCAAATAAATAACAACCTTTTCTTATTAAGTACCATATACTTGTCCGAAAAATTTAATACAATTTCAAAAATATTCCAAAAATACAGGTATGATTACATTATGAAAATATCACAACATTATAAATATGCCAAAACTGCTATAATAAATGTAAATACTTTTAAAAATAAAGGACGGTTACATAATAATTTTACATAATATTAACTTCACTATATACTGTTTCCTAAGACTTTTAATTCCTCATCTTATTGATTAGGTAGAAGATAACAATCGTTGGGAAGGCTTTTCAATGTATTGAAAAGATCTGTGTGACCTGAAATGCAAATATCGTAAAAATCATTAAACGTTCAGATGTGGTATTATGTAATAGGTACAGTTACGGAAAGATAACATCGCTTGACCCCTAATTTAAAATATGGAAATCATCATTATAGATAAGGAGTAAGTATGATGCAAATAGAGCTCTTAGCAATGAGATACTTATTGAATGAGCATAATTTATCAGCAAAGCTGTGATAATCCAAGTAAGAACCCACTCTATCCAATGTGAGATGGTTTAAATAGAGCAAAGATTCTCAAACCCATTTCGTCTACCGCCCTATTTAAGCAATCATTTCTTGAATTTAATTGTAGCATGCCATATTAGTCATATCCTGTTCATACATTTTCATTTTAAAAGAGATTTTTTTAACTAGAGCCATTAATTAATTCACTACTTTTTAGAGAAACTTTTATTCAAATTAAAACAGACCATGTCAAATTAAATTTTAAATCTAATCTATGTGAAGGATGAATTTGATTTCTCTGGACCCTTTATCGCCCCCCTGAAGGCCTTCTGCGCCCACATGGGGGCGTTATCGCCCACTTTGAGAAAGAGTAGAGTTTAAGGGGGAAGGCTTCGGTTGGAGCGCGAAATTCAAATTTTATCAAGTTTTTTGCAAATTGCTGCTCAGTTATAGGTCGTAAGTTATCAACATGTTATTTGCGAGAACATTTTCATAAAATAGTCGTATAGTTATATTACTGACATATACGACTATTTCATGAAAATGTTACTAATATACCTTGGAGGAATATGTTGATGATTTCTTTTAGTTTGATGCAATGTGTACGATGCGTGCGATGTGGAATGGTGGACGCTTATCTTTAGAGTGAGTCTTGTAAAACCCAGGTTTTAAGATAAACCTACCTAAGTACCTAGTCAAATGACGTAAGAAAGAGATGGTTATATTTAAAACCGGAGTTTGACAATATTTAACTCACGCCACTCACGTACCGTACCGTCCGTACCTAATATAAGCAATAGGTAGACGCGCGCGACATACAATCAAAGAAAATTCTAAATTAATATATTTACATAAACCATATAGATAAGTAAAGCTGGCTAAAACCATAATTTCACTATGGTAAAAGTGCAGCTGTTGTGCTATTATGTACATACCCTTATTACAGACTACGATTTATTTTAGGGGCTACCTTCACCAACAGTTAGGTCATTAAAGACACACTACGGCACAATATTTCGGAAAACCTCTTACAAGGCGCCAAGGACCATCTGCGGTAGGCAGGTCTTGCCACCGGAGTATACACTCTCATTTAGTCTTTCGGACAGCGAATTACCGAAGCAATGATTAGTCCTGCTCCATGGGCTGAGGTGGCGGGGGTGGCGGCGGCGGCGGCGGGGGCACCAACACGTCATTGTTCGCCTGATTCTCCATTAACCCCAACTGCTCCAGCATGTCATTATTGTCTTCCATAAGGTGTACCTGTTTTAAGACAAGTATATGAAAATACGGAGACGGAGTTATTTGATATTTTAAATGTAAAAGTTTGTATTTGATGGATAAAGGATATTTTTATCCCAGGAACATAGACTCTTCGGGATCGCACATAAAATAGCGAAGCGAAAGCAATATATCAAGGGCAGAAACATTATTTTTACTTAAAGGTACCTCAGGGTTTTATCTCCAGATTTTCATACAATCATAAGGTCTAAAGCTTACCGATAACCCAAAACACTACCAACGAAATGTGAAAAAAAACGGCTATTGAACTTTGCACTTGACCACCGCGCGATGAGATAATAAACACGCATCGTGATGTGTATTGTCATGCTTGACCAATGCGACACTCCCCTGTTAGGTATCTAAATAATCATTATATTTCTTTGTCTTCGCAGATCACTGCCTGTAGGCTGTGCTGTAGGTGCTATGATTATTCAAAATATTTGTGTTTTGAATAGCAAATGGGTTGGTACTGTTAGTTGGCGTTTTAAGGAAAGCGTCCACATTTCCTATCGATACGCATCGAATCAAACGGATTGTAGTAGGTATTCTTTGCATCTATAGGAAGTCATACAAGTACGTCACTGCGTCCACTAGTCTCAATTTTTAGGATCTTTTGTTTTAGGAACCTACTGATAATTTTTATTTTTTAGTGCGTATTTTTGGCGCGTACCTATAGGTATATATGCGCCGCATTTTCACGGTAGGTATCGGTAATCTTAACTTTACGCATTTTTATGATCTTACATAAGAACTACCTATCAAGACTCCCTTGTAAGATAAAATAAGACACGGGCAATGGGTCGACTCCCTCCCTAAATAGTCTTACGTAATAAATGGATGGCCCCATGGGACTGTGACTGCACTAATCTATACGGAGGACTGTCTATCAAACTCTAGCTAGTTTCAAATATATTTTTTTATATAGTACGCTAACATCGGGCAGTGCAGTACGATGCTGGCCGTGGCGTGCAGTCTCCGATAGCAGGATCTTCTGTCTCTTCTCCTCCATGAGCCGCTCACGGTGTTTGTGTATGTAGTCGTACACGTTGGGCAGGCCCATGATCACGCACGCGGACAGCGCTGACCGGTAGATGTTCATGTCGGTCGCTTCGTACCTTCAATTCGTTCAGTTTTAGTTAAAAGTTTTAACTCAAAGCTTATTATTCAGTTTAGGCCCGAACGTAAAAATTTACTCTACATTCAGAATACACTTTTGACATTTTTGTGGTATTGTTAGGGTTCCGTATACAAAGGAACCCAGCGAAAACACAGCTTAAATATTTCCTACTATTACTAAACCTCCGTTCTCTGCTAAGTATGCTTTTTGTTTCAAAGACTTGGTTCAACTGATAATAATAATAATAATAGGGATAGGAATAGGTAGGTAAATTTAATTTGAAAGTAGTCAAAACGTTGTTTATACTTACGTCCTTTTATATTATCAGTCAGGAGAAGCTAGATATCTAAGTAATGGTAGGTGACTTATGAATATGAAGTTTACTGAAGTTTTAATCGCATTTACGCGACTTTATGATGAACGTAAGGTCACTCATATTTCATTACCTATCTAAAGGTGTGTTTAGGGTCACATGTGAGACGATAAATAAAAATGTCTTTTTAAATGATACCATTCGTTAGTCCTCTCGTCGTAGCACTCAACATGGTAGATGGTGGTGACTCCGTTAAAGCCACCGATGGCGAATATCATGTCATCGATTACTTCTATAGCAAAATTACTGCGAGGGTTGTACATATCTGGTACCGGAGCCCAAGTGTTGGCACCTGGATCGTACACTTCACCGCTGCACATTCTCGAGATCCCATTAAATCCACCTATCACGTAGATCTAGAAACAGAGTATGTATGAGTATCTACGAGTTATCTATATTCATTATGTAATCCGTTTGACTCTGGATTAATAAATTCTACAGAATTTCTTTCTATTCTATAAAAATTTTGTTTATCTAAGTAGGTACCTAATATTAAAAAATAAATTCATGGTTAAGTACCTACTGTATCATTTGGTAGGTAATCGTAATAATATCATCCAATGACACGTTACGACGAAGACCGTTTTGTGGGCGTGGTGCAATAATGGCGTTCGTTACAATTACCACCAAAAATACGCGGTAGAGCCCCAGGATGGGATATATAGAAGATCGGGTTATATAATACTACTAGACTCTCAAATATTAGGTGATATGGTGATATTGAATTATATAATGGAAATCCAACTGATTATTTCTAATTAATGTACCTAACTACCTTGTTGTGGTAGGCGATGCAAGAAACACCAGAGCGGCGTGAGCGCATCGGCGCAAGATTAGTCCATTGGTTTGTATCCGGGTCGTACACCTCCACACTATTCATGCACTCCTGACCATTGAATCCGCCGGTTATATAAATCTTATCTAAAAATTCGAAACTTGAACTTAGTAGATATATCATAAAAAGGGCAGAAGGTCTTTATACTCACTTATTCTGGTTGGAAAAATTTGCCATTCATGTTTTTATACAATAAAATTTATAAATAGAATATTATGACGTGTCTTTCTAGTCAGTTATTTATCATTGTAATATCGTAGAGCAAATAATATCTAGTCATGTACCTAAAAACATAGGCGATAGATACTAACTATCAAGTGCAGCGGCGCTGGCATCTGACCTCTGCGCATTCATGGGAGCAACAAGTGACCACTGATTAGTTCGGTGATTAAATCTCTCTGCGGTATTCTGTCTGTGGTGACCATCGTATCCTCCCATCGCATATATTGTCTCACCTAACACAGCAACTGACACGTAGCAACGCCTTGCATTCATTGGTGCTACCTAAATAATTTGTAACTATTAAAAAAAGTAAGATCTAATAGCACCTTCACTTTACTTAGATATCTGATGGTTTACCTCACGCCAAGCTTTGGAGACTGCATCAAAACAGCGACATGAATTAAAATAGTCCATTCCGTCAAAACCGCCGATAACGTAAATACAGTAGCCAAGGACTGCTGTGCCGTGATATGCACGAGGTCCTGCTGGATCTATTTCTTCCACCTGATGAAAATACGGCCATGTGACGTCGTAAGGCAACAACCCCAAAAGAGTTCGTAATCACGAATAAAGTAATACAAACTTTAATCCATCGATCAGCTCTGGTATCGTATGTTTCTATAAACGCTGTTGGCGAACCACCGCTCCACCCTCCAATGGCAAATAGAACCTAGAAAAAAAGAGGCTTTTATATTCACATTTCTTTAATATGTACGTATGCACGAGAAAAAGATAAAATTACTTCATGCGGAACTCTAGGACGAGCTATTTCAGGTGTAGCTACTTCTCCATCTCTCTGAGCAATCATTTCCAGATCGTAGAGGAACTTCAATGTTTCTATTATAATAGGCCTCGAGCCTTCGTTGCCGGTGACATACGGATGATCTTTCACGTTCTCTAGGAAAAACTGAAAAACAGGTGTTTTAATAGGATAGTTTTATTGTTTTTATCTCTATAAATAAAAAGGCGTGGTCCTACTTGCGTATCAAGAAGCCCAAGCCGAATGCTTCCCATCAATTTGACTGTATGCTGCCATCGTATATCAGGGTCATAGTTGACCCAACGCAGAACAGCCTCCCATACAACCTCCTCGCTCTTCACATTTAGCTCATCTTCCAGTATTATTGAGTTGAGTTCTTCGAGAGGTAAGTGCAAGAATTCATCACTTTGGGTCGCCACGGTTACAAAATAGCGCAATAAGTATCGACGAGAATTCGCCTCCAGTTTGTAACAAAACACTCGTCTGAAATGTTTTATTTTAATGCTATGTAATATTGCCCAAGCGCCTAATTATTAGCACTACATAATACATTGTATCTATAACTAAGACAAGACAACATACAATCATAATATCTAATGGAAACATATACCTAGCAAACATCATGATGCCGAGGCTGTTCTTAGGGTTCAATGAAACTCTCAGATGATCACTACAGAGCTGTAGAACTCCAAGGAAGGCGAGGTAGTCGGCAGTCATTAGCAGCTCATGTACGTTGGTGTCAGTGACATCGATGCGGCGAAGGTACGCGTACTCGATCAGCAACAATAAGATCTCAGAACGCACGCCCGATATTAAAACATCGCTCTGTTCGCGTGAATGGAGTGTTGTTGTGAAAAGTGCCCTGTATCATTAATGTAGTCTAGTTAGTCTTATCATAATTCATAAGAGTAGAATAGAAGGCTTATCATTACTATTGTCACATTGTCATATTGTCTACAGCTAGATACTAAATGTACCTAAGTGTATGCTCTAAATATCACCAAATGAATTCAATGATTCTACATCGATAAGGGATTGAAACTTATTGATAATCTAGGAATCTACCCAAAGCAGACTAAGTCTATGGTGTTGAAGTAAAACTCATTGAGATAAATTTATTCATCACACATTTTGTTAATGAAATCATTTTTGGGGTCCAGCATCGGTATCGGTTTCACTCGCGAGCGGATTTTGGACAAATCCTTCTTGGATGCTACTTTTTAAGAAACACACCCTCGTCTATGACAAGCAGTTTAGGCTACGCGTTAATGTGCTCATCAGGAACTTTTAAATGTATATACCTACCGATGTTTAATAGCCTTAGTAGGCAAGAGTAAATATAACTTAAAGCTGAAATGATACAAAATGTGGTCTAACAGAAAGTATGGGCTGCAGGCAGAGAGTATGGCGCGGTGCACCGGGAAGGCGGCGCCGTCGTCCGCGCGCACTATGGCGTCGCAGAGCAACCGGCACTCGCGCAGCCGGTGCAGCGCCTGCATGGCCGCCACCGACATGCACCGTCCAGTCTCGCGACCCGCCGTCTATGCAACCGAACGTTATCCACACCACACCACACAACAGCCAACAACTATAGCTAAGGGTTTAGGCACTAGTACGCCAATTTATTACGCTTCATGGGCGTTAAAACGCAGTTTAAGATGCTCAAAACATAAGCCTGCCTATTATTTAAAAGAATCTTAGCATTGGGAGTAAGGACACGCAACTATAAATGCCATTGTTACGAAGCAATGGAGGTCTCTTAGTCTACATAAGCCTTCGCAGTCAGGGTTCCCGTTTTTGCTGATGTTGTACTTACTGTGTTATTCGGGTCGTTTTCCATTTCAGTGCGACTTTAACGTAAAGCCATCATTATTAAAATTGTCACGCGCTAAAAAAAATCTTAAGTGCGACAGACGTGTTACGACACAATCGAGATTTAGCTCTATAAATTTATAAAAATAACTGTAAAAAATAACTCAAAATAGCAGAATCAAGTCATTTGATAAAACATTTTAGGTTAGCAAAAAAATGATATAAGAATGACAATCATGTCACACCTTTTTTTTCCAGATGACATTACTGGATAACAATATTTTCATTCTCATCGGTTGCCTTGTTGATATTGAAAACTTTCAACAAAAGTTTTTCTGAAGACATAAAGGCGATCAAGTACCACTTGCTCTTTAACAAGGTTGAGGTTGTTATACCTAGCTCATGTTATGGGTTTTATAATAACTATTTTTAAAATATACAAAAAAAAATTACGTTCACAACATTATTTATTACCGAAATTAGTATCAACAAATTAAACTTACAAATTTACACAAAATGGGCCTTACATGAGAGTTTTAATAATAAACTTAAATTAACAGTGCATTTGTGATATGTTCAGATTCAGTTGAGGGGCTTGATGACCTCCCTGGCAGTGATGCCATCCGACCTAAGTCGGGAAAGGAGAGACTTGTATACTACAGGGGCGAACGGCAGCACCACGCCACGGTCTTGTATTTCACCTGGAACAACAAAATCAACAGTAACTGTACTGTACTGCCATATACGGTATATTTTCGAAACATAAATAAGATTAGTATAATCGAACGATTTCTATTACCAATACTGAAATCGCGACAATAAACAAATGAAATTTCATAAATTTAGTTTGATCTAGCAAGGTTGAAAAAATCGTTATTTAATTTAGAGTTTTTATTTTTGATCAATTTACTTTGAAGAATGCCATGGCCATTTTAAATTTTATGTCACAGGCGTAATCAAGGCGTATCAAATTACTCATGTAGCAAGGATATTTTCTTATGATTTTTGAGCTCCCAGCATTATTAAACCTCTTAAGCTTTTTTAATTCCAAGCCAATTTAAACTTTTGACTTACCGTCAAGAACCATCTTAGCAGCAATGGCAGTAGGCAGTCCAACAGTTCTGGCCATAGCTGTATACCCAGCAGGATTTCCTCTAACAGTCATGGTGATTTCACGACGCTCTCTCTTGCCATCACTCCACGTGACGCCAACCTCATGTCGCAATACTACGAAGTCTGTTTCTTCTTTTTCTGTAAATTAACCATATTTATTAGTCTGAGGTACTTTAAGTGACCTTCACCTTACGGAATACCAAAGCCAAATTTCCTGCGCCTGAGTGCCTGCATAGATACGCGTGATTGATACCAAAGAGGATTTAATCACTACGTTCTCATTGATACTCGGACCACAGATTACTTACGATGCGGACTTCAGGTGGTGAGTAGTCTGATCTGAACTCGGGTGTTGCAAGCATCTATAAGCTATGGTATTCTCTAAGCCATATGCTTATTTGCCGACTTCGTAGTATAAAAAATAAATAAACAAACTTACCAAGTTGTAATCGATTGCTAAGGTAATGACTGATAGTATCAAGGGGCGTGTTGCACTTTACTATGGCATCTTCCCCGAGTAGACCCAGAGACTCCAGTGCCTGAGCACCGGACCTGCCGATGCGTTCTGCGAGACGGGTCCTCAGGTTCTCGTAGAATATCGACGTGTCCACCAATCCGAGCAATTCGCAGGCAAATTGGCGCTAAACATGAAAAGCCGTTATGTAGTTTTATAAGTACATTTGAATGGAGAAATGTGTTTATGAGGACCCAAATAAGTAAAGTTGTAGTGGTTTACTACAACTTTACTCTGTACAATCAGGTGTCATTTGGCAAGTAAAATAATCCTAAGCAATAAGTAATGGTGGTTTACGGTAGAAGTAATCATCGTGCTGTTGTAATTTGCCGCTATAGTGTTAAGATTAGTTATATAGTTACTTACCCAAGTTATATTCGGTCCATCAGGGTGAAGAGACGGATGAGGATTGGGGTCTACGAAACCAAACAGCTGCATCGCCTTCATTGTTTCCGCAAAACCTAGAAGACGATGAAATTATATTCCAACTTACACAATCCTTTCATCTAAATATTATATATCGTATTCTAGAGTTCAGTAAGTCCTCTCTTTTTCCGAATTATGTTAAGTTTTAACAATGGGAACGACAACGATATTATGTACACATACCTCTATACCTAAGCGTTCCTCGGAACATAGTGTGCGCATCTTCAATGCCGTAAAGTGATGAGTATTTTGTGCTGTCCCTGTTTGGAAAACCTTCAAAAGCGAACCCTGGTAGGAAGTCCAATTCTCGAGCCACTGACATCAGCTCGCCTCCGCTTAATACTTCTACTATCTAATAATGAGAGAGAAAATATGCAGCTATATAACAGTTCCAATGCTTACTCGACCAAAATTTAAATTCCTTAGCACTGCTCTTGAATAAAAAAAAATAGCCTTATAATTAATTGTAGAAGAAAATCATAGGTATTCTGTAGAGAGATTTTCAACTTTTGCTAGGTGCTAGATTATAAAGGCCCATTATAATTCTAAACTAAGGAGTCAACTGCTGCAAGAGAAGCTTTAAAATGCATAGCACAGTCAGGATCAGGATCATTAACATCGTTTCATGCAATTTGTTGTCAGAAATAATCGTTGGAGTCCGTCATCAATCTTGGATAGCTACGATAAGGACGTACTTCATGGATCTACCTACTCCATATTCAATGGCAGATAAACTAACATTTCAACTCAATGCTACTTGCATTAGGTAGCATTGAGTTGAAGTGTTGGTTACAGTTAATTAACTTCTGGGTTGTTGAAAAACGGAAGGAAACTATTTTAAACAGGGCTAGTGCTTCAACTGATAATATTTTATCTATTACAATTCAGAATTTAGTGCGTAAGTATATTACCTGTCCTTTACTAAGATATTTAGCAGCCGATATAGTGTTGAGCAGAACACCTCTTGGATTCCATGAGAACTTGTATCGAAGGGCATTGTCACTGAATTCCGGTGCAGGGAGACCTAAAGTCATTAAGTTCAGTAGATGTATATGAGATAATGGCTGATACTTTTTTGAAAACGACATTAGTAAGATGTAAGAAATATGTATTTGTTACCTCCACAATATGAAACAAAAGAGTCGACTCTTCCTCCGTGGTTTTGAATATCGTGAATGCACTCCAAAGCCAGTAGATGGTCGATGCCTGGATCCAAACCGACTTCATTCAATATCGTAACACCAGCGTCCTTAGCCCTAAATATTTTTTTATGATAATATATTTTTTAAATTTCATAAATGTCTTCTATAATAGTTTTTTTAAATAGCAACCAACCAAACAAGCACCTACCGGTGTGTTCCGATAGCTGCACTCGAAAGCCAGTTACTGTGAACTGCCTTTCGAGTGCAGTTAGTTCTAAACTTTGTGTGGTTACCACTTTTGGCCACAACATCACTGAACACGATGAGATTACGGCTACATGTCGTAAAATACAGTCAGTAAACGGTTACCGTTAGTTACATATTTACAAAAAACATTGTAGTTATACTTACGCCTGGTGCAGCACTTGAACTTCAGGCCTGACGTAAGATGCTGTAACCATGTGCGAACCGGCGCTTAGGCAAGCTCTGGCTACTGCTCCGTGCAGCTCATACGGCAACAGAGATATTACGAGACGGGATCTGGACGCTATCGATTTCAATGCTGCGTCATCATTGGCTTCGATATACTCTGAGGATACTCCATATCGCTCTGCCAAAGCATCTGCTTCCTCTTTTACTTGAGATGCTGTTAAAATATATTAGATTTTTTTTTATATTTCTGTTTCAGTGATAAGTAGCCAAACATTTTACGAGCCCCAACGCAAATAAATGATTCCCAGAAAATATCACTACGCTAAAATTCAAACTCAAAGACGCATTATCAAATTTAAGTCCTGATGAAACAATGAAGCCTTATGAACATTACAAATTACAATGGACTCTATCACCACTGGAAACTGAAACTGTAAATAAATGGAACTCCATATTATACTATAACTACTCTTATACTAATTATGAATTGAGCAATTAAGCCATTCCTTGAGTTCAGATGACTAAGGCCCAAACAGAGCCGGAGAAATAAAATTTACTGCCATTTCTTTACGCGGTAGAACCCATCTACTGGAGAATTGTTCAACTTACCAATTGTAACAGCGATATGCTTATCCCTCGATAGGTATTCAACTACCGGGGCGGCCACTAAGCCACTGCCGAGGATCACTACAGTTGTCTGTTGATCGCTACCTTCAACCTTGTGTCGAGAACGACTGTAATTTATCAATATTAATGTTATTATCTCGTAGTTCTAAATCCTACTATGGATGGGCGGAAAATTTTGGGCTAGTCGCAAGATCTATTTTAATAATAATAAAAATATTAGCACATCAGAAACCGTCTCTATTGACGGTATTAATTTTATCTTATCATAAGTGATATTATTGAATTAAACACAATGAGTGCTAGAGCCATTGAAACAATGCGGGTACGTATAAGGAATACTGAACTATTTTAGCATGGGCGTTAGGGCCGCTGAAATACTGAAAGGGGCACTTGTAATCGATGAAATACTTACGTATTAGACATTCGTAATTCGTTAATGTATTCAAAAGCTGGCGTCAACTTTCCATTGCTAGTTATAATTGCCTGTGAATAAATAAAATTGCAATTAAGTGTGAATAATATGATACTCTAGCTAGAATTATCAAAATCTTCATACAAGGCATTTACCCCTTGAACAACAGGTGACAAATTATGTTCTTCTAAAGGTTTGGAGGCATCTGACGTCATGATATCGTCTGCATATGGCAGTAGCAGATCTCCGAAGAAGTCGGTGGACTCTCGCGGCAGTTGTGTTGGCATGTTGTCTATTGAGCACACCAACACGCCTGGACCTTTAAAACTATTGAAACATTGTATATTATTAAAAAATATATATTTAAGTCTCTCGCGGTTTTTAAATTTCGAAAAATTCCGCCTTATCCCTTGTCAGAGAACGAGGGTTAGACATGCATCTCATATTGATTTGTTTTTATAACATGCATGCGATATATTTAATATCTATCACCTTCATATTTAGAAGATGTGTACGAAATTAAGGTTATATTCACAAATAGGAACATGTTGTTATACCTTTTGGTGTCCTTGTTCCTATCAGCGTCGTAGAGACAGAATGGCGTATCAATGGTGGTGCACTCATTCATGAACTCGATGGAGCCACCAGGATCAGCGGATATGTCGCATATTGCCAACATTCTGCAAATTATTTTCATTATGGATAATAAAGGACCTTTTGTAGACGATAATCATCTTCTTTGCTTTTTCTTTAGTGTGGGCTTTGTATGTTTTGTTTCTTTATTGTTTCTGGTCTACCTCCTCGACGCTCACATACTTACCTACCACATTTTTTTTTAAATTTCCTCATCCTACTGCTGATAATACATTATTTTCATTTGTTTGTTTCTGTCACTTACCTACTATTAAAATGTTGGTAAAGAGAGAGTCTATATTGAGTTTGACTATCCCTGAACCTATGACCCTCACATCATAAAGCAATGCGATATTAAGGCTATTTGAGTTTGCAACTCGTACTAAGTTGCTTCTTTATTTATTTATTTATTTATTTATTTATTCTATTACATGTAAATTTACAGTTTCCAAGTTACCAAAATACTTACATGCTAGTTTGAAAGAAAGAAATTATTTCATATATATAATGGGGCTTATTATAAAATATATCAATATTAGGGTGTTGAGTGAGCATGGTGTTCAACAGTGAGATCGCTCTCGATGTAGGCGCGGCTTGCGCACGACAAGTGCGTACTCCTGCCGGCGCCGCGAACAACCGTCGTCGCCGACGCGGACCCTCAACTCCCACCCCTCCTACTAAATAGCGCTGCGGTACTCCAGCTAGACCTATGCGCCCAAGTGTCTCCGGATTATCAATCTTATTTACCAGCAGGTGGTAGTAGTGAATTAGCACCAATTGCTTCCGTCTGGCTTCTAATGTGTATAAACCTACCATACCCGTCACATCATCACACATCACACGTCACATCATCGTCACATTCTTGGCTTTGATTACACACCAAATCAACAAAATTTGATTTGAAAATATTGTTACCTATGTGGTAAAGCCGGTGCTCCAATACTCTTGGGTAACCATGGCGTGTGCGAGGGTATCAGCAGATGCTTGGCATCAGGAATGGTTAGAAGCTTGGGGCTGTCCACTGCCCAGTAGATGCAGTTCACTAGTACCGACGTGTATGGTGCGATCTGAAAGAAATCACACCGAATATGAAAACGACTCAAAAATTATCGATGACAATTGAAGAAAGAATCGTATGTTATGAACAATTGAAAAACAAAACATAAAAATAATTAACCAAATAGGTGCAGCCGTTCTCAAGTGATGCGCATTACAACATTTCGTCAAATGATTTTGAAATAAAGATAATTTTATATAAATGCGAAATGTATTATTTATCTTATTTGACGCAAACAATAACAATACAACGGTTTTATCGTTGATTAAATTGTTAACTATATTGAAATATTTCTATGTAGGTTGATTAAATTATTTTTTAAAAAAAGGAGAGATAGAGCGCGCATTTGGATATCCATTTAATTATATCGTTTTATACCTAATCTAAACGTTACCTTTTGAGCGAAAGTCGAAATGTACCGTTCAGGATGCTCTTCATATTCCTGATGGTCGTATCCACCACCATTCTTCCTTTCAAGGTGATGGCGGCGTCGCACTTCACAGCAGTATATTTTGTTTGGGCCTAGTAAATGTTTACAAGTTGAATAACATGTATCACAGACTAACGGACATAAACTTTCTAATCTGCGGCAGTAGTTTATTATCAAGTACGCAAATTACAAAGTAAACTTGAGGTAATTGTATTGTTTATTTTGATGTGTTAGTAATAAAATATCAAGTTATCGTTTACGGAAGATATTGAGTTAGATGGTAAATTCTTTAGATATGATTCTTACTTCCATGTTCAGCTACTTTCCTCAACATATCTGGTGGAACGTACTCATGTGGCAGCTCTTGAAATAACTCTTGACTTCCCTGGGTAAGAAAAACAGTAGTTTAGTTTTTTCTTTATTTTAATTAGGAAGATAACATTCTAAACTAAGATTAAATAAATATACAAATTTAAGTAAGTATACCTAAGTAGACACATACAACATTAGTCTAGTATGAATAGTTGGTATCACCTAACTACAATCTACAGAGTATTTAATTGAGGGCCAGGTTCAAATTACCGACTCATAATTTTTAGAGTAGTTATCACAAAAAGTTTGTAGCCTGCCTATAGATGCATCGTGCTTATGTTAACGTTACCTGAGATACATTTCCCGATCCAGTGAAAACAAATGTGAGTGGTCCCAGAGACTTCGGCATCATCCCTAGAGCTACTTCGTAGCCGGCATCTCGGATCGCCTGCCGAGCCATGCTCGAGTTGCGATAGTTGTGAGCTGGTCCTATATGCTGTAAGAACGGATAATAACAGACTTCAATCTAGGCAGAAAATTTCCCTAAATAGATTTGTCAAGAAACTCGGCAAGGCTACATACATACTGCATATATTTTTTGAAAATATCATGAAACAAAAGAAAACGATAGCCGAGAGTTAGAGATGCAATCAGCCAAAGGCCTTCGTTTTACAAGTCTACGGAGAAGGTTCAGCAGTAGTCATTCCCAAGCGCATACCTAGTTTGAGCGGGGCAAATCAGATTTTCCGAAAGTTAATGAATAATAATATTGTAAAAATTCAGCAGGCAGTACCGTGGGTTGGGAATTCCAGGGTAGGGCAGCTACCCTACCCTGCCCCCCCCTCAGAACACCCATGGCCATTCCTCAATGATTATGAGTTTGTAAGTAAATTACGATAGAAAGGAAATAACTGCCATGTTTTATTTTTTCCAGTGTCGACTCCAGCTCCAATTACCTACCATAAATGGAGTATGATGTCCAAGGGCTAAGAGCCGCAAACCGAGTCCATGTAGTATGTTGATCATTCCAGCGACGCCAGCATATTTGCCGAACGCCACCACGCGGTTGCCGGTTTGATCCATCAACTTCTCATAATCTATTAGACGGATATTCTGTAAATAAAATAGATTTTGGAAAAAATATCAACAATTCTGTTGCAAATATTTTCGTCTGATTCTTGTAGAGTATAGTACACGTAGGACTTACTTAGGTAGCCTACTATCATATGTATCATCATGCATCTTATTAGATGCATGATTGAGCATAGCAAACATACCTTTGCCAAAATTGCATCCAGCATTGGCATATTAGCTTCCTGAGCTTTTATGGTGTGTGAGAAGAAGCAGTAGGTTTTGTTGGGTATGAGCAAGTCTATTGGCGTCTGTTTAACGCCAAATATAACGTTTGCTTCGCTTATATCCTCTTGGATTATAGCCCCAGCATTTATGTACGACTGAAATGTAATAAAGACAAAAAATATGATAGAAAAAGAACCAACATCTACCGAGCAATGTAATGTTAGAGCATTGTAAAGCAAATATGGTAGATCTAAAGTAGGAAAAGACAGATCATACAGCTGTAGATAATGATCTGAAAGCGTTGATTTGCGCTTGTTATCTAACGATTTAGGATATGGATAATGAAAAACTTTGTACTTAGTGCTACAAAGTACCTTCAAGTAAAAATTATATCTTGCGGCAGCTGCACTTGAAAACAAGTTCCTTTCTCGGCTTTGTGTGCTTAACGCTGTAGACCACTTGAGCAAACACTATGGTACAATTGTATACAAATCAGACAAGCCTATCCATAGTTAAAAGCGCTTCAAGATAGGTCTATATCTAACAAAGGACTATAAAGGCAATGATGATGAGGAAGCTTGTTGATGACATTCATTTATACCTGCATAGGATAGGCACGCCGATTGGAAGGCTGCACTATAACTTTGACTCCTTGCCTCACAAGCTTGTTCACATTTGAAGGTGAGAATGGGGCTCGTCTTTCCCATACTGACTGATCCTCTCTACGAATGGCTATCACTCGACTAGACTGCAAATGTAAAGAAAATATTACTAAATATTATGTATGGAAGAATATTGCCTAGGTTTAAACAGTGTTCGTTTGTACTAACCTGTGTGGAACTATTTTTTGCTGTTACAGCTGATTCTTTATAATGAGAAGCCATATTACCTCCACCAACTTTTCTAAAGTTGTCTCTAATCTCTTTGTTAGATGTTACAAAAAACCAACGTCCATTGAATATTCTGACCTACCGGCATGGACCATCCTAAGCCTGTAATGTTCCATACGAAAGGAACACATTACACAAGTTCTTAACACACCCTAAAGATAAGTAGTGTCAACAAGTTTAAGGTAACAAAACAACAAACAATGATATTTATAACACTCCACTGTTTATTTCCATCGTAACAATTCGTTATCAGTTTATTTTACTTATGCAATATGCACTGATCAACCTTTTCTATCGTTGAATTGTTCGTTTCACGTGCACATTTGCCGAGACCAAAGCCGCAGTAAACAATTCTTTTTAGTAAATGGCAAACAATACCATACATTATCTACCTTTTTATAGCAAGTACAACGAGGTGAGACAATGTTTATGTCTTCTCATTTTGGATTTTAGGATACGAAACATAATAAATCTCTACAGGTTGTCGAACCTGCTACAATTACCAGCTATAGTGGTAACCCTTCCTTCTCCTGGATAATTTACACCAATAGTTCGATTGAGCCCAAAAATCGAAAGAACCTACCTAAGAGCAAGTTGGCGTGGAAGAACTGTCTCTGATGAGGTCGAGAATTCGATTCCCACCCATGACAAACTTATTTTTTTTGTGTTCATGAATAAATGTTTGTACTGAGCATAGGTGTAGGTATATATATATATGTGCAGTTATCTGAACTATAATATGAAGTCCTGCCTTGTTTGGGATCACATGAATGTGTATGAAAAATATCATCTGCCTGCTCTAGTCTCAATAATTCGATTTGGGGTCGGCGGTGCAATTTTGTACATACATAATATTCTTCGATTCATCATATCGGCACTCACTCGTTTTCTACTCATGTCTGCTTTCACATAATACCTACATCCATATTTTCTCTCAAATTTATAAAAAGAAAAACGAATATATAAAAATCCTAAGTTTAAGTTTTTCTCATTATTCTATCAATATCAATAAACGTGCAATTAGTTCGTCCACATTTTGGGCACCTCTAAGTAGATATTATGTATGTCAATAATGATATGTAAGTAGGCTACCTAATCAATGATGTGATAATAAGTATGTATTTTTTGTCATTATTAGTTTTCGTGGAAAGTCCGGTATTAGTAAGCCGATGCGATGTGCGTGATAAACTTGACCTGTCTACATCAACAATCCATAAAGAAAATCCGTGAAAAACCCTAAATTAGTTACCTCGTTATCTTATAGCGACCGGGAAATTATGATTCTAGATTAAGTTTTTCTCGGCATTCTTTGTTGCAAGAGATTTGTAAAAAATATAATTATGTTAAACTCCTCACATATTCTCTATATGTGAGGAGAAATAGTTTTTTAAAAATTGGTATTTTTCATTAGTAACATCAGAAAAAAATGGAAAAAGGGGCCTTTTTAAAACGACCCAAGTGCAATGCGACTGAAAAGTGATGTACCATTGTTTTGTAGACGTTTTGATTGTAACCAATAATAATGATCAGATAATTTCATCAAGTTAACGTTTAAACAACGTTTTAGGGTCGGTTTCTCGTACATTTTAGTTAATGTTTTAGTCAAAGTTATATAATAACTATATTTAACCGCCGAAAGAAAGCAAACTGGGTTGCTCGTGTCACTTTAACTAAAATTTTAACCGTGCACTTGATAGCATTGTATATATAATATACAATATTTACAACAAATATACTTACTTATTAAATTAAAACGCAAAAATATATGCGAAAAAAAATCTAAACTTTGTTTGCACACAGAACTTCAAATCCATGGTATATACGTAGCTTCAATATAGGACGGTAGCTACGGACTTCTGTGATGTTATGAGGCAACTCAACGCAAGCAAAGTGATCAGAATATTTCTTTGCCAAAAAAAATTGTTCGGGGTCGGGCTATCTGCGGTATGTAGGTATCTATATTGTAAAATACTACGAATCATGGGCTATTGTTTAAAAACATTAAATATGCCCTTTACCTTGCCTGTATGTTTTAGTCGCTGGATTTGTTTAAATTATTGGGGAATTCACAAGAGCCAGTGATATTTTCGGTAAAAGAAAAAGTGAATCCTGCTATATTTTGTGTATAAAAAAAAAAGAACTATACTGTAATTAAGATAAATGCATGCTTAATGCAGTCAATAATGTTGCATGTCAGGTCTTGGATGAATATTAATAGTGCTAATTTTAGCAAATACCAAAATATTATTATTATTAAGTTGAAAATATGTCGTCAAGCACCTACCGTGTGTTCCGGCAACAGCGTCTTTGGGTGTTTACCACCTTCATATCATCACTAACATGATGAGAACTGGTCAAATACAACCCTATCAATAATAATTATATTAGAAATAGTTACATACCTTAGCAGTAGAATAGCACGCTATATGTTTAGTATAACGACTCTGGAAACGAAGAGCCGCTGTTTTATGTAACATATTTTTATTATTATTATTAAAATATCGTCTCACATTAATTAAAGCAAATTGATAAGTGATCACACAGAAAACGTAGTGCTTCTCGCGAAGCGTGTTTGTAATCTATTATTGTGCTTGAAAATAACGAAGCTCATTTAAGAAAACATTACAATCGACGTGTCGGTTTTATCACAAGTGATAGAGATATTCAGTTCTGTTTGTCATTCATTAAATAAAATTGTTACTTATATCTATCTCGTCCTTCTACTTTATTTCCGTAATTATTACTACTTAACTACTATTTTACTTGGTACCTAGGTACATGGGGTACCATGACACAGGGCAGACCATGTAATAAATAATGCAAATAAGATACTTATCTACATGGGTTGTTGATAGGGAATGATATTTGGCAAGATGCAAGGTCTTATAGAATAAAACGTAAAGTATTCTGAATATCGATAATTTGTAGATAAGTAATCACAAATATTTTTTTACAAATACAAAACATTATATGGTTGAAGAATTGACCTTGACATATTATATTATCGGGAGAATAATTTTCTGAACTAAAAAAGTTATCATGTTATAAAGATATTTAAGGGTCGGTTGCATATAGCGCGGTCATAGTAAGGTTAATACCTAGTTAGGTTACGGTTATAGTATTAACCGCAAAAAAAAAGCAAACTGGGTTGCTTTACGGTTAAAATTTTAGTTAAAGTGCGTGTCACTTTAACTAAACTGTAACCATAACCGACTGAAGGAGATCGGTCGTCATCAAAGTGACTACGGTTAAAGCATGGTAATAGTTAAGTTAACTTTGACTATAACTTTAACTAAAATGTAGGAGCAACCGACCCTCAGTAGGTAATGTAATTTGTTTTGGTAGAAAATATGTTTTATGTACCTATGTATGGTAGGCAGCTAGGCAGTCTCCCCGCTAGGAGCATGTAGGAGAAACGTAGGAGGTATCCCCTATAGTGGTCCGTGGGCAGGAGAAAATAACTTCGTTCCTTAGGCAGTCCTGAAATATACATATTCAGTGTTCAGCTTTTTAGGGTTCCGTTTAGACCATTCGTTCAAATAGCGTTTTACAGCCTTACATACCTAATAGTCAAAGAGTGGACGAAAAAAAATTTCGATCTACCTACCCCACCGAGTGGGGTATCGTTGATTAGAGCACGTTGAGTACCTAAATAAAATAAATAAATAAATATCTTGGGACATTTCTTCACACACGGTTATCTGATCCCAAACTAAGCAGAGCTTGTACTATGGAAACCAGATAACTGATATACTACATTATTACTATTTTTGTTTTGTAAATACATACTTATATTAGATCGGTGGTATTTTGTCCAATAAAGACCAACAAACCAATGCTAGCGAAATGAAATCAAATGATTACGAGTGTCGTGTCTTTTTTCAAGTTGTATCAAAAAGTCCGTGTAAAGTTTTATTAGAACTGCCACCATTGTAATAAAACCAAAGTTTTAAACTACGTACCGTACTAAAACCTGACATAAACTGACTGTATGTATAGGCACTTCTTGTCTAGTCATGTGGTGGTAACCTATACTACTTACCTTGAGTGACGGGTTAGCCATATTCATTTTTTTTTTTAGTAACTATACCTACCTACTACCTTTCTTGTCGCAAATCGCATGTTGATAAACTTACGACCTATAATAATAACTCATAAATTATACACTATAACCAGCTACTATAACCACCTATAACTGGGCAGCAATTAGCATAAAACGTAATAAAATTTGAATTTTGTGGGCTACATTGAAGCATCCCCCATAAATAGAACCGTGTCACCGTGTGATGCCCTCTCACTAGAGAGTATTAACACAGAATAACTAAGTTTATAATATACTAGCTGACCCGGCAGACGTTGTCCTGCCCTGAGAACAAAAATAAAACTGGGACCTACAAACCTATCCCTACCTACTCCTATCTACCTCTACCTGCCACTACCTACCCCTACCTACCTTACCTACCTACCCTACCTACCTACCCTACCTACCTACCCTACCTACCTACCCTACCTACCTACCCTACCTACCTACCCTACCTACCTACCCTACCTACCTACCCTACCTACCTACCCTACCTACCTACCCTACCTACCTACCCTACCTACCTACCCTACCTACCTACCCTACCTACCTTCCCTACCTACCTACCTACCCTACCTACCTACCCTACCTACCTACCCTACCCACCTACCCTACCTACCCTACCTACCCTACCTACCTACCCTACCTACCTACCCTACCTACCCCTACCTACCTTACCTACCTACCCTACCTACCTACCCTACCAACCTACCCTATCTACCCCTACCTATTCTATGTCCTTCTCCTGGCTCTAAACTACCTCTCTGCCAATTTTAGCTAAATCGGTTCAGCCGTTCTTGAGTTATAAGTGGAGTAACTAACACGACATTCTTTTATATATATAGATTACATTGACTCCCCCCCCGTACCCCAGTGACGCTTACATGGAGCCTACATCGCATGCTGGCTAGCTGAGCGCGGTGAGCGACAACCACGCGACTTTTTTCTAATACTTGCATTTTTAAACTCGTGATATCTTCCGAATGAAATGTCCGAATTGAATAATTCAAAAAGTTATAAAAAGGTATTAAAGCCGTCTTGAATATAAAGTAATTTATTTTGATGAGGATTAATACCAAGGTACAAATGAAGAGCCTTTTCAAGAGGCGGCATATATAAATTAATATTTTAGAATAAAAAACTGCTTACTGTGACATAACTATAATATTTAGACATATGCTGTCGCGACACTTTTTGTAGATAATGATGAGTTCTGCAAAGTCGTAGTAAATGATTTTGTTCTATCATCAATAGTTTTCGCAGCGCACGCGACGTAAGGAATTTTTCAGGTCATTTTTTTACACCTTATGTTACATTATTGGAGTTTTAGTAAGGATCCCTATTTTTTTTTTAAATATAATATAGCCTATGTTACTCGGGGATAATGTAGCTTTCCAAAGGTGAAAGAATTTTTGAAATCGGTCCAGTAGTTTCGGAGCCTATTCATTACAAACAAACAAACAAACAAATCTTTCCTCTTTATAATATTAGTATAGAAAAAAAAGTACGTTTTAATTCGCATCAACTTTACATTCCAAGTTATCGATAGGATGGTAATCAAATCGGCCAAAGAAAATAATCGCAAATTATCGAATGAAGTTTGTTTCAGTTCGCATCAGGGTTAGATAGAAACTGGCAACACTAGTGTAAGTGACAGCTTATTTCTTTTTTGATACTATTTTCTGTGGATAACAGCGCCACCTAGATAAACTACTACCATTTGGCGGCATTGAATGAATGAATGAGTTATATATTATTATTTTCCGTTGTCCATCCAATCCACATCCAACCTATCAATTATCATATTTATTCATCCAACCAACCAACCAATCCAATCCATTTCATTAAATCAAATCATTCACTCATTCTCTTAGGGATGGCCAAATGAAAAAAATATATGCATATCGATACTGTACAAAGCGTTGTTACCTAAAAGTTCAAGAGTGAAAAAAATAAAAACATTGCCAGTGCTTGACTAGTTTTTTTCAAATCTCGTTGATCGGAGCAGTCCACAGTCGAATACTTGCGACGTACTTATGTATTATTGGTAGAATTAAAATACCCTTGGAAATCTAAGATAAAATTTAATTACAATATAAAGAATTGAGAACCAAACGATGACAGTTTTTTATATATAGAAAAACAAACAGTTATAATGTGCCAGAACATGAGATAACTAAAGAAAAAAAAAAAATACCAATAGCAATAACCTCTTTGCTCTAATATGTATGTACTGAAAAGCTCTTAAAGAATGTTGAATGTAATACAAATTTGATAGGTACTCGGAAATAATATTTAAAAAATTGATGATGCATTGATTATATTCAGAAAAAAACATCGTTATTTTGATATATCGATATGTTTTGCCCAAGCCTACACTCACTGCGTGAGTGAAACGAACGAAATTTAACAGTTGACAGACAATCACACGTATAATTTGTTTGAGTGTATTTAAATAATTAGAATTATTCTAAGGAATTAATATATAAAATGAAGTTATCATTTCGGAGAATGGATTTTAAAGTTATGTTTTAGTCATCCATTACTTGTTTTTGTCATTCATCATCATGGCTCGCTTCCTGTCTCAGGATAAATTGAACGGTTTTGAAAAATACAAGGTAAAATCTAAAAATTATTGTTAGTTTCTATCAAAATGTAGTTTTACAATGTTAATACGCTTGCAATCCATATCTGAAAACTAATACCATATCAATTTACCGGGTCCTTTACGTACCGGTAAATGTGAAATAAACTCATATTTACAAAATTATTTTTGTTTTCATTCAGTACAATTCGGTGGACACCAGTATTCTCAGCAATTATGTTATGCACCCATTTTGGAATTGGTGCGTGCAGGTGGGTACCTAAATATCTATAAAATTGTTATACTTTGCTATCAATTATTTGCAATTAATAGTACTGGTCATCTACATATTTGCATATTCAACATAATTATTACGCTGCTTTTCATATAATTTATGGATATCATTTAATCCTTTATATTTTATGTGAAATAGATATATAAAAACCTGGCGACTATGTGTTGATAATAAGACTACTTATCTAGTTATATGATATCATTAACATAAAGTTACATTATTGCAGTTTTGTCCGGTATGGGTGGCACCAAACCTGCTAACATTTAGTGGTTTTCTACTCACAGTCCTTAACTTCTTATTGTTTTCCTACTACGACTATGGATTCTATGCCCTCACTGAAGAGAATGTCACAAAAGACTATATACCATCATGGGTGTGGGCAGTGTCAGCAGTGAATTTATTTGTGGCATATACCCTAGGTGAGCATCTTTTATTTAATTATTTGAAAAAAATAAAATAATAGGATAATTTGATGAAATCAAATCAGCAACTTTTTACTAAACATCAAAACAAGTTTGCTATGGAGTTCTGTATGAAATTCTAGCATGTGACATCATAATTTTTCAGCATCAATTAAACTACTCTTAGTGGTTCTACTGTAATTAAAAATCTTAAAAAGCATTTACTACATATTTGATGTTTCCACATGTTTTTAGATGTTTTATGCATCGGTTAGTGTTTGGTAATTTATTAGTGACACTGTCAACTAGCCTGTTGGACCTCATTTGGTAAAATCTGTATCATTCTAACTAGCGGCAAGGGCTAATACCTATTTAATTTATCCAACATTCTAGTACAAATTTCCCAAGATAAATCATCAGATCAGACATGTAGTAACTAGGTAAGATCTCATCTCCACATATTTTGCAACTCCCAAAAGTTGTCCTTGTTGTCGGCAATTAAGTAATTTCCATTCTCTTTTTGATTTCTTTCCTTTAGAACCAATATTTGAGACCCATTCAATTTATTTGTTGCCATAATATTAAAACGCCGCCGACAGCAAATTTTAGTAGGCACTTAAAGTTACCTAGTTGTTTAGAAAAATGTCGTATAAACAATATTATTCCGATGGTACGATATGCACGTTCTTTATATCTTATAATAGATCAATTTTTTAGATACCCACCATCCTACGTATGCAAAGCTCGTTAGTAGTAATGATAGTTTACTATCAACTGATATAACTTATGAGTATATCTACAAATTATGTTTATTATCAGTCTTTCAAAATCGTACGATAGATTATTATTATTCAATTGTAAATATATTTTTAACATTATATCTACACTAATATTATAACAGAATTATTTATATTTTTGTTTCTAATGATAATTCATAATGAAAAAATAGTACCTACTTGAAACTTACCTAAAGGCCTACTCGGATAAGAAATTGAATATATTTTTAGGTTTATGGGACCCTATTACTACGCCCATGCCCGTCTCTCTGTCCCGATATTTAATCAGTTTAATCTTCAGCTTTATTACTCAAAATATTATAAAACTGAAGAGTTTGTTTGTTTCAACGCGCAAATATCGAGAACTTACCAATCGGGTGTGAAAAATTATGTTTGCAATTTGATGGCCAAATGACTTTAACGAGCGATTCTTGTATATACCTATGTTACGTTACGACTAAAAGGCGAAGTACGGCTCCACCTAGATGCGGCCGGTGGTAGCACCTTCGTCTCGGCATTCGACGTCACTGCCGCTGAGCTATCATCGCTCTAATTAATTTAATGTGACATCACATACCTACTCTAGAATTATAATAAGTAGTTTAGAAGTTATAAGGGAACATCCCGAAGGTTATAGGCTACTTTTTATCCCGGGAATGCGAGTGAAGCCGCGGGGTACAGCTAGTTACTTCATATATGATGTACCTACATAAGTTGTAATAGAGATGCCGGTATCCAGAAGTCAGGCAAATAATAAAGTTATATAGCTAATATTCTTGACAGGCTCAGGGCACAGATGCCCTGACCACGAAACTGCCGTAAGTGTATAATAGTCATCGTGTCAAGTGTCTTAAATTAAATCTATGTGATTTTCACAAAGCTGTAATCAAGATTTTGCCTGTAGATCATCAAGAGTGAGCACAAAAATAATAAATCTAATTTAAATTTCTGTTGCTAAAGACCACACTGTGGTTGTAATTTTTCAGTAAATATATGAAAATCATAATTCTTCTGAGTGGTCTCAATCAAGTAACTTTATTACATCTGGATAGACGGACTTGGCAAAAACATATTTTTACGAAACGAAAACAATTCAGTATTCTGTTGGTAGAATGGTTTTGGCTGTTCGGGCAAAATAAATTGCTCATATAAGTATTCAAAGCAATAAAATACCAGGACCTTTGGTACCTAATAATCCAATTGGGGAAAACTTCAAAATCAAGCCTGAAACGTGAGGGCCTGATCCGAAAAACAACGTAAATTTTGTTCATTTCTACTGGTAAATAATTCGACACACTAACTAACATGCCAAAACAATGACACAAAATTATAAAATGCACCCAAATGATACTATATTGTAATCAAATATGTAGGCATTGTGGCGTCGCATCTCGTCGTATCATTGTCCGGCGATTGATCTTATTCGTTGTGCCCTTTGTTATCTAATGTTAAATTTAATGTGTCGTCTCGATAATAGCTGAAACATGTTACACCACATCCTTATCCATAAATAAATAAGTGAGACATTGTAATGATTTTTTATATTTAGAATTTTATATCTGACAAATGTGGATATACTAGCCGAGTTGGCCGTCGTCGAAGCGCAAGGGAGGTGACGGTAATTTTGAAGTGAACGGCTAGTATCTACACACTTATTTCTATTCTCTTCCACTTTTTTGAGTAAATTTTTCAATCAGCGGTGTTTCGCCTATGCCTACTCTAATATACCTACTTATAAATTGAAATTTAATCAGCATTATTTTAATTGCTTGTTAACTGATTAAAATAAGCTATATACACATGACGTAAGTAAACATCGGTATTTATGGATCAACGATAGCATATACATGAATTAAATTAATATAGTTCATTCCTCACCATCTTAGGTAATAAATAATAAGTAATTTTTTGTAGCTTTTAAAGTTAAATGCGAATATTTGCATTTAACTTTAAAAGAAATCAATAAAAAAATCGAATACGAATGGTTTCGTACTATCGTAGATAATTTTTTGTTATAGCGGAAACAGAAATACACATTATGTGAATTTTTCAACTGTCTACCTATTACGGTTCATGAGAAACAGCGATTGTTACGGTCGAGCAGAATCGTCGAAAAAAAATATTTTTTTTTTGTATGATCTAAACTTGATATTTGTTGTTAGAGCAGCAAATAAGTAGGTATTCTGTAAAAAAAAAACACCTCACCTATGTTAACTGATTTCCTAGTACAGTCGGCGTCAAAAGTAGATTGACATTTAACCTTTCATAATAATCTATTGTCAGCTTATTGGAGATTGTTAGTATTTCATATCTCTGAATTGTAGGTAGGTTCTAAAATGATCAGCTACTATTGGCGCTGTCTGTACAAGCTCGGCTTAGTATTTTGAGTATAAGTATGTGGTATAATGTATTGCAGATGGCATCGACGGCAAGCAAGCGCGACGCACTGGCTCCAGCGGCCCGCTGGGGGAGCTCTTTGATCATGGGCTTGATTCATACTCCGCCGTTCTCATCCCAACTTGCCTGTATAGCATTTTTGGAAGGTATTTTTTTTTTATTAGTCACTGTCAATTGACCAAAGTTTTTTATTGGATAAATGCCAGTACTGTGAGTAAACACCCTCATTTGACTGAAGATTGTTTTTTAATTCCAACGTGATATGGATTTATAAAATGTAGAGTAACTTTAAAGCATGTAGTCTCTAGCTCAGCCAAGTTTAGCTCTTATCCTGCTGTACATGAGTTAGATGCAAGTGGGGTTGTTTATGTATCTTGAACAGAAATCAATTCACAGAAAATTTCAATTTTTTTAAAGGGGTTCGAATAAATTTGTATGGAAGCTGGCATATCCAGTCGCCGCCATTTTGATTTCTTTTCAAACAAAAAATGTCTAGTAATATGATACCCTAAAGTGTCAGGTTCCCGATATATTTGGAGGTAAAAATCGCCATATGAGAATAATTACTTTAGTTATAAATACAGTATTTACGTGTGTATACGCATTCCATTGTATTCAAATAATAGTTCCAAGTTCAGTCAAGTAATTTTGTTTGTATAAGTGTCCCCTACCCATATATACTACCTACTTTCATTTTGCGCGGAAACTTTGAAAAAAAAATCAAACAATCGCCTTAACTTTTATTTATATCAAACATTGTTAGTTAATTCCTGTTAGTTATTTTTATTTGTGTTCTATTTAAATATCATTTGAATATCAACTTCCTTATATATGGCGAGAATTCTATATTAGAAACTCTATATTAGATCTTAATACAATATTACACTTTATAATACACATGTAAAAATAAAATAAATTTGAAATAAATGAATAGACTTGATTTGCCTTATGAAAACATACCTACTGCATTTCTGTTAGATGTTACATCGACAAAAACATCAGTCACGATTCTAACAATGATTATTATTGATAAATATTATAAATATTTTTTATTATAACATTTACTAAATACGTCGATTGTTCCAGAGATGAATTGAGTCCACTGAGATTTTTCTTCGTAATATGGAATATTTTCATCAATTTCTACCTGACTCACTGGGAAAAATATAACACTGGCGTCATGTTTCTACCGTGGGGCTATGACTTCACCATGCTTGTAAGTTGATTCGTTTATCGACTGATTCCTATTTTGTTGTTTTTCCGAGGTTATTTGTTACCAGCAGCGATAAATAAGGATTTAATGCGTCAAACTCGTTGTGCTCCTGGAAAAATCATGAGGTTACGTATGTAAAACTAGTTCTTATCTCAGACAATAAAAGCTAAGCGTTAAGCGAGCCAAATCAAACGTGATTTGGTTGATCAATCTGTCTGAATTTTATTTAACCATTTCATGAATGGAATTTAGAGATGCCATGAAAAAGGAAGAATGATTTGCACTGCACTTGAGAGCCAGTTCCCTAGGCCTATACATAGTAAAAAAATAAATAAACGAAGATATTATTTGTTGCAGGGTTCATGTATCCTGCTGCTAGTGACGTCAGTGATCGGCCCCAGGGCGTGGCACGTGGCGCTGCCCGGAGGTATCACTCCAGGGATCGTGTTCGAGTTTGTGCTATACTTCTCAGCAATCCTCACTAGCCAGACTATTATATTGTGGAATATTTATAAGTATGTTACCGTAAGCTGCTTTTTACTGGCATTTTTTTTATCCAGGGACATTCTTCACATACGGTTATCTGATCCCAAACTAAGCAAAGCTTGTACTATGGAAACCAGATAACTAATATACTACATATATACTTTTTTTCTTTGTAAATACATACTTATATAGAAAATTACACCCAGACACAAGACAGACAGAGTGCATGAACATGTCTGTTTGTACAGGACAAATACATTGATAAGTGTATGGAGAATTATGGAATGATTCCTCCATTGAAAAGGTTTTCCTCCAAGCTAAGACAGTGTCTAGTCACTGGAGGCCTTCTCAACTTCGTTAGCGCGATGTAGCATCTTGTGGCGCCATCTTTTTTTTGTTGTTGTTTTAACGTTTCTTTCTAATCCATTGTATCAGTTTTCGTGACAATGTCGATGTCACTTACTCCCGGTATATTATGTACAAACGGCCACAGAAGCTACACATTTTTGTTGCAAAATAGCTACTATTACAACCGCATAAAATGCCGCAGTGTGTAGCTTGATCTGTGGCCGTGTGTACCTAGATAAGTGTTGCTACAAGTGTTTGAAAACTACGTCCTACTAAGATATCTCCTTATTTTTTTTATGTAGATCGTACCGCGACGGCACAGGCAAACTGCGCTCTTACTGGGAGGCAATAAGGCCGCTGGTGCCGCTCGCTATATTCTTCGCACTCAGCACGTTATGGGCTCTCTACTCGCCTACAGACATCATCAACCGCGGACCGAGGCTCTTCTATATTGTCACTGGCACTATATTCTCTAATATTAACGTAAGTTTATTTATTATAAATAATTAGGGCTCGGATAAATATGTAATCATCATCATTATCATCATGGCAGCCGATATACGTCCATTGCGGACGAAGGCCTCTCCCAAGGATCAAATATGTAATACAAACGATTTCATAATATGTAAGAACATATAATATGGACTGAGAAATTTTGAATATGGGATAAATATCTCAGGTTTCGTTGTTTCACATGGGCTTAAAGTATATCGTAATTTAATACTGTACGTACGTGTAAGTGAAGTGATAATTTAATTATTGTGAAATTGCAAGAATTAATCTAACGGGGCCCATGAGGAGTTTCTTGCGTCGCTTCTTCCTCATATTTTGTGAAGTGATGGTATAACGTTGTTTCATTGCCTCGGCTGTCGTTTGACGCCTATATACTTATATATTATTATTGTATATATTGTGTCCCCCAGTGTCGTCTGATAGTGTCTCAAATGAGCGACACTAGGTGCGAGGTATTCAACTTGCTGCTAGTCCCGTACGCATTGGCAGTGGGCGTGGCGGTGTACGCACGTCTGAGCCCCGCCGCCGAGCTGATGCTCCTCGCGTCACTCGCTCTCGCCGTCTCACTCGCACACATACACTACGGCACCAGAGTCGTAAGTATTTACCACCTACCTTTTGTGGCACTTCATGCCAGCTACCATCGGATTGAGAATCTCTCGGAATCGGATTGCGCTCCCTGATTCAAAAATGGTTTTTAGGTGTTGCATGTAGCAGATCTGTAAAATCTCAGATTATGCCACCAAGCAATTATATTTTGTCGCTCCCTGAATATCGATGTCGATGTTTTCTTATATTTATTTTTTAATTCAATATCACCGGATCCTTCTTTTAGAACTTCGTCGAAATTCTGTACCGTTGTTTTTTTTTCCGGAAGCTCTATTTTAAACATATATTTATTTAGGTACAACTGCGTTTCAAAAACTGCATCGCTTTTATTTTCATTGTGTTTCAGGTACAAGAAATGTGTGAACATTTTAAAATCGATTGTTTCCATATCAAACCAAAGGTAAAATAAAATACTCCGTAGCCAATCAAGTTATCTGTTAAATGTTGTGATAACTTATAATTAATGTTAAAACCCTCGTATTGCGGTTGTATCTTGTATATAAGAATATTAATTCTACTCTTCTATATTTATGCATCTATGTAGGTATAAATATACTATTTATCTGTATCTACTCAATTCCCTAAGGTAGGTACAGACTGTAGAATAAATTTTTCCCAATAAAGGACATTTAAGGGCCGTCGTAGCCAAGCACTCGTTATTAATCAAACTTGAAAATGTAATGTAAGATCTTCCAAATATAAAATAAGGGTTGAGTACTTGGACATTGTTATAATTTTTTACCCTTGCCAATTTTACCAAGTGTATCTTCAAGCTTATTGGAATTATTATGGTAGTTTCCACGTCAAAAGCTAGAACCCTATTTTAATTTAGGTTAATGTGAAAGAAGTTTTTTACTGTTAAACAAGGACCAATGAACAATTGAATAATTATTTTATAAAATATTCATACTTTAATTTATCTTTAATGTTTTTTTATCATATGGCATAATTATGATACTATATCCTGCTCAGCTGCCAGTGATACCATGACAAAATATCATAGATACCGCTCTAGAAGAGTTAGGATAGAACTAATTGTTTATTTGTATTTATTATATTATAAATCCTTAGATTTGATTTACACATTTATTAGTTCATCATTTTTGATATGGAATTGTTGCTTGTCAATGAACTTTGAATAGAATGAGATAAATATATATTGAGTGAGAGCCACTTGCCACAAATACTAGCTTACTTCATATTAATATAGCCATCATCTACCTATATATAGATGACTAAGAAACTACTTCATGCACTATTTAACTAATGAATGTGTAAATCGGTTCATAGAGCCAGTGTATCCATTTTGTTTGCAATCATGTTCCTCATAATTGTAGCTTCAATGCTTAGCATGCATTATTAGTTTGCGAACATAACTGGAAATGCCTCGTTATGTTTATTATTGTTTATAAATTAATCAAATGTTACTAGTTGTACTAGTCAAGTTTATAAATGTCACAAATGCCATACAAACTGACATTGTTATATAATAACAATAAAGTGACCCCATGCCAAATGAAAGGATAGGTTTAAATTTAGTAAAATTTTTATGGGAATTTAAAATTACTGTGTGTAGGATTTGGTCTCGTGAAACATATTATTTGTTGTACAAAAGGTATGTTTCACAAATATTTAATATTAATCGACTTTTAGATAACATTTTGTCTTTAGACTAGAAGTTAATAGAGAAATTTATTTTAATAAATTAATAATTTGTCATAATACTGTGACATCCTCATTGACTGTTATTTATTTACCTCAGTTTTCCAGCTGTTACCATGTCAATAATGGACTGATAATTAAGAAGGTTCTTCCATAACATGATAAATAATAAAATATTGTGAGTAAGATTTATATCTAACATTTTAATATATGAAAAAGAAAACATTTATTGGTTTCACATGATTACAATAGAAGTATGATTTTTAGATGCATTCCAAGATATTTATTATAATCATCCAATATAAAGTGTTTAATGTAATATTCTGTATTATAGTTAATAATTTAGTATAAAGAACCTTTTCTCTCATCTCAGTAGTAATGTAAAAGTATATTGTATACCGTACTAATTTCCTTTTTATGTGGGTTTGCATTGGATTAAAACTTTTGTGATCTGATATTAAATCTCATGTGTTTTTGTACATGTATGACTTATTTTTCGTCTGCAGCAGACTTACGAACTAGACAGAGAATCTAGAACTATCAACATCTCACAAAACCATGGAAGTCCTATTCAGAGTTACAGAGCACCAATGGTTTAATAAATTACTCGATATCTTCAGCCGGTACGTTCTTTATGGCATGTTCTTTACATATTTAGTATTTTATCTGTTTCTTTTTGCTGATGTCTTTGTTGGCGACAGTTTTACTACATGGTAAATTTTAAATATTTTATAAATTATGCCCTTGCATAATTATTAATATACATCATGTAATGTTATTTCTGAGTAATTGAAGATTTTGGCAAGTCAAATACTAAAAATAATAATATGTTGTCTAATTTTCATTCATCATTTGCTACTACTCCAACCAGTCCCAAAATTTCAGAGATGTTACAACTGTAAAATATTGTAATAAAGTTCTATATTTTGAAATGCTCAATTTTGTACCTGTTTAATTTTATGTATGAGTTAGTTTGAAACTATAAAATTACTTTTTGTCATCTATTACTTTTATTGTTTTTTCTGTAAATATATTTTATCAATATATTGTTTTTTTTCTGCTAGCTTAGGTCATAGAATAAAAAGGTATAGTTTAGTAATCAGTAAATATATATTTTAACAAATTACAAAAATAGGTATAACCTTAACATAAGTTACCCAGAGTTTCATTTATTTCATCTGTTAATGAAACAAGTTTTCTCCACTGCTCTGGAGTCATACTGATACCTTTCTTCCCTGGTAACAGTTCACCATTCTTCTCATAGAACTCTCTTATATCTACATAATACTTTCCTTTGAATTCCCTTATTTTAACCAATTTTTTACCCTGCAATACCCAAGTAGGTTCTTTATCATCTGTCCTGGAACCCATCTTTGCCTTTTTCTCTGGAGGAGGGTTTCTCTGTAATATAATAATAAAATCCCTGTAGGCTAAAGAAAACATAAAAATGCATTTTTAGGTTATGAAAATGGACTCATGGTATATAATTGAAAAGGAAGAATCTAGTTTAAACAGAGAAGCATACTAATGTCGACCTACTCCATTTAGTCAAGATCAATAAACCTATGGGCATAATTTGTTTAATTAATGTCTTGGGTTTCATACATAAATTGCAATGCAATCAACGACAAACCGAATAATCCAATACAATTTATACGAATGTTTATAATACTTGTAATGATTTAGCAGCAGATTTTTATAGGTTTGTACCCACTTAAGTATTCAAATTAGGTTTTATTCCCTATTAGCTTACATCGACTGGTCCATCATCGCTATCACTGCTGCTGGAGCTGTCCTGTTTCTTCTTATTTTTAGGCATTATCTTCTCTTGAAATTTACTTTAAATTCGAAATCTTATGGAGACGAGAGTAAGTTTAACTTTCCTTCGCCTCTTTTTTTTAAACAATTATCGATATATATATTATATTTTTTAAATTTCTACTCGTATTTTATAGACCGACCGGACCGGCCGATATAAAAATATTTTTGACTTGTCATTGTCAAAATAATTAAAACTTCAGCGTTGCCAACTTGTCAGGTCAGATTTGTTACTTTACAGTATTTTGGATTTAAAAATACAGTAGTTTAGCATAAAAATAAAGAAAATCACAAAGGTCTATCGGCCGAAAAACCCGCGATATTTAAATATTATTAGGTTTTTTTCTACATTGAGAAATAGCTATAGATCTACCTATCTATGTATTCATTTTGCATTCAAAATATTACTAAAAAACCTATTAAAATTTGAATTTCGCGGGCTTTTTGGCCGATCCCCCAGGTGAAACGTTTGGTTGGAGCGCGAAATTCAAATTTTATCACTTTTTTTGATAATTGCAGCTCAGTTATAGGTCGTATGTTATTAGTAAAATTTTCATGAAATAGTCGTATATGTCAGTAATATACCTTAGAGGAAAATGTTGATACTACCATTCTTCTCGCAAATAGCATGTTGATAACTTACGACCTCGCTGCAATAAGCAAAAAACATGATAACATTTGAATTTCGCGCTCCAACCAAACGTTTCAGCACAGAGGATAAAGTTTTCTGCAAGTTTTCTGTCAAGCTTACAATTTCTTTAACATTCGTTTGATAATTTTTAGATCATTCTTCTCCATAGTTCTTCTCTCATCATCTTGTCATCATCAGTCATCATCTATCACGTAGACAGAGTAAACGTAGTGGTTATAACACAGAACACTTTTACTCTGGCGAGGGTTTGCAGAGCTATAGAAACTAGCATTTGTAGCAAAAGTTATTGTTTATTTTTTCAATTTATTGTATAATGATGATGGAGCCTTGGAATGATCCAACTATTTTACCTCCTCCTGTACACACTTGGTCTATCAACAAAAAAATTGGTAAGTACACAAAGCATAAAAAACCTTTTACATACAATAAATAAAACCGACTTCAAATCAAAAACACAAAAAAACAAAATAACCTAGGATGTAGGAACTCTTTAGACATTTTTGAAACCAGCGAAAGTGAAGTTTGTGTTCCATAGAAAAGTTTCAAGTGTAAATTGTAATCAATGACTATCCAGGTTTGTTACTGACCGATAAGCAAGCATATCTATCTCCTAACTAACCAATAAGGAGTTGTGCGTTCTTTCATCACCTCACCTGATTATAACTTGAAATAATACAACTAACAGTCTAAACTATTCTAAACATTCCTGTAAGATTTATAAGTTGTACCTTCAATTAGATCCTGACCTGATGAAAATACAGATTCCAATAAATTGAGAAGCTCAGAGTTTTTGAAATTGGCTAAAAATAAAATTTATGATTGGATCAGAAATTTTGCAGCTTTCATACAATTGAAATACCTATGTCATTTTCTATATATAGGTACTTTAATATCCATGTTGTTACTTCTTTTTTTAAATATAAACCTAGATAAATAAAATAACTATAGTGTATATTCTTACAGACATAGCTGAACTTTCACACACCTGTAACAATATTGTGAGAGTGTTGTCGAAGCAGTCACCACTCCACCAGGAAGGAGCTGTTGTATCCAGGTTCCTGTACAAGTTTGATAAAAAATTCCGCAATGACATCGGCTACAGAAATTTCAAAAAAGTAAATACAGCTTTAAAGAAATATTTGCATTTAAATTTATTGAAAGATGTTGAAAATTTTGCATCTAATCTACCAGGTGTAGAAGATGACTATTTACCTACCAGGCAAATGTTAGAGTATGTCTTAGTAAGACTGCTCACATTTGCTAAGTTAATGTTGAGGATATGTGTTTGCTCAAAGCAAGCAGCCATTTTCTATATGGATAGAATAAAGAGAGGTGAGAGTCACTGGATGTGTCTGATGCCATATGCTTTATTGAGCAGAGTCTGGTCCATGAGCTTAGTACTAATACGGCACTCATGTTCATGGTATACATGTTTATACAAGCAACTACACAAATTAAATTTGAAAGGATTGGATTTCTTACCAACAAATTATGAGTTACCAGTTGATATAGAGGAATGGTTGGATATAAAAAATCTGGATAGTTTTGGTAGATTACAGTGGTCACAGAAGCAAAGTGTCAATATAAATCTATCTCTGTGCGATGATGAAGATGCTGATATATTTGATAATATTTTGGGATATGTAAACCAAATAAACAATGAAGAAGACACAGCACCAGAAATTGAGAGTGAAACATTACATACAAGATTAAAGAATTGTGATCAGTTACACATCACACCTATAAAGTCTATAGACTGTGGTGAAGCAATATCTAGAGAAAATTTCACTCTGCAAAACTTCCAGAATAAAATGAAAAATGATAAATACAATCACTCATTTGACAGAGTAACTAATATAACATCTCTACAAGACTTTATAAATAAAGAAGAATATTTTAGACAAGATGGTACAAAGCAATCACTTACAAAGCATCTGAGTCTCATGCAATGGCATGCTTTAAAAAAATCATTATTACAACAATGTGATTCTCTATCAAAGAATAGAAAAATTGAAAGAAAGATCCAAAAGATATGGAAAGAAAAGTGCTTAGATTATATGTAATTAAAAGATGTTAATTAAATATTTGAATTTTTACTATATTTTAATGTTATATTTACAGTTAGTTTAATAAATTTTACAGCACCATTTTTACAGGTAAATAACTACAAAAAGATAAGCGAATCAGATATTTTAAATTAATATAATGCATCCAAAAAAACAGAGCTCAGGTACAATAATTACAGAAATACATGAATGTACTCTTAACTAATAAATTTTTCACAAATATATACACAAATAATTGGACAATACTAAATAGGTTACAATGGCAAGCTACTTCTCCCTTTATGGAATAGAAGATAATTAGTTGCTTTTCATTCACAAATTAACTTATTCCATGAGTTTAACTAACATAAATCACTTTATCCAGTTACACTGGAAGATTTTTTGTTTATAAGTATTTAAGTGTTATTTCATTTATAAATATTTCAAGCATTCATTTATTACAAGATTATGTTTCATGTCTGCTTCTCATTTTAATGTTATAATAACACATGTTATAAACTATCTGATAAAACATGATTTAATAGTTTTTAAGGAAATTATCTCTTTCAGTTATAAAAATACCTATGTGATCGAGATTAAATTAAACTATAAATAATTATTGTATAATTTTCATACACATTAACCATAAACATAGGTTCTACATTTAACAAGTTTGGATAACACATATTAATTGTATATCATAATAAATATGATGTTGCACTAATACTATATGTATAATATAAAACAAGACCCTCTTGCGTCTCTCTGTGCGCGATTTTTCTCGCAACTTCTGGGGTAGGTAGACACAATTCGTGCGTATTAAACATTGACGTCGAATCAGACATTTTCATAGAATTTAATAGATCGACTCTATAGCGATCTTCGCGAAATATCTAACGCTACTTCGAAGTCTTATTAATCTCAACTGATTAGCTTTTACGATTAGAGATAAATACATACATGAAGTAAAATTGATTTAAATGTAAAATTGGTAAACTTAGATATGACCATAAATATCAGTGAGGACGAAAAAACCATTTTTTGGATTACAAAACAGCACCAGTGCGAGCCCATGCGATATGGCATGACGCTAGCGGCGCGGCGTAGGTAGCAGTGGCGAGGGGTGAAATTATGGCGAAGGTAAGCCGTTCAAAAAACACCGATAATTTTATACTTACAGTGTATTTTAAGCATGATAAAAGTGGCTTTGAAATTATGAAAATGTGGGACTGTGATTTCTAAAAGTTAAGCCGATGGGAATCGGCTTGTATGGACCCTTCGCCACTGGTAGGTAGGTATATTCATCGTTAATATTCGAGAGGCAAAACCTATATACCTACAGCATTCGAACCCATTGCACATGCTTATACATTTGAGTTACTTATAATGGAATGTAAAATTAGGAATGATATGAATAAATAGATATCGATCGTTGTATTTGTGCATTACAAACGGCTCTGTAGGTACCTACAGTAGATTACTTCCTGCTGCTGGACAGTTTTTGCAATCGTGATTTTAAACCACCTTCTTTCTTGGGTTGTGTCATCGTCATAGATTTCCTTTCATCTTGCATTTTTTTGGCTTCTTTTAACCTTGAAAGAAAATAGGTATTTATAAAAAAACTACTAAATGTAATTTTTAAGAACTAAATAAATATTGGTTTAATTAGGTATACTTACTTCTCTTTAACAGCTATTTGTTCTTCTTTCTTGTATATATCTTTGAAATCACAACAAAAAGAAGTCCAAAGAGAGAAAAATTCTTTAGGTTCACATTCTTCAATTTTACCACATTTTGGAGTATACTGATAAAATTTTACTGTAGCTATAAACTTGGCACGGCACTCCTCTAAGTTTTCATTTTCAGTCTTTAATTTTTCCTCAGCTGCATTGAGGAATATTGTCATTTTGTCCTTGAATACCTCGAGTCTTTTACTTCCTTCACCGCTCGACGGTTCCACGCTATTTCGAGAATTAGCATCCGTAGCTATCACTTTTTTAGTTTTCTCATTGCAAGCTGTAAAACATTACATTCAATATAGGTACTGAGTAAGCAAAAGTATCTATACGTCCCAAGCCCAAAACAATTCATAGAAGATGGTTTATATTGACCACAGTCTATATGATCTTCGTTATATTTACCGGTAAGTTGATTCCTGAGCGTTGTAAGATTGGCAGCAACGTCAGCGAAGTCCAAAGTAGCGGCGCGGACCACATCACCCGGTTCAGGAACGGGCAGCAGACACGAGTCCGACATGGCGCCGCCGCTCGCTCGCATGTATGTGCGCACTATGAAGTGTAGGAGTGTAACATTTGATTGCTTCGACTGAAAAATTAATACATGTTATAGCGATGTATTAATTAAGTAAATGAGCATCTATCAACTGCAACTTACAGTTCTACAAAAATATGGCAAGAAATATTTCTAGCTGACTTTCTCCACATACGACTATCTGATGTCCAAAATATTGACGATTCCAAGTTGAGCTTAAGTATAGGTAGGTACTATAGAAACCAAATTACTGCGATACCTACTATTTTTTAAACACTACCAGACTTAGGACAAGCAGCTATGTTCATGCACATAAATATTTTGTGAATTTGCCATTTCTGAACTTTGAATCCTTGCTATCCTTTATATATGGTTTGGTAAAAATTAAGGTTGTCGACTAAACGAAAGTAACAAGTAAAATAGGTACTCCTTACCTTAACATCTTTTAGTTTGGAAAGTATTTCAAGACCAAATCCATCGGCTTGTCCTCGTTGCCCATTTCCGCCATTCATGTAATTGCCGAGCGTCAATATTATAGCAAACAATTTTTTTAGAGATTCACTTGTCATCAAAAACTAAAAAACAAACTCTATTGTAGTAACAATTTAAAAACAGACAACATTTTTATATAAGTTAGACTATATATTTACCTCACAAGTATGTTTTAAATTGTCTAATTTGTGCATTGTTGTGCTGATTGCATCTTCAAACTCTGCTTGAAACATGAAGCATGATATTCGTTCAGCAAAGTTCGGGATCCCCGACAAATCATGCAGAAACGCTTCTGGCTTGTCCAATGGAATTTCAGACTTATTAGCTAAGTGTTCTTTTATCATAGAAAGCTCTTCTTCAGTCGCTCGCTGAAACATATTTTTTTATTAAGATTTTGTTTTAACAGAGATAAACTAATTAAACATTATTATAAATAGTTCATTACCAGTTCATAAATTTGTTGCAAAGCCTCTAAAGTAACAACGGAAGTATCAAAATTATAAACGGCATTCTCAATCTCTGAAAATTCTACATGTAAACTTTGAGCGAGTATTCCGACATTCTGTGATCTTTTGCTATCTAATATTTTTACTGGTTGTATCTTAGTTTTAACTTCGACCTTCTTCTTCACCGGTGCTTTCACAACTTGTCGCGAGAAAAGATCTGTAAATTCTTCTATATTGTCTAACTTGGTTTCTTCAATTTCTAGCCATAGAGGTTTAAAACAAGTGTCAGGCTCTCCTTGGCAGGTAGGGACAACTGGAGTAGCTAATATGCGCGTCCAGTACAAAGGTCTCATTGGCGCTGTGGGTTTTACTGGAGTTTTCCTTAGAGCTGCAAGAAGTAGCAATTTAAAACTTGTATATACATATATTATCAGCTGAATATATATAAGATATTATGAAGTTAGTACTCACTGGCTCTTTGCATATTCCATCCTCCTACAGGAGGAGCTGGAAATGGTGCAGGGCCTAAACTAGGAGGTGGCGGTGGTGGTCCGGGTCCTGCTCCTGGTAGAGGTGGGAGACACATTCCTGACATTGGTGGAGGCGGAGGTCCCATTCCAGACATGGGAGGCGGAGGTGGTCCCATACCGGACATTGGTGGTGGACCCATTCCTGGCATGGGAGGTGGTGGTGGACCCATTCCTGGCATGGGAGGTGGTGGTGGACCCATTCCTGGCATGGGGGGTGGTGGAGGACCCATGCCTGGCATGGGAGGTGGTGGTGGACCCATGCTTGGCATTGGGGGTGGTGGGGGACTCATGCCTGGCATGGGGGGTGGTGGTGGAACCATGCCTGGCATTGAGGGTGGTGGGGGACCCATTCCTGGCATAGGAGGTGGGGGTGGACCCATTTCTGGCATGGGTGGTGGAGGTGGACCCATTCCTAGCATGGGGGGCGGAGGTGGACCCATTCCTGGCATTGGTGGTGGAGGTGGAGCCGATCCTGGCATAGGTGGCGGTGGTGGTCCAATTTCTGGCATAGGGGGTGGTGGTGGACCTATTCCCGATATGGCATGAGATTGTGAGCTCATTTCCAACATGGGAGTTAGTGGTGATCCGATTCCAAGCATAGAAGGCGGAGTGCTCATTGCTGATTCTGATACCAAGGGAATAAAGACAGTTTCGAGTGAGGCATGTGAATTATGTTCTGTTCCTGGCATTGGTGGAGGGGGTGGAGGCATTCCAGGGAGTGGAGGTGGTGGATGACCCATTATGGAATCTTGAGAATGCTTATAAGATGTGATTGGTGGGCTTACAGTCTCTACAAGCTCACTTGGTGAAGGTGGTGTCTCTAACATGGGCGTTTGAGCTGCCACTTGAGTTTTATCAATATGTTTGGAACTATCTTGTCCTGTATTATATAACAATTCTGTTGATGAGAGACTTGTATCAGATGCTGGACATGGTTTTATATCAACAGTGTATAAAATTTGAGTAGCAGGATCATTTTTTAAATCTGTTTCATGTTTAGAAAATACATCATCTTTTCTATTTAAATTTGAGGAACTTTCAGTACTATTGGTCTTATTTATCATATCAATGGAAGTATAAGAGCTTAAAAATGATGCATCAGATGAACTATCACATGTAGTACTAACACTTGTAAGAGCAGTAATATTCCCAATATGATCAATCCCACTAGTTTCAGGGGGCTCCTTTTTTACATTCTGTATTTTCATTTCTTCATCATCATTATCTGATTCATCTCTGCGAAAACTTTTATTACAGTCCCTACTTTTATTTAACTTACAATAATTCTCTATTTTTTCAGATCTACTATCAGGTTTGTTTTCAAAATGTTTAATAACCATCTCAGTTTTACATTCTATGCTACTTATATCTAATGTTTTTTCATTATTTACATTTGTTCTTAGAGGGTCATATTCAGGTATGTTTATCACAGGTTTATTAGATAGCTTAAATTCATTTGAAACAGATGTAGTTTGTTCCTCATTACTGATTACATCAGTTTTTTTTGATAAATTATATTCAGTTACTGTATCAAAGCCGCATTCCAAGTTTCTGTTAAGTGATTCAATCTGATTAGTGAATTTATATTTTTCTATTTGAAATTCCAATTCTTGAAGTTTCATTTTTAACTGAGAAATCACAAGTTTAGCATCATTGAGGTCACTTATTTCTTCATTGTTATTTTGGTTAAAGAATCTATTGTTCTCTAGGCAATTAGTAACTTGTTCCTGCATAATGTAGTCAGGATCTTTGTCAGGAGGCCATGCAATCATGTGCAGCCTGCCTGGAGTCACTGGCTGCGATGCTGGGACCTCTGTGTGAGCCCAGTAATACATTAAATTGGGCTGTGAAAGATATATTCATATGTACAATGATTTATTTATCACATTCTTGTCTTTACAAAATGCTAAAAAGATTTAAACTATGCAAACAACACTTTATTATTACTCTGCCCACATATGAAGTTCTGAATCATCTAAAATAATAATAATGATATATACTAAAGCAAAGATTATTTAAGTTAGGAACTCTACTAATGTTTACCTTACTTTCTTATAATAAAATTACCTATGAATGAAACCACTGTACCTACTTTCAGGCATCAACAATAAACTTACCTATCCAGAACTTTGCATAACAGTAACAGGTAGGTACCTACCTATCTTGAACAATCCCCTCCCTATGGCAAGTCTGCACTGAACAATTTGTTGGATTTCAAGTGACGTAAGTTATTATTGTTACCTATGTAGGTACCTAATTTAAATGGGAATTCTTAGTATTTTAGTAATTATAATAATGATATGGTACCTTGAAGGTGATTTCGGTGGGCGCATTTTTATCAGCTATCTGTCTGAGCACACCAGCTGCCAAGAGATGAGTACAATAATGTATCCCAAAACTTTTTAGGTCTTGATTATTTAACAAATGTTTTAAGTGGTTGTTTTCAGCTATAGATGACATAAACCAGTTGAGAAGCATCTGACCTGGAAAATATACACAGAGAATTTATAATTTTATTCGAGTTAAAGTTACAAAATTTAATCTTTCATGGCAAAAATAAACAAACGAGACCGACCGTGAATGACATTTTTGAACTTATTGAAATGACGTTGACAATTGACATAACGACACAAGGTTGCTAGCTGCTAAAAATATTTACCCCTACGTAATGCCTAAGTACCTACGAATCTAAATACCTCTCCCTATAATCCTCAAAATTAATTGATTAAAGAAACATTTTTTTTTAAATAAACCTTTTTTAACACAGAATTTTGGTCTCTTCCATATCAGAATTTTTAGAGTTGATTTTGATTAGACTCTTCCTACTACCACTTCTTCTACAGTTTCACTTCATGCTTTACCAGCTAACTATTTTATTCAATAATAAAAAGGTAACAAAGTTAACATTAATTAGTGTATTTTACTATGTGATCCAAAAATAGGCCGTTTTTGACCACTATCTCACTGTAGTTAGTGCTGATGGGGCCGATAGTGGAAAGCACATAAAGCCCAGAAGAAAATTGGTTCTCAAGGGCAAATGTCGGTACATACTGGAAGATACATGGCGACGGATTATCAACTTGAGGGTAGCCAACCAGGCGGGGGTACAAACAAAGCGGATATAGGTACCTACCTATTATAATCACAATACGTTTTAAGAGGCGGGAGTCCCATTGAACATATTGGGGCTTATATTTAAGGAGTATAATATTATTAACTGGAAGAGTGCCAAGTAGATTTTTTTAGAAACTCCTTACTTATTTGTGACTTACAGATATTGCTTTTGTATTGTATTAGACCAGTAAAAAAATCTAACACATAAAAATCTACAGGGCTATTTTCATTTACCTGCAGTGCTTTAGGGTGTAGAAGCACTCTTAAAAAAGAATTTTATAGAAAAAATGGTCAATCTTGCTCGATGCTTGTTCCATCAAAATATATGAATAGTTCATTGGTCAGGGGCGTAGCTACCGCCGTATCTGCCGTATCAATTATACGGGGCCCTGGGTCACAGAGGGCCCCGACGTGCGTCATAGAGGCAAAAGCATTAGAAAAACCAAAGTCATCATCAGCTATAAATGATTTAATAAATCAGTTTGCCGAAAAAAAGGCAAGGAGAGTGTATATTTAATTTGAATTGTTTGTAAAAAAAAAAACTTTAATTTTATGCAAACATTTTTTTTTTCTTAATAATCTTTACCATTCATAAGGGCCCCCAAACATTTTTTTATACGGGGCCCCGCAGGGCCACGCTACGCCACTGTCATTGGTAGATTCTGAATGAATATATAGGGTAGTTGACAGTGTCAAAAATAAATGACCAAACACTAACCAATGCATAAAACATCTAAAAACACGTGTAAACAACAAATATGTTGTACATTTAATGCTTTTTATGATTTTTAATTACCAGTGGAGTAGATGATTTGATGCTGTGAAACTATGACGTCATAGTGTAATATTTCATACAAAATTCTATATAAACTATCGTTTTGACTTTTATTAAAAAGTAGCTGATTTGATTAGTCAGTCAACTACCCTATTATAATGAATAGGTAGTAGGTACTTCCGCTTGAATAAGGGGGAATTTAGTTCAAATAACTTAGACTTCACTTTTGAGCTGCAGTAAAGTCGTAGGTACATCTGTGTTTGGTACTCACCACTTAGCATTAGCTGGGTACAGATTATAGAATAGTCTTTTAATTAGGTACTCAGTGCCGTAAATAGCCTTTTCTGCGCCCTATGCGAACTTCTATAACTGCGCCCTTGATTTTTTTAGATATTACAGGTACCCTAGCTAGAGCGATGCTATGTACCTATAGGCCTACTTTATTTCATTCAGGGTGATAAAATAAAGCACAAGGACCTTGATTTTTTTAAAAATTAGAACTCATGTGGGCAAGAGGTTTTTGATGATACTGGCATGTAAGTACGTATGTGTTGGAATCGAGCACTAGGGGCGCAGCGGGAACTTATCAGGAGCATACCGAAAAAAATATAGTCCGGCCTGGTCTGGCCATTCTTGCGCCCCCGGAGCCTACGCCCTGTGCCTGGGCACCGGTGGCACACCCCTATTTACGGCACTGCTATATGTACTGGAAGGTAGTAGATAAAATAGTAGACTCACTTTTACGAAAACTTTCCCAGACTAAATGATGATATTTAATCACGTACAGCATTTTTCTTTTACTTTTTTTGTAAACATTTATCATAAGGCTACCCGTCCTCATATCGCACTCTATTTTCATAGTATGACATTCTCTATTAATAACCAATATCGCAGATCTAAACCATCGTAAACTTGGCTTTATATTTAACTTAAACTTTTTTTGCGGCACATACAACACTATTGCACTTATATTTTTAGAGTTATTTGACGGAGTGCGCAGACATTTAGATTTGGGAGATATTCCAGCGCCGAATGGATAGAAATCGTCCGTGTATCCAAGGTGCAACACGTTCACAATATCTTGGATTCCATTTCGTGTAGAACGGAATTTACTCAGGAATTTTACGTAGTTAAACTGTGACACTGATGAATTAGTGAAATGAACCCGATTTGTCGATATTTGCATTATAATTTTTTTAAATTTTTTCACACGAGAAGAAGAAAGTGTAGGCTTACACCTTGAGTCACGTATACACAAGACACAAATGGCTCATATCTCTACACAGGCTAGTGATTAACGCAGATAAGAATTAAGACCTATTTGTTAATAAAAGATAACATTTTTAGAGTGATATTGTTCATTGACCTGCTTTGAGGTGTTTCGCGGTATAAAAAAATATTTTGTGGTAGGTAGGTATAAATAGTTGATCCTACTGTGTAGATATAAATTGCAGTTCAAACATAAAGATGAACGAGTAAGTAGTAATATATATATAGGTATATAATTATGTAGTGTAGATAGATATTAGTTACCATATGAAGTGTAGATATGTATGACCTATGATAAATCCGTTGACGTAAACTGATAGTATATTATTTATTCTATGCTGATAGTAAATAAGTATTTGACGTAGGAGACCAAAGTCACGGTTGCGTCAATGTCGGTTTTATTTATTTATTTATGTAAGTACCTTTACAATGTATGATGTGACTTACCCTCAAACTTTTCATATAGTCGAAAGTCTAGTTTGTCCGGAACAAATTTCGGTCTGACAACTCTGGACTCAGTTAGCTTATCAAGAGTTAGGGATGCAACTTTCCTCAGCACATTCGATTCTGCGACAGGGGTGTCACTGACACTGGAATGACGCCGGTCCTTCTCAGCTACCATTGCTGTAAAAAAAGAATTGTTTTCTGATAATATTGGAAGCCGAGAACGTGTTATTTTAAATATTATTTAACATGATGATGAAATCCCTATTTTTTATGTCGGCAGGTTGACGAGCAAGCAGGCGGTCGGTCCACCTGATGGTAAGTGGTTACCGTCGCTTATCGCCATTTGCAATACCAGAGGTATTGCCAATGTGTTGCCGACCTGTTACAATTCCAAGAAGGCAACTGGCTTTCAAGTGCATTTGCTAGAACACGGTAGGTGCTTGGCGACAGATTTTCAAGTTGAGGGTGGTAGCCACACAGCGGGGTACCAACTACAAAGTACCCTACCACAGTGCTATGGTTTCCTCACGATGTTTTCCTTCTCCGAAAGCTCAAGCTCATTGTAGGATTCGAACCCACGACCTTTATCACGGTATCCGACGTCACTACCACCGAGCTATCATCGCCTATAGATAAATCTAAAATAAAATCCAAAAAAATAGGAAAATTAAAGAACTTGTACGGAAAATTTTTCACTGATTAAAAAAAAACAAACGGGCTGAATTTATACTACTATTCATATTTCCTGTAGGTAACTACAACGTTTGCCAACACATCGTGTTATTGTTCTTCTGCAGTCAACTCTACATCTTTTATTACCTGTATTAGACATAAACGAGCTCATTAGTTGATGTTGAATAATTATAACTAAGGTAAGTTTTACTATTGGTGCTTTTTGGACATCACATTTATAGGGTAAGGATCCTAAAATTATATTAACTAGATTATGATCGTCTTACGTGTTACGTCGTACGACCGAAACGGAACCTTAGGTATATCGTGCGTGTTCGATAAACAATGCAAGATCATTTTTAACTAGCTGAAATAAATATCTTGTCAATTATATAAACTAAACGATTGCTTATTATTTGCATCTCTTTTTTAATTTTACTATGATTCTAAGTTATATTATAATCATGCTATATACCTTATGCAAACGAACCATACTAAATATCATTCCAAAAGACGCGATGTGCTACAAAAATACGATAATCGTAGCTCTATGTACTTATTATTACCGTAACAATGTAATGTCACGTAGTTTTTCTTGATATGGGAATTATAGTAGGTAGGTACCTATTGAAGGTTTTTCAAGTAATTCATGTTTTCTTTGGTTTCTCCGCGAACCTTACATACTCTTTAGGTACCTAACTATTTATTTTTTCCAATACAATTCCAGTAATTATATAAGAATCTTTTATGGTAGGTAATGTAACAATACCAATGATAAATGTTATCGCTCGATAAAACTATGAGTTTAACGCTTTTCTCATAAAAGGGGTTCCTCTCCAAATCGGAGAATAGTTCTTTCTTTACCTTTTCTATCGTATGTGACACGTATTAAATAATCGCTACTGCCATGTAATAAGGTTGATAATCCACTACCGCGGAGATCAATTCATACTGGATCGTAAATGTATCAACAAACTGGTTTGTTGATTCCACTGAACCATTATTGAACAGTGAGTACCAACTTACGTAGGTATATAAAAAGCAATCACACGCAACATGTAGTTATTTACCTATGCTTATCGATTCATCAGAATACATTGCTGTCATGATAAAATCACTTATCATGAATGTAACACTGGCAGATGCTGATATTGAAGGGTTCCACATGATAGGTTATACCAATTCATACTATACCGACTGAAAATATTGCCCGACTTTAATTAATTGTAAAAAATAGTTATGTATCTGTTTGTTTACATTCATAATGATGGGTTGAACATATAGAATTTGTTTATCACACCCGATATCGTAGTTCTTTTTGCAAGTTATGAGAATTTTAGGAGATAATTAGTAAACATTTTGTGTTGGAATAATTAAGGAAAATGAGAAAACTGACCGTTATCAAGAAGGTTGAGGGAAGGTTCGCAGGCGACCGGAGGCAGCTCTACTTTCCGATGTTTAGATATCGTGAATGAAGTCTGCCCAGGAGACGCCTTCAACCGGTTGTCGCGGAAATCATGGCTGCACTCGTGTGTGCTTCGCTCTAGCTGTTCACCGCGCGACCCGGACAGTAGAGCGCCCATAACCTTTTCATTCTCGGCCCTGTCACTGATGTCATCAAAAACGTCACTTTTTTCTTCCTTTTCTATGTCATCTGTAGGTAAGGAAGAGGCTGCATCGTCGTGCGGCATATCTACAGTGATGTGTATGGACGCGGAGCATGCGAGCGTCGCGGGTGCAGTCTCGGGCGAGTGCCCCTGCGAGGGAGTCAGCGTGCGCGGCAGGTCCTCTAGCGGGCTGTCGCTCTCGGCGGAGTAGTAGCACTGGTTGAGCTCGACGGCGGCGAGCGGCGTGAGCGGGTCCGTGAATACTGACTCGGAGGTGGAGTCGTTGGCGGGCGAGGCGGCCGCAGCCGTCGGCGGCGGCGGCGGAACGGCGGCGGGTGGCGGCTGGTCGCGGGTCGGTGACCGCGGCAACCACCTGGACACCGTTACCTCTGACTGCACGCTCGACGACTCGACGCCCTCCTCGTCCCTCTTCAATGTTTTGAACACGCACTCTACCGTGTCGTTATCTGATGTTTCGATCGGTTCGTTGATATCCGAATCGGGCGTTTTATCAAAGTTCGTATCGATGACATCCCGTTTGGCGTCACTCTTTTTCCTACCGTGTTTTCTGCTTTCCCGGCCTGGAGATTTTCTATTCAAGTTTCTCATAAAATGTTTACTTCTCGAGGGTGACTTTCCTGTCTTAGGTTGTTTTTCATTAGCTTGAATATTCCCCATGTTGCAAGAAAATGATTATCAAGGCTATAATAATAAAACTAAGTATAACTAATATCTCTGTAAGTCTCAATACATACAAAATTAATAAAATATAAAATCTAACATGAAGCAAATTCACAGCCCTCCGGTGTATAAAATGAACACCTCTTTCTTAGGCATGCGCAATCCATCAGGGTGTTTAGATCAATATATTTAGATGCGTCCAAAATAAGGATTTTTACATCTGTTTTAGAGTTTCAAAAATAGTACAGTAACATTACAATAAAATATTCTTTAATGTTCGCAACTTATTATTTTAAGATTACTGGAATCAATAAGACAATATTTTTTTAACTTCAACTTTATCTACTCTACCATACTCTACAGACAGAAACATTTTTTCCATATTATCCAGTAGGTGGCGTAACTATGCAGTACCTACCTACATAACTTTAATTTGTGTTGGGGAAAGCACTATCATAAAGATAATAAAATTAAAGAACAGTATCATACTCTGTTCTTACACAAGATTAGTTAGAAACTGCAAACTTAGCTGAGATCTGAATGTTTGAACCGCGCGCTGTTTTTCAACACCTGCTTGAGCAATGGTGCCGATAGTGTTGTTTACGAACTAAACTAATATTAGTCACATCCCCAAATCTATCTTACAAATGTTATAGAAAGGGGGATAGGAGATTTCGATAGAGCCGTCATTTCATTTCCCCAATTGCTGTCCGGGCGCGATAGGTATATATTTTTTATGTTGCGACAGTCGGGTAGGTACTTTTTTTGTAATTAACCGCGAATTTAAGAAAGATTTGAAATTAAATGTTTGAAGATTTATTCCTCCAATATGTCAAACAACTGGGGGTCGTTTTCATGCTTCTCAAGTTTGTAGGTTACTGAAAAGTATCCTACAGGTTTTGATACTAATAAGGTAGTACCTAAACAAGCATACGCCCCGCCTGATGGTAAGTGGTCACTGCAGCCTATATAATACCTACACTTTATTTATTAATTTATCTAGAAAACCAACGGTGATACAACTTGTACAGTCGATTCCAAAGATATGTAACCATTTTAAAGTTAAAAAATGATGTATCCACTTAAATGCCCACTTGAGTTGTGGCACAGAGTATTATAGTTCTTTACTTAGTGGTTGTGGGTTCGAATTCTATAATGACCTTTCGAAGAAGCCAAAAATCATGATGCCAACATAACAAAAGACTGAAAGATAGTAAAGACAGACAATTGACTTTATTACAAAATGTCAAATGTTTGTTACCGGTGTCTTGGTTCCCGCTATTTATATAATTTGAACATACAACTTTCATGAAGGCTTTCTAATCACAGTCACACAATGAAATCCTTATAATTAGTTACAGTCAGAAATCATGTAGGATTCATATGTATTAAACGGAACAAAGTTTACCTAAGGATCCCAAACTAAACAGTCATGAACTAGTTAGCGCTATTTTAGGTACTTATATTTCAACTTTTTCCTAAAAAACTATTTTTAAATGATAGACAATATTGTTACCCTTCGAATAAGCTTATTTTTATCTCAATGGGAATCAAACTTTGAGAGAAATGTTTTTTTTTGTAAATACGTAGAGAATATCTCAAGAAGAAATACAAAGGTTTAACCCGAGTGTGTCGTGTATTCATCATATCAGCCGAAAGACGTCCACTGCTGGACAAAGGCCTCCCCCAAAGATCTCCACGATGGCCGGTCTTGCGCTAGCTGCATCCAGCGGTTTCCCGCGACCCTAACAAGATCGTCAGTCCACCTTGTGGGGGGCCTGCCCACGCTACGTCTTCCGATTCGCGGTCGCCACTCGAGAACCTTTCTGCCCCAGCGGCCGTCGGTTCTACGAGCGATGTGCCCCGCCCACTGCCACTTAAGTTTGGCAATTCTTCGGGCTATGTCGGTTACTTTGGTTTGCCTGCGGATCTCATCATTTCTGATCCGATCTCGCAGGGAAACTCCGAGCATAGCCCTCTCCATTGCTCTTTGGGTGACCTTGAGCCTTCTTATAAGGCCCATCGTAAGCGACCACGTTTCTGCTCCGTAAGTCATCACTGGCAACACACACTGGTCGAAGACTTTCGACTTGAGACACTGCGGTATTTGAGACGAGAAGATATTACGTAGCTTCCCGAACGCTGCCCATGCAGCCAAGTTGGATTCGACGATTGACCTCTTTCTCGAAGTTGGACCTACCTAGTTGGATGGTCTGTCCTAGGTAAATATAGTCGTCTACAACTTCGAGTGCAGAGTCTCCAACTTTTACTGGAGTGGGTGCAACATAGACGTTCGACATGATTTTCGTCTTATCCATGTTCATCTTTAGACCCACTTGTTGAGAGACTCTGCTGAGGTCATCGAGCATTGTATTGAGGTCTTCTAAGGTCTCAGCCATGACTACTATATCATCGGCAAATCGAAGGTGAGTGTCGTGTATTATTTGTATAAAAAGTGTTGAAATATATGTACCTAAAATATCGGTAGTTCATGACCAGACATACTGTATATACTTCGTCATAGATTTTGATTTTTATACTACCTATCATAGGTACTACATAATACTTAATATTATACTTACTTAAAGATCATCTCCAATAGAATCAGGACAAACAAATGTCTACTTGATCCATGCACAAGAATGTTTGTTCTGGGTGGGAATGGAACCCACGACCAGTGGCATTATGTGCGCCCCGTCAATTGCAAGCTCACATATTATTATGATACTACAATAGTATTCTTTATTTACATCGCCATTTTCTTATAATATGTTCTATGGAATGTCTATGAATACTCGTAATGTAGGTAGGTACTCTACTCAACTAAATAAAACAAAAGCGACGAAACTATTTGCTCCACTACATTCTCCACATATTTTCGTTATATATTAGGGTTCTACATGTTTATTTCATGAATATACTATAAGATAAGCTATCTTCTTTTACCTTTTGTGAGTGATTAAAAAATAAAAGGCGTTCCCGGAATAAAAATTACCCTTTGTCCATCTCCATATTATAGGCTATCTGACTGCCAAATTTCATCGTGACCGGTTCATCCGTTTTGGCGAGAAAAGATTACAGACAGACAGACCTACTTTTGAATTTATAATATTAGCAGTTTATTAACTATGTAGGTACCTACTAGGTACTATATAAATCTGTAGACTTTGTATGTCCTCTTATAACTCAAGAACGGTTGGCTGATCTTGATGAAAATTGGTGTACAGTAAGAACATGTGATTGCACATATTATAGGCTACATTATTATGATATTGGTAATTATTAATAATACATAATTGAAAATCTGTCTGTAAGTATATACCTACTATAAAATCATATTCATAAATTTACGCCCGAGTGGGTAACGGCTAGTTTTCTTATATGGATATGATGGTCAGTTAAGTAGATACCTACTAATCGTACCAATTTGTAAATACGAGACAAAAAATACAAAATTCGCGTAGGATCTGTTAAAATATAAGCCCCTACTTTACAAAGAACTTATCACATTTACTGTTAAGGGAAAAAAACTTGAGACGAAATTCTACGGTATTTTACTCTTTTGTATTTCACACAAGACCTTCCTCGGGGGCCTATAAAAGAAAACAATTGAAAACAATTTTCTTCTCGAAATGCCTTCTCATACTGAAGAGGCATGAGTTACAAAATACATTCACCCATTCGTATTCGCTAGGTAAGTACTCATGACGTGTTCACAATTTATGAAATATTGCGATACCAATTGTCATGTACTAAAAATTCCCGTGAAAAATTATATAGGTACCTACTTACGAGTCATTGGACATCCGACGATTAACAGGCTGGCAGCGTTTCCTCTTTGGATTGCTAAGCTGATGTGTGTTTTTATTTCATACCACGTCACATCCGCGAGCGAACGGAACAATCATGTTTCTAGCAATCATGTTTTTTTAAAATTTAGAAAAGATAGAGACTCAGGCTTTTACGGTAACATTGTTATTCAAGTGCCATAGAAGTTCAACTAAACTAAAGCATAAGGCCTTAGTCCTCTTTGAAACTACGTAGACATAATGATAGTTTAGCTGTAGCCTGCATGCAACTATCACAAAACGGAGAGTCGTTGAGATAGAAGATTCTTGAATGGAAACCGATACTTACTTTTGCGGTGAAACTTTGTTCGGACTTTTGTTCCAATTATATTTTAGCTTTAATAAATAGCTTAAATTGTTACTTCCAAGAAAGTAAATCTGTTTATAATGTATTAATTTAGATAGTTTGCGGACGGACGGAAATGGCCAAACTATAGGGTTCCATAATCAACAAGTTAACCCCATGGAAACAAAAAGATCGCAAGCTCACATGATAGTAGTTCAGTGGTTGTGACGTGGAATGCCGTAGCAAAGGTCGCGGGTTCGAATCCTACAATAGTTCGAGCTTTCGGTGAAGGAAAACATTGTGAGGAAACCATAGCACGGTGGTAGGGTACTTCACAGTAGCCACCTGGCGGACTACTACTGTGTTATGTTGTACTTTACTTTGAAAAGGTACAAATTTGAGTTTACATACTCACCTCCTATTAGGTACTCGTAGAAGGGCAAGGCAATAAGTAAAAATTAATTACTTTGATGTTATTGTTATAAAAGGGGAAGGTGTTGTGTTATGTACCTTTGTACTTTACTTATGTCATAAAAAGTTGTCAACTGGACTCTCGTTTGATTACATAACAACAAAATGCAATACCTAATCATATTAATTTCCAGTAAATAACGTCTATCTTATGAAGTTTCCAATTTATCATGTGTATGTACACACGGCCACATATCAAGCTACACACTGCGGCACCTTATGCGGTTGTAATAGGCGCTATTTTGCAACAAAAATGTGTAGCTTGATCTGTGGCCGTGTGTAAAAAGCTGTTACATGAAAGTTTTTCCGACGATTAGGGGCAGTCAGAGTGTTATATAAACACGTACCTAACTATATGCTTATAATAATGATGAGGTACCTACTATTTCACACAACTTAGATGAAGCATCGGTAAAATTCGTAAAATCGATCATTCCCGAAAAGAGTGCGTCTACAACATTACCCATGTTTATTAGTACTTTAGGCGAAAATGATCTTGTTGAATGGCGCGATAAAGAATGATTTTTATTAGTTGTGTAAATGGGAAGTGAAGTGTAGATATACTATTTGCCGATGCTACATCTAAGTTGTGTCATACTGTACACTACTGACTGACACCTGGACAACACTTCAATGCTATTAGCACGATTAGGGCGTAATGACGGATGATAAATCGATGTCCCAAAACATATACATTTTTTTATTACGTATATTTATTTTATGAGCTGTTCAAACACAGACAACAAATCCCTAAAGCGTTATTAGGTGAGTTTATATTGTATACGCTAATGAGGGAGCTAATCTTATTGATATTACATATGTCACGCAATTAGCAGTTTATTGATAAAATCTGACGATAGCATTGTGGTGTATTAACCAATTTTTGACCAATTTTTTTTTGAAAGGACTAAAGTTGGTAGCCTCTGATGGCTGCAGCAACCGAAAAATCGGCGAGCGCAGAAGGCTCTCAGCCGGGTAATATTTAGGTAACAACGCCTGAGGGCACCCCCGAATGGGGTACGAACCTCGGCTCAGGGCTTTACCGGGGGAGGGGGAGGACTTTGTACGAGTTATGACTAATTAGGGGCGGTCGGATTACTAATGGCAGCTCGGGCCGCTTGAACGGGACGAGACTGAGTGGGACGTCGCGGCGGTCCTCGCCGTCGAGGACGGTAGCGTGATCGGTTGTGTGTAGTGTGCTGTATACTTTTACGAGCTTCGTCAGCTTCGATCTGAGCTAATGTTATAGGGTCATCCGGCTCGCTGAGGGCTTGCCTTGTTCTATGGATACGGAGTATACGGGAGGGCGTGTAGGTTGCGGCTTTCACTATAAGAGGGTTGCGGTGATTAACGGCGGTATTGAAAAATCTGCGTGAGGTGCGTTTTATAAATTGTTTTATGGTGGGGAGACCTAAGTCAATGTGGAGTCATTACGCATGTACCATGGGGCGCCCGTGGCAATTTTTGACCACCGTTACAAACCTAAGATGGTCAGTGGCGAAGGGTGAAATGATGGCCAGGGCCTCCCAAAACACCTATAATTTGATAATTATTTAAAATTCTTCTAAATAAAAAAATTTATGTTTGTGTGGAAGTAATTTGCTATTCTTTGCGCGCAAGCTTTTTTTTCGTAATATTTAAAAACACATTAAATTAATTGTACCTTACTTTGAAATAATGAATCTGTGGGGCTGGGATTTTTAGAAGGTAAGCCAATGGAAATCGGTTTGTATGGACGCTTCGCCACTGATATGTAGGCAATGTAACCCCACAATCACAAATATCAGTGTTATTATATTTGTGAGAAAGACGCATCTCAAATACTTGTCACTTGTAATAAATGTCCTTCCCTCGTTTACATTTTCAATAAATGAACCGAGGACCTTCGAAAATCTCATTTGGCCCTTCAGCAAACGTGACAGGTTTCCGGAATATCTATAGGTAGGTACTTAGGTAGATGTATGTAGGTATGTTTCTGCGTCAGGGATTACCTACTCGTTGACTAAACTTTATGCTTATTTATGCATGGATTCAAATATTATGATATCATGGGACCCTCGATGTTCTGCGAAATCAGAAAATCGTTAAAGATAAATTGTTATTAGTTTATAAACTTCTTAGGAAATCACTCACACACATATTATAATATTAGAAAACGAGGATGATGAGTTTTCAAAGATTCTTACATTTTATTATATGGATTAAGTTGTATTTATTAGCTTGTATTTAAGTGAAGGAACCCTGTAGATTTCCAGGAAAATATTATTTTTATGGAAATTATCAAAATCAAAATTATTAATACCTAATAATAATAATTCAATACAAACTAAAAAAATAGATTTTTAACTAAAAATAACATCATCACTTGTTTTTTCGAAAATTGTTAGTTAACCACCAGATATTCTCCTGGAGGCGGCGTAGGAGCCTATATACCTACCTACAGTTGAGAAACTCTGGTGTACATCATGCGAAAAACATACAATAAAATCGAATCAATTACGGTTCTGCGGCAATACTATTGAATTGTATTCAAGTTTTAGGTCGAGCTCCTTATTGGAACTTGAATTGTTCTTTACGAAATCCCTTGAGAATCGGAGGTTCCAGCGCTTTATCTGGCGGGTTCATAAAATAAAGTTTGGAGTGAATATCTCAGTAGTAGAATAGGTATGTATATAATAATACTATATGTAGGTTATAGGCTAACCTAAGAGATAGAGTCGAACGAATGCTGGATTTCACTGCGTATTTGAAAAAAACTTTTTTTTTATAACAAAGTCTGCAAGCAAATTCCTACGACCCACCCACGGAACCGTAGCGTAGGTACGGCCACTTGTAATAAACACTCCGGGCTTGATCTGTGGCCGTGTGTACCTATCACTCACGCGTTGTCCTTCCTTGCGTTGTAGGTACTCCTCCCCGGATGACCCCGACTCCCTATATTCACTTAAAAAATAGTAGTTAATCCAGTTGCATTAGTGTCTTAATACCTGATTATATGCAGTTTCATACTGCATTCCTACTTCATCTAAACTCATGTAATTATGTAATTTAAAGGTAAAAATCGATAGGTAACATTAGTCGTAATAATTATTGGGTATCGATTACTCGTCAATTTCAATTGCCGCATTCAGACAAAATGTCTGGTGCATGGAATTTATTTGTATTTATACTATTTTGTCAGATATACTCTTTGCAACTTCAACCATGCTCGAACAAAAAGCAATGAAAAATGGTTTATTTGTTCAACAAGTGAGTAAAGTAATTTATTGCTAAGAGATGAACTAGCGAAGTACTCTAGACTAGAATAATGTCTAATTTAGACTACTAAGCACAGTGCACGACATACCTATATAATGTAGGTATAATATAATTATGTATTCACAAAATGTGTTACTCTATCTCGAATGTGTATACTTTATTCTACTCTATATACTTTGCGTAGATTAATTAATTGACACTGTATTCTGATGGGCATACTTAGTCGTAGTTGAAATAAATCAGTAATTTTTTACAGAACATTGTGGGTTATCACAGCAAGATAAAACTTAGGTAGGTAGGTACCAAATATTTAGATATAACCAACTTAATGTTTCCAATAAAAATATCTTCGCCGCTGACCGAATAAACTTTGCTAACACAATTATTATTGGAAGAAACTTTCACATTTTTGCCTACCTATCTGAAAAAAAGTTCCAATCTCCGATTTATAAGTCAACATAAACATTATTCATATAAATATAGATAAACTTTTGCCAACATGTGAGTAAGTTGAGTTCAAAGTGAAACTCAATTTCGTTAATGTTACTCTCCGTTATCGACATCAAGAAACGTGAGGCGATTTAATCGTCAAATCCTTTCCTTGTCGGTATTAATGTGTACCTAGGTATGTTAAGGTAAAGGATTATATACTTATGTAAGGTTCTTTGCTTACCTTCACATTGCATCTTAGCTCGATAAATAGACTAATTCACTCTCCTCTCTGTGAGAAGGTACATAATGTTTGTAATAACAATTATTGTTTATACCTTTTTGTGTGGAAGTTGTTGGTGAAATGCCTTTATCATATTATTATAGACAGTGAAGTTATCTCCAAATGTTTATTCTTCTTTGTATACTTTGATTAAAAGAGGACATTGCCGCTTTTATTTAAAAACTCAAACTTCAAATCAAAAGTTTCAAAAGATGGATGCTCAGCAAGATACACGATTACACTACTTTAGTTTAATAAAGACGAACTTGATTTTTTTGAGTCTTTTTACCCTACGCTGATTGCATTAGTAATTTTAGCAATAATAAAAGTATTTTTTGACTATTTAGATTTGTCTCGTATTAAAGTGGCCGTGGATCACTTTGTTACTTCACGAAATAACGCTGATAGGCTAGCCGTTAGTTAACCGCTTGAAGTTATCCCCTTTCCAAAACCTCCACTAAATTATGTCGAAGTTACCAGAGTACCAGACTACTTTACAGACCCCAACACGCCGTAACGACCGCTCATGTAGTAAGTAATTATTAATTATATTCACTGATCGAACGAACAATAGGTATGGTCGAAACTAGCTACGGTACCCTTGATCTATTTAGTTGTCTATTTGGTTTTAACTGACTTCAAAAAAGGCACTTGTAACAAACAATTATTAATTATTGGGTAGGAGGGATGATGAAAAAGGGTCGAGATGTAAAAAAATAATTTAATTATGTTCACACTTACCTACATCATGTGGAGAGGAACACATTTTAAATGAAATCTGAATCTGATGATTTTTCGGGGCAAACTGTGCCGAAGTCTGTCTAATCAACTCTGAATCAATTATTTGATTACAGAAGTTTGTTAATCAATCGGAAGTCGGTGTGGAACTTTCCTGTTTCAACTTTAACTTGAAATCGCTGTCCGTGTGGAGAGAGCGTCAATAGTCTTGGTCACCACGGTCTTTCTTGTCGCCGCAGCGCTGGTCGTCTGCCACGACATGCAGCTATTAATGATATCATTCGCAGGGCCCTTACCAGCGTCAACGTGCCGGCTTTACTTGAGCCGAACGGTATTGCACGTGACGATGGTAAGAGGCCCGACGGGATGTCATTAATACCTTGGAGTAGAGGAAGGCCTTTGGTCTGGGATGCGACGTGTGTTGATACACTGGCACCGTCACATCTTCAGTCTACCTCCAGGGCATCTGGCGCAGCGGCATCGACAGCAGAGAGCATCAAAAGGCGTAAATATGCGGCCCTTGGTGACGGTTACATATTTGTTCCTTTTGGTGTGGAAACTCTGGGGCCTTGGGGACCCGAGGCGCGGCGATTATTTAAAGAGCTCTCGACGCGCCTCATAACGTTGTCCGGTGACCAGAGGGCTGGTACTTACCTCGGTCAAAGGATTAGCCTTGCGATCCAGCGCGGTAATGCTGCCAGCCTTCTGGGCACTTTACCCACGGGCAGCGATCTGAACTCAATATTCTATTTGTAATATTGAGTTAATAAATATATAACGGAATAGGATATTTTGATTTTGTATATATATGATACTTCTTTAGTTTTTAGTGAATATTTTAGTTTAATTTAATGTTTTCGTGTAAATAATTGTAAATATATACTTGAAATACGCATTTGCAAATATCTATATTGGCACTAAACTTTAAACCCTTTTATGATTTATCCAGTATCATAGTAGTTTTTTTTCACTTTTCACTATATATAGGCTAGTGTTTAACCACAATCACACAGTGGTCAGTGGCGATCTGGCCGAAGGTGGTAAGCACACAAAGCCTAGAAGGGAACTGGCACTCAATTGCAGCGGAACACTGGTAAGTGCTTGCCAACAGGTTTTCAATTTGAGGGTGGCAGCCAGCCAGCCAGCCAGGCAGGTACCTATCTATATAAAGTAGGTACCGTACCACGGTTTATGCTATGGTTTCCATGCAATGTTTTCCTTCACCAAATTCTAATAATGTTCTATTTGTAGGTAATAAAGTAAAGTTGCAAAATATAGTTAGTTGAGCAACATGGCAACAAAATTAAGTTTTTTTTAAATATCGTAAGAAGTCCATCTATATGTAGAACTTGAAAGACTTTTATATGGTTTAAAGATAATACCAAAATAGGAACAAGTTCGGATTCTCGAATTTATAGAACATTAGCTTTCGCACCGCAGTTTCACCTGTATTCCCGAGGGACCATATATTTTCCCGTAAAAAGTAGCCTATATGTTATTCCAGGGTATGATCTATCTATGTGCTAAGTTTCATCTAAATCTGGTCAGTAGTTTTTACGTGAAAGAGTAACAAACATCCTCAGAAACATTCGCATTTATAATATTAGTAGGTTTCTCTAATATTGCTATCTCGTTTGAGCTGCAGTGTGAGTACGTCTTCCTATATCTAGTTAAATATGTCTAAAAATTGGTTCTTCACGAGATACAAGATTTTTTTTTTTTTTTTTTTTCAGAGGGCTCTCAGCCGGTTAAAATATTTAGGTAACAACGCCTGAGGGCACCCCCGAACGGGGTACGAACCTCGGCTCAGGGCGTTACCGGGGGAGGGGGAGGACTTTATGGAGATACAAGAACGAAAAATAAAATGACTGTCAATTCAAATTGAGTCAACTCCGGAGATATAGCAAGAATTTGTATTTTAATACAAATCGTGCTTTGTATTGCAAATATTTTGATCATGGATATTTACTGAATGTCGCACAGTAAGAAAACAATTCAACCGAACAAATATACACGGGTGAGTTATTCTATTCGAAGATCTGTACCGTTTCTATAACCCTAGTCGAAATGTAAAAAGGCATTCTCATGAAATCACTTCGGCTGTCTGAGACATTGCAATGTTACAGACATTGTGAATTTGAAATAACAATTAATTATGTACCTTACTTATAATAAAGCGTGAATGATATTCAAAAATGTTTGAACAAACCAGTGATCAGCCAATTGTACGAATTAACTGGGAAAAATTTATCATTGGGAATATAATAAGAAATGTGCCAATCTCGCCGCAAGGTCGTACGATGCTATCCATCATTTTCTGATTATCCAGATGGTTTTGGTTACATAGCAGAATATTGAACAAAGTCAATCATAAGAGAATTAATCATTTATGTAATTAATTTATTATATTTTAATGATATTTTTTTTGTAAAGCAATGCATGAGCCCTTAAACACCTATTCAAGATAATCTTCTAATATAATGAATAATCCTTACTAATATTCTAAATCTGTAATAGTATAGAAACATATAGATGTTTGTGACTTAATCACGCATCAAAGGATTTTGATTAAATTTAGCACACAGACAGCCTGGATTAATATACAGGATACCTACTTCATTTGAAAAATATAAGTTGTAGGTACATATTATAACGTTACATTATAATGAAACCGCGGGCGGAAACTAATTAAAACATAATTACAGGCTCATTCATCTGATATTCATAGGAAATTATATTAACCTGAACCAGAGTATATACAAACATATCTTCCATAGATGAGATACCCCATTAGTAAATTTGTTAGAATATGAGTAGGTATTACAACATTTTGGTATATACATTAGTTAGAGAATACACGTAAAAACTTACTCCTGACTTCACTCGCTTCTTGCACGTTACTGACGTACGTTACGGGTCATATTTGTGTGTATTCGTAAACTTATGTTGCCCCTACAACTATGTAGTAATTATACCTGCACGTATGTAGGTATGTCTTCATATTTCAAAACTTTGGACATTCGTTTGAAACTTCTTCACTCCACGCTACGAGTTGCTGCGTAGTATGTGTCGAAGTCTGTAGACGTGCTACGGTTCTATGAACTACCCGTAGCTGGGGCCGTAAAAAGGGCGCACGAGCAATATTACCGTGCAATTCACATCACAAATTTTCAAAAAATCAAATGTTTATTAATTATTTTTTGGTGAAAATGTAAATAATTTTAATCAATTAATTTCCAATTTAGAGAAATTACACCATTATCTGTTGAAAATTCCAGAAATGAATTGCATTAGCAATATTGCTCGAGTGGCGGTTTTAGCCTCCCTGTACTTAGTTAGCCTTTTTTACTGTCAATTAAGTACGTACTTTGAATAATAAAAAGATAGGTGACAAGGCCTTTTTATTTCCTCGCTTTTCTAATTGAATAAATTAAATAGAATAAACCACTTAATTCAATATTATATAGAGGCGTAAAATAACGTCACTTACCTAATAATTTTCTCTGGGTGTAGGTAAGTAGTCCAAACATTTGATTTTCACTTTAAAGTTTCAACTGTCCTAGAAACTACTAAAAATGTAGGTGTGTACTTGTTTAAAACTTTGTCCTTAATAATTTGTATAAATGTCACATAGATTGTATACTAGTATAGACACAAAAAAATATTTATCTTGTTTATATAATTTTCAGTATAATATTATTTAGTTATAAATATATTTAAAAAATCTTGAAGCCAGAAGTTTATCTGATTTCGATTGTTTTGTGTTTCACCAAAATCTCACCATGGTACGTGATGATGTGGCCGAACGTGGTATGAACACAAAATAAAGACGGGAAATAGACTACGAATAACTTCGTTTTGAACGGTTGAGTAGAAGGTACTACAATACATATTAGCAGATTATTTTTATGAAAGGTATAAACGTTGGTTATTTATGAAAGAAAACAACAAAAATATACGATAAAATTCATTTATTATTAGGTACATTAAGTAATAATATTTACAATTTATTTCATACTAGAAATCGATTCTTAAATACCTACGATTGTGATCGACTCCCTGCTTTCTTAAATGTAATTTATGGCAAATATATGGAGATTGTGAAAAATATACAAAATTAATATATCAACAATTACAAACTAATTTTTGACTGGAATTAAGGCAATGCGAATAGATTAAAGAAATTAAAAAATGAAGAGACACCTTTATGGTGATATTTAAACTGATTATCTCCATGACTAACGTGGTTATACAAGTTTCAACCATTAATCCTGATACTCAAATCATACCTTATAACAAGCACGTACAATAGCTTTTGCATCTTCATACATACATACATTATGTGTGTAGAATGGAAAAGTATTGCTGACCAGTCCTATTCACTAACCTGTATGTAAATAGTTTCTTTACTCAGCCAAATACAAATCTCCATTTCTACAGTTTTAAACTAAAACAAAAAGCTCAATAATAATATTGAATTTCACGCATTTTATACAAAAATAAATTTACGATTCGCAGTGCGTTTTGTCTCCAAAATTATTAAACCGAACAATATATGTATAACAATTATATCTAAAAGAGTTTCTAAGCAGTTCGACATAACATCCGTCAATTTAGAATGCCTTATTGATAGGAAATCATATTTATTGATACATACAATGGGCACCCCTGTTGCAGGCCGTAGATTGATGCTCTTACACCTAATTAGTTTAAAAACATTAATCTAACAAAAATGTGATCTCTATTTCTCAGTTTACAGATTAATCGCTTTTCTTTTGAGGCGAAAAATCTATAATCCGAGTATATGATGTAAAAAGTCTCATGTTTGGGTTCGATTTAAGTAGGTATTTCGACTTCAAGTTGCTCACTGCCACAAAATTTTGCTATTCTTTTTTATTCTGTTGATTTTTTTGAGAAGTAATAGTGAAACAATTATAATGTACCTACGTTAAGTATCATATAATTATATTCGGATCGAATTACAAAGTCTCATTAATTAACAATGGCGCTTTTAATTATACATGCAAGTATTCATATTGAACATAATACACATTTAAATGTTCAGTATTTCTTCATTAAATCAATATGAAAAAGCATACAATCGAAATAATATATTTTTTATTGAACAAACAAAATATATTTGCAATACTTTTCACTCGTGGCAGTAAACAAAGGTAAGTCAATGGTGCTGTTTCCATTAAAAAGATAAATTTTTCGTACGTTACGTTATAAAATGTTTACTTCATATCAGTTGAAAACCGTTTTTTTTATATTCAAGATTTGATTTACATTTACAAGTATTTCAACATTACGCGTACATCCCAATTTTCCGTGATTAATATTGGGATTAAATTTAATAATATCTAACTTAAAAGTAATCAGCTGCAACATTAATATTATGAGTATCATACAAAATATTCAGTGCAAAATCTAAATAATATCTAGGTAAGTAGGTAAAGAAGAATCTTTAATGCACTATTAATTCAGAACTTTAACTAGCAGATCTATTTAATAGTCATATCTCAAGATAACGCTTACAAACTAAGTACATAATATAAATAATAAAGAAAATGAAATTTCGTTGTGTTTGAAACACATTGATGAAATGATTTGAGAGAAGTTACAAAATAATTATGTTTTAATTTTACCTATTATAAATAAAGGTGGGCACATTCTTTTCTTAATTAGAATTTGATAATGCTACTTTGAAACTTTTAAATTTATGAATCGATATACAAGTTTCCGAACCGAATAAGTCTAGAAAGATGTTTTTATTCACGAGCTATGAAACGTTTAAATTGCGAGATTATGGCACTTAATTAGCGCACAAAAAGTATATAATGTATTTAAATCACAGACCTTGGATTCTCTTACTAAATCTATGATTTAAATCAATTTTTAGTAATTAAATCTAAATAATTTAATATTGTGATAGTAGTTTACGTGTATTTTATTTTGATACTATATGAGTTGGTGTTCATAACCTAATGCAAAAAGCAAATCTATCCATCTTTTATAATTAAAAACTAAAAGCAAGTATAAATCTAAAAAAAAATACAGATTAAGTAAAATATCAATAATATGTATATGTATAACATGAAAAACATTCTTGACAAGAAATGGTTGTCATAACATTAAAATGCATTCATAGTCTTTTTTATTAATAAGATCTTGTAATATGAAAAATCACATGGGTTTAAGTAAATCGATTTCGAGCATAACTACATACATTTTTAAATGATGCCCTCAATCAAAAGTATTTTTTTTGTCAAATAAAAACAGAATCTATTATATAGCTACCGCAGTGTTTATTAGAATGCAGGTATATTTTGTCAGAATATCTAACTAAGCTCAACTGTAAACTGCCTACATAATCCCTACTACACATGTGTATTATTGTACATGTCATAATCACGTAAGTACTTGGCAGCATAATCTAGCGGGCGCAGCAGGGGTTAAAGCTCGTCTCATAACGCTAATATACATACCCTTTGTATTACAATTAATTCTTAAAAACGTTCTATCAAATACATCTTCAAAAAGTGAAGAATATTAACAAGAAATTTACATTTGCAACTTACGTCCTAATAAAATCATGATTAAAAAAAGTATGTATGATAAACGGCTCAATCATTATATGTATATTTATATATATAGCTGATATTATGTTGCATTTTGTACATCCGCGACCAAGCATTTTGTTTATTTTTAACAAATTACGTGTAGCTCGGTCTTTGAACCTAGAAGTGGTCGAACAGATGCTCTTTGTTTTAGTTTTTAAACTGTTTTAGAGTGTGTAAATTAACTAAAAGTCGCCATAAAATTTACTTTCATAGGCAATTTCTTAAATCTAAATTGCACCCGTGCGAAGCTGGGGCGAGTCACTAGTTACATATAAACTAAAAATCTGCAGTCATTATAAAATATGTCTCATTAAGTAAACCGTCCAACATCTGTGCAATTTGTGTAAAAAAAATTGACATTAGGTACCAGTATTATGTGGGTTCAGGCCCTCGGACCTAACATGAACAGAACAGTGAATCTATTCTTGGACATGTCATTTTCACTCGTATTAGCGTCTATTTCCAACGAAACAAAGTATTTTTTACTCTGATGCCCGAATAGTCTGTCATTAGTTTAATGCTGTTTCAATGTTATCCTTCGCTCAGGGTTTAAATCTGAAACTAGTGGGATATATCACGCTACATTCGCTGTTTCATATTTGTATTGAAATAAAAAAGGTGAAACTGCAATTAAATTGAAGTGTTACGTTTACGAGACCGAACATAGACAGATATGAAGCAGCAAAGATGGCGAAATTAACAAGAAACACATTAACAAGAAGTATGTGAGATAAGTGGCATGGATCAGTTCTAGGTTCAAGACGGAAGCCATGATCAATAATTGATACAAAATGCGTTTACAACGAACGATCCTACTATCACAATTGACATAACAATCACAACATTAGGCTTTCGATGATTAATTTATATACAATCCATAAATTATGCACCTGTTCCAGGATATAAAGAGTTTGCTTCCATTTATAATGTCTTCTTATAAGTTGAATGTCATGATGATAATGGGTTTTAAATTTAATGAATTTCTGGGAGATCAGTTTTGATGAATTCAAGTATGCACCTATATACCTCGACATGTGTTTTGCTAGTGTCGTGGGTAAGTGTGGGTACATATTTTGTCAGTCATGATTCATATATTATTGTGAAAACTATGGCAAAACGTTTAAAATGTGATGCGACCAGAATCCTTATAAACACTCCTTAAAAAAGCATTCCTATTATCTTATCTAGATATCTTTTTAACTCTGAAATATTATGAAACATAAGTAAAAATGTGAATTTCATATCAAGTTCGTAACCTTTGGAACAAATATTGTTACAATGTAACAAACACTAGATGGTTGTGATTACTAGTAACTGAACGAAAACTGTTCGCTTCACATCATATTCTCTTAAAATATATAGTATGTATAGTAATTAATTTACGGCAAATGATTCGATGTAGTTCATAATTTAGTTCATATGAAGTTCTGATAGATTCATGTCTATGGTGTACTAAGTACCCTGTAAACGCTTAATCTGTATAATAGGATTAGTTGCGCTTCAATGTCTAATTTGAGCTATTCATTTACACGTGGAAGTCATGTCTCAATATCTGGCAGTGTGGATTATAACTGAAAAAGCTTAATTATAAACCAGGCTTCTGTTTTTAGTAAAAAACAATTAAACAAAGAATGGTTGCTTAACAGGATTTATAAGTCTCGATGTTGCCCTCGCTCACAATAACAGTCCATAGGACTTGTTGACAAATGTTGTTTTATTAAGTAATCTTCGGCCTCCGTTGAGTATCTTTTACAATCTTACAGCCTATACTTACAGGAGTGGTCGCAGTAACGATTGTTTCAGACGATGATCTCGCGTATGACGCGGCGTGCGCGTGAGTTGGGTGTGGAGTACCCAGACTCGAGGGACTCGTCGTAGCTGAGCGAGAGGTGCGGGGGCTTGTCGTCGCCGGCGGCGTCGTCACCCGCGCCCCCCCCGACCCCGCCCACTCCGCCGCCGTACTCCGGTAGACCACTCACTTCATGGTACGGTGATTCTGCAACAAAATTACCGTTCATATTATCTGATGTTACCTAATAAATAAGTACTGACGTCAATTTATTTTAGTACCCAGAGGAATATTTCCCTATCTATTAATCTACAGAAAAGGAACAGAATTTAATTATCTAGAGCGAGGGATTAGCTTTAGTGATGAAGCAACCATCATCCTTTCTTAACAGTAAAATTCCAAGAATATTAATATTTCTCATTCGTCGAAACAAATTCATGGAAATAAAAGAAATAAAGAACATTGATTAAATATTAGTTACCGATATGTTGGTCCATGCGTTTCTTGGTCTTGTGCACGGAGGCGTAGGGATCTGAGCAGTACTCCTGGCGCGAAGGGTTCTGGCTGCCGCGCAGGTTGTAGTCGGTGGGCGGCGGCGGCTGGCCGGCGTGCGGCAGGTGCGTGTACGCAGCGTACTCGTCCATCGTGCGGTACCCGCCGTGAGCGATCGGGTCATAGTCGTAGTTGCTCTGACGGTCCATTATCTGATGCGCTGGCATACCACCGGCTGTATTAGCCGCGGCCATCTTCAACTGCCACAACGAATCCTGAGAGTTGACGCTGCCTCCGTTGTTGCTGTTCGTGTAGCTGTTCTCTACGTATCCCATGTTTCCCCCTATAAAGAATAAGTTTGGTTATTACGTGTGGGTAGCCTACGATACATGGCAGAGGTGACACGCATCATGCATACGGATACGGGGTGCTCAGCTTATCGAATTGTACTGTTACCTTTAGCGTAGACGGTCGATAGTCCTTAGTGATTGCACGGGAGAAAATGTTACAAATAAATAAATAGAAGAGAGTTAAAACTCAAAATAAACCAATTATCTTGTTCAACAAAATATATGGGAACATATTTAACTAAACAAGAATTAAAGACATGATAGTTAATTTAGGAAATAATAAAATGATGGGTGATATAAAATATAGGTACAAGTTAAATGTATACTTACAATCAGAAGAAGGTACAGCTTGTACGGGGTGTGCTTGCGTATGTGGCGCGACATGATACGCATAACCACCCTGCGTGGCGTACATAGTATTCTTGGAGTCATCGAGTGACCGAGCCAAATCCATGGAATGTTCCAGAGCTTTATTATCCATTCCCGCACTCGGGTAATACGGTGGCGGAGCTTGATTCTGTGGCGTCACCTTCGCCGGTTTCATCGAGTCCATTTCGTAATCTTTAGATCTATCTTTTTTGTTTTCTTTCCTTTTGCATCGGCAGAATATGAATAATAAGCCCAAAAACAGCAGAAATACGACACATGATACCAATATGGCTATCGTGGTCGCCTTTTTCAGCGCGGACGCTTCTTTTATGTAAGAAGGTCCAACTAAAAAGAAAATATTATATTAAGATTTGAAAGAAAACAAACATAACAATAAGTTATAATGTACCTAATTTATGCAAAATATACGAAGAACAACGATTCAGTGTCATCCATAATGTATAGTTGTAGCTCTAACACTAATATTTCATCCGCGTTCCAGAAACGGGAACATAATTTGTACGATATTTTTTTTCGCCTTTCCCCGATTACAGTTCATCCCTATGAAATATTTATCACGTTTATCCACAGATAATAATATTTATGTCATACAATAGGTTATAAATGATCCCGCAGTATATTAACGAACACATTATTATAACTTACTCTCAGCTTCGGTATACTCGCTGCAGACTTCTTGGTTTACTTGCAAGCACAGTTTGAGTCGCAGACGAGGGTTGAGTTCGTCAATAGGTGGATCTGTGATCAAGCGACCGGTAGAACGACTGGGTTTACTCGGCAATTCCAGGGTGCCTTCTTGCACTGTTGCTACAGCTCCAGATAATCGTAGGGGTACTGTATCCACCACCTGATGTATAACAATATCAATATTATGTGTCCTGTGTTATATATGAGATATTTTATTTCATCATGTCGTTGTCATTTAAAAAATATATATAGGTATATTTTCACGCTCAAAGAGGTTAGCCCTCTCAGTAGTCACTAGACTGTTTTACTGAAACACACATAATAATATTACCGACCACTATGTCACCAAACATTTTAAATCAAAATGTAACTGAATCAAAATTTACTAAACAAATACACTAGGTAGGTATGGGACGATCCATTAAAGTTATTTTTAACTGCCAACCTGGCTTTTTTTTTCTTTTTGCTTTTTCCTGGAATGTTAATAATAAAATTCGTTACTCTTATTCTTTATTCCGTTCACGAAGTTGATAGAGACCAAAAATCCAAGGTATCTATTTACCAACACGGAAGTTTGGAAATATTTGTCCTGTCTGAACCCCGTAGTGAAAAGGAAATCTTTATTAGTTTTTCGCTGCAAAACACGGATGAGCTTTTTAAAGCTTTATTCCGACAGTGTAAAAATTGTGGTGGGTATAAATATTAAATATTTATGGTTTCACTCTTTTATCATCGCTTTTTTACATATTTATTTTATGGTAAGTAATTTGTGATTTTTAAATAGTGGTTATGAATTCATATTGTCAGAATTTTTCAAATTTTATAAAAATCAAAGCACAGCTAATGAGTAGCGGAATCACTTAACCTTTCATTGAAAAAAAAATACTATCAAAAGGAATCAGTAAAAAATAAATATTAAAAAGTGGAAGTAGCAATGACCTGCCATCCTCCAGCACCACCGGTGTAGGCCAGTCCCTCGGCTACTCCAACCAGAGACAAGCAAGTCGGCGAGACGGTGAAGGCGATGGCTCGCGTGCTCGGATCGTACGTCACCTGCTCCGGGGGTGTGATCTTGTCTACCTTAGTCGTCACAGTAATCTCATTCGAGTAATTACTCTGTCCCTTAGTATTGACCGCCTTCACCTAAAACACATACCACGTTAGCATCGATATCGACCGCTAAACCAGACCCATTCGTGAGCATTCTAAAGCGTGTGGAATTCATAGCGACGGCACAAAATATAAAACAAGACATCGGAAAACTGAAATAAACTGACGGCACCTGCCGGGCGATTTACCTTGAAAACAAATGTCAGATGCTGTCGGTAGCGATAACAATGAAAAGAAAAACAACAAAATAAGTTAATACTTCATTCAAGTTGTTAACTTCAGAAAATCAATCACTATTTTTTACAGTATATCTACGATGCAAATTGAATTCTCTATTGTTGAATTGTTAATTGTGAAATTTAATGAATGTAATGTGAAGAGTTTTTTTTTGTTAATGTATTTTTATAACTCTAGACTAGAAATAGACTGAGACAAACTGTGATAGATGGAAAATTTACCTTGAAAGAGTAGTTATTGTGTTGATCGAGACGAGTAACATTGCAGGGGTTGGTGCGTCCGCAGTCGTATTCCATCCAGTCGTACTCGGCGGTGCGGTCGGCGGAGCAGTGCTCGCTGCCTGCGCCCGACCCTCGCATCGACACCTTTCGGTATCTCACAAAGTACTTTGTACTCGACAACCCACCGTCGAAACCAGCTTCCCACTTGAGTGTCACATACGACGAACCCACTTTCTGATTTTCTAGCGCCCGAGGCGATTCTGGTGCACCCTTCGGCTGCAACCGTATTTGTGGTCGTATGTTACCTAGTGAATTTTTCACTTTACAATAATAGTCTCCGTAGTCTTGAGGCTTCACACTCTTTATTTTGAGTACGCTCAGATAAGAGTCGTTGTTATCAGTCGTAGTATTAATTTCGTAATGACCATCGGAGGACATCTGCAAGGGTGCAGTGTTCGAACCATAGAACCACTGGAATTCCGGTTTTGGGTATGCTTGTACCCTACAAGATATTTCAGCTGTCTCCATGACATCGTAAGCTACTTTTTTTTGTTGTCGAATTGAAATAGGTTCATCTGAAATAAAGTGAACATTATGTAATTAATGAAAACAATGAGGCCGTTAATTAAAATTGTTTGATGCGCGAGAGCGGGTTACGGAATACAGAATTGCAATAAATGCATACCCGAACGTAATAAAAAATTACAATGAATTACTTTGTATGCGTACTTACGTTCTATTCGTAAATGCATCGTTGACTCCACTTTTTTTACTTCGTTTTCAAAAGTACACGAATATATGCCTCTGTCTTCCGGCAACAAGTCGTTAGTGTTCGGTCTCGCTTTTCCGTTGAATCGTAACGTACTTTGTACATTGTACACCGAATTTCTTCCTTCAGTAATATCAGTTTTAACTTCATACAAGTTAGTATCTGGCTTAATTTCAGAATTGTCTTTGTACCACTTGATATTAGGACGTGGTTTACCGAGTGCGCTACAAGTTACTGCGAAGTCTTGTTCGCCCGAACGTTTCGTCATATGTGGCTGAAGTTTTGTTTGGAATCGTGGTGGTTGATGAACTTCAAGTGTAACGGATGCGAGATCGCCATGGCCCAGCTCGTTAGTGGCTTGACAGTGATAGACACCTTCACTACCCAAATGTACACTAGGAATCGTATATTTGTTGCCGGTGGCGAGCACGGCGGGCTTAGAATCAGGAGTTTCTGTATCGCGAAACCATCGATACTGTGGCGCCGGCCAGCCAGGCGGCTTGGCACTGCATGTGAGGGTCACACCCGCACCTTCTTGAGCCACTGGTCGGTCCGGGCTGATCCTTGCACGGCCAGGCTTATGTCGCACTAGAACTGCTACCGATGCTGAACTCGAGCGCTCTTCACGTTTTCCGCTACTAGAATATATGACGTTTACAGCTTGACACAAGTAAGTTCCTGCCATATCAGCGTTCACTCTCGTCAATAATAGAGTATTCCCATTTTGGTGGAAATCAGGTTTTCCTTCCATCGTCCATTCTACGGTGGTAGGTTCGGGATTAGCTGAAACTTCACACCGAATTTCTACATTGCCACCTTCCTCGGCTTCGTAGGTTTTAGATTCAACTGTCACGCTAGGAGGGAAGAGTACGTCTAGGTACATTTCTTTCTCTCCAGGGCGACCGAGACCGTTGTCAGCTGTGCAGGAGTATTTTCCCGCATCCTGCACTGTGACCCCTTGAATTGTGTGAGTGAACGAGTTGGAGATATATTTGCCGTTTCTTGTCCATCTGACAGAGCTCACTTTGGGCTTAGCATCGACTTTGCAGTCCATAGTTGCTACGCCGTCTATTTCCACTTTTAGGGGATTTTCAGGCCCGACTTCAACTCTTGGGAAATCTAAAAGAACAAAATATAGTTAAATCTATTTATATCTTTGGGTAAACATGTCAAATTCGGAATCCCTATTTATCCTGTCTTTAGCTAATCTCAAAGATTTTGATGCGATTGTCACTGTTCGAAAGCCATAACATATAAACATTGTATAATAAGAACTTCGATAAATTAAACACGGGAAAAATCAATTGAATAAGCTTTCAATTGACTACAATCTTATGAAGCATCTTAAACTTCTTTGATTAAATCTAGACATTTTTTCAGCAACAGTAAGTTTAATATGAAATTTTTGTTCTTCCCTTCGTTGGACAGGCAGCAGGCCTGTCTGTTGCAACTTTGCAAGAACTTTCGTAATGGTTGTTTACATAGTAGTAGGTACCTATACCTAAGATCTTGTACAGCCGTGTTTTCATTCCATGTAATGTTTATCTAACTTTCGACCGTATGCAATGCCCAGCTGTAATAGGAAACGGATGTGCCGGTGCACCAATAATAAATTTGTTTACATAATGTGTCAGAATTAAAACATGTGCTGTACTCATTTACGGTATATGTTTTTTATCCAGGTCACTTGATGATAAACATCGTCCAGATTCATGTGGAAATCTTAGAGGAAATTATCATAAAACTGTTCATGCGTGTTGCTAGCATGAAGAAAGTATTTCTTCACTCCTCTTGCTTGCAAAAACGCTTGTTGTAGCGTACCAGAGCGGGGGATAAAATAGCATATTTTTCTCTAGGGGAAAAAGTATTTTTTTTTATTGTCTGTTACCAAAAAGCTTTTTAATATTACATTGGATTACTTTATTTTCTCGCAATCGTAGTGAAAAATAGAGTGTAACACACGGCGCTAAAAACCAATTAATAACCCATTCATCAGAAATTGAATTTTATAACAATATACTATTGATATTTTCAACTGTATTGGCTGTCTTAGAAATCAGAGTCGGTACAGTATGATACAACTTAGATGTAGCATCGGCAAATCGTTTTCGTACACTTCACTTCCAATTTACACAACTAATAATAATCATTCATTATCGCGCCATTCAACGTTCAACAAGATCATTTTCACCAATCATTTTTTAACTCATGAGTAATGTTGTAGGCGCACTCTTTTCGGGAACGATCGATTTTACGAATTTTGCCGATGCTTCATCTAAATTGTGTCATACTATAAGTACTTGTTAAAATACCTACAGACGTTAGTTTACTATAATTACTACTGTAATGTATGTCAATACTATAGTACGAGTATACGTAAGTAGTATACTCCATTTATAGTATCAAATAATTAAAAGTAAGTAATTAAAGTACAAACGTTATCGTAATTTATGTCCACAAGAAAGGCTTAATATTACAAACAAACAACAAAAGCCAGAGGCTGTTATTAAAAGGAATTAAAAACTTATCGGGCTATTAGGTAGCCTATTATTTAACATGGCTCTGTATCCGATTCATGTTGTTAACCGATACAATCCAGCGTTGGAAAGATCGTTTGGCCGATATTGTTCCGCGGTTCTCGTGTCGTTTCAGGAATGAAGAGAAAATTACCAGGGTAGGTTCACTTTGCAGATTAAATACACAATGTGGGGTTGTCTGTGCTCAATTTTCATTTCATTTTCTCAAATTATTTGGCTTGCTTACCTACACTACAACATTCTATAATATGTATTGTTTTCAGTTAATTAAAAAAGTCAGGCTAGTCGAGGAATAGATCAAGTAATAATAACCAAGTAACCAAATTGTAACCATACATATTTCTATTAAAATATCTTATCATCATTATTTGAGTTACTCCCGAGGTGGACACTACCTACTTTTTATCACCTCTATGAGAAAATAAGTAAGTGTTGCAATTTATTTTTAACGTCCTATACTTATAATGTTCTCTAATGGGGTTAATATGCTTTAATTCTCACTACTTGAGGAATACACATTTTTTTCATATCTATATGTATAATAGTTTCATTTCTAAAACTCCATAAAATCCTAATTTAAGTAAACAATCAGGTACGAACGAGAAGGTGGAATGATTTTTTTATTTTTTCACAAACTATTTATTTATTTGGCTCGCGCGCGGTTTACTTTATCCAGCACTTTATAATACCTACACTAGAGCCCGTTACTTGTTCAAACAATGTCCGTGATGGATCTCTTTGGTGATTGGAACTTTTACTAACAATATCCACATTCCAAATTCAAATCACTTAGAGCTGCGTATCGAGTGCGTCAAAACAAAATTGTATGGAGATTTGAATCTCGAACAGTGCTAAACGTTACAGGATCTGCAAATCGGCAGCACGAACACCTGTGACAGTTTCTACGTTTTCCTAACGTCACGTGCGTAAACGTACGTATACGCAGTTTTGTATTAAATTTGATATAATGGTACAGTTACTCGCAAGCCAGCTATCGTCGACCTTCTCACCGAATATTTTGCAGTGAGAACGTCGGTTTTTTTACAGCGTTTTTTATCCATGTATCGTAGATTATTGATTTTTCGTATATTGTGATTTTATTAAAAAGGTTTAAAAATCCTTTTAATTCGATTTTAATAATTCTTCATAGTTTAGATTTTTTTACAATAATTAAAGGTTGAGATTTTTCTTGATTTTATTATTAGCTTTTAGAGATGCTAAAAATATCTAGAAACATCTACACTAATGATTAAAGGGGAAATATTAGTATTTTTGTTTGTAATTAATACACTCAAAAACTACTAGGTATTTTAAATTCTTACACTAGTAGAATGCTAAGTATATTATCACTGAGTAACATAGGTAATACTTTGTTTAATTTGTTACAGAAATTCCGTTTGTTTTAAACCATTCTAAGTATATAGAAATCAAAATGGATGGACCCCTATGATGTATTTCATTTTGTTTGGGCGGCTAAAGATGAACCTACCTAACATACCTTGAAATTTTGATAATAAAATTTATACTTATAAAAATGATTATTTCAAAATTGATTGTTAAATTTGGAACATCCTTTAATTATAATAAAAATGTAAATACGAATTTCATAAAATGTGCTAATAAACTAATAAATAAAAATAATTGAAAGGCATCGAATTTATTTTTACGATTTGTTCTAAATTCAAACTTCGATCTCCTTGCTGAAATAAAAAAAAAGTTACTACGCGCGCTTTTTACTTTTAATATTATTTGATTACAGGGATTACGTTCACCATTTTTTCATTCTTTAATTAAGAAATATTATTATCTTAAATTGTATAAAAAAAACATTAAAATATGAGAATTATCTAGTATACTTTTTATTTTTTGCTAATGATGTGAGTTATGCAGGTTATTTAATTTATTTGTTTGTTATTTGTAAATAAATATGTATATGTTGTTCAACAATACAATTAAAAAATGTATGATAATAATTTCTAGACGAATTTAACGTAGCTCGCTAGCTGGGTATCGAGTAGACGACAGAACTTCTGTCAAAAATTGCACGCAGACGCTACGATGACGATAAGTACGTAGGTTTACGCAAGTGATTCGTTCCCTGTTTACGAAAAATAAAATAATCCCCGGCGCGCATTGGCGGACAGCACGGCAGAGGATTTTAAATTTATCAATTGAATTTAAATAGTTATACCATCGAAATAAGGTACATATTTATTACGCCGGGCATTACTATTTTCGAATAGATGTGATAAAAAGGAATTTTGATTGAGACATAATTTTAATCGCGATATTAATTATTTTATTTATAGGCAGATTAACATTGGTGCCGATTCTGTTGTTTACGAACTTAACTAATATTAGATAAGTCACCTCTCTTTCATTTTAAACTTATTGAAAAAAGATAGAACATTTTTAATGCTGTCAGTTTAATCCATACCGTCGTAATGTAAGGGTAAATAGTCGTGACCAATAAAAATCGCGCTTAAATTCACGTTGAAATGTGTGATCGGATTAAACTGACAGGACTAAAATATCTTGCATCTCTTTCTTATATTTACTATTAGAAAGAGATATAGTGAGATTAAATTTATTTTAGTTCGTAAACAAAAGAATCGGCACCATTGTCTAAGAATTAAAACTAATGTTAAGGGGGTCAGGCGAAAAAAGCTATAGGTACGCATTATTCGACACGTTCTGCGATGTAATTTCTAAGCACTTAATATTGAATATGTATAACTCCACATCACTCTGTCCTCCCATGAAGTAAGTTTGCAAATGACTAGGGGTCCACATTTGCTAGAGGTAGTTTAGAATATGGACGACGCGAGACGCCGTGGCGGAGGTTATATTTGCGTAGAGCTTTTGCATTCCTTGATAGCCTGTGGCTGCGCTCAGGGCCTCTAGAGCCTGAATCCTAGCCGACACTCGCTTTACATTTACACCCGGAATAGGACACATCTCACACAAACAGAATTCCTCATTTCTCTTTAGCATACGTAACATTGAAGGAAGCTTAGCGCTGACACGTGCTCCATTTTAAGTATATTGAGATTCTGAGTCTTATGTATTGTATCTAACATTTGCAATCCATTAACAATTTACAAAAAGAGTGATGCTTTTATTTTTCTTCTTGAAATATCCTCCTTGTTTGAAACACTTACCTAATAAGAAATGTTTTATTTTTTATATCTCTTGGATTTCTCTGAACGACTTTACAAGTGGACTTACTGAACTTGTTGTTTTTACCCAATACTCATTAAAATTTAAATGCTGCACGATGAACACTGAACGTAATAAAGGCAATAATTGCACTCACAGATGAGTGGAAAGATGCCTTAATTGTTGAGAATGGTAATATTCAGTGACGAGAAACTGGATATGCTTATTTCCTTAACATATTTTCTTCTTCTGCTTAATGAGTTTCAAAATTATTTGATATCAAATTTAATAAAGAATGTAGGTGGTGAAAAAGGATTCACGCATTATAACTGGAAATCTGTAAGATTTTATTTTATTAAGATACAAAGATTGAATGCGAATATAATATAGTATACAGTCCATTGAAGCAAACTGAATGGAATGACAAGCAGGTACCTAAGAAGTTAAGTTATCGACACCGCACTGAACCGTCGAAGCTCACAAGTGGAATACCTCACATTTTAATCCTTCGAGACGGATTGAACGAAGTGAACCTCACAGTGAAGCCGAATACAACAGATCTTACCTCACTCAATATAAGTTCCCGAAGAATATAAATTATTTTCAAATTTCGGTTGAAACGTACGAAGCAAGTTTCCCTACCGAGAGTTCATGCCATAATTAGACGTCTTTGTATGTAGCTGTTTATTTTGTGTTTTGCACAAATTCTAAATTTAGGTATCCCTGACTGAATCGTCTAAGTGTTATTTTTCGCAAAAAAAGCTATTTGCTTTCGAGATAAAACTAGATATTATATCCTCCCTACAATCACATGCAGACGTGGAAATAATAGCACCCGTTGCCGAAGCACATTGATCTTTCTGCTCGCATAAATAAAGTTCACGTCACATTAAAAGGAATAGCTTACTGGGCGGAATATTGAAGGTCACAAGTTAACGAGATAAAACAATATTTACAACTGGGCTGTGGTTGTAAATTTTTACGTATAGGTTTTATAGAAAAGGGTAACACTTGCTCAATCAAAGTACATCCCATATTATGTACTTTGATTGAGCAAGTGTTACCCTTTTCTATAAAACCTATACGTAAAAATTTAAACCCTAAATCGCGATTTAACACTAAGAAATTTGGTTTATTGCGAGTTTTGCCATATAAATACAAGTATATTATAGTGTATTGTCTATCTACATTTTTAGCCGCCGACAAAAACCGCTTTTTTGATTTTGTATATTTTTTAATGATTTTTAAATAAAACAACAACTAAAAAGAATAAAGCTAAAAGCACAGAAATTGAAATAATAACGAGTTGATTTGACAATAGGTTTCGTACGAATATAATTATTAGTTACTTAAACTGTATACACCACACAAGGATATTCCTAATTTAAGTCATCCAATTATATAATAGTTTTATAATGTTGGCAAATCCTGGTGAGTTGCCGACTTATTCTATTAGTCAAATACCTACATAATATGAATGGTTAATCTCTTTGATACGGCCGAGATATCTAACCCCATGTCCGTTTTAAATGTTTCCCTACTGGGAAGATACAAAAGGAAACCCCTATGCCTTTGCCATCTTTCATTGAAAAACACACACCTTGATAAAAACGTAGTTAATACATTGGTTATTTAATTTAGTTAATATAATGGATATAAGATTAACATCACAGCTATTTCAATATAGGTACTTAGTGGCGTGACGGCCAAACGCAAAGTTATCCACATGCTTCATGCCAATACGTGATCAAAAGTAAAACAACTCTCGCATTCAGTATTTGGTAAAGTCTATTTTCAGATTTTGCCTAAACTATTTTATATGATTTATAAAATTTATCCATACAATATTTTGCAATAATTTCCCTCGTATTTTGGTTCTAATCGTTTCGTGAAAACCGCATCAAAATCCAATAGTTCTTGAAATAAATGAATAGATAGAGTTAAATTTATGTTTATAGAAATACACTTACAATTGACACTGAGCTCGACTGTGGCATCTAACTGTTGTCCCTCAGGCATGGCGCGGTTCCACACCACGCATCGGAAGGTAGCCCCGTCATCCTCCCTGGTCGGCTTCAGCGTTAGCGTGGCCGCCGTCGGCTCCGCTCGGGTCTTCCCGTGGGTCATCACCGCTTCCAGAGGGAACATGGATCCGTCCCTGTACCATCTGTGGGAATATTAGGTTAGTTAGAAGTTGCAGTCGAATAAATTAACTCATCATAAAATAAGTCAGCGATTTGGTACCACACTCAACAGACAAACTTTAAACATGAACAGCTTAGAAACCTTTTTACTTGCATGCAGTTACTCGTATATCATTAGTTTATGGCAGTTATGTATGTTGGGTATATGATTCTGTGATGGTGGCAAAATATTTAGTCACTCGGGTAGAAAATTTCCGACAAAGCTATACATATTTTTTCACAATCTAGTTCACACTGTCTATTATCGACAGTAAACCCTCTGTTGTTTTGACTACTTTTATGATGAGCGTCAATGCGCTTACAACTTTTAGCGGAGAATTCTGCATAAATTGTCGAGAGAAATTTGTCACAGATGGCACAAAACTGTAGCCTTATAAATATAATGGATGTACCTGAAAATTAAAACAAATTCCGTATAATTCTTGTACTTCTTCGAAACAAGTCTTTGACGCCACATCAAATGACGAATCGAAAAAAAACCCACGTTTCGATTGAAACCTTTCCTATTAGCCACATCATAGGTAGTCGAAAGAAGATAAGGTAAACGCTGGTAATGTCGACAGTGTCCCAATACTCGTCAGGTTGTAAAAAAAGGCCAACTATTTAATTCTACCAATATCTTCCTAAAAGAATTTAATGGCAATATATTTTACGTAATATATTCCATAATTAGAATGGCAAAATTTACTCAAAACTGTAATGGTATCGGAACACGGAGCTATCAAAGGTAAGCACTTTGAAATTTTGTATTTTTTTGTGAGTTCAGCTACTGAATGTGAACTCCGGCATGCCACATGAAATCTCATGTCTTGCTGGATTGGTCAGACTATTGATAAGTGTTGTTATTTTATGAAATAGTCAAGTAAATTATCTAACCATTTAACATATAATATTGTGTTATTTTTATTATTACCTTATTTTAATCGCTGATGACATTTACTGGTACCTGGTAATCCCTGTTGGTCCTAGAACTCGTCAAAATTAATACAATTTTGACGAAAACTGGGACACAGTTGAAAACATTCACTTAATGTCGACATTGTGTATTACTATAAAAACCAAACGGAATTTTAATTGAATTTCTATCTAAAAATATCCCTATATATAAGTTTAAAAATAAAAAAAATGAATAATTATTTTTTGTTAAGAACTTCAACGTTAATAACGTGTCACTTACAAAATTGACGAGTTCTAGTATCTTGAGTGTATTCTACGTACTAAAGAACGACCTTAAATTCGTCAAGAACTTTTCGAATTAAAAGAAACCAAAATTACACAATTTATAAGTAAGGTAATGATCATATCAGCTGAAAGACGTCCACTGCTGGACAAAGGCCTCCTCCAAGGATCTCCACGATGGCCGGTATTGTGCTGCCCGCATCCAGCGGTGGGGGGCCTGCCCAAGCTGCGTCTTCCAGTTCGTGGTCGCCACTCGATAACCTTTCTGCTCCAGCGGCTGGCATCTGTTCTACGAGCAATATGCCCCGTCCACTGCTACTTCAGTTTGGCAATTCTTCGGGTATGTCGGTTACTTTGGTTCGGATCTCATAATTTCTGAATCAATCTCGTAGGGAAACTCTGAGCATAGCCCTCTCCATTGCTTTTTGGGTGACCTTGAGCCTTCTTATGAGGGCCATCGTAACCGACCACGTCTCAGCTCCGTAAGTCATCACTGGCAACACTCACTGGTCGAAGTCGGTATTTGGGACGAGAAGATGAAGATTACGGAGCTTCTCGAACGATGCCCAGCCGAGATGAACTCGATGACTGACCTCGTTCTCGAATTTGACCTACCTAGTTGGATGTTCTGTCCTAGGTAAATATAGTCGTCTACAACTTCGAGTGCAGAGTCTCCAACCTTTACTTGAGTGGGTGCAACATGATCACGTGGACGTTCGACATCATTTTCGTCTTATCCATATTCATTTTTAGACCTACTTGTTGAGATACTCTGCTAAGGTCATCAAACATTGTACCGAGGTCTTCCAAGGTATCAGCCAGACTACTATATCATCGGCAAATCGAATCGCCATTGATGCCAAATCCGTTCCAGAAGCTTGAAGACATCTTCCAATGCAACGGTGAACAGTTTCGGAGATATCAGGTCTCCCTGTCTCACGCCTCGCTGCAGTTAAATAAGTTTCGAGTTCTGGTTCTGGAGTCGGACCAACATGGTGGCATTGTCATACAAGCACTTTAAGTACGATTTGGCACCTTTGAAGAGACCTCAAACGCCCAGGTTTCTATCGAATCAAAAGCTTTCTCATAGTCCACAAATACTAAGCATAATGGCTGGTTATACTCCTCAGTTCGCTGTCTTCTGTATAACTTGCCGCAGCGTGTGTATGTGGTATATTGTGCTAAAGCCTTTTCAGAAACCGACTTGTTCGGGAGTTTGGAAGTCATCAAACTTGCAGTGAGACGGTTTGTGATGACTCTCGATGACAACTAAACATAGCTCAGCAGTGTGATTGGTATGAACAATGTCCCAGGATATTATTATTATTTCATTTATTCATTGTATACCTTAATATTTACATTTTTAAATATACTTATTTAAAAAAATACATTTAAAAATATAAAAAACAGTACCGCACCGGCATCGGGCACAGGGTCCAAGCTGCCGATGGTCAAGGCTCCATAGAAAGGAACCTCCTCACAATACGTGCCGTTTACAGGAGCACTGCCTTCTGGATCTGTCCCTTGACCCAACTGCCTAACGCGAGCCTCTTAAGATGTTTATCGAGGCTCTTGGCCATTAGGCCATGGGCGAAACGACTATCGGTACAATGGTGTCAATGTTCCACATGTCGACAGCCTCGTGTGCTAGATCAAGATATTTATTTTCTTTATCTTTCTCTGCCTTCACAAGGTTCTCGTCATGGGGAACAGCAACATCGACAATCATTGCATGGCGCTCATGGTGATATGATCTATCAGCTCACAATGTCAGCCTTGTTGGTGACAAATAGTCTTGTCAGTGATGATAGATCGATCCTAGTATAGTGTGATATGGCCATCTTCGAGAACCGATTCTGGTACATACCTGTAGTACGGCACCTCAGACGTCACAAGGTGGTATCTCAGGGCAAGTTGCTGGTGGATTATCCTGGCCACATGGCTATGCCTGTGCAAGTATTCACCATTTATTATTATTATGTAATCAATAGGGTTTTATCTCCATTTTTGAAAAAGAGCACCACCACACCTTTGTGCCATGCCTGCGGCGTCTGGCCTTTCAGTATGATGGAATTAAATAACTTCTGAAAGGCCTTAAGTACCGGCGTACCACCGCCTTCAGAAACTCAGCTGTAACTGCAACGTCACCAGGCGCCTTGTTGTTCTTGAACTATTTGAGAGCCATTCTAATCTCGTACAGGCTGACATCCGGGATATCTTCAGTGTAGTGTCAGGTTAGCTTTGCTCTGAGATTTGAAGCATGGCTATCGACTGACTATTGATTGCGTTGTCGAACTTTTGAATCTCTCCCAGCAGCTCAGATTTTGACGTGACGATTCTGATATCGTCATCCTCATCCTCTTTTTGATTCACTTTGTATGGCAGGCCTTAAAGAACTCAGTCCCAGCCGTATGGACAGCTTCCACCTTGTCCACTATGAGTCTGCTTCCTCGAAAGGGATCGGGACTTCATCAGTCGGGATCTCTGGAGTTTGACATTGAGGTTCAATGAGCCTCTAATCAGTGTGTGATTGCTCCTGGTTTTGACCGAATTAGAGCAGGTTTCATGATTTCAGGATTATCGTGTCCGTCTCTCTTCGAACTTCAGATTTCGATTCAATGTATCCCAGTGTAACCTGCTCGGTTGGCGATCGCAGTATGGTGTTATAGTTCTCAGAGATACGCTGCTGCCCGTATTCTGGTATACCTTCCCTTGGACGACTTGTACGCCCCCTACGGGATCAGATGGGGTGGTGATATTCGTCGCCGTCACCACACAGCAATATACAGGTTCCTATAATAAATTAAAACTATCTAACTAACCTATTAAATCACTAAAATGCATAAAATAACCATGTAGGAACTCTAATCAACCTGACACTGTTTTGAAGTCTGCGGTACCATGATATTTTCCATGGAACATGAACTACACTTTTTAGTGTTTTAAAGTCGGTTCTATTTTTTGTAAAAAGTTTTTTATTTTACAATTTTTAGTTTCTTATATTTTATCACTGACCTAGTATAAGCTATCGTTATACATTCCATCATCACATCAAATGATATAACAACGGTCTAAAAAGTCCTCTAATATTTAAGACTTATCCCCTAACTCCTAACCGTTAAGGAGTTATACCTTCCATCATCAGCTCAGCAACGTAAATGATGACTACCAGACGCAAATATCTGAATAGCTTTAAAAAGTATTTGAGAAACATTGTAAGTGCCTATAAAATTTGAAGTTTCCTCGATATCTCCAGGATTCCACCATCAGATCCTGACCTGATGACCATGGGACCACCTGTATAGTATACCCTTTCAAACAAAAAAAGATTTTTCCAAATCGGTCCAGGCGTCTTCGAGTAATCGGGGTACACGAATTGAGAACCTCCTCCTTTTTGAAGTCGTTTAAAAAAAAGAGAAACAAAAACCATAATTAAATTTGTAAATAATAAATAAATTTCAAATATTATGAAATATAATATGAACTTAAGTGTAAAGCAAATAGAGTTCAAATTATTGTTAAAAATTGACGAGTTCTAGGACGTTTTGACGATATCTACAACAAACCTGTCGGATACCACAAATGGCTTCTTTTTTTTAAAACAAATATTTTATTACCTTATTATTCTTTTATCATTGTAATATTATATCTATTATAAGGAGGAATAAATTATCTACTCATCAATAAAAAAAATATTTTTCTAAGTTAACTAACTATGACGTAGCAGAGCTGTAAACACAGCAAAGTTCTAAAACTGACGAGTAATGGGCCATTTACCTTAATGCTAAAATATTATGGATATAATTAACGACACCATCCACGTGCAAATTCACGTGTTTTCGATAATTTTTATGTCACTCGGATGAAAGCTCGTAATTAAAGTTGAAGCATGCTGTGGAACTTCCGCTGTGCTCCTTCTGATGAATTTGTATCCCGGTATCCCGGCTGTACTATGAGCTCGTCTAATTTTATCGATACTCGATAGTTACAAGTAAAAATAAGACATGTCACAGTAAATCTTAAAAATTACAATTTCTGACTTTGGTAATGTCTTTAAGACATTTATTACGATTAGGTGCATCTGGTTTCTGCAGTCTAAAGTTTATAACAATAATGCAGTAATATGTAGTAGGTACCTACATCGTTCGGGATGTACAGACACAGCTTTGTTCTATATTTGAACCATATTCCCTCGTGACTGTGAACCTACATACAATATATTGCTAGACCTCGCTTTATACGATAAAATAGCTTCAATTTGTTAGAGCTCTATTTGGTTTAAACTTTACTAGGAATAGGACAAAATCATAGGAAATTAAGTTTTATATTGTTATATCAAGAACTATTCGATGAATTTACAAGTAGCTAATGTAAGTTACAGAGTTTAGTCCAATATCAATATTATTTATATTTAGAATTCACGTTCACACAAATGTATCTATTTGTAGTTGTAAAAGGCCATGAAAAGCTGATGAAGCGACCGCCTCACTAAAAGCATTCACTTAATTTTAATAACATAAAGGTAAAACTACAATTTAGGTAGGATGGTATCAAAAACCGCGCGCTCACATTAGACCCCACTCGGAATAGAATTTAAAATTTAAACCGGAAGGTACCAAGTTTCTCGTTACACCAGATTCACCGCCATTTCTGCTGCGGCGCTCTTTTGATTTCCTTATTTATTAACCGCATTTGAACTCATATAGTACATTGTGTACAAACAAATCACATAGCGTTACAGAAAGAAAGTGCCGCAGACTGTAATTGCGGTCCTTGCTGCCTATTAATACCAGGGTTCGCAGTCCGTAACAAAGCCACAACTTTTTGGTAAGTTGGGACACGAATGGGTAATGTTAGGCTGTAAGTTATAAGCTCTGAGCGATATGGATATTTTATCAATATAATTTTACCAAAAGTTTGTTATAGTTTCCAAATGAAATTTCAATAAATGGAATCAAAAATTAATTAGTCACTGTTTCACCATAAAATCAAAGAACTTTGTTACAGATAATATGCATGATTATTTTGATAACAGACGTCGCGTCGTTGATTTAAATTGCAAAGTCTATGTTGTCTATTTCTATATGTAACTGCGAAGAGTATTGTTTGAAATGAATAAGTGAACAGTATGGATTTCTTTCATGACTGACGCCGTGTAACAATATGTGTGGCGGCGTGTGGTCATTTGCCGACCGACCTCCCTGCGCGGCAGCACGGCGGGTACCTACCGTATCCTTACGTTTCCTCCCTAACTCTAATTGAATCCGAGTCACTGCCTACATGAAATTTATCACCACATTTATCAGCTTTTTATCTGCCCCGTACGCCGTACTTAATGTGTAAGGTGAAAGCCAATTATGGTCTTGCAGTTGGGCAAACCAAGAAATGAATTAGTAGCAAAGAAAGCCTTTGTTACATAATAGAAATAATTGGGATTTCGGTGTTCTTATAATGAGATTTGTAATATTTCTTGCAGAAGACATTCCTGTGAGTATAATGAATTAACATTACTTAAATTAGTTTCATTATTACTTTTGTTGTTTATTAGTTTGACAGTATTCTTGATCCTTCTTAGACAGGTTGAGTAAACAAACTCAATCTAAATATTTAAAAGGAAAACGTGACTAACCGACTGATTTATCAATGCATAGCTCAAACTAGTTTTTAATTGTAATATTTTTGCATTTTAATTATCATATATAATTAATATTTTATAACTTTATTAACGTATATGAAAGGAATTTTGTGATTAGTACCTGAGATTGTATTTGAAACTATTTAAATCCATACATTGGGTGCTTATCAATAAATGACGGACATTTGTAACAATAATGTACTCTTTTATTTATATTATTACTATTTTGAATGCAAAATGAATAAGTACATGGAAAATCTATAGCCATATCATATGGCTGGTCGCAAATAACAAAATTACGACTCATAGGCGCTTGAAATTGACCTACAAAATTAAAACCTACGAAACATTCGTAAAAAATTCAAATTGCGGACATCAACTTTAATGAATAAATATAGATTGAAATGGATTTTTTTTGTATTATACGTTTGATTATGTATATACTTTTACTACTTAGACTATTAAAGTACCTAACAAAGGAGGTAAATTGTTTTTCAATAAGATTAGTATGCTGAGCTCGGCTCTATCAACATGTTTATTTTGCTATGATATTTAGATACCTACTAGTCAGTGGGCTTAACCTTTCGTTTTCTGAAATTCTGTTAGGTATGTCTAAAGCCAAATAATAATGGTAGCCAAATTCAATTTATTTCATTATCATTACTTACTCGTCGTATGTCATATGCCTATTCCAATGTGCTTTCAATGGGCATTTACAAGGTGCTTTCCGACGCATTCAAATATGAAGCCATTTCACAATTTCACGGTTTGATATGGATAGATTATAAACTATCGAAAATGAATACGTTATATTGTAAGCAGTATTGTACCTTCATAATTTATCGACAGTTTATAATCTCGCGAGATAAATTATAATCTAATGATGATGACCATAATTTATCGACTGTTCTCAATCATACGGTAGCGAATACATATTATTATGAATATAATAATAGCATTCATCGCACAGAAATGTTTTATTGGGTAGGTACGTGACCATCGTACCGAATAGTGTAGCGCTGATACCATTGGCTAAAGATCGATTACTCACTTGATGACGGGTTCGGGTGATCCACCTGAACTGGAGCACGATAGATTGAGTTCCCTTCCCTCTTGTGACTGTGCATGTGGGCCGGGATTGAGGACCGGCGCGCGCGGATGGGTGAGCACGGTCAGTGCGTGCCCCTGGGAGTGTAGCGTGCGCCCCGACCCGCCAGCCTTCACGCGGCACTCGAACCGACCGTTATCTCGCTCGTACGACACATTCGACACCATCAGGTCGAATCTACCTTCCGCCGGTGCATACGTTATTCTGAAACAAAACACAACCAAATCTTATTTCTCAACTAATAGGTAAAATTTAAAGTAAAAAAATCTTTTACAAGTTTTTTTTTCAGATCACCTCTATGACACCATAATTATTGTACCTATTATCATCGGACTTACTACAAAGTTTCAGATCAATTGAACTGAGTCAAAATTGATTGACATATGTTTCGACCTAAACATACCAACAAGTGAAGTTAAATAATAACTTGTAATAATAAAAATATAAGTGTACCGTGCATGAATGGACAGTTTACAAACATTTGCTTGGTCGTTCGTTCATCCAACCGACAAAACAAGCGCACCACCAGATAATATTTGCAACTTATTTTATATTTCTAATATAAAGGAAATGGCAGGTTATACCTCCCTCAAAATGGTAACTTTAAGCCGGCAAAGAAGATTTATGCGAATCGTAATACCTTTACCTTTGTTTTCATAAAAGTATGAAATGTGTACAGAATAAACTAAGTATTTTAAACTCGAAAGACAAAAGCTTATCTCCCAAGCCCGATCCAAGCTAAGAAGCTTGAAATTTTGAAAGGATGTTAATTATACCTTAGGCCTAAGTAAAATGATACAAGAGGGTTTTATGAAATTGCTTCTAAGAAGCTACGGGCGTCCATCGCAGAATTATTAGGTAGGCGATGGAAAGATTTCGTGTTCTATTTTACGTAGGGGAAATAAAAAGATTGAATTTTCATCAGCAGTATAGAATGACAGTGAATCCTTTGTCACTGGCAAAGAATAAATAATATATAGGTCACTGGCAAAAAAATACCCCCTACGTATTGTATCCCCTAGTTTGATCTCGTTACAGAATAATTCCTATGCGACTATTTTCGGGTCATTCAGTTTCGCCAGCTTTTAAATTATTTAGGGCAAATACCTGTTTGCTATTTTCAATAGCAAATTGAGCCTGCTGAATATGTTTTATGATACATTTAAATTGATTTAATACTTTATTTAAATAAGTCACAATTGATGCTGTAATTATTCATTAGTCATCAGTATGTAATAGAAATATTGTAGGTACCTATAATTTAGAATATATTATCAAACAAAGGAAATGACATGACCAAAACTAACTAATACAACTACAGTAGCTTTTTTGATGAATACAAAGATTTACAGATATATTTTTTTTAATTATATAGTGGACTATCTTTCCGGGATAGCTTTTCACCCGGGATCTCCTATTTCACCCCTTAAGGTATGGATTTTGAAAAAAACCTATTGTTACGGCTCGGATACATGGAGACACCGCGCAGTGTCACCTCTGGGACATATTCTATTATCTTGTCCCAGGGAACGGAACGTGCTTCTCCTAATGAAATTAACAAATCAACATCGATGTTATAAGCCATATTTTTTTGCACTAACACGTACGAACTTAGCGACAGCGAATCATCAACTGCCGACAGTGTCCGCCGTGAGCCGGCGTGGCGCAATGTGAATGACGTACCGTTGGTGACGAAGCCGCGCCGTGATGTGTCCGAACCCTTAGTGGATTTCACTTCACACGGAATACACCCCCCAAATGTCAGGATGTAGGACCTGCGGTTTAGGCATTGTTGATATGTCAGTCAGTAATTAGTCAGGGACTTGGAATTGTATAGGTACATATACAGTAGAAGATACTGTAACCACCCTGTGGTGTTTTGCCTACATTTCTGTGAATACATACGTTTTCCCGGGATAAATAGTATCCTATATTAGTTAGTAGAGCAGGTACCACCATTCACTTTGATGGGCCAGTTGGCATAGTTGATTAAGACCACCTATTGCGCCGCAGGTCGTGGGTTCGATTCTATATAAGTATGTATTTACAAAAAAAAAGTAGTAGGTATATGTAGTGTAGGTATCAGTTATCTGATGGTTTCCATAGTATTGCTTAATTTGGGATCAGATAACCGTGCGTGAAAAAATGTCCCGAGATATTAAAAAAACAAAACAATATTCAGTTAGCATTCATCGTTCATGAAGCGGTCATGAAAATGATGTAGTAGAAGAACTTTTATTAAAGTCGTCCGTTAGTCACAAACATTTATAAAATTTTCCTCGAAGAAGCCAAGTAAGAAAATAAGAGGTTTTAACAAGATTTTTACTTTTGGAATCTAAACTTACACGCATTGCATATTATGGCTGTTGGAAAAATAAGGAGCGCCAGAATATTCTCTAGAGGACATTTTTCTTGCTCACATTAGGTATGTCGCCGTATCGCGTTCAATGAACATGAAATTACCTACCGTACACCTTATTTTATAAATTAGATTGCATCGTGTTATTTTTTTTCATAATACTACACCCAAATAAAGAGCTTTTGTATATTTTGACTCTTTTTAAAAATGTTTTTATCTTTTAGCCCTATCCGAAAACCACTGCTGCAGCACTTATGCTTCGATTAGATTAGTTGATATAGATGCCTTTTTGGCCTCATATTTGTTTTTTATATCGAGCTTTTTCAGGAAAAACATCGTAAGCGCCAAAAGTCTTAAAAATGTTTTTGTATTGTAAACTCCTATCCTTTAATTAACTAGATGAATAACAAATCATATTTTTTTATAAAAATATGATAAATACTTTTGGATTTAGTATGAAAAACTCTCTCTTATAAAAAGTGCAAATTGTCGCTTACGATATTTTTCCTGAAAAGGCTCGATATGCTCTTGTTCGACTGCAAAATAAATGTTTTCCTTTCGAGATATACCTTAGACTTAGACGTACTGCTGGTCATAATTTAATTGGCATTTCTAAGGAATAAACGATTTCAATTATCAGTTATCTGGTTTTCATAGTACAAGCTCTGCTTAGTTTGAGATCAGTTAACCATGTCATTGTGTGAAGAATGTCCTAGGATATTTATATTTAATTATACATTTTGACTTACTGGTAATTAGTTTCCAGCGGTATGTTTCCGATGGCGACATTGTCGTGACCGCTGGCCGTACTCCTCACCCAATAGTACGTGAGGGATTCTCCTGCGAGGGGCTCCAGGGCAAAGCGGCACTGCATCGTGACGTCATCTCCTTCTCTCGAGTCATGCTGTTCGTCCTCCGCCCGAGCTACTATAAATCCTGTAAAAAAGGAAAGATAATGTTATTATTTTTCCCTGTTTAGTGAATATGTGGATGACCATAACAATTTCATGGGTGTGTTTACCAATTTACAACTAGACAAGTCTAGACAGAACATATAAAAAGGAATACGCAACAAGTGGTAAATGTTGGTATAAATAGTTTTTAACTATTCAATGTGATAGTTATCCACTCCTTTAGCCAAAGTCAGAGGCTAATCTAAATTCATGTTAGTAAATGGACGTGCTAGCTATTGCGAAAATAATCAAATTCTGTTGTTTGTTCGTATATCTGGTTGCCAAACAAGCCATAGAATTGCAATTTTGATTCAATTGTCGCAGCAATATTCGATCACGGTACCTTAAGCCTGTATACGTGAGACCAATTTATTTAACCCCCGTCGTAAAAGAGGGGTGTTATAAGTTTGTAGTGTATGTCTGTGGGATATAGCTCCTGAACCTATGGACCGATGGACCGATTTTGATTTGGTTTTTTTTGTTTGAAAGGTGTCTTAATCGCGATTAGCGCATTCAAACAAACTCTTCGGCTTTATTATTACTATATAGATAGAAGATATAGATTAATATGTGTAGTACATGTAAAGAAGTGTATGTAGATAGCGTAGGTAGAAAAAAAAACAAATAATAAAACTAGAAACTAACATTAGTTACAATTGGCGGTCTTATCGCTAAAAAGCTTTGGAAATAAAAATGGATTGAATTGAGTTGTCAATTATTGAAAAATAATATTATAAATTCGTAGAATAATATGTTTTCCAATATCTGTTCCATAGAATAACAATTTAGCATCTGTATTGAAAAAAAAATGCAAATAATTATTCATAGGAACGATTAAAATATTTTACTTAGGACTCATAATTTCAAAGAAACGGAACATTGTATTTTTTATGTCGACACCTACTTACCTACTCACTTCCAGGTTAATAAGTGACATCACCATTTTCAATAACACGTTTTTTATGAGACAGGAGTGTGACGTCACTAAAGTCTTTTTTCTAGAACACTGAAAGTAATATTGGTCAATAATTTGTACCTATAGTATAGATCCTTGAACTTTCAGTATTTTAGATTCATGAACTTAACTCCATGTTCACATTATAATCGGTGAACATGGACCTAAGTCTATTTTTTAACTTTTTATATCTTATTGAAATAGTTCTTTAATTTATGTATACACAGATGTACACACAAATCAAACGTATTTTTTCTGACATGGTTTCTCTTTCCAACCAACTGGATAGATGCTATCCTTGTCATTCATGGATGAAACTGGAAGGCTGTTTCGTTTACACGTGCCCATCAGCATATGCAGTGACTAGGGTTTTCGTATCGATAAATTAATAATTAGAATAAGACCGCGACTACAAATTTAAACTTTAACGTAATCAAATTTAAGCTTGTATTTAGAATAACACCCATGCTTCGCCCTCTTTTGGTTATAGTAAGTAAACACATGAAAGTATCGATTTTTAGTACATTATTTTTATGCCTCATTACCGTTTCACTCCGTCATACAACAAATATTAATGTCGGTTCATATGTGACGAATTTTTTTGTAATGTTTTATTGCATCAACTTCCATAAAAAAGATAAACGGTGCTTCACTTCATCTACTCGTACCTATGTTGCAATTTTGCAAGTTAGTGTGAATAACAAAGAATTAACTGAGACCACTGTCAGGTAGAGTTCTGAGGTAATAGGCGAGAAAATAATATTATTATATTACAGATCATCAAGTAATTTGCATTACTTATTATGTCGCAAGCAAAATTGATCTCACAAACATCTCATGAGCTCATCAGGTAAAGGATCTTCTAAAAGTAGGCCAAGTGACAACCTTAGTAAGCATAACACCCAATCGAGAAGGCAGCAACGGCATCGGCGCGGGCGCAAGGCGCTCCTGCGGTCAATGACACGAGGTCGCGTGCGCAGCCTGCCATGGTGCGACTATACGCTACCGAGCCGAGCCGAGCCCTAATCGACAACTAACATTACCAACTCGATTTTTAACTTTTAGTCAAATAATAAGCTAACCTCGCTATACAAATAATACTCAAGGTAGTACTGATTGTTCAAGTTCATGATGGGTGCAACACAACAAGATATTCTGAGTACGTTAAATAAACAAATCAATATGCAGATTTTAATTAGGTAGGTATATATTACTCTCTATAATTTCGAAAGTAGAAAGTGCAATATGAAAAAAATATGTGTACCTTCCTACCTACCTATACTTATGTGTAAAAAAGACCTGTGGGTCTAAAACGGCCGTTCGACCAATAATGCTACAAACAATTCATTTCTCGAGTTTATAGCAGATTATATACAATTTGTCAAATTCGAAAATGCTAATGAAATAAATTGATTAAAGTTACTTACATGTTCACCTAAAAATATTGGAGCTACATAGTCTATGCTGTAAAATTAAAGAAATAGATTACATCTAGCAATATTACTCGAGCGACCTTTTTAGGCCCCCTGCTCAATATTCGTAACGGTTTAATAATGATTCCTTGCACGTGTCTCACTCAGGGAATAAAAACAGTCGTACGGATTTAACAATTTCCTTGACATGAAGATCGCTTTACGAGTTTACCTGTACCAAACATTATTTTGTTTAAAGAGGTCTCCCGGCGCCTTATTGAGACCTCCCGTGACAGGAAGGCTGGTGTCTATCTAGCACAGCGGATCAGCATTGCCATTCAACGTGGCAATGTCGCCAGCCTTCTTGGCACGTTCACTCAGGGCAGTGATCTGGCACAACTTTTCTACTTGTAAATAATAATGATAATGATAATAATGTAATTACATTAAAAAAAAAATATGTTGGTAGAAATATATGTAAAAGATTTTGCCACCTTTCCGACAGATGCAGTGAAAATGAAGTCTTCAAGACCTGCATGCAACATACTGTGATCAAACGCAGTGCATGCATAAATAAAACACCCTGTTTGCAAACGTGAATGTGACGTGACGTATTATGCAGCCTGGGTTGCAATTTGTGAGTGACACAAATACCTACACTGTGTCGATGAGGTCTGTATGAGTTCCTATCTCCTAACTTTTTTTGTGCTCATTGTTTCATTTATTCCATGTAAACGAGGAACGGAATGAGTTTTGGGCTGCGGATAATTGGTGGTTGACAATAAATGAGATTAATGATAAAAAATTAAAATGCGATTTTTACTCTTATTTAAATTAATAAGTACCAGAGCAACGGAAGTGTTAAAAGCAGTAAAAAGTTCATTAATAAGCTTCTTGAAAAACATTTTTGTTCGTCATTCTTAATTGTTTTAATTATTCAGACTTGAGGTCTTTATCTACGAAGGCATCAAAAGGCGCCGTTGTATTAGGTATTACAATAAATGCCTTATGTTGTCTTAAACTCCAAACTTGTAGCCGTGCAGCCTGTTTATAAACAACAACTTTGGGCAAAGAAGCTGACGGTTACCTATTTATGTAAGCTAACATTCGCCAAGTTTGATCACTTCGCGGCGCCTCGTCACTGATATTGCAAAGCCTCTTCAACTATAATTAATGTGTCAGTAATATTATGATCTATTATACTAACAGATGTTTAGTTATGGTACTATATAATAGGTACTCCATTTGCTACAGTGATATGATGGAGAAGTAGGAAAGATTGATGAGAGAAAGAAATTAACTTTGCCTTTGTTACTGGTTTGATTAACACCTTTTATTTCCGTGATACCGCATTGTGGGAACAAAAGATAAGGAGTTGGTATAATGTTACCTATCTACATAATAATTGATATCAAGATGTCAAATTTCCCTCGAGAGAATCACAATTTGAAAATGAACCTTTTTTGCTAGAAGCAGGTAAAGGCTTATAAAAAATATACTACAAGCACAGAGAAAATAAATTATATTATATTATCTGTGCTACAAGCAAGTTTTTCTAATATTGAAGTATAAAATAATACATAATGGGCATTGGGCATAATAAATATCAGAACGATGTAATAATATCCGCTACAAATTATGTCTAATGGATGGATAAGGTAAGCAGGTAATTTGCAAATCATTTTCGTAACTTTTACGTTGTGTTTCAATTATATAACAATATTTGTAAATATTGTATATTATAAAATAAACAATACCTGCTATAATATATATATATATCTAAATTAAAATTAACTACTATTCTAATTTTCAACAAATATCCTAACCCGTTCCTTTCACTATGAATATGTATACCTATGTAAGTATGTTGTTTAGGAGCAAATATTAGTGGAAACCTTTGTTTGTATTGGTGAACCTTCCTTTACGTAACATAATTACCAAATATTAATTTTAGTAATAAAAGGTAAAGCGAAATGCTGAACCACGCTTTCCATACGAATTATTACCAGTATCTGGCCTAATTACATAATTTAAATTCGATCTTGTAAATTTTAGGTAACGGTTGGTTGGTCAAACCAAAATTTCGCAAGATAACTTATGCCGGCCATAGAAGTTCAAGTAATTTGATCAAACAGGCTGATTCAGACAGTTTTATCAAATTGGCATGAAAGTCTGTGAGAAAATTTGATCATATTTAATGAGTTGTCAAATGGCATGAAGAAATAATTTTCATATTTCTTTTTGATCAAATAACTTTGAACATCTAACGGCTAGCATTAGGATAGGTAGGTACCTACATACTATGGCATATAACTATATTAAATCGTACGTTCGTAATATTTGTTATTATATGTAAGTATAATGCTTGGTAATGCAAGCAAGGACATTAATTCAGTATAACAAACGGGGCGTAAACAATCTCTTTGATTTATTCGGATTCGTTCGCAAATCGAACGAACGTAATAATGAATTTCTTTGTTCTACCTACTAAGACCCGTGTAAACCTATTATAGGGCCTGATAGTATCAAAAAGAATTGATTGAAACTATTATAATATTTCAGTAATGTTACGGAAATTGTATGGTAGGTAAAATAAAGGTGACCATGCCAATACTGCGGTTAGAAGTGGAGCGCCGCTGTTGTTTACTCAATGCAAAATTAGTTCTGCGGTATTATCTCTACAAAGTCGCAGTCTGGCTCTGTTTCTCCGCTTACCTACTTCTTCTAAACCACACAATGGATTTTGAATCATTTTTATACGTTTTACGCCTTCCTGCTTTTTGTATATACGAGTAAATAAATTGCACCCGTGCAAAGCCGGGACCGGTGTGCTGCCTTTAGTGCCGCCAGTGCGAAACTCAATTGTTCGATTTTCATTACTTCGTTTGCCTATCTATACTAATATTATAAAGAGGAAATATTTGATTGTTTGTTTGTTTGCATTGAATAGGCTCCGAAACTACTGAACCGATTTGAAAAATTCTCACTAATAGGAGACTACATTATCCCCGAAGGTTATAGGCTACTTTTTATCCCGGGAACGCGAGTGAAACCTTGGGAACAGCTAGTATTATAATATGTACTGCCAGTCAGTATACGATATTGCCATTGTTTGGTTTGATAGCTAAATTACATAAAAGTTTGGTCGTAATGCTTGAATTACGACCATATTTATACGTGAAGAATCAATTTCTTGGTATAGGTAAGTAAGTATATAACAATTTTAATATCTTAAATATTATTAAACTTTTTGTCATCAGTCCTGAAAGTAAAAGGCACGAAAAGAAGGTAGTATATAAATAAATAAATACATAAGATATAAATCCAGTTTATAATAGATACAGAATACAGATTTATCCATAGAACCTAACTAAGAAGCACGAAAAGGTCGTAAGATCTCTCACAAAGAACTGAATGGAAATAAAATAAAATCGTATCATATAGGTCGTTTAAATCGTATTATAGTAATTCTTCTTTACTTGTCGTTATATAACTAGGTGCTATAGTATGATATAGGACAGAAAGTACAGTAGTATCTGAATTAACGACAATTAATAATATCTTCAAACAGTACAGGCTAAACTTTTGTGTTTATAAAAAATAAATAAATATTATAAAAAGTAATCATTTTATGATATAGTTTTCATAAATTTTTAACTTTAGTGTAGCTAACTTCCTTTATCCGAGCAATTTAATATTTAGCAAGCCTATACAGACCGAACACGGACGAACCTAATCAATCTTGTTGATTGCATTCGCAAATGCAGTTTCCTTTACAGAGAGATAATAACATATTTTTTCCTGGACGCAAGCACATTGTACACGAAAAGTATACTTGACAGTTTTATATAAGTTATTCGTTGTAAAAAACATGGCGCCATCTTTACTTAAAGGGTGAACCTTCGGGTGGAGCGCGAAATTCAATTTTTATCACGTTTAGTAACATTTTCATGAAATAGTCGTATATGTTACTGATATACCTTGGAGGAATATGTTGATGATTTCTTTTGTTATTAATCAGTAAATATACTACCATTCTTCTCGCAAATAACATGTTGATAACTTACGACCTATAAAAGAGCTGCAATTTGCAAAAAACGTGATAAAATTTGAATTTCGCGCTCCAACCGACGCCTCCACCTTAATGAGTTATCTTGAGTTAGAATTCATGTGTTCACATTTGTCTGCATATTACGTAGGCACAAGACGGTCAGTACGTGGTCACATTTGAATCACATTTGTTGTCAACAGCGAAGCGTTGGCCCAACTCTCGAGCCTCAAGCCTCCATCCCAACCAGGGGTAGCCCTGACAAATGGCACCGATATAGCTGAGAGATTTTCTTTGATAACATAAATTGAAAGACGGACGAAGTCGACGTAGATAAATAAAATTGATTTCGACATATTTTCGCAACTTAGGTACGAGTATCTAACAATGTTTTATTTTGTTAACGTGTATTTTCTTGGGGAGGCGGGTACTCTTGTTTTTGGTATTGCCATTTGATAACATTTAATGTGTTTCTGAAAATCTTATTGTAAGAAACACATAGGTACATAATACATAGCATGTTATGTATCTAAATAAATATTTTGGTAGCTATGTAATTGCGAAACTCATATCTAGCCTACGCACAATGTATGTAATACACTATACAGTATACAATAACCACAAGAACATTGTATTGTTATTGTTCTATCTGCTTGAGAACTTGTATTATTTAATTGCTCGCATGAGTTTGTATCCCCATATGTTATGACAATTTCCAACATTTTATAGGTTATTTATATTATACCTATATTATCTAGATCCGTCACAAAGTCCCTGGGCAATAATTACGAAATCCGCACCAATGAGATCGCGAGCTCAACTAGTCATGAATCAAACACTATCACAATATGCATATATAACATTTGGATATTTTTCACTTTTATTACGACGCTTTTTATCAAACTAAGCTATTCACCTCAGTTTTACCCTAGTTTATTATTTAAATAAAAATAAATTAATTTTGACTCCAACTTTACGCACAAATAAGGCCCAAGATTTTTAAGAATCAGATCAACTTCCGAAGATTACCTCCTACATCCAAACAAATTATATAGTTTTAATAAGACATGCTCAAATTACAAAACCACATTCATATCAAAATTATTATAAAGCGTGTCAAATTCTTTCTTTACTACTTATGTAGCTTACGTAATAATAGTCTTAAAACTGTTCATTTGCTGTCTCATTTCGTTTATGGACAGATTTTAATAATTATTTTTGCGTTGGGTTCAGTACAGCTCCAAGGTGGTCCCATTTTAATACAGAAGTCATTGAAGGAGGTTTTACTCTTTTTGTTAAAGGTCGATTATTTTCACAATCTTCCTGAAGCATTTCTTCATGCAACCTTTTTTGGTGGTGAGCTAATTACGGGCTGTGATCGTTATGTACCTTTCTCCTCTAAGGTTTCTATATTTACTTACGTACCTTCCTTCTTGATTGTTGCTTTTATCTCCTACTATAAGGAAACAGTTATTTACCGTTGTTCCGGTAGGTATGCACCATACTTATACATACTTTTAGAACCACTGTTTTAATAAGCTTTATATCTACGTTCTTATGTAAGTTATCTCTTTAAAAAATTGCAAACCATTTTTGAAACCACTTGCATGAGCTGAAACTTGGAATATTTACGTAAGTTCGGAGTCAATACAATATTATGGTACCACCGAGCTAATCTAATGATGGAGCCGGGATCTAGTTGTTTGTTGATAAAGATAGTTTGTAAAAAAAAACATTGGAACGAAATGAAATGGATTCATCTCATCCCTCTATTTTAATATTATAAATGTGAACGTTTGATATTTGAATGTGGTTATGACTCAATTACGATGACTGAGCGGGTGCAGATGAAACTTAGTACATTAAATAGATCATACTTAAGATAATAGGATTTTTACCCAAGAAAAACTTAAGATCCCTCGGGATTTTTAAGCAAAACATTTTCTTTTAAGGTAATAATGTCACCTGTGCATTTGTTCAATAAAATAAACCATTGTTCAACTTTATAGAAAGGATAGCCGAAGGAAAACCAATCTTGGAATCAAGGCTCAATCCCCGTCGTCAAGTCAAAGTATCCATCAGAAGTTTAACCCCAAAAATAATTGTGAAAGGTAAGGCGGAGAGAGCCCGGAAATGACGTCATATGTACCTACCTTATTTTACGATAGACTTGATTTAACGTTGTCCTGTTCAATTATTGCCAAAGGTTATTTTTGCGTGGCTATCCGCAAAGATTAAAATATAAGTTAAGCTCCGGGGATTAATTTTCAAGTCAAATTAAAATTATTGGTCCCTCTAGTCCGATTACAACTCTTTTTATATACGAATATTTTCGGCTTTAATTTGGTAAAACAAAATCTTGTTTTTAATGGCTACCTACTACCATTTTATAATGACTTCTTAATCGAGAAATTCTGTTATAGGCACGTTTTTATTCCAAAACCTTTTATTGGATAAAAATTTAACTGAAGCAACCATTCTCCATTTTAATATAATTATGTACCTAATACCTTGATACATAAATGCTAGTTACCTTACCTAAGTAAGGTAACCTCGTCGTATTCAATATTTGATGAGAGTAGCAAGCAAGCTCAAATGTTACACAAGGAGCCACATTATAAAACAAATGCGCAACAGTTTTCATTTAAAATTCTCGCCCGTGCGTTGTTCTTTGGTAAGCATAGAGTTTGTAAGAAGAATGTGAATCTTTGTTATCGCTCGCTACACTTACACTGAAACACTTGGACACACGTGTTCCGCATTGTTAATGGCAAGAACAAGTAAATGGATCGCACAAGTGAGGCGCTTGATGGGAAGGCGACACACAGTTGGTAAGGCGAGACCGTGGGAGCATGCGGGCGCTCCACTACGTAAGTAGGTATCGGATTCAGATTGCAACGCACAGCTCTCTACCCCTCTACACTTGTTGTAGTATAAGTATCTGATCATAACAAGTTTGATGAGTTCTAATGATATTTCTGATGCATTTTGATCTGCTCTCTTTCAAATGTTTACTAATTTTGTTCTATATGTATTACTGTTCGGATGTTTAAGTTATGTTAAAATGAAGGCTCTGATAACCTTTGATAGAGTAATATGATAACAATATATGCAAGTATGTTGCTGTTGTCGGATGGTCGAACATGAAAATAAGGTCGCGGCGCGGCTTCACGGCACACGACATTTTACACCTACTCGTACCTAACACACAAAGCAAATCCAATTGAACGATTGATTTATTTGATAGAGTGACGTCACGTCACGCTATTGCGGTAGACCTATATGTTCACATACTCACACATTTAATAATAAATGTACAACCAACTTTATTAACATAGGTATTCATTCCTGCATACCTAAGTGATGATAAGTTAGAATAAATAACCGAATAAGTAGTTGTTATTATTATCGTTACCTGAAAACTCTCTAGACAAAAACGAAGTTTAGGTCCTACTTACATACAGATGCCTACGATATTGTGTAATAATAAGAACAAATAAAAATCTTTGGGTTATTGAAATGAAAGATAGCGTAATACGTGAACATTCAGTTATAACATAACAAAGAAACGTTTGTATATTGTGATAGTCACACACGCGACGCGAGCAGATGGTGTTATGTATGTTTCATGATATTCCAGTTTAAAAAATAAATTTTGATGTGAGAATGGAACTAATCAATTAAAACAAACTGGTCGTAATGTGTGCCAGCCAAGTAGGCAGCTCGCTGGGACTGCCTCTGTCGGCTGTTGGCGGATCCGCTGAGTAACGGTCGTAACAGTTTGCCAGACGTACTTACGCACAACGTTGGTTTGGAATGAAATAATTTCTTTAATTACTTGTTCTTGCCCGTATTTTCTACTTTTTAGACAGTTATTGTGGAATGAAATGCCCTGAAGCTAAGACGTACCCCAAATTTATCCTTCACGTCGACAAAAATACTTAGAATACTGTAAATGATTGATGCGACCACCCTAACCTACGTGTTATACTATAAGGTAACTTACCTAGCTGCCTGCCTACTTATATGTTAATCAGATTTTATAAGGAATACTTATACCTACTTGGTATTTAAACACAAATATTAACTAATTTGTATATAACATTTTTGTATAATTTTGAACGTATGGTGTATTTAAGAGAGATTTTTGTATAATGGAAAGCAAACAAAACCCGGCAAATATTTGTACAAAGCACATGTGCAAAGAATGTTTAATAATAAAATGATATGTAGATTATGAGTATGTAGGCCATCATAATCATAACAAAATTAAAGTTGACAAAAAATCTATTGCTCAGTTATATTATAGGTAGGTCGGTACCTATACTCTATAAATTCTTACATACCTACTAATATTACAATTGTAAAAGTTTGTTTGTTGGTTTGTCCCTCATTCCCACAGCAATGGAGTACCTAACGCAACGGATCAACGTGATTTTTAGCAAACTAACAAGATTTTATTTCTCTTGCGATAGGTCTGTTTTATTTTATTATATAATTATATTCTCTTGTTATTTAAATAAATCTGTAGATATAAACAAATACTAAATAAGATCCGTCGGTCTGTAAGTAACAATAAAGAGAAAAGAAGCGGTTTTGAGATGGCCATGAATTTAACATAACGTCATTTGCACAAGATTTGCAGTCTTTTGTTTTGTTGCCCATACTCGTATATGAGAGTCGCAAAGCACACCTTTATGTTCTAAACGAGAAAGGATATTTGACCTCTATATATTCTAAATTGTACGCAGTTCATTTACTTTCAAGTGAAGGTAGGTACAGGTCGGGCTTACACTACGCTATTTACTGTGTCTGTTAACAATTAATTATGGTGTAAGTGTTACGAGCCGTGTAGAGGTTGCCACGCCCAGGGAAGAATCCCAGGAACGCGAGTGAAGCCGGGGGAAAAGCTAGTATGAAATAAATGTCACGTTTTCATGATATAGTCGTATATCCCTCAAATATAGGTACAACAAATTAAAATAATGCCTGTATCGTGGGCATCAGAAAATTTGAACCATTGCCTCGATAAACATCTGGAGTGTATAAAGCGAAAAGAATTAAGTATTAATAGAATATGATATATAACGCAGATATACCTAATCTTATGAGTGTTTAGGGTTAAAAGGTTCTGCCAAGTAGCCAAATCCACGAAGACTTTCAAAGCGATGCAGTCGCGAAATTACTGCAATGCAGCAACGCCACACAACACGCTCCGAAAGACGTCGAGCCTGAATCAGACGCGCATTTACATCGTTATAGTAGCCATGCTGAAGATCAGCTATGCTATCCATTCTCCAGTTCACGCGCAAACGCGCCGCATACAGGCACAGATTAATTATATACAGTTTATTTATATAGGACTTCTCACGTGATAGGCTAAAAAACAATAGAGATAGAGTATAAGTATTACTTGTTACTGCATCGCTTCTGTCATTCATGTGGTCAGGTCACGAAACGCGCTGCTGAAAGTTATCATGCCCACATACATGCCTTTACTTTTACCATAACTTAGGAAAGTGCACCATTTACCCAGTCTTAGTTAACTTTCAAATAGTTCTTTACTAACTAAACAAAAAAAAAGTACGCTAAGCTAAACTAAAAGTACTTAGGTAACGTTATTTTACATGGAGGTAAACCTTTAACCAATCTACATCTATACTAATAATAAAGCTGAAAAGAGTTTGTTTGTTTGAACGCGCTAATCTCTGGAGTTACTGGTCCGATTTGAAAAAAACTTTCACTAATAGGAAGCTACATTATCCCCGAAGGTTATATGCTACTTTTTATCCCGGGAACGCGAGTGAAAACGCGGGGAACAGCTAATACATAATAAATACACTTAATTATGAATAATGACAGCAAATTCACTAGGTGTACGTACACAAATTAACGTCAACAAGGCAACGCAACGGTATCTTCGGAGTGGGTGGGGGATATATGGGAGACGCGTGGATCGATTATTGAACGTGAATCGATTGTGGTTATAAAACATAATTCAATTAAAATCAATTTAATTGATGTCTATAATCTTTATTAATGAAAATAGGGGTCAAAGGGTAAACAAAAAAATAATGTTTTTTATCGGGTTAACATTCTTGTGATGTTTGTTGATCCAATGTAATCAATTAAAAAGAAATATATTTTATACCTTTCTTTTCAAGCGTAAACGAATAAGTAAGGATGTTTGTTCCCAGAATAGGTCCTCATTAACATAAATAGAGATACCTACTTTAGCTTTTACCTTTATATCTACGCAGCTATATATATAAAGTCCAAGTTTAGGCGTTTGTTTTACTAGGTACTCGACAAGTTTTCGATTTTCATGTATAAACTCTCGCCGTTCGTAGATATACTTACATTGTATCGATGAGCTAGACATCTATAGGTACTATCTAGTTCTTAGATTCATTATTGATGTCAGCTATGCCCCAACTAGATTCCGCCAAACGTAGATAGACCTACTAATGAGATACTCCCACTTCGACTACAGAGATTTTTATAAAGTGGCTATCGATACCAACCGAAAGGTAATAAAGGGTATCACACTATACCTGACAACATACTAATGAAATGCGGTACCTCACAAATATTTTTCATGCAAACTATAATTTGCCAATATAACGCTGCCAGCTTGACGGAAAACTGGCCTAGAAGATATTATTTTAATGAAGATTGTAATTAATAAGTACCTACATATTAATAATAATAACTGACTGTTAAATTAATTACTTCCCCATAAAGTTCGAGTAAGCTTTGTACTCATATTTGTCAAATTCTATAAAAGAATTGATCCCACAAAAAAAAAACTTACATTGTTTGCAAAAGCGAAAAACGACGAGCCTTTTCCTTATTTTGTTTGATACCAACAAAATAACTTATATTTAACTTTATTATGATAAAAGAAGAAACTTGTGGATAACAAAATATATGTACATATTTACTATTGTTTCATAGCGACTATTGAGGAAAGGTACCTAATATTGCTTTAGATCAGCCTCAAAAAAGGGCCTACAGGCAGGCAGTAAAGGACCCAGAGAAAATTTAAATTGCCTTTTAATTTGAATAAATGTGTATATTATATAATATTATATTATTATTATCTTTTTTACTTCAATTTCTCCTACTAGTAGGGTATTTACATTTTATCGCGGGCTTATTATTATTATTATTAGTTTACCATTGATATGTTTAAGATAAGGCAAAGTAAAAAAAATGGGGGGTTTTAAAAATAAGTGATTTTCCAAGAGGGTAGGTACCTACTTAGATCGAATTGGTAGAGCCTCTACTTTAGAGCATAATTTTACATTTATTTATGATTGTGCGAGGTAAACTGAAATACCCTTGCAGTCCTCATTATCTTCACAAAATCACCATACAAATATTTAAGTGGGTCTAGAATCACAGAATAAGAAATAACTAATATTCTAGAACGCATATTCAAATTATTAGGCAAATCACCTTACTTTTATGTTATCTTTTGAACAGGGAAATTAAGTTTATTCCCGACTCTTTTAGCAAGACCAACCTTTGAAAAGTCATTTGAATAATAAACAACATAATTATTGATTCTTTTCATCTACGTGAAAATTATAAATAAAATGTGTTAACATTAAATCATTTTTAGGGTTCCGTACCATAAAAGGAAAAAGGGACTCTTATAAATAATAAAGATTTAATAAATTTACATTTGCAGTTCCTCAATTAGAGATTGACCTTCACTCTAAATTATCTCGAAACCCTCCATGCGTCAGAATCGTACTTGTCCGGATATTTGGTTGTATTTAAATTGCTATCGGGGTCTGTTCAAGCTTGCGCTCCCTACACTACAAACACGTTACGTCTACGCTACGAACGAGTAACGAATGCGGTAGACGTTATCGCGTATTTCCCATAGGGGAAAATAAAACCTCGGTAGGATGGCGCCGCGTGTGTGATTTTCTGGTATTTGTTCTCAGAAATTATAGTCTTACTCGCAGACTACAAGTTTAATTCTGGCCCCTAACTTTCACTTTACTTGTTGGTAGTTCTACGTTCCTACAACACGTTTGTTTTTAAGAATTGAGTTGAGACTCGACGTTGGTTGGCGTTATTTTCATTTTTAAATCTAGTAACATTTTAAAGTGACGTCATACTGCCTACCAGTTTCATTTCCTATACAAATGTTATTAACACAACTATTTGGGTACATTCTCACGTTTCAAATTTACTACGTATTTTGCGTACGAATATAATTTATCTGCATATTTGAATTGGCCTCAGGTAACCAGGTACACCTTACTTTCTTTGTTATGCTCGAGAGCGTAGTTAAGGGTCTTTTGTTGCCATGACTTAGGTACCTGCTCACAAATAAGGGCCCATACAAATGTAGGGTCGCTTTGTAAAGAAACCAAACATTATAAGATGAAACTATTAAATCTTAACTTGGCGTTTGTATAACGCACAATTTTCAACGAAATTCCTTTGCTCGTTTATTTTCACCCTTAAATAAATTTAAGTATTTCTACTAACAAACTTATATAATGCTGGGCTTCATCAGAATTCTTCGGTAAGATTTAGGATTTCAATTTAGTTTTTATAGCATATCTCTCATTGAGATTTCAACATAATTGGATCATGAAATGTTAAAATTTAATAGAGCTTCAAAAATATTTGCCTTGGATCATCTTCTAAAAGGTTGTTAATTAAATTGAGGTACATTTAAACAGATCTCATTAAAAAAAATAAGTAAATGGTAAAACCTCAATGGTTAAGTAATCTCCAGATGATTTGTTTAATTATACCTACCCATAAAGCAACACGGGTCGACAGGGGTCGAGTTGCTTTATGTAAATAACCTACCTAATATAATAATGTTGCAATTTTTTTTAAGACATAAATAAGCTCAACTCAATCAAAATTCCTGTACAATTTTCAATAATCTATATAACCTATATATACGTTATAGTTTGTATGGTTTGAAAAGTTGTGCTGAAACATATAACAGAAAAATATTGAGGTTAATTTTGGATGAGTATCCGAACCAGCTACAATGCAAACGGGAACCAAAAAAAACATAGTTCACCTGAAGCCTTTGGTGATCAATCGATAAACGATAGAAAACAATGATTATGATGATGGCACTGTATCATCAATCATCATCATCATCATATTAGCCGAAAGACGTCCACTGCTAGGCATAGGCCTTCCTCAAGGATCTCCACAATGGCTGGTCTTGCGCTACCCGCATCCAGTGGATTCCCGCGACCCTCACAAGATGCGTCTTCCGGTTCGGCACTATATGGTTGCACGTAACACGTAACCTTTTAGAATAATTTGTGTTTTGTTGCCAATTCGAAACCAACAACCTAAATCTATCCATTTTGCACTACACAGGATGCCGATTTAATTACCTTCACCACTACAACGTGTCGTATTATTGATTACGTATAACATATAATAAACAAGTAAACATAATAACATGTTATTTGAAATCCCGGGATAATAATATAAACTAAATTTTCACGAAATGCTCTGCACCACCACCATACATTGAAATTACACGGAATATATACTTTCTGAACAATAATAATTGTCGCTTTAGAGTAAATAAATAAAGGTCTCCAATTTCCACTTAACTTCTGCACTACTTCTGTCTTAGCATACAACATTATATGGTTATTTTGTTTTTTATAAATATGTGTGGTTAGTACCTATATCGTGGACTGATTCACTCTGCTGCTAGAAGTATGCAGGTAATTAAATCGGCATTTTATATACTGGACATTCACGGTGATAGAGTATCTACTACGCCAAGCACCACCTGTCGGTGTGTTCTGCGGCTGTGACACCAGTTACCTTCTTGACTTTAGAAATTGGCAACACAATGTGGCAATAATTGATATCCGTAGGCGACGGGTAGTTACCTACCTATCAAAATCAAAACTCATTTATTCAGTTTAGGCCCTAATAAGGCACTTATGAATGTCGACAGTTAAAATTTTTAGACTCTACTACTCTATTGAATGAACTACTTACCTCGTATATAAAAGAGGAAATATTCATACATGTATTTACTGAATAATGTGCTATTTTAATTAACTTTTCACGTTGGAATAAACGGTACCTACATGCAACGAAAATATTTGCTAAAACTCATTTATGTACGTTTAGTCACTAGAATAATGTAGTAAACTGTAGTAACTCTTTCATTTGTTAAATACAAATTATAACAAACAAAAATGTATTAGACATCATGTATGCTGTTAGTGCGTGAGATAGTCTATGGTAAAACAGATACAATACAGCTAAGTATGCGGCGCACACATGCACGCAAATTTTGCGTGTATTATGGCACGCGAGTCTTTCTTTGTTCCCTCTAAATGTGTCGTGTGTGGCAAGAACCGCATAAAATGTGACATTTTGTGTTCTTGTCACTGATACAGAATTAGGTAGGTGATGCAATTCAGATTCTCAATCAAATATTATGATATTATATCGGTAGGTTATATTCTAGTTTAAATCTAATCTAATATTATCGACAGCTTTAGAGCTATCGACTTGCCTTATAATAATCAGTTCTATTAATTGTCTACAGATAGATATATTTTGAGCTATTTAATATATAATGTTACTTAATTAATTTCCGCTGGTAAGTAATATCTACTTGTGAAAGTAAAGCGAATATCCGGAGTAGAAGTTTCATCATTAGTACATTAGTGGAGGAAAATTGAACTCGACCCCTAAATGTGGTATGTTGTACTATGTAGCTGATGACATAGGTACATACAGTTATGTATGTACTTTAAACTATACGAGAGCCCACTAACGGATCCAATTACCTAAAAGGTGTCTAGCCCTAACACTATCCCCGCATTTAACTCGATGGGTTACCTACTAAATGACATTCAATTAAGTCTAAAAAATTTACATTGTCTGATAAGACTTTTGGAATAAACCTAAATCAGGTCTCGTTCTGTAGGCAAATTACAATCATCGATCCTACAACGAATAATTATAAGGCCTAACGTTATTTCAAAACGGAAATGTTTCCAGTTTAAAATAGGTAGATGCTAAAGTGAAATTAAATCGTCATTGGCGTTGATCAGTTGAGCCGTGCCGTGTCTGCCGGCTGGGTTGCTGGTTGGCTGGGGTGCGATATATGCGTCAGTTTTTTGCACCCATCCGAGTGGCGACATGTGTGCGGAACGAAGGGCGCTCGGCTTGTAGCTTGTACTCGTAAAAAGCAAACATGTGGTGCGTTCTCGTCGCGGCCGCGGCGGGCGGCGCGTCCCGTCCTACACTACACATCCGGGACAAAGGCTCGCCACCGCCCCCTCACCCCTCCCATCCTCATAAAGTAGCTCCTCGCTACAACTTTAAAATTAAAAACTCGTGAATATAAAAAGGATCCGTGACAAAGTTGTCACTTGTATACTACAATTTATCCCAATTTGCTCACTTTTACAGCAAACTGTATTTTTTATACCAGCGCTCTTGAGTCGAAAAAAATGTAATAGCAGAACTGTGTTTCTCGTAAATAAACAAAAAGGCGAATAATGAAAGGAACTGGAGACAGGATGACTGATGAATATTTATAATATTCCAAGCTTAGCTATCAGTGTCTTTCGCCCGGATGATGTTTATAGCTCGTTTTGACTTATTCAAACGAAAAGCTAGTTTCAGAGAAATTTATGAATCGAGTTGAGAGAAAAACATCGAATACATACATATATAATAATGGATGATAGGTAGGTAGTACCTACAATACTTAAAGAACAATATCTGCACGAAAAGAATAGACTGCGGTAAAATAAACATATTAGGTAACACGCTTCACTATTTTACTTTCGCAAGGCAATAAAATGAAGAAAAATATCGTCTATAAACTTGACGTAGTAGTTTGACGGATTTTCTTTTTATTTTATTGCGAGATACTAAAGGAAAGATTTTGTAGACTATTCCCATGTGCTTAAGAAAGACATTAGCGTTATTATAAGCTAACATTGACTTTTGACGTTGGTACTTGGTTGTTATTAGACACACTTTTACCCCAGGTGAGTGCCAGGTTTAATTGGGGCTTTAGTTATGCAAGTGGCTCTAATACTTGCAATAAAATTAAACCTAGGACTCACCTGGGCTAACGGTAGGGAGCAACGTCCGTGTAAAAACGATTTTCAATTACTTTGAAACTTTAGAAGAAGAAGAAAGAATACTATGTACATTTATATTTTCTTCTTCAATCCAAGAAACAATCGGTATACAAATAAGAATATATTTTGTAGTTAAATTATTTTCTGACGAATCTTGAAGGAAACAAAATCCTACATCAAAAGCAACAGAACAATGTTTTATCCCATGTCAAACGAAATACGGGCTTATGTGTTTATATTTTGTACCTGTAATACTTGAAGTGAAGTATCTATATGTATACGAATGTTAAATAGACTTCAAACATAAGTACCTATTTGTACCATATTACTTCATAAATCTTTCTTCTTTCTGAAGCTATTCAGATATTTGTGTCTGGTAGTCATCACCTCATGTTACTGAGCTTTGATGATGCAAGGCACAAAGGGGATAATACTTAATAGGTATATTATAGCAACGTTCGTTGTTGTATTCTTTCAAGTTATAACTAGGTAGCTAGTATACTAGCAAAAAAAACACCTTCAAGAACACAAAATAACTTGAATGTAGGAAACCTAATCTGACAGCTTTGAAATATCGAAGGTAGGTAACAAGCAAGAGTTAGGTATAGGTAGGTACCTATAACTGGTTTACAAAGATCAAAAAACAAAAAAAAGCTTTTATTTGAATTAATATAATAAAATGATCGCCATTAACGACCACAGTCATTACTTTAAGTGGATAGATTATTTTGCTGCTGTAGATAATCAAGTAATGAAGTGATTTTACTAGAATTCTTTTTCTTGAATTTCTTGAAAAATTAAATCGCGGATAATAACATTCCACTGAAAAAAGATTTTATAAAATAGAATAAAAATAAGTTATTTACTTAAGTGTACCAAGCAAATTTGAGATCAATTGAACTACGGGAAGTGGGTTAAAATTGACTTGCAAGTTTTGACCTAAGAAGTTACTGTGTTCTAACAATGTGAAGTTAAATAAAAGCTTGTAAAAATCACCTGTAATATTTACATTAACTTTCAAGCAAATGATAAATAGAAGAAATAGGCTTCTTTGACAATTTTGAGTATTCCAAATACCATGGAAAGGATAGAAGGATAAATCCAGTAACATTTACACAGAATGTATTGAAACCGTATGCGTATTATATGGCTGAACCATGTCGCAAAAAAATAAAAAAGCTTTGTCCAGTTAGTTTTGTAAGGTACCTTCTAGAGAATGTACATAATGCATTGGCTGTGGCCTCCAGGTAAAGCGATCACGTTTCGTTGCGGCTGCGCCGGCGACGACGTACAGATATAGGAGCTAGTGCTGCCAGCTTTCGGAATCTACCAAATTTTATGCCCTGGTACCAAATTTTGATTTCATAATATTGAGAACACAGTGGTTCCAATTCTGTTGTTTACTACAAACTAAACTATTATAAGGCACGTCACCCCTTTTTCTAATTAACTTTATTGAAAAAAGATATTTAATGCTGTCAAATTAGTCCACTATCTTACGGGTAAATAATCGTGACGTTGAAACAAGCAGACATAATGAGATTAAAAATGGCAAAAAAAAACTTTGTATTATTTATGGTTTTATGATATAATACTACTTAGTCTGATCGTTTCTAAAAATACATTCGCTACTGTGTAAGCCCTACAGAACATAGTCGCACTCATTCGGAAAGACACAAGAATATTTTATAGGTAAGTTATGTCTAAAAGTTCGTGTAATTAATAAGGGCCATCGTGGAGATCTTTGGGGGAGGCCTTTGTCCAGCAGTGGTCTTTCGGCTGACATGATGATCATAAACAAAACAGTAAATAAACAATAGTAAAAAATAATCCTTCTTTTTCAGATTACCTAATAGATAAATTTATAAAAAATTTATCACTTTCACTTTTACATACTTCTACAAACATTCATAAATTAAATATATACCTATACTTACATAAACTATTAAGAAAAAAAATTCTGTCCAGATTTGTTTACCGGAACTGGAGCCAAAAAACGTGTAAATGGGCATAAAGGTGTATCTAAAGTTGGCAACATCGACTGGCTTGCACACAGATACGACGTTGCATATCAATGTTTGCGTATGAGAGAGACGGAAAATATACAGTGAAGAGTGAGATAGACAAGACCGGCTGGGCAGGTAAGAAACGCGGTTGCGGGCGCGCGGCGCGGCGGGACGGGAGCGGTGACAGCAGAGTGCGTGCACCAAAATCACGAAGCCAGATGCAACAGCAGGCGGTTTATTATTCTATACACTTACCTGTATAGGTAGATATCAATTTAACCAAAGAATATCTAATCTTATATCCTGGTTATCTAGTTATTATTTCCAATGCAAAGAAAAAAGTTTCAATAAATCTCACAAAAATGGAAACTCCAAAAAAATTGCACTAAACACGAATTATTCTGTAAAAAGAAGGGCTATAACAATATTTCATAATAAGTAAGAGCAAAAGATAACAGGATTATTTGACTACATTCCACATATTTTTATGAGATTCGCACCCAGTATGATGGATGTTTCCTGATGTTTTTTAAAACCTTCGTTGGCTTCGTCTTGCTCAACAACTTTTATTTTAAGGCAACTTTTATAAGAAATCGTAAAATTATTTTTGAACAGGCAAGGTTGTTAAATTATGTAACCAAACCCTATCATTTGATGTAGTGTAAATAAAAACTTATAAGTCTTCAAGTATACGTATATCAAGAAAAGATTCACCATGTTTTAATACTAAAAGTTAAAACCCTAGATTGACCAAACAATATTCAACGATCAATCTTACCCACAACATTTAAAAGTTCTACAGTTTTTTTAAAATATGTATTTTATATGTACCTCCTAGTTAAAAAAAAACCTAGCAAGCTGCTACACTAAACCACAACGAAAGTGCTTTTTTTTTCAATTTGTAATTGTTAAATTTATAATAATAAACACTTATACATTTTTTTATACAATACTAAGGCAGCAAACAAGCTTACGGCCCACCTGATGGTAAGTAGTTACCGTAGCCTATAGACACTTGCATTCATAATCGCGAAGTATAAATCCCTCGCTCCCCTCTAAATCCCACCCGCAGGCGCCTAAGCTTTGAATACTTGGTGACCAAAGCGATTCCATTGTATACCGACAGACGAGTTAGGTTTATGGTAGAGTTTACTATTCTGCTGCTAACGCTATATTGTTGTAGAGAAAATCACGAGAGGTACGAGTTATGTAGAGCAGTATTTTTCTTTGTGGTAAATGGACACTACATTAAGTTAATATAATTGTGTTATCCTATGTACAGCGACAGTAGAAAATTAAATTTGGTGAACAGAGAGCTCTTCTTTGTAACCCTGACCAGTAAATATACATGTACCTGCTAGGAAAATCAATTAGTGACCGCAATACGGTAAAATGTTTGTTCATTCCTATGAAATTGAAATCATCATCAAGAATGCATTAAATATTATTTATTAGAATGACTAAATTGGTATTCAGTCATTCGATTAAATATTCAATATATCAAATTATAAAGAAGTAGCTACTTTTAACTCTACAACTCTATTACGCGACTGTAATTTTAGGAAATTGTGTAATTAAAATATTCCATTGCATTACGGTTAATATTCCACTTAGCTCAGATTTATTAAAGTTTTAATCAAAAAGCGTGGTTGTCGGTAAAGGAAGAAAAGCGGAGGAATTGAATTGGTCGGCACAGCAACGCGTTGGTACTTGCAGGGGGAGGTTAACCTCCCTTATTTGTTGCTTACCATGGTTTTTCATTATCCTCATTTCAAACTCGAAACTTGGCAAACGAACTTTCCCTACTATCCATTAAACGTGTGCTACTTGCTTCATCTGTATTTCCATGAACACGTCTTATGAATTTATTACGACTTTGGGTTTCTTATAAAGTTTTTACGTCGAGAATTGTTGGTAGGGGTGGCATTAATGAGTGGAGCTCTACATTTTAACGCCCGGCATAGCCTTGTGTAATATTTAGTTTCCCAGTTGACAAATTTCCTCGTTGGCGGTTTCATTCCACTTCACATAATAAATTAATTACGGCGTTACTTTCATACTTTATATATTTTTTAATCTTCACGAAGCGTATTGTTGAGTTTATTTAGGTACCTACCTATACTGGGTGTAAGTGACATCATAACGTAAATAACTGAAACCATGGATACAGTGTCAGTCTTTTCAAGATTTAAATCTTCGTTTGTTTTTTTTTTAAGTTAGTTAAAAGAACAAAGTCGTATTATTTTATATAACTACGAGTCATTTTAACGCCAATGTGTCCAATATCGTATAGAATATATAGTTACAGTTTTCATTATGATGTTAATTACACGCAGAATAGTTAACATTCCAATATACCTACAGAATACTTATATCATACGCAGAATATTACGATAACAGGAACTTTAATATTATTGTGGAAAAGCTAAAGGTACCTAACTACTAGTAAATGTGATGTGTGTGTTATATTTTTCAACCAGAAATATGAAGAAAGTACACAAGTGTCGATATTGTTAAAAGAACACCCAGGCTCCGGTGTTACGGTAACCGCTTACTATCAGGCGGGCTGTAGGCTTGTTTGCCGACTATGTTGTTTCAACAAGAATTTCCACGAACATAGTACATCTAGTAGATATATGATTATATTATAACAATTGAAAAACCTAATCTATAATTTCCATGACGACGCAGGGTTACTGTTAGAAATGTATATGAGAAATAAGCAGTCTCTTACTTTTTTCTGTTATGTAGGTATATTATTTTTTACTTGTGTATGTAAGTACACACGGCCACAGATCAAGCTACACACTGCGGCACCTTATGCGGTTGTAATAGGCGCTAATTTGCAACAAAAATGTATACATAAATAGATAAATAAAAACAACGCGACGCTTTCAAATACCTTATACTCGTAATATATTTTTAGCAGTAACCTTTAGATATAAGTGTTTCTCGGTTTGCAGTGCTTGCTACAAACACGTCTCGGCTATCGTACTGGGTCTCATGTAACGTACTGAATGCGTAATGTACTGTCTGCGTGACGTAGTTCCGACGGACGCATGAGAACGTGGCATCAAACAATTTATACACCTAATACAACCTCCATTTGGGACGGTCAAAGTTTTTAATGCCACCAGAACACTTTACGAGCTTCTCGCTTTTGCCTTTTAGTTTCGAGGTAAATTAAGAGGATCATATTCTACAGTTTACTAAAGCTTATGTGACTACATAGGACGCATTAACTACGTATTAAGGGCTATTAATTATTAAATCGGAAGATATTTTTTATCCGAAGTAATTATCAAATTACTGGAAAACTTTGCCTGTAGGTACATATAAATAGAAAGCTCGTCACTTTTCCCTCGTCAAATTTTGTATGAATGTTTGAATTTGGACACTTCTTCAAAGTCGTCCCTTTGTAAACTTCCAATTTGCACAAAGAAATACCGACGACTAAAAACAAGCGTTTATTATAAGTAGCAATTATTTAATTGAAATTGGAATTCGAAGCTTCTAACTCGAGATGTAGACGTTGCTACATGGAGACGGAAGAACGAAAAGATTGAAGATGTTTACTCTCAAAGGCGTCAAAAGAGATCATCAAAATGTAATTTAGAACGATCCCTATCAAGTCATCCCTATAAAGATACTACTTATATTGGATTTTGATGAAATAGGCGAAAAATGTATCCAATATACACTCGATAAGGCAAATTGTAGAAGTACATCATTATTATGAACATGCCTTAAGACAAGATAACAGATGAACTTAACTGCAACGCTATCTAATGACGCTCATTGACCTTATTCTGGTAAAAAAAAAGAAATAAAGTATAATGGGAAAATGCTATGCGAACGGGATAGTGGGAACTGTGAGATAAGACACAAACATGTATTGTATCGTGTTGAATACAAGCGTGCAAATAACCGCCACACCATTGTCTTGCGCTCCGTCACTTCGCAACGTTTCTGAACCTAACTACTCGTAATTTAACCATATTAATATTCTGTCCGTTGCGTTTTCTGCTTCAGAATAGGGGCCAGGTGCGGTGGTGTCTGTTTGTCTTGATATATTACAATTTGAAACTGATCACTATTATATTATACTTACCGAAGATATACAAATCATTAATTATGTTGTCTTTTGGATTTAGGTATCGATCAATTTTACTTCGGGAAAAGTATGTAGAGTTTATTTTGGATTGATTTGATGTACGTGTTAGTCAATATGTGTCAGATGTTAATAAAACAAGCTAGAATACCTAGTTATTTGACGGTGCAACTTGAGAAACCATATTTACGACCATTTGCATCTGATAGAACGCACAGTGAAAATATTACGCATTTCTCAAACGGGTATAAATTAAAATTGTTATTGTCTTTGTAACATGAAATTTATAAAATTAATAACTGGTTCTCAGTTCATTTCCGGTAACCTAAGCAATATCCACATAAAATACAATTAGTCTATCATCTCCCCATAAAATATTTTTCAGATTCTATTTATAGTAAGTATTTGTGAACAAAATTTTGGTGAATTTACTCAACAGGTAATGAAATGCTTGAGTAATCGATTTTATAATAGCAGTTTGTTTCATGTCTTGCAACTATTAGAGAATAAGTTACCGTGCATCATGAAATAGTAGAAGCATAAGCATACAAACGAATTCGTGGCACACGCCGAATTGCCAGAAAACATCTATCGTAAATCCTGACCCTTTAAAAATATTGTTCATTTACAAACTTCAGTGAAGTGAAGCCACGATAACTCCTGTATTGTTAACAACAACTAAGTAAAAACTGGATACTTTAAACAAATTTTGTACAACGTTTCAGGAGTACCTACCCACAAAGTTAACGTTTTAGCTTCTTTATGGCTCGTATAAATTAGGTATACTTATTTAAATAATTTTGTTGTGAAGGCTTATATTATATTTGAATAAGTGAAAACATACCGAGGAGTATGCGGGTATAGAATAATTAAGTACTCTAGACTGATTGCTTAGAGTCTAAAAGAAGCAACATCTTATTCAGAGGAATAAACTTTATCGTATTTCTCTATCCCACATAAAGATACATGAGCGTGAAAATGTTAGGACTTACAATCCGTACGCTACTTTTTTAACCAAGACCCAGAGGAATTACTATACGAAGGTGAGTTCTCCACTATGTTTCACAGTGAACGCATGGATTTATTTAGCATATTGCGTGCATTGAATACGTTCCCCAGAAGCGACGACGACGTTCGCATTCCGAGCTGCGATGTGAAGACATTGGCATTTATTGTCTATCAAGTTCACGTGTACAGACATTTCATATGCTTCATTGAAAGAATTGGACGCGCATATATAATTGCTTAACTTGAGTGAGCTAGCTTCGAGCCTCTGAGACTCACGGCCATTAAGGCGCACATCTTTATTTAATGGCCTAAAAAGAGGAATGACACCTTTGTGTTCAGTTATTAAGGCTGTGTCAGCTCTTATTGTTGCTTTCGTTCGCTCGTCGCTCTAGCCTGTCGCATACTACACTGTGTTATAATTTAATCATAGAGCTACTACTAAATTATATCGACAAAACCTTTGGTCAATCGCGGACGTGGTCTACCACGTAGCGGAACAATTGAGCGAAATCATAAATATGCAATTTGTTTAGAGTGGTTTACGCTGTATCAATAAATTATTATTTGTATTTGAGAATGTTATTATTCCATCGAGTTTAGTCCAAACACAAAATGATTGGGTGATTGAGCAAAATATACTAATGTGTTATTTGCTGCATTTCTCAAACAAAGAGTGTTATATAAAGAAGATGTAGGTACGGCTGTACGTGTATATTTATATCCATAGATCCTGAACAGTGCTTTCGATCGTTTCTAGAGTTGCTGAAATCAAAGATCCCCAAACATTTCTGATTAAATTAACTCCTTCACATTGTATTGAATTACTATAATTCAATGCTCCTTAATTTTTTTGAAACGTTCACTAAGCGATTTCCCTAGTAATCAATCTTAGCTGAGTATAATTAAAGGATTCTCAATAGTAATATATTTAATATAATAGCTAATAATTCCTCATTAACATAGGTGAGTAGATGCCTAAGGTAGCAAATGCGTTAATTTGATAATTAATTAATCAAATAATGACGTATGTTTGTAGTCTTAGAGCTTATTGATATGTTCAACATTGCAAACATACACAGGATATTAATTTTCTATTTGATTACTTGATAATCCTACTATATAGCTGGTGGCGTATATATTTGTTTTATATGTTCGGTCTGTGTTCATCCACAATCTTACCATGATAATGATGAAGGTGGCAAAGTCATAAAGTCTTGAAAGAAACTGAATCACTTAATAGTTCTTAATAATAGGCTATCAAATTGCTGAGAGTAAAAATAAATGGGCATTATTTGAAATAAACTCGGCATTTTATGATAGCAATTGGGTTATACATAATAAATATACCTAATGGTCTGAAGGAATTATTTAATTATTCTATAACGGTGTGGATGATAACTCAGACCTAGCTGTTATCTAAAATTATCTTTTTATGATTTTCGGGCGATCAAATGAAAGTGCTCGTTGGGGAATTATGGAAATCTATCGACCCATTAGCGGTTATTAATTATACACCTAGCCTATTCACAATTATGTAGAAACTGGTTATTAGAGCAGTCTCTCATTTAATCTTTTCTTACAATTACTCAAAGTTAGTAGGTAAAGTAAGTACCTAATAAGTTCTACATCTATATGGTACCTAACATACGTCAAAAAATAATTTCCGCTTTAGCTAGTAACCGTATTTATTTTACACACACACATTATTTTAAAAATAAAAGTACAATTTTACCAAAGAGAAATAGCTCTCAGGAGAAATATTCACTTTGAAAATCGAATCAACTTTGAATCGGTATGGTAAAAGAAAATAAGATGATTTATCGATAGAACAGCAATACGGACGGATACCGATAATGTAATTATATGTACCTACGTATGATGAGAGTGAATTTAGATTTATGTTTGGAATCGGCACAATTGCTTTTTTATTTATTAGTCATGGCATAGAGACTGCAAACGTAGTAAATAAATAAACGGATATTTGTTACCACATATCTTTTTTATGAGTTATAAACTGATACAGCTGAAGATTTTATTACAATATTGGTAATATGTCAGTTAACTTTCCACTTTCTTGACCCCCAATTCTTGCATTATCGACAAAAGTCAAAGACGTAAATATTGGGGTTATAGAGCAGGTATTACAAAACAAATATTTAATGACTATTTATTATGTACCGCTTCAGAGCTTCACCCACGTCCTCGAGGATCTTATATCTTCCCGAGATTTTTGTTATTCCATGATATTATGATCTATCTAGATGCCGAGTACCAATCGAGATTAGGTCACACACATCACATCTAAACATCTAAAATATCACATTTATAAGTTACTAGCTGTACCCTCGAAGTTTCAATGGCGTTCCAGAGATCAAAAGTATCTTCTCCATATCGTAGGCGTGTCAAATTTCATCACGGTCGGTTCAGCGGTTGAAGCGTGAAAAGGTAACAGAGTTACTTTCAAATTTGTAATATTAGATAAGATAGTATATTAGAGTAATTATAAACGTAAAAAAAAATATCGTTTCATCGCGTAGGTACACAATTTTATGAGGAGTAACCTACCTTAACTAGGTTCATAATTTTTGTGTGACTTAGATGAATACAAAAAATTGTTTCGTCAATATAAATTGTTCACATAAGTAATAAATCATACGAATACAATATGATATGGCCCATTTCGTGAGGGCGTGACATGAGTAGCGCTTCTGAAAAATTTACACGCAAGCGCACTCAAATATGTAGGTTTAAATTAATAGTATTTTAATTATGGTACATATACACACGCAATATGAAACATTGCAGAAACAATAAAAGGCCTACAAGTATTATAGGTACAATGAGAAAAATAGAACTAAATATACTATTCACATAAAAAAAGTCGAAAGTCGACATCCAATCCGACAATTTTATTATAAATTGCTGTATTTCAACCACTTTAGTCTCAGTAATAAAAACAACTTTTTATTTTTATGTCGGAAGGTTGAGGCAGGCAGGCGGTCCACCTGATGGTAAGTGGTTACCGTCACCTATCGTCATTTGTGTTGCCGACTTGTTACAATGCCGATTCGAGAAGGCAACTGCCTCTCAAATGCAATTGCCCGAACACACCGGTAGGTGCTTGGCGACAGATTTTCAACTTGAGGGTGGTAGCCAGCCAGACGGGTACTACAAACTAACTAGGTTTCCTCACGATATTTTCCTTTACCGAAAGCTAAAGCTCATTTTAGGATTACCCACAACCTTCATCGCGGCACCTGACGTCACTACCATTGAGCTTATCATATGGCCTTTATAGTTTGGGCTGCTATGTCATCCATCGGTTTCTCCTTTTATCTAGGCTTGACCAATTTGAATCTTTTATTGTTTGTTCTTTCTAATATAAGAATGGATTGAAAAAAAAATTGGGAAACCCCAAAAAACAATAAAAAACTGGTAATTTTGTATAGAAATCGCAACTTTATGCTTTCACCTCGGGAACGCAGATGAAACCGCGAGTGACAGCTAGTACCTAGGTATACCTATATGTATATATCAGATACAATAATTGATGATGACACGGCACTGAGGAAACGAATACTATACATTTCTGCGCCTGCCTTTTAATGAGAATACCAGCTCAGCATAAAACGTAAGGGGAAACAAAATTGAACCGTCACGGTCACCCTTCTAAATTCTAATGGTAGCTACCATTGCTGTTATGTTGCTTTCGAGATCAGTGGTCCCCACAAGCCGCCACCTTGTTGTAAATCATTCAGGAAATATTAGATGTAATTAATATTCATACACATACAAATTAGCGCACCGCTTCGAGACGACGACATTGCGGATTTAATAACATATTACACTCTCGTCTAAACGAACAGCACCTGTGTACTCTTCATGAGACAATAGTCATTAATATGATTAAAAATTGATTAATTTTGATTTAATTATTTCATATATTTATTTATAGTTACAATACTAATCTAATCTAATGAATAAAATATATAATCTTGTTCAAATTAATTGTTGTATTTCAAAGTGTCAAATAGATCTCTTATTAAACTCATAAACTTAAAATTTTATAAAATGTTAAAAACACTCGTCTCTATATCTACATGAGCCATTGACACAGGGAGAGTCAGATAACAATGACTGTAGTCAAATAAAGGGAAGAATTTAATGCATTGAACTCTTGATCCCAATATCTAATGTCTTGTCATATTACTGGTAAGACTCGAGCCGTTACTAAATGAACCTGAAGCGTATCAAATTTTCAATAAGTTGGTACCTACATTTAATTCAACACGCATCACATTTCTTGAAAATGGATAAGGAAAATATCAAAAAATTCTCATGTGTTTTCATTAAAGCGCTTGGTTTGATGTCTTTATAAAGTAGTTCTACAAAGAGAAAAAGCATACCTATGCTTTCTTTATTATGTAATGTCACTCCAAACATTCCCTGATCTAGCAAAAAATAATTTCTTTTGGTAAAAAATAACTTAAATATGCTAGAAATAAAATAATATAATTTGCTTGAATATTAGTTACTCAATCTCGCCCTGGTACTAAGTACCTGAATTTGAAATAATTTACTAAATAGGTAGATTATACTATAGAATACTTTTTGTTGTTTTTTTTTATACTATTAAGGTAGCAAGCAAGCATACGGCCCAACTGATGGTAAGTGGTTACCGTCAGTTGGGCCGTATGCTTGCTTACCTATCGCCATTTGCGATACCAGAGATATTGCCAATGTAAGAGAAAATGATGTAAGTGCCGAGAATTGGGACAATTCCACGAAGTGTGCTCCTGTTTTTTGTAACATATTGACGGCTTATATTCCATAAAACTGTCAAAACGTACCTACATATTATGAATGAATATCATATAGAACACGCCTCTGATGGCAGACTGAAGCCAATACCAAGTAAAATATTGGAACAATACAAAGAAGAAACCAAAATTAAAGAAGTATATTATTTATTACATAACATAACGAGTCTTGTACCGCCGACGGGTGAATCTAATGGGCAATGGACTTATTTCTTTGATACAAATTGGTATTGAGACAACAGAAAATATAATTAGCCATTTCCCAGTCCTAGGCAAGTATAAAGCTAAAGTTTGTATAATCACGTATTCTAAACAAAACAGAATTAGTAATTTAATTTTAAATGATTTCATGGATAATGAAAACGTATATTCATTCGGTTTATAACCTACAAACGTTTATTCTGCTGTTACATATCCGAGTCAGTAAAATAAACGAAAATTAAGCTGTGGTAATAAATATTTATATGAGTTCGTCATAACAAAACAAGTATTCCGTCACCTTAGTATTATTGACTTTCAGAATACAACGCATCATAAAATTTCATATATGTAACTGAAATATTTTACTTGAATTTCATGCTTCAATTTTAACGATTTCACTTTGTGTTTCGAAAATAGATACCTACAACTAGCAATCTAATATCAAGCCTCATATCAGACTGAATTTGTTAATAGGTATATAGAAATGGTAAAATACATATATAGAAATTACAGTTCAGGAGTTACAATTACAATTGAGGATAGATTTGTCACCTATAGGTTAGAAGTTCAGTTTTATTGCTTAGCCAGCGGTCTCTCATAACAAAAAAAAATTAAAGAATTTCGGATATTACAAGAAATAAATTTATGAGTTTATTTTAGGTTTTGTAAACAGTTTGATTTTGAGAAGGTATAGTTACTACCCTTTTGGTCTACTGTAGGTCAAAATGGTTTTGAAGTATGATAATATTTTCGTATACTAAAGTCAGGTCATGAAAATATTTCAGAGAAGTAAACACCAGAAAAAAAATATTTTTGTATCATGGAAATCTAGAAGCTGAAAGAAAATAAAGGATTCGAAATACTTAAATAAATGCGTATAAGGAACTTGCACATTGACACTGAAATACCTACGCACCAACTACAAGGGCAATGTAGGAAAGTGTCGGCAACTGTGTGACAGGTACAAATGATTAACGGCGCTCTGATAAACGACCAAACAGATCTACACATATTTAGCTACCTGCCTTATAAATACATAGTAAAGAAAAGTATCATACATATGTAGTAGGTATATTGAACGAAAAAATATGTATGCAGAAACAAAAAAGCGAATTATTTCTAACGGATATTATTACATGATGTAGTTTCGTTAATTATTGAATTTCACATTTCCTGAAAATTATAACAATATTTCAATAAAACAACACGTAAGTTCATGTCATGTAATTTGACTGACACACAGAATAAAAAAAAAAGTATTTAATGTAACGGACACAAAACTGAAACAACAATTCGTGGTTTTGGTACTCGTTCACTGAAACAGACCAATAGCTACTTTATAGAATGCCTTACGCAATCAAAACGGTGTGTGTAAATGTAATATATGTCAGCTACGTAGCAATTGTTTCACGCATGGAGAGTGACATGATGAGGGTCATTCAGTGGCGATGCCGAATGAGGAGGACTCCAGACAATCGGGTCTCATGCAAGCGGAAGCCCTCGTTCGCCTGCGAGCCGACAATAAAAGTAAACGAGCCCCTTGTGAACCCAAGCACAACGACCATCTTACCGACCGTTGGGAATCAAACCTAATGGATGAAAAAATCATACACTTATTACGATTAATTGGTTCATAGAAAATTGTAACTCGTTAAATTTATGTCGGTACTTTTTTCTCATCGTGCCGGTCTTATTCTAAATAGTCGGTTACTACCATCGACATTCGTTGCGGTTATCCGATCGACTATTAAGCTGCGATCGATTTATTCGTTTCCACTCGATCGATATAGAATGCTATCCACGTGGTCTACTAGAGGAATTGACGATACCCCTAATAAAACATTTGATAGCCGAAGGAATAATAGGAATATTCAAGAAACAACTCAGGAATCTTTTTATTATTCATACTGATTCAGTAAATAAAGGTTCTATTCTAATATGTTTTAAAATTTATTAGTAGGTGCGCTTTGAGAAATAACAACGTTTCCATGTTTATTTTTTTAAATTGGCCGTGCAGGAGTATTTCTAATTTCTTTGAAAGTCTGATTTCGCAGACAGTTTTATTGAATTATTATAGGAAAGGTGAGAATCCTTCCGAACTTTCAGGAAATTATTATCTAGGAACATGTGGTAATTTTAGAAACTAGATAAACTTATTAGGTAGTTACGTTGAAAATGCGTTTATTACATTAAATATTTGTTATAAATATCTTTAAACTCCAAAGTCTTTGTTATCTTCAGTTTAATATATTACTTGAATATCCTCAGTAATCATCCGTGTCGTGGCAGCGTTATTCAAATATCTCAAACAATTGCCGGACAAAGTATAATGTGGGTACTAAGTTACTTACGTACAGGACACCCTCGCTTTGAAGCAAGAGCACTGCACTTATTTAAACAATCCACGTTTCTGTTTATAAATCTTTTATAAATACAAGCTACATTAACAGAGTCCCTTTCTAGTTCAGTTTTTTAAGAACACTGAAGTAGCTTATATTGCAGCAGTTATAAAATGACACGGCTGCATTAGGGTAACTTTAACTAATATTGGCCACAATTTGATTATTTCGCATAAATAATTTATTATATCAAGCATAAATTAATTATTTTGTGTTCTTAATATGAATTGAGTTATGACTTGTAACGTTTTATTTAAAACGGTGATTATCTTCACGCCGGAGCTCGGAATATTGGAACTTAACAATATTTAGCCACTACATTATTATAACCTTCTTCAAGCAAAATTTCATTTCATTTTTTGTTTTTTAAATTGTGTCAGTGTTGTGATATGTTTTGTGATGTTGCATTTTCAAAGAGATTTACGGAAACATAATTAAAATAATATTAGATACCTACCAAGAGTTGATTGTTTGTTGTAAAACAAACAAAGATCATAAAGTACCACGTAAGTACCTATAATGTGAGTGAAGGCAAAGAGGTTAAGACAAATAGATTTGATGTTAACTTAACGTAGAGCTGAATTTAACATCAAAAAGTTGCTGCCACAATATTATTATTATAATAAACCTTGTAGTTAAATTATTTAGATATTCTAATATACCTTTATATGTAATTCAATGATATAATTTTATTAATATAATTAGTTATAGTACCTAAATATAAATATGTATAATAATAATATTTTAAGAGTTCCATATGTAGAAAATATGTTTTATTACACCATAACAATATACCTATATATAGCAGCCAAAGAAAATGTGTAATTAATATACGTAATTATATTTATTTAAGCTGTACTCAATAAATCATATCCTTAGATGAAATAAATAATTCTCACATATAAGTAACGTTGTTTCTTAATCAAGATATATAAGTACGGGTATTTAATTATTAACTCAGTTATCCCAACTGGCTTAGCTATAGCACGCTGAAACGAATATATATAAAAATCTACCTCAAACAACATGGTAGGACAGCGGAGCTATTCTATCTACCTCGACCGCGGACCGAGCGCACACCTGCATCAAAACCGGTTTCTATAAACATGATTTCACTCTCTCAGCACCATTGGCGTTGCCTAATTTACGCATTCAAGCTTGAGGTAGAATACAGAATTTTTCTGACCAAAATGAACTTGATGCCAATAATTCAATTTATCAGTATTATATTCCTATTTCTATTTGAAATAGGAATAATATGACACATAGTGCTTTATAAAGTCACTCACATGGTGACGATTATTTATATATTATATGGAATTTTAATTTTTAAACCTTGCAATACTAAAATTATATGACATTTAAATGTTGCTTATAAATTTTTATTGGTTCATTCCAAGTTTTGGTGTGCTAATACCTATTATAATGTTAATTAGATCTTGTCACCTTGAGGGAGTTGCATAGTTTCTCGTTGCATCTAACAAAACTAGTTTAAAATAAAACTAACCATATAACATGAAAATCAACATATATATTTCGATAATAATGACAACCCCGATGGAATTGGTTGAATAGGTAGGCACCTACCTACACAGCGTAAATTGTCTGACTATAGCCAGGTAGTAATTTTTTCATTTAAAATCAATATTGACAGTATTTACACATTGCTCTATCTGTATGGATACTAAGGCGGAAAGCTAGTAACAATATATGTGCTTAGTCATTAAGATATTCTATGGTTATCTACAAATAATATTAAAGCAGTATTGATGTTTCTTTTTATCACTGAGTATTGCTGATGATTATATTCAGTGGAAATTAGTATCCAATATAGTAAAGTACGTATGTGAAAATATCCTAATCCCGCCAGACATTATCTGAAACATGGCGATAGAATTTGCATTTATGAAGATATTCTAATTGAAACTAGATAAGAAGTACATTTCCTTTGTCAATGCACAAAGTTACCTTTGATAATGGAATACAATAACAATAGAGATCCATTATGTAGGTATAAACTACTAAAGTCTTAGTTTCCTTAGTCGAAACCGATAACACTTACTCATTGTCAATTAGTCATTAAGAATTTGGCAATTATCTTACAGATAGGTATGTATAAAATTATATGATTTTATCAACATCTACGGATAGAAAGGCCAGCCCAGTAACAGTTACCCTAAAAAGCAACCACTCTGACTATCCTTCGTCTGCCTACACTTCACTTCACGGCACACGCTTTATAAAAGAGTCAACAAACGCATACGTAGCACGTAGCCCACCTCCACACACAGCCTTAGCCTCGGCTCGGTTGTTGAATGTTGATACAGCGGCGCCAAGCGCAGCGTGCTGAGCTAAGGTGAGTCAGAAACTAAGTAGGTAGCTCCGCTTACCTGTACAAATCAGCAGCAAAGTAAACGGTGAAAGCCGCCGGTTGGTACCCATGATGTTGCCGTAGTAACTTTCTATAATTATTTGCACCGTCCAATGAATCCTATGCGCCCATGTTGTTGCACATTTATATTTTTTAACAATGCTTAACTCCAACTTAACTGTCATGCATTGTAGACACTTTAGTGAACGTTAAACATTTCTCAAATTCAGCACTTTTGTTCTACTAGCCGTTGAAACTGACAACTTTAGCACTTTTTAACTTGATACACTTCAGAAAATATTCTCATTTTCTCAATCCACTGTGTAAACTTTGGCGCGAATTTTCCGACATGTAAGCGATGGGCACGTTGAACTCGGACGACCGTTGGCCCAAGGCTGGGTAACCGATACAATTTGAGCCACAACGCGCCGCGCGGAAAAGAGAAGGCAAGATGCACCGAGTGGAACAAAAATAAAGTTTGCGTGCTCTTGTCCGGGAATGAAGTGGCAACAACGCTGAGCGACCGACGACGACGCCGGCAGTAGTGGAAATGTCGTCTTGCGAGTTTTTCACTAGATGGCGGCTCCGAATAATTAAAATTCTGTGCTGGTTAAATCCACGGGCGACTAGTGAGTGCTTATGAAACTGCCTGTCTTAGATGTGTAGTCACAGTTTTATAAGTATACATAGTAGTTACGTGTTATGACGCCAACTAGCACGCTAATGATATTGAACGTGATACTGACAGACCAAATAATAAAACAAATGTCAGCCTACTACTACTACTGCCAAAGCTACGCCTAAGGAAGAGGTAGGTATATTATAATATATATATGTATTTATTTTCTTTCCAAATATTGTACTTTATTGTCAACACCATAGACATACCCACTTAACTACTCATTATTATGAGTCGACTAACCATAAATCTCTAACTAGGTATGTAATGTAGGTAGCTAAGCGCTCTATATCATTTGGATACATAATTAGCCTTATCGCTCCTAATTTTTAACCTACCTGATATTTTAATATCACTACGTAATGTTTTATGACAAATTTACTTAATATAATATATTTATAATTACATATTATTATGTTTTTGGAAAACTGTCGTAATTAGAGTCTTTTACCCTACTAATTATGACACATACTTTTTATAGCTTACCAAAAAATCAAAGTAAAATAATAAGGAATGCATATTTAAAATGTAATCCTTATATAAACTGTGAACGCAAAGAGAATCTGCTAGGAGCAACCCCCTTCACTAGTGCCAGAGTATCCTAATCAAAGATTTAATTTACTCGAGTAAAAGGACGAAGTGACAATCCGGGATTATATAACCAAATAAAAAATGCTTCACAGTATGTACTTCCCCTGGATTAACTTTCTGTTTATCCTACGTCGACACTAATTCTATGCTGGTAACAAGAAAATGTTTGTAACGTAACGTAGGTAATTCGCCTACCTAGTACTCCTATCTACCTATTTGTTGGATAACTTAATTTAATCAAATACTTATAAAAACAAAGGACTGTCTACTACGGTATTCTTTTCCCAGGAACTTTTAAATGCCGTGGCTTAGGTATTTCTGTCATTGGCAATATTTTTATTATAACTTGAATTATACAATTATACTCGCGTTCCAATCTCAGACTCATTGTATTTTTTTCAATTTAGGCTATAAGACAAATTATGAACCTGGGTTCCTGGGTGAAGTGTATACCTAATGCTTTCCGGGATAGCAGAAACTGACGAATGGCTACACACATTCAATAACCTCTAGGTACAAATATTCTTCAAAGTTGGAATGGATGTGTCAGGTGTTAAACTTGGTATCGGAAAACAAAAACATGTCGTACCTAGGTAGTACGTCACTCTACAATAATTGAAAGGAGATACAACATTTCTTTGTTATTTTTTTTTATAAATAATATATAAAACTTTTTTATAAAAATATTTTTTGAACACCTTAAATCTTCTACTAAGCATAATTTAACAGCTTCATGAATACAGATTATTGACTTTCTTATTTATCAAGCTGTCTCCTAATTTACATGACAATCAAACAACAAACAATGGCAGGGTATGAATAAATTCTGAGGAAACAAAACATAACATAGCTTTCAGGTTTCAAGTACTTGAAAGAAAACCTTTACTTGTAGAAAGAAAGAACAAATGGTAAGAGGGTACCGCTTTTCGCCCACTCGATATTTTTGTCCAATTCTAATGCCATCGCGCCAAGTCAAGATACACTCAGCCTGAGATATCTTCATTCAAACTCGCTTCGTTGTTAACAAACACTTGCGTATTCATTTCTGTTTCTCTTTTACAGCTTTGATGTTGGACTTATACTGAAGTTATTATTTAGAGCGGAAATTATGCGATAACCCACCCGGATGTTGGACGAACGAGGAAATTTCTAGGAAATCTAATGATATTTAAATAAAGTGATAATATTTTTTTTATGAAAAATATTAACTTCAATATTTGACAAAAGTTCTGAAATATGTTGCTTGGATACGTTACGTGTAGGTAGCGCTTAGAGAAAACTGTGACGGGAGTTCATTCCACACCCCAATAGTCCACAATAAAAACCAATCAAAGTGGACCATCAAGACGGTTGAAGATATGAGGATGAGCTCCACATCTTTCGCGAGCGGTGCGCAGAATAAATGGTGACGCGGGTCAAAAAGTGCCTCGGAAAATATCTCTAGTATTCCTAAAATCAGACATATAAGTATACCTAAAACGAATGCCAGTTAATAGAAGCCCTCTGTGTGGTAGTTAGGTAGGTACGTGCCGGAAGGAAATTATCACACTTCGACGAATTTTATACATCCGCATTCATATTACGGTCTATTCAGAGAGCTCGGATCGAGTCGAGGGTAAAATAGCATTGCATAGAAGTTTAGCGTACCTACACTTGTCAGTCCATAACGATGCCAACTTCTAATGGCTCGAGCTTCTGCCGATAAATAATTGGTAGATTCAGTGGAACATCGCTTTTCAAGAGTACTTCCAACGTTTTTATAGATACTTCCATCAATCGTAGACATTAAGCTCTTATTTAAGACCTATTTCACTTTCTAGTATTTATTAAATCATGAAAACTGTCAAAATAAACATGTAATTTTATATGCCTTGGTTATTTCCTAAGTTTGATGAATTTAAGCTCTAGCTCTATAAAAAGATGTTACATAAAATTTTATTTGTAAAAAGGCTGTTTTTATATTTTTATTACTTAGTTTACAGGATCTTAGCAAGCCATATTGATGGAATATACAAACATTTTACAATAGCGAGTTTTGGATCGAGTAATCAATATTTGTATGAAATGACGGGTGCGACAGTTCTACGAGTAGAACTCAATCGTTTTTTTTTTATTTAATTTAATTAGAAAAAGAATCAATTTGTGCTATACAAGGTACATAATGCATCATGTTTCGTAGCATATATAAAACGTCAGTGTTACCTATATCTGAACAGAATACAGTGTAGGTAGAGGTAATTTTGCCATACATTATTGATTGAAGGTTGACTTCCGATGGTAGCTTCAAACTTTATTACCGCTCTCGTAGAGAACGGGTCATTTTTTGATGTGGACAGGCAAACCTAATGTAACCTACAGTTTACAAATAGGAGGATTTTGAAATGGCATTGCATACTGAATGGGAATTGATGTCCATAAATAAAGTCCCGAATCTACAACTGAAAGATTTTGAATAATCTTTTATTTAAATTGCTAATGTTTTTCATTATTCTCTAGAATAGATTGACCTGATTAATTTACACGTACTCGGGATAGTAAGGTGCGGGTCCAAGATAAAATTCAATAACAACAAATGCATCACCAAAATTTGTATTGTTGATTCTCGTAGGTACAAATAAACAAAGGAGCGGAGAATAACTACATTCATGACAATGTGCGCCGACTAAACTTGTATGTCGTTATATCGAAAATCGAAAGCATTCATACGGGCACGAGGCATCAAAGACTTGATGAGTACACAATAGTTAGTTCATTAGTCGGTTTCACGTGGTATGTAGGTAACACAACGAACTATATACTGGAAATAATAATGAACCGCTGAAAATCATCAAAACGTAGTGTATGGATTAATGACCATTTCCGGCAAGTCAAACGAAATTACGAGAATATCAAAGGAGGTTCTAAAAGATAACTGGTAAAAAAGTCTTTTCTATTCTTTCGATTCAAAAATCGTTTTTGAATACGATTATGACGCTGTTTATTTTACAACTTGACACAATTTAATAGTTTCTATGCATAGATAATTTTTTATCGGTCTGATTTTTTATGCGTCGGATTGTATTTAATTAATCAGTTGCAAATCACAATATGTATCTGAATACATCACGGTTTTATAGAATGTTAGTTCAACCATCATTTTATAAATTCATAATAAACATTTTCTAAACCTTAAGGCTTCATAAAATTGATAATGAAACATATAATGCTTGTTTTATTTGTTAAATTTCGTTCGCCACGCCAAGACACAATAAAGGAACAGTACATATTTCACGCGCCCAACAACAGCTTTATTTTGAAGCATTTTATCTTACCTACATATTCCCGAGATGAACAAATTTATGTTACGGAAATCGACAAAACTTTTATATTAAAAGCCAGAGGGCATTTGTTGACCCGATATTATGTAAAACTTATTAATGAAGGCAGCGTAAGCTCAAAGCTCTGTAAGTTTTTTTGCTGTTCACTTATGTCTGCTTCTGTAAGTATATAAATATAGTTATAATATAGACTCGGTAGTTATCAATATCGAAACGTTTGCCAACTATTGTCAATACGACATCCGGTTTTCCTACTTTCGCATAAGGTATGATCTAAAAATGGCACATTCATATTTTATTATTTTCATTTCCGTTTTTCCTTACGATACTACTTACTTATTGTTATCAAATAGGTATCTCTCAGGAAACTCTGTGTAAATTGTCTATTGTAAAAGCTATTAATAATAATATGTATTGGAATAGCGATCGTTTTTTTTTCACACAGAAAACAATTTAATTTAATAATGCAACCTCTAGTTATCCTCTATTTTTTTGTAACGGATCTCTACATTATCACAAATTAAGAAGAAGTAGGTAGTATCTATCTTTCTACCGCCATGAATTGATTATTTGTTAAGTACGAGTATATATAGGTACCTACTTACGATACCACTTACCATCAGCTGGACTATCTGCCAACTTGTTCACATAAAAAAACTTTTTTATAGATACCAGTCAAAAAGCAAGCGCGGAATAATTATTCTGATCTGTGCCTAAGTACCTATCAATAAGAAAAAAAAATTACACAATTGCGTGTAAAAATCTTGAAATCAAACACGTAGGTAAACCATACCATGGTAGAGTCATTTGTAACTTTCGACGTTCACGATTCAGGATCAGGGGCTAAAACGGCCGCTCGAGCAATATTGCAAAATTCAAGCTATGCAATTCATATCTCGAATTTACAACAGATTATGGTGTAATTTGTCTAAATTGTATATTAATTGATTAAAATTATTTGTATTTTCACCAAAAAATATTTAAAAAAACATTTGGCTCTGCTGTAAATTTTTTAGCCCCCAGGGCCTAAACTGAATGAATGATTTTTGAATTTTATACATATTTTTACGTTACATTTTCATATTAACAGCGAATATCTGAAATACTATAGTTTATTTAACGTTTTTTAAATAAAATATCATTTTACACCTACAAGTAGGTCACAAAGCACATCAAAAGATGTTTACTTCCACAATACAAATATGAACTCCATCCATGCAACGAATAACTAAAAGTTACCAGTTGTATAAAATAAAGCAGGCGTATACATTTGTATACCAGTTACATTTCACAGCACTCCATTTTAAACAAACTGATTAAACAAGTTGGGTAATGTATCGCTTTTGGAGTTTTTACCCTTCTATTTAACTTCTTACAGTCGCTACGGGCTGTTGACGAATTCGTAGATAATTTTGTTTTGTTTCACTTTCCCCCGGAATTTACGACAGTCGCACTTTTTGTTACTAATTGTACCTAATTGTATGTCATCGAATGAATCGTTTATTTACGTTTCTAATTAACACTCCTACTATGATTTTGTGTCGAAATTGCCTGTATATATTTCAATTGCGGATCATCTAGTAGTCTTCAAAAATCTGATTGGACTTTTTCATTGAAACTGTTTCAACTACCAAGTAAATACTTCATGTAATATAACGGTACCTTTGAGCAACTTAGCTTTGAGAGCTTTTTGAACGTCCTTTCCCATTACGTAGTCCCATACCTCTTAAAAAATCCACTCAAAATATTAGTTATATGACATCACTCCGGTTTTAACAACTTTGACGTTAGAGATATTTCTCGTAGTTAAGTAGTCAGTAGAAAAAATAATAACGTGTGAAGATGGTGTGAGGCGTTTTTGGGATATGTGTAGATCTATATAGATTTCATTTTGCATACAAAATATTATAGAACTGTTCCATTTAGACACATTGGTTCCTTTAGCACAATGTAGATACCTATACATACAATAAGTAATCAATTGACATACGCCTCAGGCGCTAATCACAAAATTCCTTTTAATAGGTACGTACTTAAAATTGATGTAATAAATTAAATCGCAAAAAATATCCGTTAATAATTCAAAATGCGGCCCATTCAACTTACATTCATGTCCTTTCACAGCGATTCAAGTAGGTTGATGAGTCTTTTCAGAATTGGATCAGCTATTACCGTGATTAGCCCATTATTAACAATGCCAGAAAGGCATTCTCTATGCGGCCACGTGGAGGAGCTTTTCCATATAAAGCAGTTTGTTTTAAAGAAAATCTTTTAAACGCATTTTTCCGCAACAAAATCTTCGAACACCATAGGACAGGCAGACTAGTTGTGTGACTCTCAACTCTTTACGGACCGTGTATGTTTGTAATAAACTTATATAGGTACCCACTAGACTTAAGGGGGAACGTTCGGTTGGAGCGCGAAATTCAAATTTTATCACGTTATTTATTCACTGACATATACGACTATTTCATGAAAATGTTACTAATATGAAGAATAATAATGGAAGAATATATTGATGATTTCTTTTGTTATTAATCAGTAAATATACTTCCATTCTTCTCGCAAATAACATCTTGATAATATACGATCTATAACTGAGCTGCAATTTGCAAAAAACGTGAAAAAATTTGAATTTCGCGCTCCAACCGAACGTTTACCCTTAACTACACTGATCGAACCGCGGACCATTTTCATAAAGCAATCGTATGGACTCATTCATCACTTATAAACTTTACCCAATCGTAAACTTGAATAGATAACAAACTTAGAATTAACTTGGCTAGCTAAATCATTATAAATACTCGAATACGACAACGAAATTGCTTTGACAATTGCCTCAGTGAATGGGTAAATTAATTAAGATTTTGACACAGACGACGTAGGGCCCCGCTGACAGCAGACCTAGCGTGCCGCATAGGAATTAGAAATACTAAATCCTCCGACCAAGCCACACTCCACATCACAGTTTGGCATGACGAGACCCGTTAAATTTGCTTAATTAATTCACCGCCAGATATAGCTCGTATCACTTATTTTACACATTTAGTTATTAGGTTAGCTTCGTTATACTATCACTCTATTGAATTCCTCTACGAACTAATTATTTTATCACCACCTTCGGGAGCGACTATATACATAATTCAGAGATGCTACATTACATTTTGATCAGCTAATAGTGAAGTCAGACACTATTACCATAATATTCCCACTCACTGAAGAGATATAAAAAAAACAGTAATTTATTACTCCGAAGATGCCGCACATGCACCCACCACTCGCGCTATTCGCCTTATTTGGGATATGCTCGCTCATGACTACGAAATTGACTTATTTGCTGACAGCTTTAAGAAAATGTGTTACAAAGCTCGTTTGTTCTTAACATCTAATTATGAAAAATATACAATTGATAGGTGTAATGAAGTATATTATTGTTAGATTAATATTTTACTTGTATTATAATCTAATTTGACAGCTAACCATTATTCGAAATGTATTTATTGGACTAATCTGACATTTTGTCATGTATTTTTTGTTTAACTTATTTTATTTGTAAAATAGCATGCTGACGTTTTGGGTATACTGTGAGCCAGCATGCACACTATACAATAATTAAATAACATCACGAAATAAAATACGAATTCGTAAAAATTACAATACTCATAACTACAATATAAACCGTGACCGCGAGCAGGTACAAGTAAAATATCTACCAATTGAATATAGCAAGTTTTCTTCGGTTCGTTTGCTATACATTCACATTCCTGATTTACATTTAGATCGTAGGCCTAACTGTCGGCAAATGTACTCACTTTAGGAGCTAGTGTTGGACGGGAACGACAGGATTCTCTCGGGACCTAGACGAACTAGCGGTAAACATTTCGCTCTGTACCTACTGATACTTCCATTTACTACCAGATATTCAAAACTAAAAGAAATAAGACACCATTTTATAAAGAAAATTGCAGAAGTGGGCATTACGTTACATAGCAAACGTGTTAGACAGATTGATGCGGGTCGCAAATTAACTCGAATGGCCTTTTTAGGTACCTACTCTGATGGCAATTTGTACAACAACTAATTTCACGGCCACAATGAAAATTCTAATGGTGAGATACCTGTTTAAATTAGAGGTTCCATGTGCACGGTTTTGCATGGTCCCAATTTTGAGATAAATATGAAAACCACACCCAATAAATAAAGGATATTTTTATCTGTTCTATGGAACTAAAATAATACATGCATAAATCTATTGCCATATGTATTGCCATACGCATCAAATGCAAATTACAAAATTACGTAGGCGCTTGAAATTTACATAATAATTTTATTGTTTTGTTTGAAAGGTGTCGTTCTTAGCTGCTATATGTTTCAAGAAAATCCGCTAAGCCATTTGGAAATTACCCTATCACCAATTTACTAGTCAGTTTCGGGGGTCTCTTAATTTTTTTATTTTAGTTATTTATGTTATATTGTTTGTAAATTGTACCTACTTGTGTCGATTTTTGATACGGAGTGAGTGAAATTCGCTAAACAAAAAAAACCTTACCCTATTTTTTTTATTTTCTTGGTAGGTTTATACTTTCAGGATTGCATCCAGCCTGTGTTATAGCCAAGTGGCTGCCAAATTGTCAAATTATGTTTAATTAATTAGGTTACTAGGTAAAATGGCACCCGATTTTCTTGTTGAAAATACAAAACCCTCATAAACAAAACCTTCGTAGACAACCTTAGGATATCAACAAAGCCAGGCCAATGTGCTTAAGTTTAGGTTGGGACCTAGGTACACTCGTAGCATGTAGGCAGTAGACACCTACACATACACATGCCTAGGGGATTCTGGGATTTAGTTTTATAAATAAAGAGTTCTTTAAAAAAGATAACATAAAGACGAGATAGATACTTTTAACATTTTTGATATCAAAGGAAACGTCCTTTTTAAAATAAAATTGATCGTCAAAGGGAAAAACACGGCCTCAAATTTCTTGTGAGCTAAGATTAATATTTATGTGAGTATCTTACAATATTGCTCTACTTCTACTTAGTAAGTTATATCAATACAAGAGAAACCTATAGTGGATAAGGTACCTACATGGATGGGCGCGAAACGCGCGCGTACAGCGAAGTGGAAACTTAACAAAAAATGCTGTGACCTCAATTCTTTTCGTAAAGATAGCTTTTGTTGCAATTCACATAACAAATAAATCTCCCTAGTATCGCTTCGACAACTTCTTTCAATAGGAATTATAATAATATTTCTTCCATACTCCATTACACATGAAAACTTTGCTACGACACCTTTCAGCTACCGACTTGTACCAGATTTTCATGGTGACATATAAATATGATTTCTCGCACTGTTTTGATTTCCATTCTGTTACATTAATAAAAACGCGATTTCATAGTTAAATTAAAAATAACCCTATGTACTGATATTATCATACTAGTAATTTTTAAAATTTTCATTTAAGGTGGAGGCTTCGGTTGGGTTAAAACGTGTTAAATTAAAATATAACACGTTTTAACTAACACTAATATACCTTGGAGGAACGTGTTGATGATTTCTTTTGTTATTAATCAGTAAATATACTACCATTCTTGTCGCAAATAACATGTTGATAACTTACGACCTATAACTGAGCTGCAATTAGCAAAAAACGTGATAAAATTTGAATTTAACGCTCCAACCGAAGGTTTACCCTTAAGAATCAGTTTTCACATATCGCGGCACATTTGTATAATTTATCTTCACATTTACCGAAGATTCGACGGTGGCATGTAAGTAATTCATTATTGTAAGGAGGCAGAGGAACTGAACTTTTTTTATTGACATTTATAGTAAGTTTCTCTATTCCCTTATATGGGATCATGTGAAATTAAGATAATGATGATAAGGGCCGCGGGAAAGCTAGTTATATCATAAATATGAAGGGTAATAGGCAATGCCAGTTAGCCACATTGTCTGTGTGAGCTCTGCGTTTAGAAGTAGGTATATAACACACTAAGCACTTTTAGGGATGCAATGAGGAAATTGGTGTTAAAAATATAATAATAGTTCCCCCTTGGATACTGTACACATCTTTTATGAAATAGGTAAATGTAAATACGGATACCATTTTTGATATTGTCTTCTATAAAAAAGAATGGTCGATCAGGTACTTTGAATGCAAATTGTGGTCGCTTCTACACTATCTAACACATACACACATTGTCATCTCATTTTTTCAAGCTATACCTACGTTGACATTCCAATTTTTCACAGAATTTTTACATCGTGGCAAAAATTCAGGTATTTTAGCTAAATTTAAGTGCTAGTAAATAAAACTAGGAATTCTTTCTATCTTTCCAAATTACATCCAAGGTTCGTTGACATACCTACTGTATAAGTAGATACAACAGCCCAATAAAAAAAACATCAATGTGAATTTAAAATACCATTAAGCAAATGCGTTGTTTAGCTGTTAAATAAAATATCAGTCTATTAAAAATATCTAGTATCTGTGTAATACGCAGTTTGTATGCTAAGAGAGAAAAGAAAATATGATTTCTTCAGAGACTTGAGCCCGATGAGTGATCCGACGACGGCGCGCGGCGGAACATTTATTTTGCAGTGATGCGTAAATTTATTGTCTCTAAAAATCGTTACCCTTCTCGTAGCAAGCATCTAATAACCGTAAATGTAACAAAATGTTACATCAGAACGTGACCTTAACCCTAACGTAGATAGATAATATAAGAAAGAAGGTATCTCATAAACTCAACTAACAATTATATAAGTGGAGCTATACCTAAACACTAAATAGACCGATATCAGCTGAAAAGATTTTTTGCCATAGTACCTAAATACAATACAATGAGCTTGAGCTTTCGGTACCGTCAGGTGGATCGCCTGCCTCCTTGTCAACCTTCTGACATAAAAAAAATACAAGTTCCTCGTATTTAATATTTTGATAATAATAAAATAGCTTAGCAAAAATCTCTTTCATGAAAGTGGGCAAAATTTTCTTAATTTCTTAAATTAATTGTTTATAATATGAAGGTAGATCTCGCACAAAGCTAAGCTTCTGAGTAAAATGATTTCTCTCAGTTTATAAATTTTTAATCAAAAAAAATATGAAAGGTGTCTAGGCCGGCTTGCCGTACAACTAATTTGAGGTGTGTTATTTTTGCTAGGATTACGATTTTAGGGTATTTTAATTATGGTTAGTGGGTGCTGCCATAGATGAATTTTTATTTCAAATTAAATCTGCTTCGACGTTGCTGCGCTGTTGGGGGGGGCGGTAGGTACTATAGGTACATAAATGTATAGAAAGGCGCAATATTGAAGAGGAAACGGTTATTGTCTACCCTAGCCAAAGGGTCTCGTCGGACTCCTATTATCCCTAATAACATTCCCTTTACCTAGAGTTCTCGCATATAATATGGTAATAAGCGTTTTTGTTTATTCGTCGATTCGAACTACTTAGGCATCCACGAAATATTATAGAGCTGTTTTTGTTGTTTTGTTTGTGTATTTTATTAAAAATGTGACCTTTCCTTTATTTGTCATTCAACATTACTTCCCAGAAATTGATCTTTATAAGCGAATCTATTAGATGGAATAATAATACGGGCTATGTTTTTAATTTTTCGAAATCAATGAGTCCGATTCCCGACAAGGCAATTTTTTTGAAAATCCAATTAAATAACAGTTTTACTTACTTTTTATCAAAATAGGCCTCGAGACTCCTTTCAGCATTTTTCGCTATTTCCTATAGGTACTTTAGGATTTGGTCTACCAAGCCCATTAAAAATTCTAATAATAATACATAACTTTAACGTAAAGAAAGACAAACACATTGTATACTCTCTAGTAGGTGCATAGTTTAGGCTTAGGTGTAGGTATGTAATCCTTGGTGTATAATAATATGTCACCATACCATTCTGAATGCCGTTAGTTCATAATATATATCGCGAAATTATATAATTAATATATTTTTCACATTTTGACGGTTTGACGAGGATGTTTTGTGAACAACCATAAATTAATTCGTCAGTGCAGTTCACAGTTTATCGCCAGTTTGCAATTTCGCGGGACATTTTGTGAACTGACGGCGCTCACAATGATACAGTTACATACATTTCATAGGCACCTGCTAGATGTAGGTACGCGATATTCTATAGGATATCACACGGATATCAAGTAAAGATATATCGTAATAAAATAGAACACAAATTGTTTTGCTGCATATTTACGCTGAAATTATTTATCAGTAAGTAGGTGTGCCTACGTACCTAAACCTCATAAAAAATAAATAGGCTTTACTAACAAATATGGATTCATATGGGTCTGAAATAAATGATTATTATTATTATAATAACGAAAACTTTTGACTCCTTATGCAAACCATCACTTCGATTAAACCACCAAAGCAATTTCTGCCAACTTGAAATAAGTTATTTTGGGGTTCGTAATTAAATTATGAGTATCCCTTTGGCGGGTTCGTGAGCTTAATAAAAGCGTAATAGTTATATTTCGAGGGAGGGCGACTGGACTGCTTGGTTGCGCAATTACAACGATTATGGGGGATGTTATTTAGGCACTCCACTGCGGCAAAACGAACCAGGAATTGTTTAATATGGTTCATGGTTTCTCGGCCCTATTGCTTAATAATAAAGAAGGGATTAGGGACTGTGGTCTAAATAGGTATACCTACTGAGTGTAGTGTAAGTGACATCGTAATAGAGACACCATGGATTCTGTACGTTATTTAGAACACTTTTCCGCAGTGTTTTTCAAAGGTTTAGTAACATATCACGTGACTATCTCTTTTGATCTCTTTTGTCAATTTTTCAGCAAGTAAAAAGAACGCTGAGGCCTGAGGGGTCCAAAATGGCGTACAGAGTTTATAGTTTCAGTTTTCGTTATTATTATGTAATGGTCAGTAAGTATTTTTAAAATCTCACTCACATTATACAACTCTAGAAGCTGCCCTAAGATCTCTGATATAAGAACTATTATTCCGAATGAAATTGTTTCCAATATCAGGAAACTAATAAATAGCTAGTCACAAAGACATGAGTAAGTTACGTACTGGTTACATTGTTCTTTGATATACTTACATACTACATTATACTACCCTATCTCACACGCAGTTATATTAGGTAGGTACACGGCTTCACAACATTATGTTTCAGACCCAGACTGCAATGCTCGTGTATTCTCTAAGATTCTTATCTAAATAGGTAGGTAACACGGTAGGTAAGTAACATTGTAACAGTTCTGCAACACATTGGCAATTACCTCTGGTATTGCATATGGCGATAGGCGACGGTAACCACTTACCATCAGGTGGAACGCCTGCCTGCTTGTCAATCTACTGACATACAAAAAAAAAACAAGTCAAAAAGTAATTTATTTTCAAATTTATGTCTGTAATTTAGATTACAGTCCCAATCGCTTACGTCGCTGTAATATAGATATACCTATACTTTTAAACTAAGTATTTAAATTATGTCTCTTAGGGTCGGTTGCTCGTACTTTTAGTTAAAGTTATAGTCAACGTTAATATTAACCATTACCATGCTTTGAGCGTAGGGTTAACTCTAACGATGACCTATCTCTTTCGGTCGGTTATGGTTACGGTTAAAATGTTAGTTAAAGTGACACGAGCAACCCAGTTTGCTTTCTTTCGGCGGCTAAAGTTAACTGTAACCGTAACCTAACTATAACCTTACTATGACCGCGCTTTATGCAACCGACCCTAAAAGTTATCTCATTCCTATTTACGCTATGTAAAACAATAGCTATGTTTTACCTTCAAGTGTAATTTTAACTTTAAACATTTAACGTGGTGTATGCTAGAAAACAATTTAATAACTTGACACTCCCAAGACCCAAACTTATCTCAGTAAGTAGTAGTTTGTATTTAAGTGTAATAGGAGTATGTATAGGTACCTACAGGGGAATTAATGCTTTAACTTTGCTAGTGGTTGCGGAGTTGGTCCTAATATATAAGTTATTCCTATTGATGAGTAGTTCCACCTATTGAAGCGCAGGAAGTGAATTCATACATTATTCGAATTCTTACCCAATTTATATACTTTTAGGGTACCATACCCAAAAGGTGCCAACTGCCAACAGAACCCTAATAGGGTAGGCTAAGCCTCTGCTCCGTCCATCTGTCTGTCAGTCGGCTGTATCTCATGAACCGTTTTTATAAAAAAATGTTGAAATTTTTACAAAATGTGTATTTCCAGTGCCGCTATAACAACAAATACCCTTCGTGTGCGAGTCCAACTCGCACTTGACGGATTTTTTTATGTTAGCTTATATTTTTACACGGGATTTTACCTCGAGTTACCACCTGCAATCAATGTGGTAGGGACTTCACCTTTAAAATAATGAAGGAATTTCGATCGAATTTTCTATTTCTTTATGGTACTATTACCGGTATTGGAGATTAAAATTAATATATTTAATTCATTTATTTAAATTTATAAATATTAGGTATATATATTATTTCTTGTTAATATTTTAGTTGTTAGTTTGATGAATTAAAAATTACAACGGTTAAAATTATCAATTTGTAATCATCATTTTGTAGTGAAAATAATATATTCGAAAAACCATTAGGTATGTAAATAAATTATCACGTGATTGTCTTCTATTTTCCTCGATTTTTTTTTTTCAGTATATGAGTTAACTAAATATATTTTATGAACCTATTTTAAAAATATTTTTGCATTGGGTTCAGTATAGCTCCAAGGTGGTTCCATGTTTATTTCATACATTGATTTTTCTCTAACTAGATTTTATCGCAGCTACTATAACGAAAATGAAAATTTTACTGGAAATTAAAATTAAAAGCTAACATTAAAAAGGTTATTTTAGCTTGAAACAACTTTGCAATAACAATATCCTTTTTAGTGTACTCTTGCGACGGCGACGTGTCAAATTGACTAAATTTATGCAACTTTATCTCCTATTATCCTAAGCCCATCAGATGTCATAATTGAAGGGGTGCTCATGTCTGAATAATATATCAGACTGCACATAAAGGATAATTTTGATATTGAAATACCTTGTGTCTCCTCTCTAATGGGCATTCGTTCACTGAGGGGTTACTACAAACTACAAAATTACAAATATTGAGTATAGGGTTTATATTAAAATACTTACTTTACTATCAAAATAGTTTTTAATGAATTCCGTTTGAAGTTAAACATCTGGTCCAGAATGGATTCTTAGGTTCGTGAAATTCTATGGCGCAATTGAAACCTTCGAGCAGTTTCCTAATGTAGGTACCTACTCACTGAATATACCTATACGAACATATATTATCTAGTCATCATCTTATGTTGCTTTGCTGAGCTGTTGATAGAAGGTACAACTCCATAACGGTTAGGAGTTAGGGGATATCTTTGATATGATGATGGAAGGTACAATGCTAATATGCTTATACTAGGTCAGTGATAAAACATAAGAAACTAAAAATTTAAAAATAAAGAACCTTTAACGAAAAATAGAACCGCCTTAAAAGGCACTAAAAATAGTAGGAACTCTAATTTGACAGTTTTCAACGGTATATATAACGGTATAAATGGCTAAACATAATTTTTTTTAGAGATATAAAATTTATTCATACAGTTAAATATCAACCCTTAAACAATTTCGACATAAAGAATGTTTGGTTAAGTGTATTGTTTATCAAAAGGGATAGGGACGGAATAAAATTTTGGCTGCTCATCTTGTACGTACACGCGCGACGCCGACTTCGGGCTCCCCTAAAGTTTTTTCACCCTAATGATTGCTCAGGGGTCTTTTCGACCCATTGTTTATTTTGAAGCAGAATCTGAAATTGTATTTCGGCGTCCTAGATAATGGCATATTTTACCAAGTAGTGAAAAGGCACCTATAATAAGCGCATCGGTAAACGCTGGTCTACATGAATTAAACCTTCTTACGTAGGTAATAAAGGGGAGATTGAATATAATAACTGAGAAAACTTCAGTAATAAATAAATAAACGTGCAAAGGAAGCCGTATTTAAGGAAAACAATTTTCTTTTGAAGCAATAGTGTGTCGCTGGTGAAATTGCCTCGTTATGTACCTACCCAACTGAAAGTATATTGGTATATATAACCTTATAACGGTGGGAGCATGGCACGATTATCTGCATACTTCCTATATTTTAATAACAAACCATTTCCTAGGAAATACCTACCCAACATATTATCCGACTTTGGGACAAGGGCGCACTAGAGCCTACCATTACGAAAAATAATTTATTTTATTCGATATATGTATAAGTATAGGTAGGTAGATATACTTAAGTACGTACAGAGATTATATGTGTATCTATCCATCTACAAATAATCATGCTGAAGAGTTTGTTTGTTTGAACGCGCTAATCTCAGTCGGATTCGAAAAATTATTTCACTAGTAAGAAGCTACATTATCCCCGAAGGTTATAGGCTACTTTTTATCGCGGGAACGCGAGTGAAACCTCAGGAAACAGCTAGTAAGATATAAAAAATATGACAGTTTTGAGCATCTTTGAGCAAAGCAAAGTGTGATAGATGTGTGTGACCAATGTCATCTTTATCTTTAGTTATACAAAATAACTGATTACTAGTTACTTACGCATTCAATAACAAAATGTGTTTTACGTATGAATACTTACAAAAACTATCAGTAATATTATAATTATTTACCCACTTAATTCAATGTTTTTATGAATTTCTTAATAAATAAATGACAACATCGAATGAAGCATTCCTCTGCTTCTTCTGAGAATCTACAAGTCGACACGTGTTACCCAGATATCCTGGCCTTTCTTACGATCATTTTAGTTGACTCATTTTATACCCTTTGATTGAGCTAGTTTGTCAAAGACTGAAATGATGTTTGAATATTTAGCACAGCCGCCCTACTCCACGGTATGAATGCAAAATAAATATATAGAGTAAGTTATAGCACCACACACACTCAAGGTGTTACGACCATCCCCCAAACAATAAAGAAACAATTGATGGCCCAGCAAATGACCAATCAAGTACCTACTTATTTGTTGAGAATTCAATGAAGCAACATATATTGCTCTTGGATCCCACAGAGCGTGGCAATACGATCACCTACTGATCCCCAGGGTGAGGGGATCGATCTCTACAAAACACCACAACGTCTAAATTGCCTCTAGCGACGCGTAAAAAGCAATGAAAGCATTTCACATGACCAGTTTTCATTTCACCGACACCCCTCTGTCCCTAAGGAATTTCAAACAGTATCTGCACTCCCTAATAATGCCTGAGGGATGAGAACGGGACCCACATTGCATTCTCCTCCCACATAAAATAACTATTTTTTTATCAAAGCCCTCCATGAATCTAATAATTCATCCCATCGACATTTGAAGTTAATCGCGAGGAAAAGCCAAAAGCGATGGAAATTACTTGCAAGATAAAAGGAGATAAAAAATTCAATCTCAATTTTATCATATGGATGAGTTGTTATATTCTCTTGAACTAGGAGCTTAAACTTAAGAACTGACAATCGAGAGTCGAATTCACATTTACGAATATATGTATATAAATATTTTACTTAATTATAGATCCCTTACTCGAATAACATCCACTCGCAAACTTTACACACACTCCTATCTTTCTTTGTATCAATTCGCGTGAAAAGATGAAAAATTAATGAGGTTAAAGTAGGACGTGTTGTAAGCACAACAACGCAGATATAAATATAAAACTAGAAGAATGGCACGCAGACTGGACTCACGGGATTGAACAACCTGAACAGGTGGTGGAGTGCTGTTTGACCAGACTTGTCTGCGGAATACCGTAGATACGTAGATATAGATACTAGTCTGGCTCACATTAAATGCATAGCAATTATAGTAGAATAAATAAGTAGATGGGTCTATTATTGTTTATAGCTGGCAATATTAAAGATTATGAGAATAAATCTCAGCTAGAGCCGTTATGACGTAGTGTGTTTATCTTACTAACATAGGCTTTACGTTTTATACTTTATTTAATAGATTTCCTTACTTCATGTTACATCATAATAATAACAAGTACCTAACACTACATTAAGGACCCTGTTGGGCACCGCTAAGCTATATGTTAGTAGGTAAGGTATATATCTATGGAGCAATGCCTTACCTTAAAAAATACCATTGCCCTACCATAAGAAATACCATCCTTAAGATAAGAAAAAAGTCCATAATCATTGGTGAATAAATAAAATGTTTTGATCATCCCCCACCCAACAATTAAGTGGTGATTGACACATGTACGATAAAAATCGATCAGATCAAGTTACATTTTTAGCTGCATTTTTACTTCCGGCCTACCTGTAATTACCGCTGCCCTATTTTAAATTCAACTCTGGCTACGGCCCTGATATATCTAACCGTACATATATCAAAAGAAAATGGCGAATAAACGTTCGACTATTTAAAAAGATAACTCTTCTGTATATTTTACTTCCGAGCACAAAACTCAAGACCTTTGGTATCCCGAGGGTGGAATCAGCTACATTGGAGGGTGGCTCTTGGCAATACGTGGTCTCCGCCCCATACATAATATATGCATTATCTTAGCTGCATAAATTGTTTATAAACTGACTGAAATGTAATGTCCTTTAATGATATACCTAAGTACAACGATATATATATACCTATATTTATGTTTCGAAAACTAAATCTAATTGTTTCCTTTTGTATTCCTCTGAAAATATATTATCTCAATTCTAAAGGGACCGATACTTTACTAAGGTTAGGTTACGGTTATAGTTAACTTTAACCGCCGAAACTAAAATTTTTACCGTAACCATAACCGACCGAGGGAGATAGGTCCTCGTCAAAGTGACTCTACGGTCAAAGCATGGTAATATTTAACTTTGACTATAACTTTAACTAAAATGTACGAGCAACCGGCACTTATTAACTAAGATATAGGTATGCGATACAAAATGTAGGTACATATATAACAAACTTTAAAATGTATTATACTATCTATATATTCACTCCAGGCTCCAACCTTTTTTATTTAATTTAGAATTCAGGTCTACTCGTGTCGTGACACCACATGCTAAAGAAGGTACTTCATTCGTACGAGTGGATATGTGTCTACGTGATGCTAAAATTTTTTCATGTTATATTCTAAATTCATATTTATAGCTGCATTTGACCCCTTCTAAAATATTTCTTGAACGTGGACAGCATGGAACCAGTTGTGTGACGTCAACACGACGGGTTCATTATGGGATTAATTTTATTACAATACCAGCAATATATCACTGGTAGTGAAATTACATACATACCTATATGAAATCTATCTATATTAGACTAATAACTAGTGGCTCTGTGAGCTGAAGGCCTCGCGAGATTTTCATTATTTTCCACCCCTTCACACCGCCGACCCCTTGAAGTTTATCGGATGAAAGAGTTGCGTCTGGATTGTACAAAATATATTATTACTCTGTGGTCTGGGTAACAAAAAAGTTTTGAGACATTTATGTTTTTTTTAGAAATGGCTGAAATATGTTTTTTTTACGTTTCGAACCCATTAATAAACCTGTATCTTTTATCTAAGTTTTTGAAATTCAACTTGGGGAGGTAGAATTGGGGGGTTAAAATTATTCTATAAAGCAAGTGAAAAAATGGGTGTTTAATTTCATAATTTTATACCTAGTTCTAAAAATATTTTAAATACCAGCAACAATCGAAACCACAGATTTCGTAACGTAATTCCAAAATAAATAACATGTCAAAAATAAATAATATTTTTGTACAAAACTTTAAACCTGAAGCGTATAATCCTCACCTATTCTTATATAAAAGGCAAAAAATATACTGCACTTTGAATAAGCCTCTACGAATAATCCATGGACTGTTTTCTGTTTCAGAATAGAGCTCCTATTTCATACAGCCCACGGACTAAATCTACTTCGTGGTACAGCCTCACCAGTAAATTGTAGGAGACAAATACTTTTTACGAAATTTAACGAAAACCTTTCTTTGATAGAAAAAAAGATGGAAAATGATGAGACAGTAGCAGGTCTAGCAATGTGTTAGGTAAGCTTTTTATATGATACTTAAATTTGTTGTATATTGTAGGTATGCGTTGTTGTAGGTACCTACGTAGGACAGTCCTATTCTGTGCCGTAGGTAGGTAATAGTACCTACTAGATACAAACAGACACTTACTGAAAGATAAGTCTCATTGACGTGATTTAACGTTAGGTTTATAATAACTAAAAACAAGCTTTACACATTGTTAGCTAAATATAAAGCTGGATTCACATGAACTGGCGACTGAGCCTGATCTGTACTGAATTTAAAATACTTCGTATAGTTTTAAAGTAAACACAGCCCCATTCGCTTTAATCACATAAGCAGATTACGTAGCTTATAAAAAATACAGGTATGTATAGGTATATACATAAACACGTAGATATACCTACTAATTTACGCTTCAAGGCATTACCTACACAGATTTAAGTCTGAATGATGACGGATTATCTTAATACGATGTATGTATGTTGAACATAACATTTATGCAAATGTTGGATTACGACTTTCATAAATGGCGCTTATTTGTAAAATGGGGAACAGCAATCCAAGGAAAAGGCGGCTACGAAAAAACCCTTTTGCCTGTCTTGAAAAGGTCTCTACGATGTTTGGGTATCTAGGTGGGTCACGCTACCTACTCATGCCCCTTGACTCCCTTTAACACAAAACTCACATAACACCTGTCATTTATAATACCACAAAATAACATAAGGCTAAAGGCTCAGCATATTATGCACGATTGCGTTTTCATGAATCCATTTAATGGAGACCACATCGCTATTTATCTGCTGACAAAAAATAACATATTTTTTAAATTAGGTGTGCAATCAACTTGTGTGTAGCTAGGTAGCCAGCTCAGTGTACGCTGTGTTGAAGGCACAGCACTGATTTTCAGCTGACTGCCGTCACTATTGAACAGACAAATTGATGATATTTCGATGATTCTCTGAAAGTAGGAGTCACCTCACGAAGTTCATTGATTGTTGTCATGCGGATAAAAGGAACGTTTATTTATGCATCATTTCTTAAGCCTAACTAATAATTATAAACCTAAGAACCTAAAATGTAAAGTGAGTTTGTTTGTTACCTTTTGACGCCTCAACGCACAATCAATTGTGACGTACATACATACGCTATTACTTTGATTCCGGGAACGCTGATAAAACCGCGGGCGACAGCTAGTTTATTATAAAACACCTACAGACCAAACCTACAGACTGCTAAAATAGTAGGTACCTACAAAATAACAACATTAGGATATGAAAACCTTAAGTATCATAAACTGTAATGTATGTATATAAAATAATATAAGTACCTACACGGGCTGCTTATAAGTACCTATTCTCTGAATATTTTACGAACTAGAAATATACTGCAGAATCTAATCACGAAAAAGAAAGAAAAACACTTTGTAGCCATTTTCCCCTTGTCTTGCGTTCTGCGTCACCGCGTGTAAAAAAAAATTGCTGGCCTCATACTTATACTGTTTTACATATTATGTAGCATATTATGCTAAGGGTCCATATTTTTTAAATAATCGGTAAATTAATGAATGATTATATATATATATATATATATTTTATTATTATATATTATTATCTTATTTCATAGATTATAATATGTAGAGTAGGTTTGATCCATATTATAGAATAGATACAAAAGCAGTACCTATCGGAGTACATACATGGAACATGTTACCCCTAACTAGGTACCTATATACATTAAGCTACAATAATACTTACCTACCTAATATTCATGATTTTACCGCAATATTTTTGTACAATCTAGTTTCAGTACCTACCTAACAAAAGGAAATTGATGTGTTTAGCAAGTATCAGTATTACCTCTAAAAATTCAATAAAATCCAATTTTAGCCTTGTGGGAAAAGACGACAACAGCAGCCGCCTCGAAGATTTTTATATTTAATGTAGATTGTACCTACCTATTCTGTAGATACCTATATTTGTTGTAAATCTATATATATAAAAGAAAGTCGTGTTAGTTACTCCACTTATAACTCAAGAACGGCTGAACCGATTTAGCTGAAAATTGGCAGGGAGGTAGTTTAGAGCCAGGAGAAGGACATAGGATAAGTAGGTAGGGGTAGGTAGTTAGGTAGGGGTAGGTAGATAGGTAGGGGTAGGTAGATAGGCAGGGGTAGGTAGATAGGTAGGGGTAGGTAGAGGTAGGTAGGGTAGGTAGGTAGGGGTAGGTAGTTAGGTAGGGGTAGGTAGTTAGGTAGGGGTAGGTAGATAGGTAGGGGTAGGTAGATAGGTAGGGGTAGGTAGGTAAGGTAGGTAGGGGTAGGTAGTTAGGTTAGGGGTAGGTAGTTAGGTAGGGGTAGGTAGTTAGGTAGGGTAGGTAGGTAAGGTAGGTAGGGGTAGGTAGGTAGGTCCCAGTTTTATTTTTGTTCTCAGGGCAGGACAACGTCTGCCGGGTCAGCTTGTAATTCTAAATATGATATAATAATATCCAAATGGAATACGACAAAATAAATAATTTAATCCCATGAAAGGAATGAACATAACATAAAACGGTAGGTAGGTACTTATTTTTATTATGGTCAGGTGAATATAACGCTCCAACACATTTTCCAATTAATCTTATTTTACCAATACCGCGAAATAAAGTAGAGCATAAATTAAAACAACAAACTTGAATCCGAATGAAATAAAATTTCACTATAGAATAAAAATATATTTTGCCGGGTATGCAAATAAGTAGGTAGGTATATTTTATTTTAAAAAGAAACGAATATTTTTTTTGAATTTATGAAAACTTTTCCCTTTTTATTAGATTTCAAAATATTTTCAAGTTACTATATCATCTATCTATACAAATAATAATAAAGCTGAAGAGTTTTTTTGTTTGAACGTGCTAATCTCCGGTTACTGGCCGATTCGAAAAATTCTTTCACTAATCGGAAGCTACATTATTCCCCGAGGTTATAGGCTACTTTTTATCCCGGGAAACCGCGGCGGACAACTAGTTTCTCATATAGGTATCGACGCCATAATCATTGTGACCAATTTTACTGTATTTTTATATCAAATTCAAATAGCGTTTACGGATACGTAGCTCTATGTAATTGCACGATTGATGACAAAATTTCGCTCAATCCAGTGGTAGATTGGTTTTTGTTTAGATGATGTAGCCAGGTGTTAGTAATTAATTCGTAAATATTTTAACAGGGATTCAGCGTTTTAGTATTTGACGATCAATCTAGCTATATAATATAATATTAGAGCTCCAGCGAATATATAAGTTAAATTTTTAAGTAATATGTTTAAGGCGATGATAGCTTTTAAGGCGATGATAGCTCAGTGGTAGTGACGTCGGATGCCGCGACGACGGTCGTGGGTTCGAATCCTACAGATGAGCTTGAGCTTTCGGTGAAGGAAAACATCGTGAGGAAACCATAGCACGGTGGTAGGGTACTTTGTAGTACCCGCCTGGCTACCACCTGGCTACCACCCTCAAGTTGAAAATTTGTCGCCAAGCACCTACCGGTGTGTTCCGGCAATTGCACTTGAGAGCCAGTTTGTTTTCTCGGCATTGTAACAGGTCAGCAACACATTGGCAATATCTCTGGTATTGCAAATGGCAATAGGCGACGGTAACCACTTACCATCAGGTGGGCCGTATGCTTGCTTGCTACCTTAGTAGTATAAAAAAAAAAATGTCAACGACCGGATACCTAACTACCTAATGCTGCTTGAGTTTTGGAAAATTATTTCAGTCCTTTTTAGAGAGATTTAAAATGCAGTATATGCCTATCTATATGGTATATGTATTTATATAGGTGGATGAAATTAATATAAACTTAGTTGTCCCTGCAAAAGGCCATCTAAATCCGGAATCACTTGAAATTTGTGTGTCCCTTTTAAGGGATTACAGGATTAATATCAGTAGGGATTAGTTAGCCGTTTGCTATAGTTAGCTTCGTTATGGAGTTAGTTACGTAGAGGAAAATTGCGAGTATATAATACCTTTACCGTATAATGAATAGAGACACAGAGAGTGACAGGGTAGTACCTACAAAATATCAGAGTTGTGCTGAACTCTGACCAAAACCACAGAATAGGTAGGTACCATCAACAAAGTTGAAGCATGATCAGTTTTGAGACCTTTTCGCTTGCAGCCGTTTATCATAGTTTGCCTCGTCCATTGTTGGCAATAAAAACCGTCTCTTGTAAAATCTTTTGATTAGTCTATTTTGATGACGAGCGCATTGTCTGGTTACATTGTGTGAGGCACAGGTAGCCTCTGGTTACTGCACACAAAATACACCCATAAGGTGATCATGCTTCAACTTTGTTGATAGTACATTACACAATAGTACAGCCAAAACCCTAAACCACAGACATGGGTGAAGCTCTAGACCGTTTTGTCTCTGCATTTTTAGGATTCCGCACCCAAATGGTGCCAATGGAACCCTATTACTAAGTACCTAAGTCTCCGCTGTCTGTCCGTCCTTTCGTGTCAGGGGGCTGTATCTCATGAACTGTATAGGTAGATAGGTGAAATTTTAACAGAATGTGTATTTATTTCTATTGTAGCTGGAACAACAAATAAATAACGAAAATAAAATAATACCGGTATATGGTACTCTTCGTGTGCGAGTCCGACTCGCAAGTATACCTAGCTACTCCAACTCCGATCATGTTCTACTCCACGTTGTTGCACTTATAGGGATAAATATGTAGAATGAACATGACTGGAGGACGTAGGTACATCATTAAAGGAAGAGTAACAGAATCCAAACAGACCATCTGATGTTTGAACACATTAATCTCCGCAACAATTGTACGAATTTTCACGGAGTTTAGCTTGAAGCAAAATAGGCTTTTTGTTATAGAATCTGCTGATGGGAATAAAATATAGATACCTACTGTATGAAGCAACTGTTGCGAAACTGAGGGTGAAAATGTAGTCCGTATATATAACAAGTCCGGTTATTTACACCATTTTTTATAACTCGAGAACGGCTGGACCGATTTGGATGATATATGATTTGTGGGATTCGTCTCTCGAGGGGTAGGTAGGTCTTACTTTTTTTAATTCTCAGGGCAGGACAACGTCTACCGGACCATTTAGTCAGATATAAAATGTCAAACCCCTAATTTCATTTTAATAACTAGCTTCCGTCCGCCCCACCCGCGTTCCCGAGGGATAAAAAGTACCCTATAAGGCTATAGGTATGTTATTCCAGGGCATGATATATCTAAATATGAGCTAAGTTTCATCCGAATCCGTTGTTCAGTAGTTTTTACGTGAAAGAGTACCTAACAAACATCCATACATCCTCACAAAATTTCACATTTATATTACGAGTATTAGTAGGATTTATATTTTGTTGTCGAAACACAATTTGTGCCAACGACGAACGGAAGTACCTAACCGAATCCCCGAAAAATGTAGTCTCGGTTTGTACACAGACATTGGCAAATCCAACAGTCTCACAAGGCAATTATACTTTACGGTAGTCAGTTCGTTGTCTGCGAAGCAACCACAAGTATTTACGTTCTAGTTAATTGAGATATATAATCGCGCATTTTTTACCTATTCCATCTATGACTTAGGTCTACGATACTTCTACGTCATGAATGAGCAAGATACGTGCCAATAAAGATAATGAACTTATCTGTGTTGTGTTCTGATAAAGCACAGACTTATTAGTTATTGCCAGAGAACCTTGTTCATTTACATTTTACACGCACATTTCAGTTTAAGGACGTGTCTGTTATATCTACCTATGCCAGTGTAATATTGTTATAATGCTTTGGCGGTCAATATGTTGTTCTACCTGCTCATCCCGCAATGACGTTATCATTAACCAAAATGAGTAAGTACTTACCATCTTATACCTACCATTATTAGCTGTAGGCCGCAGTTTTATACGATTTCCCCAGGATAGTCTGACAGATTTCATCTAAATAGATTTGGCACTTTATACGTGAAATTATCAAATAAATTTACTTTCGCTTTCGTAATTTAAATACGTATTATCACCCAAAATACTACTAGTCATAGTGATCTTATATATCCCATCTTCTACTTCTACGGTAATAGATCTTTCATCTTTTTTACCCATAAATACTGATGATAAGAGTCCAATTCTTTCCGCCATCAAATATTGGGATTCTAGATACCTACTTTTTAACAGTCCTTCTATTTATGAAGAAGGCTCTTACTTAAGGGGAAGCAATCTAATTAGTCAGAGTAACTGCTCGACAACAATTTTGTTAATCGACTTTCTCTCATTGCACAAAATCATGGTCTTCAGCGAACTTCATTTGAGATACGGAACCCTAAAAGATATGAGAAGGTTGTACCTAAATCCAAAAGAATACATACACTGCCATAACAATTATGATGCTTATACAATCTATTGTTTGTCCAAAGATTATTATTTGGATCATCAAGATTCTCTATGAGCAAACACGATTAGGTAACAATTTTTGATAAGTAGTTTTTTTTTTCGTACGTTAATGGAGGAGCAAGGTGGATGACTCCTCCATTGAAAAGGGAAGATCTTCCGCTAGGCTGGATAACCGTGGCTGGTGACCGCAGTACCACTGAAGATTTTGGAATCTTGAATGTTGATTGCCGAATAATCTTTGTCAACGCGATGTCAAATCTTGTTGCGCACTCTATTCATCCGTGTGCGAATACGAACTATGTTGGTAGCCGATAGGTGTCGCTACAGTAATAAGTAATAAAAATCTCTTGAGAAATAATTTCTTATCCAAGCTTAGTTTTCCTCTCTCTCGCTCTACCATTGGCCGTATTATCAAGATTACGATCAATGCAATTGAAAACTTCGAGGCACTTCATTAGCATCATCGGGACATTTTCAGATATATGAAACAAAAATAATCAAATTAATAACCTACAGGTAGGTATGTACCTATGTTGCCAACAATTAAGAAGTACTTAACTATCTACGCTCAATTAACCAAAAATAAATTTCTACAAAAGTACCTACCTATTCACATAAACTCCTAAGAAAAAGCGCGTGGCCATGGCGTATTGTCAGTCTGTGTGTGTGTGTGTGTTAATTATGTATTAATTGTTGTGCATCTATCAATACGTAGGTACCTACGATTGATATTTCAACGTGAATGCTAAGCTGATCTTTGGCTGCTTCCCAGCAGGCAACTAATAAATTTCCCAGAGTACTCAATTATTAAAGTAGTGACTGATACGTATAAATAAATTGTCTCAAACTAGATATTATTCAATTATATTCAGGGTCAGTTACAAAATGCCTCTGGTACGGGTCGAACAAGGTGCTTTAGAAGGCGTAATTTGTGGTAATGGCGTCGACACATACTTTGCATTCAAAGGTGTACCATATGCAAAGCCGCCGCTTGGAAAATTAAGATTCAAGGTGAGTTTCAAATGAAGACATACCGATAGAGTTGTAGCCCAAAAACATTTTTTTATTTCAAACGAATGAATAGCTAAACGTGAACTCAACTACTCACTCACATTAGTATTCTATTTGCACACATTTTATAAGACACCCGTTTATAAGGCATAAATGAAAAATGTATTGGAAACTATTCTTAAATAACGAAACAAAAAAATATTTGTAAAAACACTCGGGAGCTCTTTTCATAGATTTGTAAATTGGCTATTCAAGTAAATAATAATAATTATGTTAAGTGTAAAATAATAGACGTTATAATATAGGTATGTCATTATTATATAGGCGCCTGAACCTCCAGATCCATGGGAGGGCGTGCGAGACGCATCACAGCACGGGCCTGTTTGTCCTCAGTACAACGAACGCATGGACCGCATCGAACCCGGCAGCGAGGACTGTCTCTACCTTAACGTATTTACTAAATCACTATCACCCTCTAAACCCTTACCAGTAATGTTCTGGATTCATGGAGGAGGCTTCTACACCGGCTCCGGAAACTCCGATTATTACGGACCCGAATTCTTTATGGAACACGAAGTGATCCTCGTTACCATAAACTACAGATTGGAAGTTCTAGGCTTCCTATGCCTAGATAATGAAGAGGTCCCTGGCAATGCTGGACTCAAAGACCAAGTGTTAGCCTTGAAATGGGTTAAGCAGAATATAGCAGCGTTCGGTGGTGACCCCGATAATGTTACAATTTTTGGATGCAGTGCAGGCGCCGCATCCACATCTTATCACTTAGTATCCAAAATGAGCAGAGGTTTGTTTAATAAAGCAATATGTCAAAGCGGGGTGTGTTTAAGCGAATGGGGCTGCAATATTTACCCACGTGAAAGGGCATTACAATTAGGGAAATCACTAGGAAAGGACACAGAAGACTTCCAGGAGCTGTTGCAATATTTAAGAAGTTTACCGGTTGAACATCTAGTTAACATTAAGCTACCGCCATTATACAATCAACATATGGATCTGGCAGACAGTATTTTATTTGGACCTGTGATTGAGAAGTCTAATTTAAAAGCAGAAAAATTCATTTCAAAATCTCCGTTAGACATTATTAAAATTGGCGACATGGCCGATGTTCCCACTATTGTAGGATATACTTCTGGGGAGGGTATTGAAATATCACGGAAGCTTTCAGACATTGTTGGTTTTTACTCGTTAAAAGGCGCAGTTGTGCCTAGGGAACTAAAATTAAAATGGTCACCTGAAAAAATAGAGACTAACGATGAGAAAATACGAAAGTACTATTTCCAGGGGAAAGCCATTTCAAAAGATACCTTACAAGAAGCTACGAATCTCGAAACACATAGACTCTTCGTATATAATATAGTCCGATACGCGCGATATCATGCGTGCCACAAATCCACACCAGTATACTTGTACAAGTTTACAGCTGAAACTGAAAGAAATTATACAAAAAAACAATATGGCATGAACTCCATGGAAGGCGTGTGCCATGCTGATGACTTGCCTTATCTTTTTAATGTTACATGTCTGGATATACCATTGACGAATGAATCAAGATCAATTGTGAAACAATTCGTTCGACTATGGACAAATTTTGCCGCAACTGGGTAAGTTTTACCAAATATTTTTTTTTATTACAATAAATTAACAATTTAGATATTAATGTTTTTTCAGAAACCCAACGTCATCGAATGAAGAAGAGCATTGGAAACCGTTCACAGAAGCAGAAAGAAATTGCTTCATTATTGGATCAGAAACAAAATGTGTCCAAAAAGAGGATATAAATAATATACATTTTTGGGAGAATGTCTATGAAGAAATTAGTTTAAATAGTCAATGTGGTGGTGGCGTAGTTGCAAATACCTAATTATTAATGCCATTAGGTATTTATATGCAATACCTAAACGAATTCACTATAAAATGTCCAAATAGAAATAGGTACATTGTTTTCTCATGTCAATAGAAAATAATATAAAATAGATATTCATTATAAGTCGGTAGGTATATAATAGGTACAATGTATAAAACAATAATATAATGGAAATTTATTCTTATAATGATTTTATTAAACTTACACATTTCTTACATACAACATACTATCAAAGATAGGTACTGCAATATCGCACCGTCTTGTAGGCCGTCAAGTTAGTTGGTGATACTCAAGATTAGGTAAAAACTAAGGGGAAGAGCTACCTAACCCCATACATTTACTGTCGCGACATTTATGTCTAATATTAATCAAACTCATTGTAATTTTCATGATATTTCCCCCTATGACTCGTAAAGTAGTTAAATATGTATGAGCATTTTCAATATTTTGAAAAAATACAGCCAATTAACGTTATAAGTAGGTATATTATGTCATTTGGAATAAAGAAGTATAACTAACTAGCTTGATGAACTATTTTACACAATGAGAAAGATCCAATCTGGTAGATATTGGCTCCATTCCGAATCACGCTAATATCGGTGTGAGCGCGGTTAAACGCGTACCGAATCACTGTTAGCGCGATAACGATGTCTCGTGAATCGTCATCGGTGAGCGTGATTCCATGCGCCATATTGCGAACGACCATGCGCCATGTTGTTATCACCTTGAGCGTAGCTGTCAAAACTGACACTGGTGTTGTGTTTATTTTGACAAAGATATTATGAGAGAATAACAAATAAAAATACTGAGTATTCAAGTTAGCGAGTCCAATAATATAAGCTACGTAATGCCAGCGCGGTGATAATTCATTTTTCATTTATTTATTGTGGTTCTAAATACTATCATCGGCCCGTTCACAAGCGTTCCGAATCATTGACAGCTCTCGGCTGTCATAGACGTGATGATGTTTCAGAACACAAATTATTGTTGCGAGCGCTATGAGCGATTATGGCATGTCTCGGAATGCAACCATTGACCTCCCTCAGTCGAAAACAATGCTTATTACGTCAATCATTTAAATAAAGTTCATATTTGGCTGAGAATAATCTCACAAATCGTGACAATAAACATATTGAAGTCGAGTAATATTCATTATTAAATACGAGGAAATAACACGTCATTGTGTTTCAGTTCATAATGAATAAAAAATTAAATTAACACTTCTCAACAAAGAATATCCGCTTGACCGTATGTGCGTTATTGCAGTATGTACATTTACATAAGAGCCACCATGAACTCCACATATATCTCACATCTCTGTAGAATCAACTTGTTATGCAAATTCATAAATTAAACAGCTATATTACCTACTATTTATAAAAATATCGAATGCAGTCATGTAAAAATATTTACTAGTTTTGGTATTTTAACAAAACACGACATATTATTATTATTTTGTTATTTTTATGTACACAATAAAAATGACACAGTATGCACTATTTAATTCACTATTTTTACAGTGAAATGAACGACCAATCAACCTACTAAATGTAGCACAAAACTATCACTATTACAACATCAATTTTTGTAGGTACACACGGCCACAGATCAAGCTACACATTTTTGTTGCAAAATAGCTCCTATTACAACCGCATAAGGTGCCGCAGTGTATAGCTTGATCTGTGGCCGTGTGTACAAATTCTCTTAGGATAACACACACATAGAAATAAGTGAGGCCATTGACATTTGGGAACGCTACGGGTTAGTTCAGTCAGTATTTTGCAAGAAGTGCTGTACCAATTACGATTATAGAAATGTCGTTAAGCGCAACCGCGATAGTAGCGATTCCAAACATCAATAATTTACACGGTACAGATAAACGAATTCCATTAGCTTGTGCATACTTTTCCATATACATAGCTCGCTGGGATCCTGTCACTAAAAATTACTTCACAAATTTTCATTCAAGAACCCACAATTGGCAAAAACATGATTTAACATTTCAACAAAAGTTTGTCAAATAATTCAGTTTATAAAATAATTACCTGAAAATTTTCATATCACAACGTATTGATTTGACAAACAATACATTTCATAAATGTAAAATCTAAGAAATTAAAAATAAACATTTGCGAAACAAGTTGTTTTAGTTTATGAAACGTTAGTTGTGCACAAATACTTTGTCAAAAGGTTTTTGGTTAAACATTAGTGAACCAGCTAGCTCGTACGCAGTTACAAATGATTACATTGCAGCTTGACTTTGGAGGTAGATAATTTTTGCTCCATGCGTTAATAAGACCATTCTCTTGGCATAGGAAATAAAGATACAATTTCATATTACCAATACTTTATCACCATTACATACAAATAATTACACAAACAGTAATTATGATCATCTTCCATAATAATTAATGTTTGTTTTTTATCAGTTCTTTTGTGCTCACAGGGATTGCCTGCGTCAACAAAATAAAGCATCTAAACAATCATTTTCAAAGAGTTATGTCAAGTTTGTTGTAAAAAGTTGATAAACCTATTTGTTGATACATCCCTGGCCTCAGTATACAAATTTTGAATATGTATGTTGTAGCTTGATGCGGGTAACAGTAGCCCAGAGAGATGAAAATGATTTATAAGTCTACTAAAAGTAAAGAGAGTAACCATATCTAATGCAACTGTTTTTTTTAATCGTACTACTGTTTCAGATAACTCCAACTGCAGTCTAAGTACATACAGCAGCTAAATAACGTCGCTCATTCCACATAGTAGTTTGCATGATTTCCAATCGTTACGATTCGTGTTCGCGATAAAGATAATTTTAAGAGCAAGGGCCTAGCGGAATGCCTATAAACAATAAATGATAGCAATGTTTGCTTACACAAAATAAAATTGACAAACAAATCACATAACTGTGTAATATGATATGTATTGCTCAATCTGAACTGAACTAATGAACAAAGGACACATTACAAGTATTAGTGAGATATATGCAAAGGTGACAAGGCGTCATCGAATTCACCAGCCACAGATATAAGGAAACCACACATCTTATACCATAAGAGTAACCTTCGTGTATATTCACGTATTTCAAGCGTATTTTCCACGTTCATGTAATAATCGTCTTAATCCTATTAAAATGTAGTTGTAAATAGTATACAAAAGAGTGGCGTACTCAATTCTATGTTAAAAGAATTAGAATTAATATTACATAAAAAAAAATATATTAATTACTTTAATGTGGAATACACAGGCTTCCGTTCAGTTTGAAACGACCCTAATGGAGCAAGCCGTATACGTGCGAGACATGGGGTTGCTTACAACCAGGATCGCAGCGGCAATCGTCGCCATGTTCAAACGGCCGGCATATCAGGCTACTTCTATTATCACATCGTAAGCTTGCCATGGAGGTAAGGCTATGACGTGAACACACCATGTTTCAATTGAGGAGGCATTAGACCCTCTATCCACACTTACCTATAAAACGGACAGTCATTTGCAGGCAAACATACGTTGTGAGTGAAGAGGCGCGGTTTCCTTAGTTCTATGTGTTCGGGCTTGTTTGATGGACGCTGGGCGGTCAGTACCGGCCAGAGCGCGAGTTCCTCGGCGGCTCGCGGCGGCGGCCCTCGCGAGACCGGGACCGGCGCCGGCGCTCGCGCTCGCGGGACCGGGACCGCGACTTGCGACCACCCTTACGACGAGAATATAGATATCTGCAAATAAAAGTTACACCTCTTATAGACTTCATTAAAATAACAATATTTTCTAAAAAAATATAAAAGTGTTACGGAAAAATTACTGACTTTTATGTGACATGCAATAGAATCAGCACCCAACAGTGAATAATTCAACTGTATACCATAGGGAATTCCGATATAAGTACAACCATTTGAAGTATTTCTAGAATATGAAGAAACTAACATAATATGTTATAATATATAACCAGTGGCGTAGCGTGGCCCTGCGGGCCCCGTATAAAAAAATGTTTGGGGGCCCTTATGAATGGTAAAGATTATTAAGAAAAAAAAAATGTTTGCATAAAATTAAAGTTTTTTTTTTACAAACAATTCAAATTAAATATACACTCTCCTTGCCTTTTTTTCGGCAAACTGATTTATTAAATCATTTATAGCTGATGATGACTTTGGTTTTTCTAATGCTTTTGCCTCTATGACGCACGTCGGGGCCCTCTGTGACCCGGGGCCCCGTATAATTGATACGGCAGATACGGCGGTAGCTACGCCCCTGTATATAACTAATAAATAGAATAAGAATGTTCAACTCCATCTCAAAGTTAATTTTGCATGTATAACAATATCACCATAATAGTTCTCCAAATAACCTTTTCATCTTACCTTCTTAACTCTCTAGAGATAGGTTTTAAGTGCATGAAGTTGCAGAAGCCACTTCGGGTACATTCACCCATTTCATACTGGCGACAACATGCTTCACGGAAGTCTGTCACAGGGGAAAGTTCCGCGTACACCGGCCGCCCACCAAACCAACGGTTATTCAAGTCATTAACAGCCTTCTCTGCGTCTTCTTCGCGCCGAAACTTTTAAAAATATAAGCCTAAGCATTATTTGTGATTCAAGATTTACTATAATTTAAAAAAAAAATTATAAGGATCATAAGGAAAACACACGTCAGTCAATAAAAGATAATAAAAAAAATAACAGTAGAAAAATAAGAATTAAATTTTATAATCCAAAAAGTCCTGCAAGGAATAAAAACACGTCAATTAATTTTAGTCTGAATTGTTGATCTTATGGTCATTTGGTCAATTAAAAAAAAATATGGTCTTACAATAAACATTTTTAGAATATAAATTCAATCTTTGATTTGGCACATAAAATATATTTGATATCTGCTGTTTTGTTTGTTTAAAACCACATCATAAAGAGGGAATAGTTGAGAATGTTTTTTTTTTCAAATAAGCATGTCAAAAATGTAAAGACATGGGAGCGGAGTTTTTTTACCATGCAAATCACTTACACGCATAAATGTTAACATTACTTACATAACTCCTTGATACATACCTTAATATAAACATTTCCAACTAAATGATCACCAAGGTTGTCACAAACATTCATTTCCTCAATTTCACCATATTTGTCTTCACACTCCACAAATACATCTTCAAAGAAATTGTCATAATGCTCCTGCATTTCTTCATCAGACACATTGGCCACAACCACTGAAATTTAATTGTTAGAAATTAGTTTCTTAGTTGTTTCTAGCATCATGTCTTGTCTTTCATGGCTTCTAGAAATATTTCAGTAGAAAATTCTTTCAATCAAACCATTAGAGTAAGGGTCAATTCATAAAAGGCCAGTTAAGGAGTATCTGGCTGTTAACAGTTTATCTGTAGAATTATCAGAGCAATATCTAAGATTAATTTAGCAATTGAAAAATCACACTTAAGACAAATTAAATTTAACTAAAAATAAAAGCTATGCATCAGAAATCAGTCAACTAAGAGTTTAATGTGCCCACATTTGCTTTTGATTCACCATTTACCCAATACACATATTATAGGGCTGACGGGCTACTTGGCACATTTGGATATGACACCATCTATCACAGCACAGGTTGTGGGTTTGATTCCCAACCAAGACAAATATTTGTGAACATGAACATGTTAGTTTGTACTGAGTCTGGGTCCTATTAACTATATAAAAAGTAGTATATCAGTAAGCTGATTTTTCATAGTACAAGCTCTGCTTAGTTTGGGATCAGATAAAGGTGTGTAAAAAAAATCCCAGGGTGTTTATTTATATACTTACAATGGCTACCATCAGCAGATTTGGCTGAATTCTGTGGGTTCACATACAAATTCTGTAACAATACTGTTTGAGAGAATGTTGGCTTATTGTGAATTCGTGAGCAACGATCCCCATGTCGACATGCTCCAATTTTAAAATAAAAGGAACAATTTACTCTGTAAAATAAACATAGTTACCATTAGTTTGCTTCTATTTTTTATCTAAACTTTACATACTAGCTGTTTTATTTATAATGTAGCTTTCGGTTAGGGAAATATTTTTTAGAATCGGAACAGTACCGCTACATCCGGACTTACCATCTCCGAGCTTTATATTATTTGTTTATCACTTAACACATATATGCTATAAACTACATGAAAATTAAAGGTGCTAACGAATAATACAGTATTCAATCAGAGCATTTAGATTAGATTATCTCGTACCTTTATAGTACATATAGAGAGAAATTCGATGTTTCTTAACCTCAAAATTTTAGGCTCCATCAAAAGAATATGTTTATATTTCAGATGTCGTCAATATTTGAATCAAATAACTCAATAGGTACTTACTTATCCTTTTCTGTACCAAATATAGCAGCTAAATACTCGGCCATCCTCAAATACCGACGAAATCGTTCCGTTCACTGATGTGAGATGTCGGTCGGCTTCGGCTACTCGTAGTGAGTTTGTAAAATTATTCATTAAATAGATTAAAAGCGATTTTATCTTTATGTAATTTTCATATGAGACTAACAACCCTAACCCTATAGATAGCGAAGAACTTTCTTTAAAATCAAAATACCTATATTTCCAGCAAACAACCAAGCGAAGCCATTAGTCTAGTTAGTGATGTGCACAGACCACAGAACAATTTTACTCTAGCGAGGCACAGATAGACACAGACCAAGCACACATTACTACTTTAGAGATACGATGATGTGACACAGGGATGCCAGTCGAGTGCGAGTGAATGTGAATTATCATACCTACCAATACTCGAAAAATTATCGTACATCGTTAGGTCGTACATACATACATACCACTTTTAGTCAGACTTTACGATCTGCTGATGAAATTCATTGTTTGACCTCAGACATATGCTCAAATTATAAAACATAGATGGCGCTATGTCGTGAATACCTACATCGCACGTCTACAGAAAAATCACAGAGTAATTGTGGATCATAGACCTTGCACTCGGCAATTTTATAATATTTTACCTTAGATATAAAATTTCAATGAAATCATGCAACAGTTGAAATAGTTTTGATTTTCATTTTTATGAATTTCAGTCCTTTATGAATACTGTTATTTTTTGTGTAAAAAAGGCATTAATGTAAAAATTTAAATCTCAGTGCACTCAGTCAAAGAATGGACTTTATGATTTTCTATTTGAATTTGCGTAAAATACTTAGCTGAGGACACAGGCGTTATTCTTAAATCGCATAAAACTCACATTTAGCCTATGTTAAAGCCTTAAGGGTGCACCTTCGGTTGGAGCGCGAAATTCATATTTTATCACGTTTTTTGCAAATTGCAGCTCAGTTATAGGTCGTAAGTTATGAACATGTTATTTGCGAGAAGAATGGTAGTATATTTACTGAAAAAATACATTCTTAGTTTTAAAAAAGGGCATTTCACGATTATTTTCTGACGTTACTAATGAAAAATTCAATTTTTTTAAAAACTATTCCTCTTTACATATTCTCTAGTTGCAAGAAAAAAGAGTAAAATAATATATTAACATATATTCTTTTACAAACCTCTTGCAACAAAAAATGCCGAGAAAAACTTAATTACCTAGAGTATTTCTCGGATATCGTCGCCTTAAGAGAAGGATTGCAAATTATCGTATTTCTGCGTACGATAATACATAATGTATCGTATGACATCACTAGGCACTGAAATTGACATAATAAATTAAAACGCACGAAATATTTCGTAAAAATTCAAACTGCGGACCATCCACCTTAATTCGAACAAGAGAATGTATTCCGTTAAAATAATACTGTCGTCTGGGCGTAAGTAAACTAAAAAAGTCATTGCTTTGGTCATTGCAATAACGTCTTCCTTACCTAGAAGACGCATGTATTTAATTTTAAATATTTACAATGTTCTCTAATTTTACGATTGATAATTTATGTGGATCTCAGTTTTGGGTAAGTAGGTTGGAACGAAGATAGTGATTTTCGAAGAACGAAGTTGTTAGGACATAATCCTTGTTAGGTACCTTTTTTTTTAGTTCCAATTCAGGAAAATGTGACAACACTTTAAATGTGTCAAATAAATTAGTGCACTGGATTTTATCTTTTCATTAGTTTAAAATTTATGTAGCAAAATAACTTTTTAAAAGTTTTATTTGAATGAAATCGGAAATGTTTGAAAAAGAAGTTTTGTTTGTTTGTTTACTTTGTTTTTGTAATAGTTTTTTCATATCTTAAAAACCTACATGTAAAGTTTTGAAAGAAAGAGCGAATAGATAGAATGTTTTTAAATTAAAATAGTACAAAAGCTTGTAATGTAAGTAATGCTAAGAATTTTCACGTCGGCGTACCTGTATGCCAGATGGTAGTAGTACCTATACTTATCTAAATTATAATAATTTCAATAAAATCAAGTCTATTGCGAGTAAAGTATATATGTTCCTTGATTGCGAGCCGATTACGCGTAGACAGGGTTCCGTACCATCAAGTTTTCCCGGAAACTTTATGACAAGATTTTCGTTTAGCTTTTCCTACCTATGAATTATGAGTAAAACCATATATTATATTCCCTTGTCTATACTGCTGGTGTGTTTTTTAGATGGTTTCTTTATGATTCATAAAATATCTTTTATAAGTAGGTACTAAGTCTATACTGTAAGTGTGGTGTGTAAGTGGTTTGATTGTTCCAGAATAGCAGTATCACATGGAACACAGACAGTCCAGATTTTACACCATGCTTCCAAAGAACAGTCTTAGTGTGGACTCCATGCTTATACCTCTGGGTGGCAGCCTTATTGGATATTTGCTACATATTAAATAGCAAAGAGAGAAATATACCATGGAATATCCTGAACATCAGTAAATTGGTGATCACATGCCTGTTAATAGTATTAAAACTAGTGGATTTGGGTGTAGCAGTCCATTCTTCAACAGCAGAAGGGGAACCAGTATTTAGTGTGGATTTTTACAGTCCCTGCATAATGATTTTGACATTTGTAAGTATAAATAATAACATACAATTTACAACATAGTAATTTATAATTGCACTGGTTTTCAAAGAACCATTGACATGAAATCTCTTCATTGACTTGTTGGCGATCGAAGCTTGCCTTGGTTGGGCTAAAGGTTAACTTTGTAATCCAATGAGGTAATGATGCATTATTCTTAATGTTTAATTTTTTTTCTGTTCACTTTGACATACCCATTTTTTATATTGATTATTATTTATATTTAGATACATAATATAATAGAACATAAAGCTTGTTCTATTTTTTATCTAACTTCCAACCCATGGCTAAATCACATTACTGAACTATCTTCACAGAATAAAAAACCAGACAAGTGTGAGTCTGGCTAAGCCCTGAGGGCAGAGTAATTAATGTATCTTAGTATACTTTTTTAATTCTATGACTGTGGGTAATTTCCAATATCACTTTAAATACCATATACTTCTTATAAGTTTTCCTGTAATTTATAGGTAAAGAACTATTATCTGTAATTTTTTTTTTTTTTGCCCAGTAGTTTCAGAGATAAGGGGAATGGTCAATATTCGCCTAATTTCTTAAATAACTTCAAAACGATTGATCTTAAAATTATAAAAAGAATATATTTTACATTCTCACAACAAGCCCTTTCATTTGATATGACTCAATTACAGTATAGTTTGCAAAACTTTTTTTGTTTTTAATTTATAATTTACCCGCCAAAAGTGGCCTCCATTCCCACCGAATATTTGCCGACAATGTTTGCTAGCCCTACTACTAGCATCTCGCTAATTGTCGGCAATGGAACAGGTGCCTTAGGCATGACACAGGTTTTTGTGAAAGCTCAATGATAACGAAACTTATAGGCAAAGAAGCAAATCGTTGGTGGGAAATGTACCCCAAATTTGTTTTCGATGACGCTGCGAAGATCGTAGATATCTCTATAGCAGGGCAGTGTGATAATAAGTTATAGTACCTAAGTATCTGCCCCGGTGGCATAGTTGAATTGAATATCAATATCTCCCCATGATAGGATAATTCAATTAAAGAGACAGCATGTAAATAAGTCTCTTCCTAGGACTCCACCTTTTGTATGAACATGTAATCTAATAGCCCCATGTTTTATTCCATCATTGACTTAATATTTTAGGTATATCTTGATGTTTTACTTAAAGTTTACAAGGTTGCCTACAGTTAGGTATAATATTCTTCTTAATTAATATTCTTGTAATAATGGATTTTTCGATGCAATGGGATAATTAATCCAATACTTGTCTCCGCGGCCTTCTAATAACAATGTCCATAAAGGATGAGTCACGTAACGTAGTAAAGCTGCAGATCAGTCATCATTATTATTCCAAGGTTGATTAATGGGTGGGTACCTATAGGGTACACTATCATTATTTGTGCACAATGAGAATAAAAAAAAATGGTTGAAAATAATGTATTGCCGTCACCATTACGAAAAGCTTATTATTTTTCCTTGTAGGTACACTTGTTCCACAACACGTGAATGAATGAATTACTCTCGTCTAGTTTAATAAGATGTTAATAATGCCCGTCATTATCTATAAAACATCGCCCTTTTTTGTTGCTTTTAGCCTTGAAAAATAAATGATTTGTGGCATGATAGAGAATAATATGTTAAAAAGTTCAAGTTGTTGATTATTCAGATAGGTAGGTTCCTAAATTATGTAAGAGATGTCATTGAACCGGAGTGCTGTAACTATTTGATTGACAACAACTTTTTACACATTCACGTAGTTAGTAGGCTCCACTGCGGTTGAGTTGCTAACTTTGAGGAGTCAAAATATACCTACCTACTCCATTTGTACGCAAATTATTTGGCGAATAAATGGCGTATGTAAATTGGTCCTATTTGTATTGGTGCTTTCTCGACCACCCGATCCTACTGCTTTTCGCACCATGTTTATTAGATATCTTAATATTCTTGAAACATAAAAACCTATAATGTTAACTAAACTAACATACCTTTATTCCTCACAATAATTAAATTCACTTTCATGAGAAATTAATATTATAAGTACAACAATATTTGTTGGACATCATAAAAAGAAAAATATCAGGATTTCGGTCTTGTCTGGCTTAGCCAAGCTATATAAGAATAGAAGTACATAATTTAGCAATTATGTTGTTTTTTTTTAACACCCTTCATAAATAGACCGCCTATTAAAGTTTTGTCGTGGGAAAACACGATTAAGGTAATAGACTGATAATCATCATTATATTCCGTTTCAAAAGGCCCTAGCTAGAGTAGGTAGGTTTTACAAAGCAGCAAATAATTTGTGTGCCTGAGCTGATGATACTGAAATACCTACCACCTACATAATTCAATATGTACTTGTTACGTTGTTTAACAATTTTTAAAAGAATAAAAAGGTGAATATTGAATCGCACAACGTTTGTCAGTCACCTTTTCACAAACGAACTGTTCAGAATTACGCCACATTATTCCGGCAAGGTTGCACTTTCAATGCAATCAAGGTTGAGTAGGTACCCAGTACATAACTAAGTGTTTAAAATAACATTGGTAGATCTAGTAGATTCCTATGTTACCTATAACTTGAAACTCTTGGAAGGCTAAATTAAATATTGTGGTTTAATTAAATACATTTGTTAGTAGATTAATAGGTACTTCTAACTACTATCTCTGTTGCAAAATAAATAATGACAGATAACGTACCTACACCTACGCGGCGGGACATAGATAGGTAAAAAATATTATAGGAACCAATACTATGCCATTAAAGTAGGCCTACATTTTTTGTTATTTTTATTTTTCAGGGTCTAGCAGCGACATTATTATACTTTAACCGAAAATATGGATTGAGAACATCAGGGGTTCTATTTTTCTTTTGGTTCATATTTTTACTAACAGGAATACCTCAATTTCGAAGCGAAATAACGAATTACCTGGGTTCTACCAGAGATAGTTTACAGTATAATTTCATCAGTTATATGGTGTTCTATCCAGTCATATTTATTATGTTTCTGCTCAATTGTTTCGCTGATTCTCCACCAAATGAATCACCGTATAAATATGATAAGGTAACTGACATAAATACCGATGAAAACTTGGATTGTTAACTCGTAGTTAGTAATTAATATTTATTTATGGTGATTTGGTGACAGATGCAATGTCCAGGAATCGCGGCAGGATTCCCCAGCCGCCTGACATTCAGCTGGTTTGACCCACTAGCTCTCACAGGCTTCCGTCGAAGTCTTACCGAGAGCGATATATGGACACTAAATCCGCAAGATACCTCTGCTGAAGTCGTACCAAAATTCGATAAATTCTGGGGAAGAACATTACAAAAGCAGACAAGGTATTTGACTCATCTAATAGGCGAACTATTTATAATTGTTTGTTAAAATGGATACAATGCAGATTGATACTTATGTCTACTGTAGTAGTGTTACACATTTTTCTTCATGAAATGTAGGACGTACCTACTCTACACAAAGACCACAAAGTAAGTTTATCTTACGTATTATGAATATAGGTTCGTCATTCCTCGTATTTAGTATTGCACAACATTAGAAATACATACCTACAAAATCCCTCGAGTACCTACTTTACCCTTGAATACGTCAGTAAACGATTGCGGAGAACTTAAAAAAAATATTCCACACATCATTGTAGGTAATTTTACTAAAATGCTGTTTGGTTACAAATCAAATGGAAATAGAACTGCTAATACTATCCAAGAAATTATTTTCATTATATTTTTAATAGAAAACGTGTTCCAGTTTTATCATTCGTGAGGGCCTTTATACTTAGGTATAAAATCAATCAAGCCGTTCGTAAAGTCCTATTCCATGTTTCCCTGTTCGAGGTCTCTACTCGATCACCATTCAGCTCCAGGTGCTTCTGCTATATTTTAGGATACTGTAACATATAATTTCGCGGAACCACCTTAATTTTTTTAATAATGTTAAGTTCCTCTACAGGTAAATGATGTAGCCGACCGAGGCAACAAGCCTATAACGTATTGACAAAAAAGGCCTGATTATTCATGATTGTTGATAATATCCATCAAAATAATAAATTAAATTAATTATTGCAGCGATCAAAATGCGACGTACAACAAAAATTCAACTAGTGTGGAATTTAAACGTAATTTCATAAAGAAACCAGCATCTGTACTACCAGCTCTATGCTTAGCCTTCGGAGGACCATTTCTCTTCGGAGAAATATTAAAGTTTCTCTGTGACATCATAATGTTTGTATCACCTCAGATTCTTAAGTTAGTATCTCTTTATACATTTTGAATATGCGTCTATATCATTTTTGTTTTAAGGTTTAATTTATTGTGTAATCATTTTCCAGACTCTTAATAGGTTTTGTACAAAGCGATGAACCCATATGGAAGGGTTATCTTTATGCAGTTACCCTTTTTGTATGTGCAACAATTCAGACGATACTATTAGAGCAATACTTTACTAGAATGTATGTTGTTGGTATGAGAATAAGGACTGCTCTCACTAGCGCTATCTATAGAAAAGCATTACGTATGTCTAATGCAGCGAAAAAAGAATCAACTACTGGTGAAATCATTAATTTAATGTCTGTTGATGCACATAGGTAAGTGAAATACGTAGGTATCGAGGTCGATTCATATCGTATCTTTCAATATTCTCGAGGTACGCTTGTATCTTGTTTCGCTATCTGATTGTATTATTTGTTAACAGATTCTTAGAATTAACAGCCTTTTTAAACATGATATGGTCGGCGCCTCTTCAAATAGCTCTTGCTATGTATTTCTTATGGGATGTCCTCGGACCCTCGGTGCTGGCTGGACTAGCTGGAATGATTATCTTGCTACCTTTTAATGGACTTCTAGCAAGCTTTCAAAAGTCGTTGGAATTAAAACAAATGAAGTACAAAGATGAAAGAGTTAAGCTTATGAATGAAATACTCAATGGAATTAAGGTACCTTTATTATACTATTAAACTTGCGAAAATTATTGCATATGCTATGTCAATTTATGTCAAGTAGGATGAGTCTTAAGTTCCGAACCGGCAAATCTTTTTATTTTTATGTCAGATGTTGCCTATAGCAAAAAAAATAGCTCGAACCCTACAATGCGCTTGAGCTTTCAGTGAAAGAAAACATTGTGAGGAAATAAGACGGTGGTAGTAAACTTTGTAGTATTTGCCTGGCTACCAACCTAAAGTCGAAGAATCTGACGCTATGCATCTACCGGTGTGCTCCGGCAGTTACACTTGAGAGCCAGTTATCTTCTAGCCATTTGAACAAATTGACTATTCGATTTGGTATTGCTATTACGTTATAACCACTTAATATCTATCACGTGGTTAGCCTGCCTGCACCGTAGTAAGCTGTCTGAGAAAAAGAAACAAAAAAAATGTTAATGATTTATTTCAGGTTCTTAAAATATATGCATGGGAACCAAGTTTCGAGCAACAAGTACTTACAATAAGGGACAAGGAATTGCGTATTTTGAAAAAGACTGCGTACCTTGATTCGGCTAAAACTTTTATATGGACATGTACTCCATTTATGGTATGTTACATAACCATCCGTCGCTGATACTTGAATATAATTAATAGAAGAATATAAGTAGGTACTAAAATATTCCTTACTTCATTCATTTTAACCCTTATTTTGTAGGTGTCACTGATGTCATTCGCATGCTTTGTGTTGGTAAACGATAAAGAAGTGCTGGACTCTCAGAGGGCTTTCGTAGCGTTATCTCTTTTCAACATACTGCGGTTTCCACTGTCCATGCTGCCTAACGTAATATCACACGTTGTGCAAGTAAGTAAAAATATTGCTTCAAATTATAATGAATAGTATTTCAAAATATAATTTAAAAGCGCTGTCTTCTTGTCTCAAAAAAATGTTTGTTTATTCGAATTATAGTAAAATGTTTAATGATAAAAAGGATATTTTATAAAGGTCACGTCCATTTAAAATTCGTCAGCCTGAATGGCAAAGAATCTACGGAGGAAAATAGTAAAATCATAGAAAATATTGTTTACATGATCTTTGTCTGGTACATTAAATGATCAAGTCCTAACTACTCCTAACCGTGAGTAATCAATCTGTACAGATTGTCGATAAGTTTACGCTTCGACCGAGCCGTTTCTTCTCCAGACAATTTCGCTAGTATCCTAGGGTCGTGGAAAGCTTGAAGACGTCCTAAACCCCAAAAAGCCCAAAAGAGGTGTGCCAAATTTTATGTTTTATATGAAAGTCGTACATGACAACATTTATAATGCATACTACGAATACATACTATACACCATCAAGCATGTTTTGAAGGATTTTTTTATACTTGCTGTGTATGAGATTCCAGACCGGTACTACATATTCACAAAAATTTATAAAGAAGCCAGCTTTTAAAATCTTTAGCGGATCGGAGTATTATATTTTCAGAATATAAAGCTATACCTACATCATATGCGTTATTTGTATATGGCGATCTAGGTGTATTATTATTTATTTATTACACAAATACAGCTATTATTACAGAACGTTTCCTGGTTCAATCAGACAGATTATTCGAACAAAAAAAATATACATAAAAGTAATTTGACGGGCAACATTTAGGTAAACACGTCTGAGGGCATCCCCGGATGGGGTACGAACTTCGGCTCAGGGCGTTACCGGGGGAGGGGGAGGGGGAGGACTTAGTACGAGTTATGAGTTACGTACGACTAATTGGGGGCGGTCGGATTACCAATGGCAGCTAGGGCGGCGATGTGTGTTGTTTAAAAACTTCTGAGATATGGAAACAAGTGACGGGATTGCATGTGACTGTTTATCATGTTGTAGACCTTCTTCACCTATATTTTTCAGTGTCTAGCTGTGTTAATAGGGTAGTTGACACTATCAAAAATAAATGACCAAACACTAACCAATGCATAAAACATCTAAAAACACGTGGAAATATCAAATATGTTGTACATTTAATGCTTTTTATGATTTTTAATTAACAGTGGAACCACTAAGAGTAGACGATTTGATGCTGTGAAACTATGACGTCATAATGTAATATTTCATACAAAATTCCTTATAAACTTTGTTATAAACTATCGTTTTGACATTTCTTAAAAAGTAGCTGATTTGATGTGTCAGTCAACTACCCTATTGACGTGGACTGATAAGATGATTATAATAGTATTTACGTGCACGGCATGTATTGTATTATAATGAAATTTATGTTACCATTTGTACAAATGCTGGATATATCCAGTGGTTTATGTTATATTGTATAACTAGCGACCCGCCCCGGCTTCGCACGGCTTTTCTTGGCTTTTCTGTACTGTAATATGCATGTATTATACATATAAACTTTCCTTTTGAATCACTATCTATTGCTGAAAACTGCATTAAAATCCGTTGCGTAGTTTAAAAGATCTAAGCGTAGGTACAGACAGCGGGAGCGTCTTTGTTTGATTCTATGTAAAGATAACATCTTCGAATACAGGCAGCAGTCGGTATAAAGAGAATCAACAAATTCATGAATTGTGATGATTTGGATCCAAGTTCTATTGAACATAGTCAAGAAGAGCGTGAGTTGAACACATATCCTACGGCTTCAAATTTGTTATCCTCCGTTAATATTGTTAGTACCTAATAATAAAATATTTTGCAGCGAACCCAATCGTAATAGAGAAAGGCTACTTTTCGTGGGACGGGAACGAGTCGGAGCCCGTTCTGAAGAACATAAACTTGAACATTCCGCGCGGGTCGCTGGTGGCGGTGGTGGGAGCCGTGGGGTCCGGCAAGAGCTCGCTGCTGTCGGCGCTGCTCGGCGAGATGAACAAGCAGTCGGGCCGCGTCAACACCACCGGTGAGTGCCGTGCCGTGCCGTGCCGTGCCGTGCCGTGCCGTGCCGTGCCGTGACGTGACGTGCCGTGCCGTGACGAGCTACACTACACCGCACTCCGCCCGCCCCCCGCAGGTAGCATCGCGTACGTGCCGCAGCAGGCGTGGATACAGAACGCCACGCTGCAGGACAACATCCTGTTCGGGCAGCCGCTCGACAAGCACAAGTACAACGACGTGATCGGCGTGTGCGCACTCAAGACCGACTTCGAGGTGCTGCCCGGCGGCGACCAGACCGAGATCGGCGAGAAGGGTGAGTGCTCGTAGGCAGTGTAGGTAGTGTAAGACGGTAGGTTTGGTAGGTACTGAGCGCGCAGTGGTACATTGCAGGCATCAACCTATCGGGCGGGCAGAAGCAGCGCGTGTCGCTGGCGCGCGCCGTGTACTGCGCCTCGGACAACTACTTCCTGGACGACCCGCTGAGCGCCGTCGACTCGCACGTGGGCAAGCACATCTTCGAGAAGGTGGGTGTGGCAGGGAGGGTAGACAGTAGGTATGGGTACGACGGTGACCTCGTGGTGTGCAGGTGATCGGGCCCGGCGGGCTGCTGCAGCACACGACGCGGGTGTGGGTGACGCACAACGTGTCGTACCTGGCGCAGACGGACCTGGTGGTGGTGCTGCGGGACGGGGAGGTCTCGGAGGCGGGCTCCTACCAGCAGCTGCTCGAGAAGAAGGGCGCCTTCGCCGACTTCCTGCTGCATCATCTCAGCGACGCCAAACGCACATCACCTGAAGGTACCTACATAGTCATGTCTTATATCATAGAATACATAATAGTACTGCTTATACATTCTTATTATTCTTAGTACTATCGTCAACTTGTAAGTCGAGTCGGCGGCGTCGCGGCGCGTTTTTTTCTACAAACAGCACACAAGTCGTGCTTTTGTGATATTTATGTCAGAAGGTTGACAAGCAGGCAGGCGGTCCACCTGATGGTAAGTGGATACCGTCACCTATCGCCATTTGCAATACTAGAGGTAATTGCCAATGTGTGCTAGAAAGCAACTGGCTCTCAAGTGCAATTGCCGGAACACACCGGTAGGTGCCTGGCGACAGATTTTCTACTTGACGGTGGTAGCCAGCCAGACGGGTACCTACTACAAATTAAGTAATAATATTTTACACATATTTTCAGAATTAGACGAGATTAAAAAAGATATCGAAAGTAAACTTGGTCACGAATTTCAGAAGAAATTACAAAGGGCTCGATCAAAATCGGAAACTGCTTCGGAAAATGAACAAATCGGTGCAGGTAATTATAAAATTATAAATTATATATTCTTACACGTTTAAATTATTTATTATAACGTATTAATTGACTGTCGACAAGGAGCTTCTTGTATATACTAAATACCAATAATAAAAATTACAGGTGACCAAATACAAACAAAAACAACAAAGGAGTTAAAAGAAGAAAATAAAATTATAGAGGTTGAAAAAGCAGAAACTGGCAATGTAAGTCAGAGGGCTAAAATAAACCATAAAACAAATGATATGTAGGTAATTAAGGTTCTAACATTGTCCTTTGTTATAACATACATTTTTGAATACAGGTCAAATGGGAAGTTTACAAGCACTATCTAAGGAGCATTGGCATGAAATCAACTGTATTAACTATGATTATGTTTCTCATTGTTCGATTGTTCTTGGTCGGTTCCGACTTCTGGCTTGCGAAGTGGTCCACAGATAATAATATGGTAAGTAACTTATTGAAAAATACTAAAATGTTGATGTTTTGCTACCAACATTTTACCGTATTTATATTTTCTTTAAGATCGTGAATGGTACTGTGGACTCAAAATTAAGAGATTTGTATCTTGGTGTTTATGGCGGTCTGGGAATTGGACAAGGTATTCATTATATTTTAAAACTGAATTCCGTTCTATGTCACTTAAGATAAGCACGTACCTCCAGGCTCCAATCGTGAACTCTTTCATATTTTTTCAGCAACGACATCATTCTTTGCCGATTTAATGTTATTCTTGTCATGTTTGCGCGCTGGCAAGATTGTGCACGAGCTTTTGTTAGACAACGTTATGAAGGCTCCACTACAATTCTTTGAAGTGACACCTGCGGGTAGAATTCTCTCTAGGTTTTCTAGAGATGTGGATATTCTGGACAGTTCGCTTACTTGGCAAGCTTCTAGTATGATTGGTTGCATTTTTGAGGTAACGAACATAATACTAAAAAAATATAATCTTTTGCTAATAATATAATAATCTATACTGATAATAAAGCTGAAGAGTTTGTTTGTTTGAACGCGCTAATCTCCGGAGTTACTGGTCCGATTTGAAAAATTATTTCACTAATAGGATAACATTATCCCCGAAGGTTATAAGCTTTTTATCCTGGGAAAGCGAGTGACACCGCGGGGAACTGCTAGTAATAATATAAATGTATTACCATTAGCAGTGTTGTAATAATTTTATTTTTTTCAGTTATTGGGAAGTATATTCGTGATCAGTTTCTCAACGCCAATATTTATGGCAGTTATCCTACCCATTGGGCTTTTATATTTCTTGATACAGCGATATTTTGTGGCGACATCTAGACAACTCATGCGCCTTGAGTCGATCTCGTGCTCGCCTATTTATTCACACTTTGGCGAGAGTATTGGTGGTGCTTCAACTATACGTGCATATGGTGTAACGCAGAGGTAAACAATTGAATTGATCATGATATGAACCGGACAAGAGCGAGTCTAACTCGCACACCGAGTGTTCCGTACCTTCCTGTTACTCTGAATATCATAGACTTCTTGTAAGTTTTCTTGTAATCTACGGGTAAAGAACTGTTGTACTCTTTTTCAAAAATTTTGTCCCAGTAATTTCGCCCCCATGTTTGAAATTCATTACGCTACCTACTAACCCTAAAAAGAAAAAGATTTTTGTTAAATAAAAAAATATTTTGGCAGGTTCATAGATGAATCCGAGCAATACGTAGACCGAAATCAGTCCATTTATTATTCAAGCTGTATAGCAGACCGATGGCTCGGGGTCCGTCTAGAGACTGTAGGCAGCCTCATTATTTTCTTTGCTGCCCTGTTCGCTGTGCTTGCCCGAGAAACTATCAGTCCAGGCCTCGTGGGGCTCTCCATTACATATTCATTAGAGGTATAAGATATTTACATACCAACATACATTAATATGTGGTAACAAAGTAAGTACTTATATTCGATATATTTATTTTTCAGGTCACAATGACACTTAATTGGCTAGTCCGAATGATTTCAGAAGTCGAAACAAATATCGTGGCAGTCGAAAGAATAAGAGAGTATACTGACATTCCACAAGTAAGATTGTCTATAGTCGTCATTGCTAAGTTGTTTATCGTCATTTCCATTGCCGCCTCCACAATTTCAGATCCAAGTTTATTTCACCTTAGTATCACTGCTATTTTTCTATCATTTTTGGCCAAAATAAAATATGTATTCAAAAAAATCTATAAAATAAACGAACATTAATCATCATGGCGCCCAAATCCGTGTGGGAAAAAACTCTACACAAAGTTGAGATCTCTACCGCATGCGCGACCACAGACAAATTAAATTTGCATCTAAAATTGAGTTGATACTGATTGATTCCTATTTGTTCAGTTCTTTTTTTCTTTATTATTTCGTTTGACAAGTTGACTGACAGTAATTGAAGTATTAAAACCCAAAAAACATTATAAGTGGCCAGACATGTCCAAATACTTGTACTTTAATGAAAAAAGTTATTTTATAGCATTATCTTGGGAAGAAAACTGTACTATAATATAATTTTTTAATTTCATTATCCCGTGTATAATATACGTGCATAAAGTGGGTCATTAAAGTACTGTTTTTGATTTCATAATTAGAACTTTACGATGTGAGAGTAGATAATAGTACATTATGATACAAGTGTGAGTTAAGGGTGCCCACCCTGTAGATATATGCTTTGTCAGCCAGAACAGAGCATAGCAACAACTTGAAAGGATCCGAATCAGCATTTACTTTACACGTGTAGAACTTTCTGGAACAAATTATGCTGATGTATTAACTTACTTCTTTCGCAATAAACTGTATGGCATTTTTGTTGAACTAACATTTTAATAATGTATAATTGAAGACATTCATTCTGTTCTCAGACTTGGCTGAGTAATATTGTAATTTGGTTTTATTAAATAAATTATTTTTTTATTTAAAACCGTGTCTCCAATCCTTGACTGGCGCAGCCGGTAAGTGACCTTGTCGTTTGGGTCCCTTGTGCCATCGCGAATCGAATTTTCGGGCACCGAGATTCTAACGTTCGTTTCAACGATTTAACGGGTCAGCGAACCAAATAAATTCGTCAAGAGAAGCCACGGTGCAGGACAAGCTGAGCAGATTCACCGATCACAGAAGGAGAGCGGAAAAACAACGGGTCATGTGAGTAGATCTTTTCACTATCCTGTCAACTTTCCTTTGAATTTTCCTGGTGATCATTATATGTGTCTCGTGTAACCATTAGGATTAGAAAAAGCCAACTGGCACGTAGCACATTATTATAGTACCTAAAGTGATAAAATCTCACGTTAGCTTAGTAGTCTATATATTTCATAGTTTGTTTTTTTTTGTTTGTGTTTTTATAAATAGATAAAGATGGAAGGAATCATAGTTGTACCCCCGGGTGTTCTCAAAATAATCCCGTTATTCAGTGGAGAGACAAGGCTCTTGTCATTATTTATCCGAAAAACTGAATATATTATTAATTTATATCGGGGAAATGAATTACAAAACGAATATCTTTTTAATGCTATAACAAGTAGATTAGGCGGGGAAGCTGCAAATTTAATTGGAGAACGAGATTCGATACACTCTTGGGCAGAATTAAAACAGGTTTTGCAAGATCATTTTGGGGATCCAAGGACAGAAGATTGTCTAGTCCTTGAGTTAGAGAGTTTAAAAATAAATAGGGGCGAAAGTTATTTAGATTTTTGTCACCGTATACAACAATTAAGAAGCATCTTAATCGCAAAAATTAATGAATCAGTAGAAGATGAAGCTGCAAGGTTATCTAAGCAACATATTTATACAAATCTTTCTATGAATGTTTTCTTATTTAATTTGCCGAAATACTTAGTTAGGCTGGTGCGATTAAAGAATGTTTCGACACTGGAAGATGCATTAAAAGCTGTCTTAGAGGAACAATATTTCCAAGAAGTTTATGATCAGAAACAATCACAGAACCCTAAATTTAATCAAAACTTCCAGGGACGAAACAGTTCTTACAATAATTTTAATCCACAAGCGTCGCCGAGTGCAAGTACTAGTGCACCAAATATGCAACAGTCGAACAATTTTTTTACTCCTAATCGTAATTCTTCTCAGATGCAAAATAGAAATAACGGTCGCAATAACAATTTTTCAAACAATTCATTCCCATCTAGAAACAATAATAGGAATCAGAATAATCCTTTTTATCAAAATAATCCGTTCTATAATAATTACAACGCATCGGAACAAGCGAGACCGCAGTTCCAAGGTAGACAATTTGCTGACAACGTACAGCGTGGCTCGCAACAGGCGCAGCCGACGCCAACGTCCGGCTCAGGTTGCGATACCGACGTAACCATGAGAACGGCCAGTTCAAGACGTGTCAATTACACTGACTATAATGATAATGTGTTTCCAAGTACTTCTACCGAAAACGAACAGATAGGAAATTTTTGCATAAGGGCCTCTACACACCAGTGCGAATAAAATTAAATTGTAGTATATTAAATCTCCCGCACATACGTATACCAGAACTTAATGCAATTTTTATGGTTGATACCGGAAGTCAACGATCATTCTTAAGCCCGAAGTTAGCAAATCAATATTTTTGCGACTTTAAGCGAAGCGAAAACTTTGAAGTAGTTAGTACCCACGCTAGTAGCAAGCATAATGAGGTAGCGTACATACCCCTACCTAGGACGTTTAAAAGTTATGAGTGGCACAAATTTTATATTTATTGTGTCGACGATAGATATGATGGTTTAATCGGTAGCAATTTATTGACGCAACTTCATGCAAATATCGACATGAAAAATAGAAAGTTATTTACTAAAGATACTTGTATACCAATTATTTACAGTCCACCAATACGTGAATTTTATGTGTTACCCCCGCGTAGCGAACTAAGGGTCAAAATTCCAGTTACTTTGTTACACGGTGAGGCCATAATAAATTTTACAGAATTTACTGATGGTGTTAGAATGCCGACGGCTTTAGTAAACTGCGTACATGGTTATGCGACAACAGTCATCCAAAATGCTAGATCCGAGCAAATGGAATTAACGATAACCAGTCCATTCAAGGTCGAACCATACTTAGAAACTACGTTAGTACATGATAAGATTAACGTGAATTTTACCGATAAGGATAGTCATAAGATAGATCAACTATTAACGGATAATCTCTCCAAGTTAAAAGTAGATCATATGAACGAAGAAGAGAAACAATCCGTAATGCATATTTGTAATGAATATAAAGATATCTTCTATTGCGAGGACATACCTCTTTCATTTACAAATGAGGTAAAACACAGAATTAGAACCAAAAACGAAGACCCAATACACATTAAAGCTCATAGATTACCGCCTGCACAAACGGCAGAAATTAAAAATCAGGTAGAGAAAATGCTTAAAGATAATGTCATCCAAAAATCGTTTTCACCTTGGAGTGCACCAGTTCACCTGGTACCCAAAAAAGTAGATAATTCTGGTAAGAAAAAATGGAGGATGGTCGTAGATTACAGACGACTAAACGATATCACTATTGATGATAAATACCCTTTACCTAATATCAATGACCTTTTCGATATGTTAGGTAAGAGTATGTACTTTACTACTTTAGATTTAGCAAGTGGGTATCATCAAATTGAGGTAGAGAGAGAGGACAGAGCGAAAACAGGTTTTAGCACACCTTTTGGGCACTATGAATTCAACAGGATGCCATTCGGACTAAAAACGGCGCCGGCTACATTTCAGCGGGCAATGGATAACGTTTTGAGAGGCTTGCAAGGTATCCATTGCCTAGTGTATCTCGATGACGTCATAATATTCGCAAAAAGTATTCAGGAACATAATGAGAAACTTAGGGCAGTATTTGAGAGATTTCGTGAAACTAACTTAAAGGTGCAGTTAGATAAATCCCATTTTCTACGAAAGGAAGTACTTTATTTAGGACACACTATAACCAGTGAAGGTTTAAAACCTAATAATGATAAGATAGAAGCGGTTTTAAAGTATCCTATACCCAAAACCACAACCGAAATTAAAAGTTTTCTAGGTCTCATAGGGTACTATAGGAAATTTATTAAGGATTTTGCAAAAATAACTAGACCACTTACAATTTGTTTAAAAAAAAGGTAAAATTATAGACTTAAATGACGAATATATAGAAAGTTTTGAAACATGTAAGAAACTTCTTACAAATGCTCCGTTATTACAGTTCCCGGATTTTAAGAAAGCATTCATTCTGACCACGGATGCATCAAACTTTGCAATCGGGGCAGTACTTTCGCAGGGCACTATAGGTTCAGACAAACCAGTAGCCTATGCTAGCAGAACCTTAAGTGATACTGAATCAAGATACAGCACCATAGAAAAAGAGCTTTTAGCAGTCATTTGGGCGGTAAAACATTTTAGGCCGTATTTATGGGGTAAAAAGTTTTACATATATACAGACCATAGACCTTTGGCTTGGCTCTATTCGCTAAACGAACCAAACAGCAAGCTTACTAGATGGCGCCTTAGACTTGAGGAATATGATTTCGAAATTAATTATAAGAAAGGGTCACAGAATTCAAATGCAGATGCATTGTCCCGAGTAAAAATAAATAATTTAAGCGCAGACAGTAATAATATCGTAGTTAGTTTAAATGGCAGTAAAATTAGAGAAATAAAGGTTAATATGTTAGATAACGATAACGAATCCATGCAAGTAAACGTAGATAATGAGGAAACTGATAGGAATTTAGAATTGAATAATAGAGTCAAAGAAATTATTTGTATATCAGACTCTGATTCTGATACATTAAGCATAGATAGAAAAGAGGCTCCTGTTATAGATATATCTGATTCAGACGACGGAGTCACTGCTCATTCAATATCGAATAGGGAGCATGAAGGTATACCAATTTTAAATGAAGCAGTCGATACCAAACCTCGACAAATACTTGTTCACATTTGGTATAAAAATGATATTCTTGTAAAAGATATCTCTAATAATAGTCAAAAAATAATCGAGGTACACATGCCGGCCTCTAATAATGAAAATTTAGTTAAGCAATTTTTAAAGGAGTATATAGACTTTAAGCAGAAATATTTCGTTTATTTCGAATCGGAAGTATTTAGAAAAGTATTTAGCAATGTAGTAACAGCATTATATAAAAAAGGCTCGCAAAATTTAATAGAATGTACAGAAAGAGTAGTCAATGTAACAAATGAAGAAGAGCAAAGGGAAATTGTTATAAAGTACCATGCAGGAAAAACTGTTCACCGGGGTATTCGGGAAACACTCACAAAACTTAAAAGACATTATTGGTGGCCTAATATGAAGGACACAATTGCCGCCATTATTAATGCATGCGAACAGTGTAGAAAAATGAAGTACGATAGGAAACCTATAAAACCCCCAATACAACTTACTCAAACACAGAGTATGCCATTTGAAGAAGTTTTCATGGACCTTTTGTACATAGAAAATAACTATTACCTAACTATAGTGGATGCGTTTAGCAAGTTAGCACAAGCTTTTAGAGTACCCAATAGAAGTACACCGGAAATAGTTAAGGCACTAATTAAGTATTTTAGTATGTATGGAATACCTAGAAAGATAAATAGTGACCCCGGGACCGAATTTAATAATAACCTTGTTAAAGAACTATTGAATCTATACAAAATCGAAATACATGTAGGAACACCAAACAACCCTAATTCAATGGGTATAGTTGAACGTTTCCATTCTACGATAATAGAAATTTATAGGTTAGGAAAATATGAAAAAAGTGATCAAGATGCAGCATCTGTAATGACCTACGCCATTATGGCGTATAATAACACCATACATAGCGCAACAAATTTCACTCCTTTTGAAATGGTATTTGGGCATACAGAATCAGGAAATGCATTCGATATAGATAGAGATAAAAATCTCTTACAGAAATTAGTTCAGGATCATAGAAAAAGACTCAAAGTCTTATACGAATACGTTAGTGAAAAGATTAAGGAAAATAAAAGTAAAACTTTAGAGAAGAAAGGTGGCGAAAAACCACCAGAGATAAAAGAAGGCGATGTAGTCTTCATGAAAACTACTCGAAATCGGAAAGCTAAGGATGTAGCACGATACGAAAAAGCGAAAGCAATAGGGAAAGTAGATAAGAATATTGTACCGGTAAAGTTGGGAAAAAGAAATACGAAAGTAGCAATAAAAAACGTAAAACGCCCTCCGCAGGTGGTGGCAGACGATCTTGACGCTCCTGGTCCTAGCGGAATCAGCAAGCAGCGTAAATCTCCAGGAGATGACTCAGAATCCTGGAATAGCGCCGATACGGATAAGTTCAGCAGTGATTCAGAATAGTCACTGGACTATTTTTAAGACTTTAGATTTAGATACTATAGCCAGGTATTTAGATAATAATTCTAACCAATATTTTAGAGTAAAAGATATGATTTATACGCAAAGTGAGTCGCGTAGCGAATTAATAGGATTAGTTGTACAAATAGAATCTTTTATGGAACTTACAAAAGATAGATTAAAACAGATATTGCCTAGTAAAAGGGTAAGAAGGGGCTTAATAAACCCGTTAGGTTCTATTATTAAATTAATTTCAGGTAACCTAGATAATAATGATGCCATGAGATATAATTCGGAGATTAATCATCTTAAAAATAGGGAACATTCAGTAGAAAGAAAACTGACACTTATGCAAAAAGCATTTGACAAACTAGTTAATATTTCAGATGACCTAAAGTATAACTTGATTCAATTGAATACTAAAACTTTGCATTTACAAACACTGCAGTTAAATCAGTCTAAAATACATAATATAGTAAGTCAAATGAATACCCTATATCAAATCTTAAATAACTTTCGTACTATTTATAATGTAATTCAAGAGATAGAAACGGCGATAGCTTTCAGCAGAATACACATACTCCACCAATCTATAATTAATTCCACAGAACTTTTTAACATTTTATTAGAGATAGAAAAACATCGTAGACTAGTTTATACGGTAGGTAAGGACAACCTTACGAAATTAGAAAGTACTATAGTTCTTAGATCTTATTCTGATAATGATAAGTTAGTATTTGTGTTGGAAGTACCCTTGTTAGACACGGTCACATATAATTACTACAAGATTATCCCAATACCCATATACAATCCTAGTTCCTTAAAAACCTCTATCATAATTCCTAAGTATCCCCACCTTATAGTGAATGGATTGAAATACAGACCTGTATCTACCCCGTGCGAGCAGATTGAAGATGATCGAGTCCTCTGTAAGGAAAATAACATCGAGCAATACGCTGACACGACGTGCATAGAACAAATAATGATGCTTAAAAACTACTCTGCATGCCATAAGAACTTTATTCAAATAGAAGATGTAAGAAGTCACATCGTAGCCAATGGAATATGGCTAGTTTTCACGAAGAAAAACTTAGTACTTACCGAAAACTGCAATGATGTAATCATGAAGTATAACCTGAAAGGAACATTTCTGGTAACCCCCAATCGAAACTGCGAGACTCAAATTGGAGATAGAACCATCAGTAAGGCAGCTGAAACAAGGACACCCGATTCGAGGTTGCTGTTGAGACCTGTAATTATGCCTGAGCTACAACAGGAAATCAAAGTAGAAGATAGCCAAGTAGACCTTCGTGGTGTGGATCTCAACGATATTAAAGATATTCTAAACAGTGCAAAATACAATAGTGAAAGTGTCGATAAAAGTGAAATCATAGTGACCCAGGACATAAGTATATGGACAATAAGTATTATAGTAATAATGTTTGCATTTACTTTAGCATTTGTGATTGTTAAATTTAAAATCTTTAAGAAAATCCTTGTGTTACGACGGAATCATCTGGAACCAAAAGATTTGTCTCCAGCTGATTTCTCTCTTGGGGGGGGAGGAGTTAAGGGTGCCCACCCTGTAGATATATGCTTTGTCAGCCAGAACAGAGCATAGCAACAACTTGAAAGGATCCGAATCAGCATTTACTTTACACGTGTAGAACTTTCTGGAACAAATTATGCTGATGTATTAACTTACTTCTTTCGCAATAAACTGTATGGCATTTTTGTTGAACTAACATTTTAATAATGTATAATTGAAGACATTCATTCTGTTCTCAGACTTGGCTGAGTAATATTGTAATTTGGTTTTATTAAATAAATTATTTTTTTATTTAAAACCGTGTCTCCAATCCTTGACTTGTGCTATGTTGGTCATTACACACGAGGCGGTATTATTCGCAGGCGAGCGCGATAAGCCAGCTGAGTGAGTAATTATCAATGCACATGTATTTCATACGATGTTTATCAACACACTTGCGAGGAAATAAGTTTAAATTTCATGTAAACAAATTTAAGGGCAAGCTGTTTTTTATTCATCTCCATCATCAGACCAGCTCAAAGACACCATATTATTATTGTCAACCAACTTATACTTACATATTGTGTACCAAATTTCACGTCAATTGAACACCGGAAAAATGGCGCGCTGATGATACGATTCGCGCACAGGTATAACTAAAGGCACTGACAAACAGCCTATATAAAAATATAATAAACACAAAATTATGTTTTCCATATGTATATAGTGAAAAATATATAATTTGATGAAATTATGATAATTTTGATGATTGATTTATATGTGTACTAAAATAGTTTATTTATTCAACAATCATTGTTTTTAAACATAAACTCTAAACAAAAAAAATTGAAATGTAAAAAGAATGTGTGCGGTAATGAACCCAAAAGCGAAAAGAGTCACTTTAGGAGCTAGTTTGTTGAAAAAATATAAATTTTCTAGGAAGCGGCATGGAACATAGGTTCAGGTCCGGGGGCGTCGTGGCCGGAGACGGGCGCGGTGCAGCTGGAGCGCGTGACGCTGGAGTACCGCGCGAGCGGTGGGAGTGGGGGTGGGAGTGGGGCGGAGCCAGCCCTGCGAGACGTTACGTGCGCCGTGGCCCCGCGCGACAAGCTGGGCATCGTGGGGCGCACCGGCGCCGGCAAGTCCACGCTCACGCTGGGCCTGTTCCGCATCGTGGAGGCGACGCGCGGGCGCATCCTTATCGACGGCGTGGACATCGCCACGCTGGGCCTGCACCAGCTGCGCTCGCGCATCACCATCATCCCGCAGGACCCGGTGCTGTTCTCGGGCACGCTGCGCCTCAACCTGGACCCGTTCGGCGCGCACTCGGACGACGACATCTGGCGCTCGCTGGAGCACGCGCACCTGAAGGCGTTCGTGCAGGCGCTGCCGGCCGGGCTGCGGCACGAGATCGCGGAGGGCGGCGAGAACCTGTCCGTGGGGCAGCGGCAGCTGGTGTGCCTGGCCAGGGCGCTGCTGCGCAAGACGCCGCTGCTGGTGCTCGACGAGGCCACGGCCGCCGTCGACCTGGAGACGGACGACCTCATCCAGGTACATATCCCTACCCAACCTACCATCCCTACCTAGTTGAGCTACCTACGCTGCTATACCTACTACATACGTTACTCGCCTCCATAGAAGACCATCCGGTCCGAGTTCGCGGCGTGCACGGTGCTCACCATCGCGCACCGCCTCAACACCATCATGGACTCCACCAAGGTGATGGTGCTGGACAAGGGACAGCTGGTCGAGTACGCGCCGCCAGAACAACTGCTGCAGGACAAGAACTCCATCTTCTACAGCATGGCCAAAGATGCAGGACTTGTTGAATAAAACAAAAACATGTTTAATATGTTTATAATAACTAGCAATTTTAAAAAAAATATAGAGCATTGTTTTAATTCCGACTATATTCCAATTATATATAAATATAATGTATTCCATTCGAAACTTGGATGAATGATAAATATTATAATATAAGTAGACAAGTAGTTGTTCAAATATAATCATTATTTTGCTGCTTGCTTTGACTGCATACAGCAGGACATCAATAATACAAAGTTGAAAAATGTGTATGTATAATTTAAACATATTTTTCAGACTTTTTAATAAGACTGCAACAGGCACACAGTAAGTGGCTACCGTCGCATAACAATACCTGGGGAATAGGTATTACGTAGTATCTCTAAGTAGTCTGTGATTGGTTCCGACGTTCCGTCCGACCTCCGACCTCGTAGGACGTAGGTATATTTATTGGTTTAAAGCCGTTAATTTAGGTAATAAAAAAATAATTATAGAGAAACAATTATTATACACTGAAAAGCAAGAAACAAGGTATCTATAGAGATTACAGGAAAACCTCTCGCACTTGTCCGGTTTTATTTAATAACTTTTTTATTTTCAGCTTTTTAGTTTTTATTCTGAAGTAGCTTGTGCAAGGCTTTGCAGACGATTTACCTCTTGCAAAGAGTTCTATGTGATCATCTCTGAGGTATATTATTACGTATTAATATACCTCAGTGTGCGTGGTGTTGAGTGTAGTTTCTAAAACCAAAAAATAACGAAGATAAACTTCGCGTGACGTCACGTCTTGGTACACTTTTTACAGAGAAGTGACGTCACAACACAAGCCCTTTATCTTCTCTACGTAGTATTATATCCTCTTTGTCTGCTGGCAGAATAATCGAAAATAACCATAGACTATAGAAAATAGTAGAAACGTCGGTTTCTATCATAGATTATACATAAGTTTATACGGCCGATTTTAAAAGGTTATAAATGTTTTATTATGTTTTTTAAATTTAATTTTTAGAAGGTTTATAACATAAAAGTACTTTTTTATTTGGTTGGATAAATAAATGATTCGCATCCGCATCAACTACACATTGCAAGACCGATAGGATGGTAATAAAATCGGCATTAGAAAAGTTACATGATCGCAAATTATCGATTGAAGATTGTTTCAGTTCGCATCAGGGTACGTGCAATGTTTTTGAACACTCCCTGAAGTGTCAGTCATGCCATACTCAACTGTCAATAGTGTCACTGTCAAGTCAAACAAAAGTGCGTGCAACTGCGTGCGGGCGGGCGGTGCGGTATACGTATGTGTGGTGACTGGTGAAGTGAAGTGTGCTCATGCCGAAATATCGGTCATTTTCAATAAAATGTGTTTTTGTGAGTGAATGAATATTGAGGTGGTTCTTCGAATGCTTGAAAATACTTTCCTTTCAAATAGACGTTTTTTCTGATTAAATGTTTTTATGGCAGTAACAAACAAAAATTAACACGAATTGTGACAATGCCTTACAACTATTCCTCGCTTGACGAGTTCTGCGGATCTGAATTTTGGGTAAGTAGGTGCTTGACCCTACTTCATTGAACGATTTATGTACATAATACTTGGTGGGTTTTGTCTACGGCTAAGGTTTCGGTGGTAATTATTATGTGAAGTCAATGATTTAAAATATCATAAAGTTGTAAACTGCAACAAGTACCATAATAGCAAGAAGTTATTAGATATTAAATTTATGTTTGTGCTATAATTTATATCACTGTTAATACAATTTGTGTGTCAATATCACTGTTAATACAGTACTTACCATGAGTATAAGAATTAAAATAATTCTTCCTAAAGCCACAAATTTTATGATAATGGAATGTTCACTATCAAAAATCAGATTTTATATTGAGTTCCAATGATTTGTTAAGTGCTGCTTTTAGATTGACTTAGCTTGTTTATACATAAAAAGTATTATAATCCTGACAGTCAAACTGGTAGAAAATGTATATTTATGGGTCCTTAATAATTTTGGACCAAGCATTAAAGATTTGTTACCCGGACCACAAACCAAAATATAAAATGGTATGGGAATGGTAGCTAAGGGTAGGTAATTATGATAGCTACTTGTTTTACACACATTTTATCTAACAAATTGAGTCAACACTTGAAATCAAATTTTGATGTTATAATCACCCTAATTTTCAAATCATTTATAATTTATACAATGGAGGTACAGATCTAATAATATCCTGGCTCTGATAATATTAACTGCAATGTATCAGGGTTTCTAAGTAGAGTTTAACTACCAAGTTTGAAAGCATTGGTTTCAATGTACTTAATATTGATTTAAGTAATTTTATTGCATTATGCAAATGATTGAAATACTCCCATATCGTTGACGGGCTATGAAAAGCTTGCAAAAGCATTGTTCCAATTTTACAGGAGAAGGAAAACACCACATGTATTACAAAAGGCTTGTATTTTGCCTAAAACCCGCTGACAATATGCTCCTCTTAACATTTCATCTAGAATTATGTACTAACATTGTTATGTATAATATGAAAACCCCTTTTGATAATAGAAATGAAAAAGATAGAAAATATTTTTATCCATTACACATAGGTACATTTTTAAGTAATAAAATTGTGTCACTGTCTGATAAACACCATTGCAAACTTTGCAATGGAGCATAGTTGCACCAGATTTTTGGTTTAATTATGTTATTGAATTGTTACAAAGTGGTAGGTATAGCTTTGGCTGGCTACTATCTTCAAGTTAAATATCTGTTACCAAGTACCTACTGGTGAATTCTGGTAGCAGCAATTTGAGAGCCAGTTCCCATATATTACCACATTCAATCACAATACATGATTAAAATTAATGAAAACTTACCAGGCTAAAATTAATGATCACACCTAAGTCTTTTCAAATGAATTATTAAATATATTTAGATTAGAGATTAGATTAGTTTGGTTAGAGCAGGCAAGGGCATACCCAGCTTTTGGGCGATATCAGAAACTTGGCCGGGCCGGTCCCTCACTCTTGTATTGCTGTACACTATGTAAAAAAATAAGTGCATGTAGTGTGTAGTAAGTAAAAGTTCGATAGACAAGTATATGGGTAGTAAAATATATAAATATGAGCAAGCATCTATTTAACTAAACATCCATTTTAAAAGTAATTTTCGAGGATCTTCTGCAGATCGGTATTGTATGAAGCATGAATACAGATCGAAACTGACCAAGCTCATAAAAGCACACAACACGCTACCTACACAAAACTGATTGCGCTATCGTACTCGACAGCGAGGACCGTCGTCACGACGTCCCACTCATTCTCGTCCCATTCCACTAATTCTCGTCCCATTCCACTAATTCTCGTCCCGTTCCACTCATTCTCGTCCCGTTCCAGCGGCTGGAGCTGCCAACAGTAATCCGACTGCCTCCAATTACTCGTAATCTCGGCCTCTCAGTGCGGTTTTTCAAAGTTTATGACTAATAATAATATTGAAATTGTAAAGTAAACCCCCCCTCCCCCTCGCCCATTTCTGTGTACACGCCCATGTGAGTAGGCCGCAGTGGCTCCCAAACTGTGCGTGACGCCCCGTGGGCCGTCGCAGCCCGCAGTGCTTTCCAAGGGGCATTACGTACGAACCGGTATCCTACTTATGTCACTTTCTAAAGCTACACGCGGGTATCTTCTTTTACAAGGGAGCCGCAAAAACTCCAACATGTAAGATAGTCGCAATACAAAAAATCTATAACCTATACCTAGTCGATATTTAATATTTTGTTTTGGAATGCAACACAAAAAAACAAATCTACTAATAATAATTTATTCTGAATAGAATAGATAAATGTGCTAGCCAAAGGGAGTCCCCTGACAACTTGATAGAAGACTAATAATATTTAATAATCAACCATGTTCCATGCCATGAATCATCATTTTAAAAATGTGTTTTGTTGTTTCGGCGAGCTTGCGGGCTTGGCGCTCGAGATAGTGAGTACTATACAAGACCTAGAAATAAGAAAGCTTTAACACACACAACTCAATCCAACCTCGTTGAATCTAGGTGGGTGTTGATTGGTTGACTGGATTTAAAACCCCACAGTCGCAAGCACAGTGCGGAATAAATACCTACCAGATATCACCTAACAACAATAATCGAAATTCCTACAGACTTACTATAATTTAACGTTTAATTCTTCATAAGTTAAGCCCAAAAAAACGATTTGAATTTCGAATTTTCGTGGTAAAAATGAATAGCTGATTTATTTTTAAAAAAATAGGTATTATATAGTACCAAGCCTGGTTAGCTCAATACGTAGTATATTATTTATTCTTTGATAGTACTATAAGACGGAACCATTTTTTTACTATTACTATGTAATGGTTTGTGTGTTGACCACAATCTCAACATGGTCGTCGCAGTGTTGATGTGCCCTCCCCCCCACATCAACACTGTGACTTCAACTTATGGGATCACCCTTACCAAAATATCCTATCAATGTGCCATGGTTTCCTCACGAAGTTTTTCTTCACCGAAATTTCGAGATCATTTTGTAGGTTTCGAACCTGCGATCTCATGGCATTCAACGTCACCTCACGTCACTGCTACTGAGCTATCATCGCTTTATCGCGTTTGCCCATCCATCCATATTTATGTAATCTTATTTTTCACCTATGGAATCGGATAATCGCGCATTAGATATTATTAAATCTCCAAATAGTTGTGGCTTGATATTAATGGGAAACCAAACACGCGAGGTCAAACTAACGACCGCCCTAGAGTTGGCTGGCGTTGCTATTGCCTAATTCCGGTTTTATTACAAAAAAAACTCTGCAGCTAGTGGACGCGCGTAGCAAGCAATTTTTACAAACAATTATGCTAGCGACCTTCCTGACCGAAATGTTACTGTATAGTTAGTTCTATGACGTCGAATATGGGATTTATGGAAATAGAAGTTTTAAGAATAACCTATGAGATTTGATAATTGTAAATCTAAGTTAATACCTACGATATTTTTAAAAGAACCAGTACCAGGGCTTTTATTTTCCCGAGAACATACTACTTACTTAACTTTAGAAAAACTACCTAAATGTCTTGTGTAACAAAATTATAAATCCTAATTTTGTTGGGTATTTTAATAAATATACATTCTTAGCCGAGCCAAATGACCATGACCCGAGGCATTTCCTATAACATCATCATGTCCATGACTAAAACCAGTTTTTTTTATCAAGTTACTCTGTAGAAAATGTGTTTGGTAGGTGCTTTAGTTACTACGCAGCGTAAAATTTGAAATATTAACGGTTATTTATACCTGCAATATCCTATGTCAGTTCAGTAAGTAACCTAGCTAGATAAATAATAAAACAGTACACATTTTATAATTCTATTACATACAACCTATGTATTTAGAGTGATTTATTTTATTTAATACAGTGGACATCCAGTAATCCGGCCCCTGTCTAATCCGGCTCCCCTGTAATCCAACATACCATTCAGATATGATCTGTAATTTTTACAAGTTACTATTTTCAAAAAAATCCGGACTATAGGGGTTCTTATAATCCGACAATTTCGATAGTCCAATACTGCCCTGCAAAACGTTTGAGTGTCTGTGGTCTATTAACTACCTGAGCCAAAGAAATGCCTGAGCCTACCTGCTCCATCCATACCTACTTAATATAAATGCACGCTACTTATCTAGTTACTATTTACTTCTTACCGATAGATACATCAATTTAAAATCTAGTTTACTAATTCAAATTACCGTCGTTTTACGCGTAGGTCATTGATCCAAATCGTATAGGTTAGGTAGCTACTCTTTGAATGATGTGCGTAATTTATTTCATTTGCCATTCGTAGTGTAAAACAAAAGTATAGTATCCAGATATATCTATACTATGTATATTAATAATAATACTGAAGAGTTTGTTTGTTCGTTTGTTTGAATACGCTGGAGTTACTGGTCCGATTTGAAAAAATATTTCACTAATACATTATCCCAGAAGGTTATAGGTAGGCTACTTTTTATCCCGGGAACGCGAGTGAAATCGCGGCGAACAGCTAGTGAAGTATATACATAATATAGCTCTGTAGAGTCACTAGGGTCCCATATGGATATATATTTCAAAACAAAATAAAATTAACAGTGCCAGTTATGGACGGCGCACAGTGGCGGACGGGATGGCATAGGATTTAAAATGTATCAATTGAATTTAATAGTTATTCAATCGAAATAGGGTACATATATTTGGATCAGCGATGCTCTAGACTCTAGAGCATCTTTCTCTAGCTAGAGTCTTTAGTTCTAGTTTTTAGTGTTTTTGAAGGCGGTTCTATTTTTTATTAAAAGTTTTTTTACGCATTGTCATTGTTGTGTCGTACGTAATACGTTGTTCGAATCAATATAAAAAATTAATTATATTAACTGGCTTTAATCTATTGTTTTCATTTCTTTTCTAGAACACGAGTACAACATGGAACACACACAATCCCGATTTAACACCGTGCTTCCAAAAAACCGTGTTAATATGGACTCCGTGTGCATACCTCTGGGTGGCAGCCTTACTAGAGATTTACTACATATTAAATAGCAAAGAGAGAAATATACCATGGAATATCCTAAACATCAGCAAATTGGTCATCACATGCCTGTTAATAGTATTAAAATTCGTGGACTTGGGTGTAGCAGTCCATTCTTCATCGAAACTAGAAAAGACAGTGTTCAATGCGGATTATTACAGTCCCATCATAAAGATATTGACGTTTGTAAGTACATGTTATAATAATATTTTATTTATATTTAGGTACTATTCAAATTATGAATGCAAGAGACAATCCTGAAATGTTTTTCCTAAAATTCTTTCATTGTGATTGAATTTAGCTCAAGGGCATTCTTAACTAGTTTATTATTAACACTTAACACGTGCTACCAGTATTGGTTATGACTGTATGTGTGAATCTTCAGAGCAAGGAGCCCATTAACCGGCGAAATTATAAATTTATTTGTTCACAACAGACTATAGAAACCGTTAAAGATACGTACCCATAAAAACCGGATATTTCGCAAAATTATAATCAACCAGGAATTTTCGACAAATGCTAAAATTAAAATACCCATCCTCAGTATCAGCTCAGAATACGTAATAGTACAGGTAATAATATGAATTTCATAGTTTGAAAAAAAGATGTGGGTGTTTTTTGTACAAGATAAGATTATTGTAAAAAAACCGGACAAGAGCGAGTCTGACTCGCACACCGAGTGTTCCGTAATTTCCTATGTTACTCTAAATACCATAGACTTCTTATAAGTTTTTCTGTAATCTATAGGTGAAGAACTATTTTCTATATATTTTTAAAAATTTCTGGCTTCTGGATAAAAGGTAATGGTCTATTATTCATAAAATTAGAAAATATTTGTGTTTCTCACAACGATCCCTTTCATTTGATATGTCACACGATATAGTTTGCAAATCCTTTTTTTATTTTGTTATTTACCCCCCAGAAGCGGCCCCCGTACTACGTTTAGTTAGTTGTTTTATTTTGGTGAAGCAGTGTCAGTATGCACGACTTTTTGTAAGGTTTTTCGTATAAAAATACAACTGATATTATACTTACACATGTGTATTTGTTTGATAGTCTTAATTTTACGTGTCATTATAAATTTTAGGTTATTTCCCGGGATATAATAATAGGATAATAATAAGACAAAGATAACATATAGATATGTAGATATGTTATCTTTGTCTTTCCATGTGCCAAGTTTCATCCAAATCAATTCAGCAGTTTTACGTGAAAGAGTAACAAACATCCATACAAACTTTCGTAGATAAGCAATGATTATAATTTTATATTACCAGTCAGAAGCGCAGCGAGTGGAAATTGTTTCGTAATTATGTTGGCCTCTCAGTCTGTATTGGTAGATGCAGTCTATAAAAAATCAAACAAGTGGTGACGCGTAACGGAACGGGACAGGAAACCAAACCAAACGGCACAGCTGTTAAATAGTGTGGAGAGATCTTTAGGGCATCTTCTGAGATTTTATAAAACTATTATTTTTTTAAATGCATCAAAGTTTTTTTAACACACCACATTCTTGTGATACCATAGCTATCTATCATACATATATATTTTTATGATTGGTAGGTATATTGTTAGTCAGACAAGTTTTTTTTAGCTCACTAATCAATCATAGAAATATAAAGTTCCAACTAGAGGTGGGTCGTAACGTCTTTTGAGCGTAATCGGTTATACGTAGTTTCGTGCATATGAGTAACTAGTTTCAAAACTGCTTATTTTTGTAACTAGTTACTTCTGTATACGGTAGAGCGTTAGTTACTTTTGGGTATGTAGTTATTATAATAATATGATTACGAAAATGTTACAGGTTATAGGTATTATAATATTAGTTTTACTTTCGTGTTATGTTATGATTTGGAATATGTAACAGGTTTCTAGGTATTATAATACCTATGTAATCTATGCGTGTAATTTGTTTGAGTAAATAATTTTATCAATTGAACTTCCCTTCATACTTTTGCAGGCTTAGGACTGGCTGCATTTTATTTTAAAGTTACGTCTTTGAGTGAGTGTAAACTGGGTACGTAAAATAATCGTTACATTTTTGTCCACGAAATTACGTACACGATTATCAACCTCGTAAGCAGTTACTGAAACCGATTACGTTAAATAACGCTCATCTCTAGTTCCAATAAAACACGTCATAATAAAATATTATGATGATTTAAAAAAACCTTAAAAGGCCAGATCCGTTTCATAATGTAAACTTTGCCTAATTCTTGTAAAATATTGGGTGTAGAACTTTATGATCTTATCTTTAACTATATTGTAGGTTTATTAGTAGCTTTTATCAGCCAGTAATCTTTAAGCCGTGGTAAACCTGAGTTTGCATGTAGAAAACTCAGGAAATATTTAATTAAATATAAGAACTGGATATGCCTAACCAGATATCGGTTTCCCAATCGAATCAACTTGGTTGGACAGCAAACCTCATAATAGTCGGCGGTGAAATAAAACCTACCTAACCTATTCATGTAAATAAAACACAGTGAGACGTTCATATTTTTTTTTTATCTATATTCTGTATATATAATAGTAATAAAGCTGAGAAGCTTGTTTATTTGTTTGAATGCACTAATCTCCGGAGTTACTGTTTTAAAAAAAAACTTTCACTAATAGGAAGCTACAACGAACGTTACAAGGAACGTGGGTGAAAAACTTAGGAGTTCACTTGTTTTTGGGGGAAACCAGCATAAAAATAAAACAATTTGCATCGTCTGTATAGATATTTGGAGTATCTATTGGCACTTGCCCTGGCCCATACACATTTAATGTGTAGGCTGGTTCATAAATACATTCGAATCAGATTAATAAGACGATTAGGAAGCTATGAATAACATTCAAAACGTGCCATTTTTTCTAGTTATTATTTATTATCATCTTTCTTAAAGCCTTGCCATAATAGAAACCATAAATTATCTACCTATGATAAATTGTCGATGTTGGTATTAAAGTAATATAGGTATATGCAGGTGGGTAGGTGGGTACGGAACCCTAAAAAGTATGAGGAATGTGATGGATAACAATGTTTATTTTTTTTACAAAATGAAGAATAATAAAGATTATGGAAACATATATATTCAAACTTACCTAGTTCTCTCTACACGTTCCTTCTCTTTATTAGGTATCTAAATCACTGCCAATATCTATATGATAAAATTAATTAATACATATCTTAATATACAATAAAGTTGATGCAAACAATAGATTTGTTATCTGACAATTATTAAACGAAATCGCTATCTTTTCAGTATCGTATAATAAAGACAGATGTATCTAATCAGCCGTTCTATTCATAATAGCAGCCTATAAGCCAGTTAGGCTTACCTCGATCACGACAGATTTTAATCGCAGCCACCGCATTACCGTTACTATTTAACCGATAAAAAAGATAGCGGTTCTCCATCGTCTGCATAATCGTACCTACATTTTAAACAACTTCTACATAAAAATATGTATGTATAGAGTGATGTTAGTAGCATTGTAGGACGCAAGAGCATTGAAGTATACATTATAGGTACCGTCATAATAAAAAAAAAATGTGGAAAACGACATCAGAATATTTCCATACAAAATTTTAAATATTAATAGTTTGGCATTCAAATATGCATACTATTTGTTAAAAGCAAATTTTTACTATTGCTCTATTATTGATCAGCTTAGTCAAAAAATAGAAATCACTGTCTGTGTTATTTGCATGCGCAATTAACATAAATGTTAGATATTATTATGCATAATCAGCGGATCAACAAATATCTGTAATTCTAAGGAGAATGGGTGATATTACAAGAGTAATAAAAAAAGAAAAAAGAAATCGTCAACCAATATTCATTTAATTTCTTCTGATATTTTAATTCTACATATTTGACTGTTTTCTGTATCAAACATTATATTTCAGGGTTTGTCAGCAACACTGCTTTATTATAACAGAAAATATGGCATGAGGGCATCCGGCGTCCTCTTCTTCTTTTGGTTTCTATTAATTCTGGCTGGACTACCACAACTGAGGTCAGAGGTCATGGCGCACTACACTGCCAGCGACGATGAGAACGTTAAATACAACTTCGTTAGTTATATGATTTATTTTCCACTAATAGTGGTAATGTTCATATTGAACTGTTTTGCCGACTTGCCGCCTAAAGACTCGCCATACAAGTTTGAAAAGGTAATTAATTATCATATTATTCATAATATAAAAATTTTCAACGTTTCCTTTTGACACAATACACTATTATAGTTTTCATTGAGTAATTTATACATAAGTTAGATAATCTTTCGGAGAGACCGCTCAGACGCTTCCATGAAGGTCATCGGTGATTTACACGGCACTTTTATATTCGTCATAATAATATCACAGATTAACCACCCTACAGTTCGTCTGTTTCTATTTTGATGCATAGGTGTGGTGTAATGGGGTTAAATTATTTCATTATGTTATTTATTAATCCAATGTTTAACAGAATCAATGTCCAGAGAGCGCGGCCGGGTTCCCGAGTCGCCTCACGTTCAGCTGGTTTGATCCTCTCGCCCTTACAGGGTTCCGCAGAGCTTTAACAGAGAGTGATCTATGGGAACTGAACCCCCCAGACTCGTCCACTGAAGTAGTACCAAAATTCGACAAATTCTGGGAAAAATCACTGAGGAAACGTGAAATGTAAATATTTTTAATGATAAAGTGATATGATTTATTTTTCTTACAAAATAAGTAACATCATCTTACAAATTTGCGTTTCATGAAATTATCACAAAAGTATTATTGATTGATATGTTTTAAATGTAGCTTGTTGAATGAAACAGTTAACTCGCCTTTACATCATTATTGATAGAACTCGACATAGTTCCATAATTGCTTTTGTTTTCGTCAACTTTTTATGAGTGTTCCAAGGCCTAAAAGATTAACCTTTGTTTTTTTTGTGATGTCAAATTTGTCACCCATTATTCATATTAACTTGAAAAGTATTTAGCCGTCTATAACGGAACGCAGCATGCATTAAAATAATGGTTTCTTCCATAATTTACTTTTAATTCAAACTAAGTGTTGTCCTTGCTTGGATACAATGTGTTACAACTATAATTTATCATGATGTACGCATGGTTTAGGTAACTAAACGGTCAACATTGTTTTATTGTGAGTTATCTGTCAACAGTTCCAATGAGACGAAGGCGACCTATCGTAAAACATCAGCCAGTGTGAACTTCAAACCAGAAAGCGAAAAGAAACCTGCGTCTATTTTACCAGCACTATGTTTAGCCTTCGGAGGGCAGTTCTTTTTCGGAGCTATTTTAAAGTTGATTAATGACGTGCTTATGTTTATATCGCCTCAACTACTTAAGTAAGTAACAACTATTTATTTATTTATTTAACTACTTGGATCTGTTAGGTAAATTTAATAAAATTAAAGAACCAACGCATTTGTCTGTACGTACATTGATCAAAAATTAATTGGAGTGATTTGTGAACAGTAATGGAAAATATTTTTTATGTCTGTTTGAACACACAAATCTTCGAAACCACTAGACGGATTTTCAAGGGGTTTTCACAAGTAAAGTAAGTTTACTCTGAGGATGACAGATAAAAAACAGAAATTTTATGGAGACTGTGTGAGCCGCGGTTGAAAAGATAGTATTCAACTTTTCAACAATGAATGTTTATTTCAGGTTACTTATAGGATTTGTGGTAGGTGGAGAACCAGTATGGAAGGGGTATCTGTATGCCGTCGCTCTTCTTGTATGCGCCTCGTGCCAAACTATGCTCTTAGCGCATTACTTCACGTCAATGTACCTTGTAGGCATGAGAATAAGGACCGCTCTCACCAGTGCTATCTACAGGAAATCGTTGCGGATGTCCAACGCAGCTAGAAAAGAATCCACTGTTGGTGAAATCGTTAACTTAATGTCTGTCGATGCACATAGGTAAGTTATTTTTTTGACGAATTAGATTGTTGAACTTTAAAAATGTATAAAATTTTGCTGCTATGTAAATATTATGTAAAACCACACCTGTATACTACACTTGAATTAAGGATGACGACACAAATGTGCCTTTTCTTTTACGAATGGAAATATCAGTGCTTAATTGACAAGCTAAACTTGATAAAAAGAATGTTACAGACTCGGCTCGTCCCGGCCATACAATACCCGTATTGTACATTCATAAAATCGACACAACAACTCCAATGTCAAATCAATATTTTTTCTTATTTTACAACACTGTTTAATAGGCAACTAACTTTACGCAATCTTGATTTACACACATACAAACAAAATAGGGCGTGAAAGTTATTTAACGGAAGACCTCTTATTATTTTATACGATGCGAATTTACCCGGTTTCACGAAAAATCCCGGTGTAAAAGTAAGATGATCTTCTATGCGCTATGTCTCATTCATATCGGTTCACTATATAACTCACTAGTCTTGAATCGTGGTCAAAATAATCGTGGTCCTACCAAAATACAGCTATGTTATTTTAAAGCTACATATTATGTATATCAATTTGTAATTTGATTTTTATTTATGTAATTATGCGTTGTGGACCTAACCTACGTTTGGAATATGACGGGATTATAACATGTTTATTAAATATTTTTTTTATCTCTTACATCCACATAATTTCGAATACAGTACAAATCTAACAGATACCTTACTTTCTTCTAATTACACTGATCAAGCTACACAATACGGCACCTTATGCGGTTGTAATAGGCGCTAGTTTGCAACAAAAATGTGTAGCTTGATCTGTGGCCGTGTGTACGTAGAACTTTTTTAACAATGAAGGACAAACATCGGAACTTAATTTAACCTCCTTTATCATACTTTAAAATATACTTATGTGTCATGTAACGACTTCTTAAGGCGAATAATATATTATTATGAGAAATGATGATTCTAAATCAAAGTTTTCTCTGTATTATTTTCAGTTACAAATAGATTTGTCAAAATATATGTTAAACTAGAGAATATACCTACCGAGGAACTGTTTATTTAAAAGAAAATATTCATTAGTACCGAATCATAAAAATCGTGAATAATATGACGCTTTTTAAGTTTGCAAACGAATTTTTCTCCCTATTTTGTTCATCCAAATAACATAAATATTTTTACATACTTTCGAAGATCTAATTATAATCTAATTCAAATGGAACTGTTCAGTTATTTTTTATAAAATATAAACTAGGAGTCGTCAGTCAGTTCGGTCGGAACGGGTCATTCGCGTACATCTAGAAATTAGCTCTCTAATACTTCCTGGTACCACAAAGAATGCGTTAACCGCTTATCGTACCATTGTTGGAGTAATTACATAAATACGGGTAAGGAAGTATGCTTAATGATTACATTCTCCATTGCAGATTCGTTGAACTGACCGCATACTTGAACATGATATGGTCGGCACCGCTACAGATAGCTCTTGCCTTATATTTCCTTTGGGGCATCCTGGGTCCATCGGTTCTGGCTGGCTTGGCCGTGATGGTGTTCCTCATACCCGTCAACGGGTTTATTGCCAACAGAGTGAAGACCCTACAAATAAGGCAGATGAAATATAAGGACGAAAGAGTTAAACTTATGAATGAAGTACTTAATGGTATAAAGGTATGTTGCCTGCCCCACAGTCTACCAGCGTTCTTGAGAGATCTTTGATCTTTCTGGGACAAAAAATATCCTATATTTTATTCCAGAGTATCATGTATCCATAGATTTTGTTTTTTTTTACTACCTTAAGATGTATCTATGTCCCAAGTCAGTCAAATTCAAATTTGTTTAGTCGAAACTTAGTTGAAATGTAACAAACATACACACAAACTTTCGCATTTATAATATTGGTATAGTTATCAGTGATTACCTACGCAATTGAAGCAAGGACACTTTAGATAAACTTTGGAGGTCGTAATACTACGTTATCAGTTTGAACAGTGATAATATCTTATTTGAGGTGATTGATATCGTATCACTACGCAAATCTGAGAAAATCTATAACGGTGACTAAAACTTACACGAAAATGGAGACATTTCGTAATAATAAAGTAATATTGTGTAATACTGTAACATACTATGCTACTTAAAGATTTGTTTTCTGTAGTTACGGTACCGTCCGTCCCGTGTATTAGAAAGTCACCCTGACTGGCAAGAACTGCGTACCTTTTCTTTGCTTATGAATTATGATTGAATAATCAGGTTAAATACAAATTGTGTATCCATCTTCTTAGAAGTCTTTTATGCGAAACACGTTTAAGCCTTAAAAGGCCCTACTGAGTGACTATCCGTCATTTTAACAAAAAATGTAGATATTATTGGCAAATGTGCTAGTAAATAACTCATTGTAATAAAAAAAATAGCTACCTACCTCCCACCTACTATCCTCAAATTTATCTCTGTAAATCATCTACTCTGTTCAATATTCGCAAATAAAAAATTGATACATATTACTGATTTAATTAAAGTATGTCCAGTTCGTGATGATCGTGTCTTTTTAATGTACCTACCGGGGTGTTCCGACAATTGCACTTGAGAGCCAGTTGCCTTCGTGGCATTGTAAAAGGCCAGCAACACATTGGCAATACCTCTGGTATTGCAAAATGGCGATAGGCGGCGGTAACCACTTACCATCAGGTGGACCGCCTGCCTTCTTGTCAACCTTTGACAAATTATGGACATAAGATATTTTCTATTCCAAAACGCGCTTGAAGCCGAAGGGACAGGTAGAATATTTATTATCTCAGCCACATGAAAATAAAAACATACCATACAGAATTAACCCCTCGAGATGCGTTCAATAAAAATCGCTATTATGAGCAATGAATCTATAAATAAAGTGTTGACTGACAAAATTATAACTGAGCACTCTTTCTACGAAGACAAGTTACAATCATTATATCAACGTCAGTCATATATAACGTTATATTATAATTTTCCAACAAATATATAAACTTGATTGGTAGTTATGTAATGCATGTTTACAATATACACTAGACAAGTAATGTGCTACTGCATTATCATATCTTTAGGTACTATAGCAAGCAGTGCATAGACCCCACTATGCTACATTACCTCTCTTGTATGCTCTTTGTACCCGTGGACATAAATATTGTGACCTTTCGAAACTAAGGTGCCTTGAGATTATCTAACCGGTTTTTAAAATGCGCATTTAAAATCTAGTTTAACAGGCTAGATACCCTGCGAAATGACAGATTTTTGGTAAAAATATTACTATCCATTCACTTAATTACTCACACAAAATTTCGAGGACTTTCAACTAAATGGTATTGGATGAATACATGACCGGTTTTCCAAAAGTTAATGTATATATAATATATTGTAATTTTAAGGTTGGTCGTAACATGACTGACAAGTTTTATCAACAACAGTTATGTACTTAGGCATGGTAAATCCAAGGGAGCAGTCGCCCTCCTGCTCCCCTCGGGTACCCCCATGAATAATTCTTATATATATTTTTTATTATTTCTATCTACAATATAAAACCAACAATATGACATGATATTTAAATAATGTTTCATTCAAGGTTCTTAAAATGTACGCCTGGGAGCCAAGTTTTGAGGATCAAATACTCAAGATAAGAAATAAAGAAATGAACGTGTTGAAACAAACAGCCTATCTAAATTCAGCTACCTCGTTTATATGGTCGTGTGCTCCCTTCTTGGTAAGTGTAACATTATCATCATATCACTGAATAAACATTGATTTATAACATCATTTTTATGATAAATCTTAATCCTTATATTACAAGTAGCAATACTTGTTATCGATTGATATAATTGTTGTAATAATGGTATAGTAATATTGATAACAGATAAATGTATACAGAATGATTTTTTTCAAATCCTCATTATTGATAATTTGAACAGTTTTTTTTGTCAAAATCAGTCTCGAGACTCCTTTCAGCATTTTTCGCTATTCCCTAAAGGATTTATTTGGCCTACCACACCCACTTGAAAAAATCACATGTACCTTATATTATACAGTAGTGAGTGATAGTCCTGAACTAGTTATTACTCAACTTTACAATTTGTTGATTATGATATAGATGTACAGCGATTACATTATTTATTAACAACACTCAAAGCGTTAACTGAAGATTACAAAAATGCCGGCGATTAAGTACAGTCGGTAGGTATATATTATACCTATGATTTCTCAAGCAATAACATGACTGATAAACGACATATGCCCTTTGTTGTTTGGATAAGAATTAGATACTTATTATATTGGTAAACGTATTGATGAAACTCTTCAACAAATGTAATAATATTGTATACTTTAATATATGATTTATTTTGAAGGACGTGCCGTAAATAGGGTAGCGAAGGATTAAATAAACTTTTTTGTGTTCAAGGTAACCTTCCTTACTTTCTTCACGTATGTGATATCCGACTCCAACAACAATGTCCTGACAGCTGAAAAGATATTCGTGTCGATGTCTCTGTTTTACACAATGCATTTGCCGTTAGGTTTACTGCCAATCATCGTGGTATCAGCGATCGAGGTAGAGCCACCAATGTGTTCGCACCTCTACGTCTTAAGAAGGCTATGGTTCTTTCTCATACAAAATTACTAACAACATAATTATATTTAATACGTATATTGTCATTACATTTTATTCAGTGCTGAGGTATATACGTTGTTCCGCTATCTGAATTCTTTTGGATGCATTTATTGGAATAGAGCCGACATATCCACAAAATTTAGGAGTCAAAACTATTGGAGAGGATTACGACGTCAAACCATTTTCAGACATCTCCAGGTGTATAGGAAAGCGGCACAACGTTAGCGCGGAAGGCTTCCAATCTAGCTACCTATGCATGAACATAATAATACAATCGCTAACTAAATAAATGGAATGGTCTCATAGGTGTCGCTGATGTCATTCGGGTGCTTTGTGTTGGTAAACGATACAGAAGTGCTGGACTCTCAGAGGGCTTTCGTAGCGTTATCTCTTTTCAACATACTGCGTTTTCCACTGTCCATGCTGCCTAACGTAATATCGAACGTTGTACAAGTAAGTTTTTTATAGTATTTCTTTTGCGTGTTGCAATGTGAGGCTTTATACAATTTAATATTTATTATATTTGCATCTAATTAACCACAATTCCACTCATTATTTTGAATAATTTCATTTTTATTTTCTCCCGGATGAGGTCACTAATTTAGTATTAAATTAACATGAAACAATGGATCTTTGGTGATGATTTCTATACTTCTTATAAGTTAAAATTTAAATGTTTTTAGTGTTAAAATCGCTGGTATTTTATGATAGGTAAGATGTATCTTTTTTTTTGTATATTTTGCTGTAAAACACCTACGTAGTTTCGCGAGATCTTGAAATATTATTGCGTAAAAATAGTTTCTATTACCTACTAATTCTCTGTACTTTATTATGCCCAAAGGTCTCCTATCATGTAGTGATGTTGAATACCCTGACGAAAAGTCCGAATCTTGTAATGTACTTGAGATTTCAATGAAGGAAAACATCGCGAAAAATCTTATAGGTTACTTTGTAATTTCCCTCAGGCCACCACCCTTCATTGAAAATCACTTGTTGCCTTACTTCGGCATCTGTGCGACATCTTGTGTATTTCGGTAGCTGTGCTTAAAAGTCAGTCGTATTCTAGACTGTGTCACCAACTTTGGCTATTCATATAAAAAAAACCCATTTATTTTTGACACATTTCGTTATATAAGTTTTTGAGTTTATTGCGAATAGACAGACAGACAGATGCAATGAGGGACTTTGTTAACTATTATATTTTGCGGCTTTTCGCTTACGTGTTTCGTTTTTTCTCGAACATAAAAAAAGATTATATGCGGTCCTACGGCATATAACATGTACATCACAGGTGATTTTGGTTTGTTATGTTAGGCCAAATACTTTGCATAGTGTATATTATTGTCAATAAGTCAAACAAAATTTCAGGAGCCAATTACGAAGTTATGATAATTTGAAGTTTAGTATACTGGTAAAAGCCTTTACCCGCACTCTGAAACGTAGAGATGGGGCGAGATAGTTATTTTAGTTTAGTACTCGAGTAACCTAATAATTACTCAAATTTACGTTGAACCGTATTTTAATGCTGAAATAATTTGTAGTTTTTTTTTATTTGTTTGCAAATTTTAGTGTTGTATTTCACTCCAAAATATATTTTTATGTATTATATTTTTCTTCATTATAGGACTTCATTGCCCTTTTGGCCTACTATACCAAAATCACCTGTATATTAGATTGCACATACCTATTTGCCAGTTCCATGTAATAAAAATTGTGACTAACAAAATTCTACATAATATATGAACTTTGTAATTTTTAGCTGCCATGTCAGCAATCAATTCTTTACGGTGCAATATCATGACAATATTTTTTTATATTTGTAGACATCGGTTGGTATAAAAAGATTGAACAAATTCTTAAACTGCGATGAGTTGGACAAAAGTTGGGTTGAGCACGACCAGAAAGAACGTAAGTTTTGACCTCGAGAGGTATATTATAGTATCGTGAAAATACTCGCTTCTTGTAGGTATGTTCTTTAAAACAGGCATAATAATTTGCTTCAGCAAACCCAATCGTCATAGAGAATGGTCATTTCACATGGGGTGGGGATGAGTCGGAGCCCGTCCTGAAGAACATAAACTTGAACATTCCGCGCGGGTCGCTGGTGGCGGTGGTGGGAGCCGTGGGGTCCGGCAAGAGCTCGCTGCTGTCGGCGCTGCTCGGCGAGATGAACAAGCAGTCGGGCCGCGTCAACACCACCGGTGAGTGCCGTGGCGTGCCGTGCCGGGCCGTGCCGTGCCGTGACGTGACGTGCTACACTACACTACACCGCACTCCGCCCGCCCCCCGCAGGTAGCATCGCGTACGTGCCGCAGCAGGCGTGGATACAGAACGCCACGCTGCAGGACAACATCCTGTTCGGGCAGCCGCTCGACAAGCACAAGTACAACGACGTGATCGGCGTGTGCGCACTCAAGACCGACTTCGAGGTGCTGCCCGGCGGCGACCAGACCGAGATCGGCGAGAAGGGTGAGTGCTCGTAGGCAGTGTAGGTAGTGTAAGACGGTAGGTTTGGTTTGGTACTGAGCGCGCAGTGGTACATTGCAGGCATCAACCTATCGGGCGGGCAGAAGCAGCGCGTGTCGCTGGCGCGCGCCGTGTACTGCGCCTCGGACAACTACTTCCTGGACGACCCGCTGAGCGCCGTCGACTCGCACGTGGGCAAGCACATCTTCGAGAAGGTGGGTGTGGCAGGGAGGGTAGACAGTAGGTATGGGTACGACGGTGACCTCGTGGTGTGCAGGTGATCGGGCCCGGCGGGCTGCTGCAGCACACGACGCGGGTGTGGGTGACGCACAACGTGTCGTACCTGGCGCAGACGGACCTGGTGGTGGTGCTGCGGGACGGGGAGGTCTCGGAGGCGGGCTCCTACCAGCAGCTGCTCGAGAAGAAGGGCGCCTTCGCCGACTTCCTGCTGCATCATCTCAGCGACGCCGAACGAACATCACCTGAAGGTATTCGAGTTGAAACTGAATAATATAGTAATTTACCTCTTAATCCGTAACTCACCCCTCACATTGTTTAATTTCAGAATTGAATGAAATCAAACAAGATCTTGAAAATAAATTAGGTTCTGAATTCCAAAATAAGTTACAAAGAGCTCGATCATTATCAGAAAGTGCTTCGGAATCCGACCAACCTGCAACGGGTATGTACAGAAACACAATACATTTTTGTGCGCCATACGGCAGAGTCACACTTGTCTGTATTTTTTTCTTTATAGGCGTTCTTGTCCACAATCTCACTGTGGTATCTGATAATGTGGCCTAAGATGCTAAACAAAACATAAAACTTTAGGCCATAACGTTTAACAACTTTACCCTCCTTCAGGTGATCGCGCGGGCAGCGTGAAAAGACGAACACCCGAGACACAAACTCAAACTCAAAACGAATTGAAAGAAAAAAGCAAACTTATAGAGGCTGAGAAATCAGAAACAGGCAGTGTAAGAAATAAACACCCATAATTTACTCTCTGAAAACAAAATGCACTTTCTATTCAACGTGTAGTCCACCGAATAGACGGGGCCCGGATTCTTGCGTTTCCGACTAAATATTGTCGTAAATATGCTCTACAATTTTTATAAAGATACCTACATATGCAGCTATAGAAACCGAGATAACCTTGAATAACTTACAACGCAGACACAAGATTTTATGAGACTTTTGGAACAACTTGTAGAACGCCATAATTAAGGTGTATACGAGTTTCCAGCTAATTATTTCGTTCCCATGTTGAACCCTTTTTTTTTTGCTTAAATGACAGGACTATCATCCTAATTACGATATTTAGATATGATATTTGTGTGTTTACAAAAAATTATGTGTTGTATATTCAATAATTATTTGTTCAGGTGAAATGGGGAGTATACAAGCACTATCTGATGAGTGTCGGTGTTCTGGCATCCGTGGTGACAGTATTGATGAACCTCATCTTGCAAGTGTTCCAAGTCGGCTCCAATTACTGGCTTGCCGAATGGTCTAATGATAAGGAGATGGTAATATTTTGGTATATGATGGTATATTGGTATTAGTCTCGCAGTCAATCCATAGGAGATTTACGCTAAAAAAAAAATTATTATATGGTTTCTCACCTTTAAAACACTAATATAAACAAACGACAAACTTGGTCTGACACTAGTACATCATCATTATTCAACCTAAGGATGTCCACTGCTGATAGTCCTACCTCATTGATTTCTGCCACTACGATATTAGGTCACTTGCATAGTATAGTATATGCAAATATATAGCTTTAAAACCTATCAAAAATACTACCCAGTAAAGTTCAGTTTTGAGGCCACAAGAGTTGTTTTTACCATATTATTATGCGTTATGACACTTGGCTGTTTATTTATACATATTTACACTTCATTAATTTGTATCTTAATAATTTGTAACCTTGGGACTCACTCACTTGTGTATAATTTTATCGCAGATCGTTAACGGCACAGTAGACACCAAACTGAGAGACATGTACCTGGGGGTATATGGCGGTCTAGGTGTCGGACAAGGTAAGATATAACACTACATTAATTTGTTATCAATCAATTTTATTGTATCAATTTCATGTCTTTATTATATTTCAATTAAAATATCATGGATTAAATTCGACATGAAAACATTCTAATATGTTAATAGTAACTTAAAAAAAACATTATATATTTGAGACAATTTAATAATCATTGCAATGTGGTGGAGGTCAGTAATGCATTACTAATAATAATGAATACATTTTTTACCTTTTGTTATCATTGATAGATTGTACATAATATTCAAAAATTTACAGTTTATATAATTGTACAAAACATATAAATAAAATGGTGGATTACTTTTTATTGATTAAAGTTCATTGCATGATTATTAATATAGTACAAACTGTGGAAGGGTTGTAAATATTTGCATGGGATTATTTGATACCATTGTTCCAACTGTGTAGCAAGTCACGGAGGTGTTTTAGCATGTTAAAGCAGAACATTTTAAATATAATAAGACAATAGAAAAAAAGAAATAAGCTAATGCAAGTAAGTCTTGAAAAATGACGCTACCTTGACTACAAAATTAAACAAGTTTTATTATTATGGGTCACAAAAAATACAGTTGAAAAAATTAAATACATATTTATTGGAAAATAGACAGTAAAGTAAAAGTGTGTTGGACACTATCCATTCAAAATCTGTTTATTCTTATGAAGATACAGCAAGTAAAATTAATCATATTTTTTTTTGGAATATGAGGACCGTGTCTTACCAAAATGCGCCGTACAACATTGAAATTTATAAATTTTCAACAAAATAAGTGATATAAATTTTTCGTTTACTGATTTTTTAGTTGATACTATGAACTTCGTTTGATCATTTTTAGTTTGAGAGGTTTAGTTTAATCTTTGAAGTAAAGATTGTTTGACGTTCTTAAAAATCTTGTGAAATGTAGGTAATTTATTAGGTATTGAATTGAAGGTATCCTAAGATTTCGAAAAGTAGTATATGTAGTATATTAATTATCTGGTTTCCATAGTACAAGCTCTGCTTAGTTTGGGATCAGGTAACCGTTTGTGAATAAATAAATAAAAAATTACAGTTTGCAGTAGTGGTCAACGTAGCATTATACTTGCTGGCCCATCATTTTCTATAAATACTGTGTTCTCGACTTATATCCAATACTAATAATATAAAAGATGTACCTACATACAATTTTTTTTAAATGAAACTTGCTTTTAATTATCTAAACTATTTCGTGGCTTTTATATATATTTTCTCTAGTTTTTTACATATTTTATTATAATTCACGCATGTATATTGTATATTATTTCGTCTTAATTATCCCCTTTAACATTAAATATTCTTAGGTATTTATTTATATAACTACTGCTATATGCGCGTGCCCTGTTTTTATTTGAGCATACAAACTAACAAATATTCAGTTGTAACAAAAATTGAACACAAAACTAATGCTCGTATAACCAGGGCACGTTATACCGAAACTTTCCTAGGAGCCTAGTCGGTCGATAGCAAACAATAGGGACCGTGCACAAACCGACAGCGATTCAAATTAAATAAATAGTCACTATGCATAGAAAGCACAGTAAAGTCATAGTTCAAAATTGTAATAGGAGGATAGCATTTGTGCACAGTCTGTATAATAGTAGCATGTGTTGCAATGGTATTGGCATCGGTGGCGTTGCGTGGCGCGTGGCGCTCACGTCGGTGTATGTGTATGTGTGCGTGCACGTGCGCGTGTACGTGTGCGCGTGCGTGTACGTGTGGTGTGGTGACGCAGTCGTGTCGGTGTCGGTGTCGTCGCTGGCGCTGTACCTGGGCACGCTGACGGCGGCGCGCGCGCTGCACGCGGCGCTGCTGGCCGGCGTGCTGCACGCGCCCTCCATCGGCTTCTTCGACTGCACGCCCGTGGGCCGCATACTCAACCGCTTCAGCAAGGACGTCGACGTGCTCGACAATGTGCTGCCTATGACGCTCAGGGGGTGGACCTCCTGCTTCTTTTCGGTATGACACCGTTACGTTGTTGTACACTGACCACGACGCGGCACCCCCTCCCTCCCACGTTTAGATCTTGATTGTTGAGAATGGCAATAGATCTACTTACTTATTTTTTTTTTACGAATAACCAATATTTATTTGAAAATTTGGTTCTCGGGTGTAAATTATGTGTGTACCATTAGGCGACCTATTGCTTTTCTTGACAACCAATATTTTCATTCCTACAATCAAAAAAACATAAGGCTGCCTTTCCACTAGAGATGCTAAGTTGCTATGGATGAGTTTGATATTCACCAATCATATTCATTGGTCCCCATATAGCAGCATAGCACTGGTGGAAACGGATTCTACTAAGCTACGTTTTTTACATGGATGGATGTGTGCTTTGGATGGTATAGCTATGTGCGGAATACTGACAGTAGGCGCTTCTTCATAGCAATTCTTACACGCTCCGCTACATAGCTTAGCATCAGTGGAAACGGTCACAAAGTTTCGTAGCTTAGCTTTCACATCCTCTGGTGGAGAAGCAGTCTAAGGATAGAATCGTGAAGGATTACAATTTGTGTGTAATTTTTATCCTATTACTAACATTAAGAAATAAATAAAAACGAGATAGGAATGTCCTACATAAGCTGATCTTGGTCGTTACAAGGGAAGCTTTGTGGGACACTGTACCGAAAAATTAAACAGACTTTTTGATCATTAATCTTAATTAGATATCAATAGAAATGACGTAGAATTAGCTGATTTTTATATGAGATCAGATTTATTGTGTATTTTTTCGGCACGGTGTTCCATACTCTCCAAGTAATAACATGGTGTCGTATCTGTTCTACCTCAATTTTATTGTTTTATTATATAGTTCAGCAAGTAACATATTTTGCAGTGAAGATAAATTTAAAATTATTTGATTTTGTGATGCATTTAAATAACAATTACAGGATCAGTTTATAAATAAAAAAAAAATGATAAATACCATAAATATTAGGGAATGAAGTGATAGTTCAGTAGTTATGTTTCGTGTCTTTTACTTGTGCTTCTTAGATAGTTAATTATGTCGAGCTTTTGCAGTAGGTACTCTTATTTAAAAACCATGCATGTGTTCCAACTAGCGTAGACTATAGCCACCTCTTTAAACTAGTTTACACCATTACTGCCGTTTGCATAACGAACCTAGTATTATTATTGCTGTAATATGTGACGTAATTAATGTATTCATTATTAGTAGGACCGCGGAGCACCCCTATTGATGCTCGCCTGTTATCAAATAGTGCACATGGAATATCGTTGTTACAGCGATATCGTCATTTTTTGCGGATTTAATGCCATTCTTGGCGTGTTGGCGCGCAGCGAAGATCCTTCACGCGCTACTATTGGATAAAGTTTTAAAGGCACCATTACAATTCTTCGAAGTGACACCTTTGGGCAGAATCCTCTCTAGATTTTCTAAAGACGTGGACATTTTGGACACGTCGCTTCCTTTGCAGGCCTCGGACGTGATATATTGCGCATTTGAGGTAACCTCTTGCCTTTAGTTGAATATTGTTTGTTCTTATTGTGGTTATTTTATATTTTTCCACATCTTTCCTGGGTGTTTTATGTCATCTATATTAATTTGCTATTATGTTTGTCAATTTTATTTGTACAACATACAAAATCTTTATAAACGAAATCAACACCTTATTAAAAATAGCATCATAGTTGCAGTTAGATAAAAAGAATAATGTTAATGAATTAATTTTCTCACTCGATTACGGCGAACCCAAAGAGAAGTTTGTTTTTTATTCGCTTCTGCATATTATTGCGTTGGTGATTCTGTTTCATTGCTTTTATATTTATGAGTTTCCAATGAAAACGCTTTATTTGACTATATTTAGCACCTTTGACATAAAACTTTTTGTACCTTCAGTTAAAAATTATAATTATAATTGTTGGTGCACAATAATTTGTAAACTGATCCTAGTATATTATGTTAAATGTGAGATTTTGATGTAACATTGGTTATATATAAACAAATGACACCAAACTATAAAACTGCGGTCTTCTCTGCCTCAATCGGTAGCACCTAACTCCGATCAAAAACGTACAATGTAGATTTACTTACAAAAATATATAATACCTAACCCCTTAGTGGCATTTTTTCATATTTACCGGCACTATCTGAAATTAATTGGAATTTAATTTAGACGTATTGCCGTATGTGAAAATTGCTGTGCTGATATGACCTATGAGATCAGAGACAGATAAAATATATTTGTTTAAATATTGTTTTTTATTTCTGGAAATGTTAGGTATTGGGGACACTTTTCGTGATAAGTTACTCGACGCCGATATTCCTGGCAGTGATTGTGCCCGTCGGAGTGGTGTACTACCTCATACAGAGGTTCTACGTGGCAACGTCGCGCCAGTTGAAGCGCCTCGAGTCCGTCTCGCGATCACCCATCTATTCGCACTTTAGCGAGAGTATAACCGGTGCTACCACAATACGAGCCTATGGCGTTACACAAAGGTACTTTATTAAACATTTTGTCAATTTTAAATATGTTTAAGGTGACAACATTACGGGGATCACTAAGGCCGATAACCTTGACTATTTGTCCATACACCTTTACATACAGTATTGTAAGTAATAATTAAACATTACCAGATTCATTAAGGAGTCAGAACGTGGTGTCGACTACAACCAGGCGTGCTGCTACCCGAGCTGCATCGCGAACAGATGGCTCGCCGTCCGCCTCGAGATGATAGGCAACCTTATTATATTCTTCTCGGCGGTATTCGCGGTACTGGGCAGGGAGACTATCAGTCCGGGACTCGTGGGACTCTCTGTCAGCTATGCTTTGCAGGTAACATTTAAACTTATCAAATCATATAAAAATGTTTAATTATTTCGATGTTATCAACTTCTCTCATAAATATTTCCAGATCACACAAACATTGAATTGGTTGGTTCGTATGACCTCAGAAGTGGAAACCAATATAGTTGCAGTGGAAAGAATAAAGGAGTATGCTGAAACTGAGCAAGTGAGATCATTTATTTTATATCACTCCGAAAGTAGGCTCAGCCAACACTTTGAAAACATTATAGTAATTTTCTTATGATGATTTAATGTGCTACAAGCACGTTACAGGGACTTTATATTATGGGGTCATGTTTGTGCTAATTATTTTGGAGTAACGTATAATTTATATTTATCGTATACCTACACGTTTTAGGAAGCGGCATGGAACATAGGTTCAGGTCCGGGGGCGTCGTGGCCGGAGACGGGCGCGGTGCAGCTGGAGCGCGTGACGCTGGCGTACCGCGCGAGCGGTGGGAGTGGGGCGGAGCCAGCCCTGCGCGACATTACGTGCGCCGTGGCCCCGCGCGACAAGCTGGGCATCGTGGGGCGCACCGGCGCCGGCAAGTCCACGCTCACGCTGGGCCTGTTCCGCATCGTGGAGGCGACGCGCGGGCGCATCCTCATCGACGGCGTGGACATCGCCACGCTGGGCCTGCACCAGCTGCGCTCGCGCATCACCATCATCCCGCAGGACCCGGTGCTGTTCTCGGGCACGCTGCGCCTCAACCTGGACCCGTTCGGCGCGCACTCGGACGACGACATCTGGCGCTCGCTGGAGCACGCGCACCTGAAGGCGTTCGTGCAGGCGCTGCCGGCCGGGCTGCGGCACGAGATCGCGGAGGGCGGCGAGAACCTGTCCGTGGGGCAGCGGCAGCTGGTGTGCCTGGCCAGGGCGCTGCTGCGCAAGACGCCGCTGCTGGTGCTCGACGAGGCCACGGCCGCCGTCGACCTGGAGACGGACGACCTCATCCAGGTACATATCCCTACCCAACCTACCATCCCTACCTAGTTGAGCTACCTACGCTGCTATACCTACTACATACGTTACTCGCCTCCATAGAAGACCATCCGGTCCGAGTTCGCGGCGTGCACGGTGCTCACCATCGCGCACCGCCTCAACACCATCATGGACTCCACCAAGGTGATGGTGCTGGACAAGGGACAGCTGGTCGAGTATGCGCCGCCAGAACAACTTCTGCAGGACAAGAACTCCATCTTCTACAGCATGGCCAAAGATGCAGGACTTGTCAATTGATCGAGTAGTACAAAGTGCAGCTACACACTACAGCTATATTATGAATAGAAGTGATACCATAAGTATAATAAATAATAATTGAATAACTTACAGTAGCGGAACTTCATATGTACACAAAGCTGACAAATATATAGGGTGATGGTATAAAAACGATAAGTAAACGCGCTGACCACCGATCACATGTCGCCTGGTAACTTTGTCGTGCCAGCCCGCACTGGGGTGACATTCATAGTTATTTATTATATTTACATCAAGTATATGATGTATTCAAAAGATTACAACTAATTTTTGCATGATTTTAATTTCACTATTTCAATAATCAACATATTTTTCAATTATAAATAATACAAAGTATTTGTTGTAATCTTTTCAATTACATTCTAAACTACATTGAGAGCTGTCCTCAAATGAGTGTTTTTTTATATAATATTAAGTATTGTTGAAAATATTTTTAATTGGCAATTCTAATTTTTAGATGATAGTGTTAAGCATCACCAGACGTTAAATTAAATGACAAGTCGTACTTACAAGGTCTTACTTAAACAGGGTGATAAATAAATTGTAATACTTATATTATTTCAGTGGATATTAGCTACTATTTATACGTCGATGATTCATGTTTCAATTTAAGTGTCACAAAAAATACTGCCTAAATAGAATTCAACTATAAGTATGCAACTTTACTTTTTCCATATTATGTTGGCTCTATGTCTTGATATAATAGTGACAATAGATAGTTGGTTCAAATCCGGCTCAAAATACCATTAAAGTAAGACATATTCATTAAATCTCACATAATCTTAGAACTCTATTTCAAGGTAAATTATTTACCTAACTATAATTATGTACTTTATGCTACATAAGTGCGACTAACAACTGTGTTGATTAGAAAAAAAACTAATTGGCAATGAATGTCAAAGTATGGAGCCAACAGAATAAAACGTTATTAAATATTTGAACTGAGGTTGAGGGCTTAGTGGCTTATGAATCATCTTAAATATCCTGTTGTATTTGTAAACAATCATATAATTCCGTAAATACAAAAGTGAGTAATCGTTAATTATTTTTATAATCAATAGCAATAATAATTTTAAACTCTGAAGTATTTTAATTGTTTGATTATTTTAATATTTGCAATTCAAATAGGTTTTATTTTTGAACATATTGATATATAAAGTGGCGTCCCTAGATGAAAAAAAACTTGTATAGTGTACTACTGTAACTATTCTTTTGAAATTGTAAAATAAGCAAAAGAAAACATGTTTTTGTTTTAAAGCTACTTAAAATGATACTTAAACAGGGTGGTATTAAAATTGTAATAATAATATAATTTGAGTGGATATACATCGACGATTCATATGTTTTAATTTAACTTGTACTAATTACATAAATCACAAGATTTATTTTTTTATGTGACGCCACTTTCTCTGCATGCATGCATGGTTCTCATATAAATGACTAATTCATACAATAATGTAATGTTACACTTGATATTGTGTGAAGATACGAGATTAAATATTTATTTATTAGGAAATAGTTAAACATTCTATTTTCAAAGACAACGTTAATTAGTACTACCAGTATTTATATAATTGCTAAATAAAAATGTGATCTTAATAAATTAGTGCGGTCAAAATATATGTTGGTACTTAAATTCAGTAATAAGTCATAAGCTCTTGCATTTAGATTCTAGACTAATACAATTTCTGTAAAATAGTTCAATGTAACATATTTTTTGTTTACTCATAGTAAAACCTCAATTTGTTTACGTGTGGGTACAGGTACTTATTTTATATCTTTAAAAACGATATTAGCAAGACCGAACTAGTTACCATTCTCAACTCACGAAACACTGCCCTACATTATTTATAAGATTATGTTTTTCCACACACACTTGCAGATTTTGAATATTGTACATAGGTATAATAAAGTTTCATAATTTTTACTCATCAACTATTTTTTATATTGATAAATAATATAATATCCCGGGACATTCACACGCTTCTTTATGACGGCTAATAAAATATGAAAGTATGTTTGTTTCGACGCTATTCTCTAGCTAATCTAGTAATCCTCCAAGAGTATCTAGACTACTCTAGATAGGTACAGGGCGGAGGATTTCTTATATTTACTTCGCAAAACCGATCTGTTACTCATTACGCCCAAGTATTTTATTAAAATGTTTTGCAATCGTAAGTCGTAACCCAATCAGAATCTATTCAACAAATGTCTTGGGTCTTTATACTATAAAACAAACATTTGTATGAGAAGCATAATAATATGTCACCGTATGATTGCGAACACCGCTATTTTAAAATCCATCTCGCGAGATTGTAAATCGTCGGTACATTGTAAACTTTATCACACGAAAATACAACGTATCAATTTACGATAGTTTATAATATATCCATATCAAACCGATAAATTGTGATCGAACCTGCACTTACCGACAGGGTTCCGATTTTATAACTAATGAAAGTGAACTGGCCCTGATTGGTCGGTCTCCGAGTCAATTATAGTATTGGTACATCATTTATTACAGACTTCAAAAAAGGAGGAGGTTCTCAATTAGACTATGTTTGTTACGCGATTATTCGGCCATAAGTGATTTAAAAAAAAATATTCGAATGAATATAATCCTGAGGTGGTCCCGATGTTACCTACCCGTCGTTTTTTTAATAAAATTTTATTTCCTTTCAACAATGGAGATTCGAAGATTTGAAGGTAAGTGACAATCAATTATTATTAATTGGTATTACACGACACCATTCAATAGCTAAACCACGCTAAACGTAGTATTATATTGTCTTTGTTCAATAGCTTTAAAGTTTTTAAATGGTCTGGTATCTGTCTAAGTTAATAAGTACCTACGTTTCTTTTGAATTCCCACCCAAAAAAAATATTTTTAACACAAATAGAATACATTAAAAGTGTACACACATACAGTTTTAACTGTAGATCTACAGTCTCGGAAATTCTCTCAGTTTTCATAAACGTAGTAATTCTCTTTGGTTTAGGCCTCAAAAGTAAGATGCCAGTGATGTTTGCCGCACAGTACCTACCGCTACGGTAGAACGCTTGTTTTCGAGCATTAAATATTATGAAATCGAAACAAAGAAATAAACTTTCTGTGACCACAATAAAAGGTACCTTGCCAACAGTCAGAAATTAAAAATTGTTTCAAGTTCAACCAAAGTAAAGATGTAACGGAAAATCAAGAAAACTTACAAATTGAAAATGAATCTATCTACATGTAGGCACTGGAAACATTAGGTAGGTACCTACATCTTTGAGACGTTTGATTTCGACATTTAATGTGATAATTACATGATATTTCTTGTTTTAATGTATTCTATTTATTACTATCATTAAATTATACAAAATATAATTTAAAGATGTAGTTTTACTGTTTTTTAATTTGATATTTACAGTTTTTAAGCATAATACCTATCAGCCTTTCTTTACTCTGCACATCTACAATTTTGCAGTTTGCTCTATGCCACGCTATGGTATCGGCCATACAAGTCGGTGGAACGCTACGATATCTCTAAGTGATTTAAGTATTATAGTCTCTATTTCAATCAAAAAGAGTTTTAATTGTAATGACAAAAATAAGTATGTTGACGTTTGTCAAGCGTTTAAGGTGAATCGGCCGAAAATCCGACTGAGGTGCAATTAGCAAAAAACGTGATAAAATTTGAATTTCGCGCTCCAACCGAAATTCAAATTTTGCATAAAGTTAATTAAGTTTTTTGTAAATTACAGCTCGGTTATTGGTCGTAAGTTATCAACATGTTATTTGCGACAAGAATGGTAGTATATTTACTGATTAATAACAAAAGAAATCATCAACATATTCCTCCAAGGTATATTAGTAACATTTTCATGAAATAGTCGTATATGTCAGTAAAAGGAAACCTCCACCTTAAGCGTTCCTTGCATTTGTTCCTTCGATACCTCTGTAATTTAGTCGTAAACCGAGTATTAGACTTTCTTTAGTACTATATTCATTAATCTGTGATGCTAGGGTTGGCATTGGCAACATGTTGGCAACACTCAGTCACGCACGTCATGTTCATGTTCGTTTTCGTTCACCAAAAATACCAAAAAAATATTCACTCACAGAGCATCACAGAGTCACAACTCACAGAGAGAAAAATAAAAGGCAAGGCAAGGAAGGAGTAAATAAAATTGTTCCGTGGAGAGATCATTGCAGAAATCAAATCACAGAAAACAGAATAATAATTAATATTCAACACAGGAAGGGTAATTGGTGATAAAAGAGAAATAAAATCTCAACCAAAAAGTTCATTTGTATTGATCTCAACATAATCATCTGTAATGAAAATTTAAAAATGAATACCATTTTTGAATTAGAACTTGATGTGTTTAAAAATGTAAGCATTAGTTCTGTTTGTAGTTAAATTGAATGTTTTATGCACTTTTTGTCAAATAAATTTTGATTCACAAATTTATTTGAATCAAAGCAAACAAACTTTTTACAAGGACGGATGTTCATTGTAGTATTTTAAGTAGTAATAAAAAATATGTATTTTAGAAATATAACCTTTCATAACCAGTGATACGTCGATAGGTATTTACAGAACTCTCCGTTGCGAGTAAATACCGTACTACGGCAAGCGACACTTAATCAATATAATATTTGTTTTTTAATATTATTAAATAATTTACTTTGATCAATCAATAACATTGTAATTTCAGGTTACTACGTTGATCCTGAACAGCTTGTATTATGTGGATCATGGAAACAAATCACATTCATTAGAATATTGTGTGATTGAGGCAGCAAAGCAAGATATCCAAAAACTCATTGCTGTTTCATACATTAATGAAGACAAAGTTACTGAGCTATTCAAAAATAAAGACTGGGATCAAGAAAAAGTTAACTTCTTTTATAATTTACTACAAGAAAAGAAAGTTGAACTACTTTATGCAAAACTAAACCACCATATTAGTAGTTACGGTGAAACTATAACAAATTTTGATTGGCTTTTGAAAGTAGTGTGTGGAACAAGTGAACTGAAAATTTTAAAGTATACACTATTTCAACTGTTATTGTCAACTGTGGACTCTGAAGGAGAAAAAAAATATTTGGTCTTTGATATTAACAAAGACATGTTACAGAAACTTATTGTTTCCCTAGAGAATATGGATGAAATTAATGTGTAATTGAAGGAAAACACTATCTGTAAATAGTTTGAATTAATATTAATTTATATAAAACAATATACCTGTTTCTGTCAAGAACACAAACTACACCACCCCATAATCAAAGCATGGCCCTTTGTGCCAGGGCCACCATGACAGATTTACCAATCTGCTTTCAGTAGGTAGACTTCAGGTAGTAGGTAGGTACTAATTTAAGAGCTTTTAACAATGTTAATTGAAGGCACTATTAGGTAGCCTAAACTAAATGTAAGGGGCTCAAGAAATGGGAATGTATCTACCAGTGGCGAAGGGTCCATACAAGCCGATTCCCATCGGCTTACCTTTTAGAAATCCCAGTCCCTTTCAAGATGTGATTCATCATTTCAAGCTTTTATATTAAATATATACTTTGACTGGGTTTTATTATTAAGCGCTTAAAAAAAAACCTTCAGAAATCCTTTAAATGAGTATCCAGCCGGTCCATAGTTCAGATAGGCAATGATGATGATAGAAATGATAACTAGGATAGTTTTTAAAATTTAATTGATTAGAGACATTCACACATCAACATTAAGTTTTAATAATTGTAATAACATAATTATCTAATAAAATTATCATACAAATACCACATTTTTATAATGAGCAAATAAATTAACTTTATTCAAATGATGTATGTAATTAAAACTTGGAATTTCTTTTTCCCTTCTGCATTATGGCTACATATGACACTGGTTGGAGAGCTTGAGCAACTAATATTTTTCCTCTTTAATTTGGGTTGCAGTCCCCAACATCTTTAATTTCTTACTCTTTACCCTTTATGTTTATTAGTTTAAAAGGTTATTGATAACTATTTACTTGTTAGAATTGATATCTACCAGTCAACATTAGGCATGTAATCACACTTGATATGGAATGTCTCACTCTCGTTTACGGCTATTACACTTGGAGTTATTCTCCTAATTGCTCAGATGTGTCACTTTAAATTTCATAAAAATGTATAAAATTACAAAAATTATTTTGAAACCATACAATTATTGGACATATAGATTACCATAGAAAAATTACGTATTGTATAGTAATATCAAACCTTATGAATCATCTAATTGTATTGTATGAATGAGGTCGAAAACGATACACTAAGAGCAGCAGCAGTACCTCGCTGCTCACTCTTTACACAAACTACGATTCTAAATATTACAATATAATTATGTATGTCTGTAAATATGCATAAAATTGTATAGTGTATAATCACAAACTTGGCCGCTGAATATCAATAAAGATCCATCCCACACTCATTGAATATAGATCCAACAGTCACACAATACTGCCACTAACTACTTACTTTTAATCTTTCGTTCATATTAACTCATTAAACGCCTAATCAATTTATAGCATTCATTATGTTCGTAATTTCATTTGCTTGCTTTACGCAGAGAGCTGACAAACTAAATTTATACAACTTAATATAAATAATAGCAGAGTATAAAGTGCATAGTAAAATAACTAATGAGATGATAAGGAAATTCATAGTTTTTTTCTTTACTTAACAATTTACAATGTAATTTTAATCTTTACTTGACACACAATTAACAGATCATTCTAGAAATAAGAATCTGCTTAGTGAAAACTGATAATTCATATATACATAACAGTATGCCACAAAACTAAATACTAAAACCGATACATTTTCAATAGTTTATAAAAGAACAACGCCAGATCATAATAATACCTAACATTTAAAAAAATCTATTATTCTGTGCAACCATCTAATAATTACATTTATGATTATATTAAAATATTGAGAACTAAGAAATGTGTTTCTTGTGAATTTATATGTATTTTCCCAATTCCGAGAATTATTGTATTTGAGTCACTCGCGTCCCTGATACGAGCCAACGGGAAAGGAGGATCATGTTCTAACAATTCAGCTTTTGATTTGTTGGATAAGTATAGCACGGCAACACTGCGGCCTACGGAAGTAAATAGTTACACGATGTAAAATAACGAAGTTTGTACCTTACGGTAGTACGATCGTAACGGCAATGTTTATCGATTTTTCTTTTTCTTGGAATGTCCTAGAGGTTTGGATTGTACAATATTTTTTTTTCTCTCAAATTATTTTGCTTAGCCCTATTTTCTATGTGTTATATAATAAAATTAAAATTCACAACACAGGTTGGCAAAAGTTTAAAAGCAACAATAAAATGCTCCATTATGTCTGATATTTTTTACTGGGAGGGCAAATATCGATAAATTCTGGCGTTGTCCTTTAAGCATCTCTTCCAGAGTAGATAAGGAGCAATGTAAAAAAATATTGTAACTTATTACTGGGTTTAATCTAATACAATGAACCGTTAATACAATATTCCTCATATACGTTAAAGTGACAAAATAAACATGTTAATTTTAATTTCAAAATAACTTTAAAAAAATAATAATTTTACATACAGCATTGACGCATTACAGTATCATATAGACAGATTTTTTTCTAAAGACTTTTTCGTTTTACTAAAGACTTAAAAACGCCTATAAGGAATGAGCATTTTGAATTGTTCTCATTCACACAATCGCCAAATTATCGCCGATCAGCAATGAATGTTAGAAAATAAGAAATAATTTAGGAGAGCTACTTTAGGAGTAAATGACACGCGACAACGTCAAAACTAATACCCCTGTAATAATGGCACCAACTTATCGCACCGTATACTGCCTATATAACTTTGTTATTATTGTAATATAATTATAAAAACTCGATTCTAGCGAATAAATGTATAAAATCTTAATTTTACAGAAGCAAAGCACGCTAAACTTATAATATAATCAATCTATATGAAATGTCACAATCGAATCTGAAATCCACATTTTCACAATGCAAATTATTTGATCGAACTTAGTTCGATATTACACCACTGAACTAAATGTAATAAATTAAAGGCTCATTTAAGACACGATCATGTGTCGCTGACGTTGGGATGGTGTAGTCTTATGTGGTGTTTAGTTGGCCACCGGCACGTCGCTCGTCGTCTCCTGCAACTTAATAAAAACAATCTCACATTTCCTTTGTCTAATAGTCACTATTTTAACACCACTTCATTAAAGCTGTATATTTTATATAGTTACCATTTCAGTTTTCAGTTCAGGATTAGCTACAACTTCAGAGACAATGTCCGCCATTTTGTCACACACTGGGATGGAATCCTAAAAAAAATAACTGATTATATTCAAATTCAAATTCAAATTCAAAAGTGTCTTTATTAAATGAACTCATTGCAAGTATTTTTAATCGTCAAATTTGTAAAAATAAAAAATATGTATATAAAAATAAACTATAGAAAATAAAATAAAATATTAAAATTAACAATATGACAATAATAATAACAAAAATTATAATAACAATAAATAGCATGTGAAGCGAACAACTCATTGAAATGCGTTCTTGTCCTCTATAAAATCAGAAACTTTATAGTACCCTTTTTTGTACAACTTATCTTTAATTAGCTTTTTAAATTTTAACACGGACAATTCTTGAATTTCTTTGGGTACTTTGTTAAAGAAGCGTATACATTGCCCCTTAAAAGAATCCCTAACTTTGCTCAAACGAGTTACAGGTATAGCAAGTTTATCCTTATTTCTAGTGTTTAAACTATGAGTGTCGCTATTTTTGGGAAAGTTATGAATGTTTTTTCGAACATAAATTAAGTTTTCATATATGTACTGTGACGACACTGTCATTATATTTATAGTTTTAAATTTATTTCGTAGGGAGTCTCTGGGACTTAAATTATATATAGCGCGAATAGCCCTCTTCTGCAGAATAAAAATTCTATTGATGTCGGCACCGCTACCCCAAAGGAGGATGCCGTAAGACATCAAACTATGAAAATAACTAAAGTATACTAATTTTGCCGTTAATTCATCAGTGAGAGAACGAATTTTCTTCACTGCATAAGCTGCAGAACTAAGTCTATTCACTAAATTATTAATGTGAGGACCCCATTGTAGCTTATCGTCTAATGTAATACCTAGAAATACAGTACTTTTAGCAAGCTCCAGTTTTTCGCCCTTAATAACAATATTGGCATCGGAGTGTTTTACATTCGGTAGACTGAATCTAATACATTTAGTCTTTTTCTCATTGAGCATCAAATTATTAGCTGTAAACCAATCAACAACTACTGAAAGAGCATTGTTCACATCGTCAGAATTAAAATCATGTCGTTTCACTTTGTAAAGAAGTGAAGTATCATCAGCAAACAATACTATTTCATTTTTCTTTTCTACAAGATAAGGTAAATCGTTGATGTAAACTAGAAAAAGAAAAGGTCCAAGAATAGAACCTTGTGGGACGCCCATAGTAACTAAGGACCCAGGGGAAACTTTGCCATTAACATCAATCTTCTGAATCCTATCACTCAAGTATGAATTCAAAAGACTGAGTGCAGTGTCTCTAATACCGTAGTGGTGTAATTTCTTGATGAGCAATTCATGATGGACACAGTCAAAGGCCTTGGATAAGTCACAAAAAACACCGAAAGTATCACGTGAATTTTCCCAGGCGTCAAAAATATGTTGAACAAGCTCAACACCAGCATCGGTTGTTGAGCGACCCCTTGTAAAACCGAATTGATTACTGTGAAGCAGTCTATTACTATTAAAATGTATCATTAATTGATTAAGAATGATTTTCTCAAAAACTTTACTAAGTGTCGGTAGTATAGAAATTGGTCGATAATTAGTGGGGTCCGCGGTACTACCTACTATATTATTTGTATCAATTTTTTTTCCCACACGGTTATCTAGTCCCAAACTAAACAGAGCTTGTTCTATGGAAACCAGACAACTGATATACTACATAAACTATTTTTTCATATTATATTTGATTACACCCAGACTCAGGACAAACTGACAGGTACATGCACACACGTTTGTCCTGAATGGGAATCGAACCCACGAAATGCGGCATGATAGTTAACAGCGCCAACTGGCCTGTTATGAAATGAGCAGAACAAATTCAGAATGATGATGTACTAGAATTCAGATGTTCAAATTAAAGTGCATTTTTTATTATATTATCTACTGCAAGGCATATTTAAAATCCCTGCATAATTGTTATAAACAATAGCAATTTAAACTACTGTAATATAATCATCATGGTGTCTGAGTATTTAAAAAAAATCTAATATGTGAGGGATAATAACACTTGATAGAGCTTACTAAACTACAATATTAGCGAAGTAATACTATGATAGTCAAATTGTAATTTATTAGCACTAAAGCACGCATGCTGGTTTATTAAGATACAATATTAATATCAAGCGATTGGGAAGGGATATGGGTAGGAGTGCAGCCGCTAGCTGCATGTATACGATGATTCAATTCAGAACACATCAATTGTTCTTCTCGTTATTGACGGTCCACACATGCTGCTAAAGCATCACGTGAAACTAAATATGAGGACGGTTAACGGGGTATCAATACGCTCGTTACGTTACGTTACTAATCCACTACAAGAGCAAGACTGACTGTCTGGAGATGGAGGTGGTGGCTGGTATTCACCTGTGGCGTGGCTGCGGGCTCGGGCTCGGGCGAGGCGGGCGGGCTGGGCTCACACTCGGAGCGGCACAGCTCGCTGGGCGGCAGCGGGAACGACTCCGAGGCGTCATTGCTAGCGCCCGCTTCTGACAGGGACGGTGGCATCGAGTCATCCGGCGTTGTTACCGCCTTGCCAGACTCCTCGTTTACCTCTCCCGTAGTAATCACCGAGGGCGTAGTTTCGATGATGATCTCCTCTTTCGTAATCGGGTTCTGTTCTACGATATTACCATTGCACTCTGCGTCCTCTATAACGTTTCCGAGCGAATCTTTGGTCTTATTCTTAATATTCTCTTGGTCTGTCGCCACGTTGTCGTCAAGGATCGGATTGTCGAAACCATTTATTTCGACGTTATCTGATATGTGATTTGAATTGACGATGATTTCTTTTGCGTGCACGACGTCATTTTGTAAGTCATTACTTTCGGTCACTTCATTTTTTACGGAGATATTGTCACATGCCGGGGGTGGTGGGGGAGGCAAGTCATCGATGGCTTGCGATTCTCCGATACTTGGTTCAGGAGATTCCTCGACCTCGACCTCGGAATTCGGAATCATAGTTTGTTCACCAATATCTTCACTTTTAACTTCAACCTCGTTTAAAACTGCTTCAATTTTAGGAATTTCCAAAGTCAAATCTGTGACGATAACTTTATTTGTAGTTTCAGCTTCGCCTATGTCAACTGGATTCTCATCGCTTGTTTCCTTAAAAGGAGGGGGAAGCTCAGTTGAAATGGTTTCAGTATTTGTTAAAGTGATTTGGGGTTCAGGGGAGATTTCATTAACGTTATCTTTAGTGTCTGGGACAATGGGCTGTGCTAAGTCTGCGTTTTCAGCGGTGTTAGCTAGCGAAGCATCTGTCAATTCCGGTGCCATAGTAGTGGCGGCAAAGGATGCCACTGAAGAGGGAGGAGGATTTGCGGGAAGTGGTGGAGGCGAGGGTTCTATCAAAGGCATTTGTTGAACACAAACCTCTTTTTTGACAGAAATCTCAGGCGCGGCTACTACTTCTGCTGTTTCAGTGATGGATTCCTCCAGTTTTCTCACCTCACTTTGCTCAACTTCAGGAGTTTCAATTTTAGGTTCTTCTAAGGAAAGTCCGTTGATGGGCAATTGTTCGGGTTCAGTGTCAGCTTTAGTTTCAGGCCTGTTGTTTTCCTGATTGACAGTGACTGGCTCATCGATCAGCGCGATTTCACCTTTTGGTGATTCGGGCGTGCTGCTGCCGTTGGTAATAGGCTCAGTTACAGGCGTTTCTGGGGTTTTTTCTTCTTTATCTTCAATTTGAGGTTTCGCTTCCTCAGCTACTTCGTTTACAGGAGGTTCAGCAGGTGATTCAGCCGCCTATTAGAAAAAAAAACTTTAATTATTTTCTTGCATAACAATGTTAAAAATACTATTTTTTTAAATAAGCTGAATTTGTTTTAAAAATGTACACAACAGTTAATTTGTTATAGCTAATTTAATAAGGGTTCGTAAAAATCCTTTGAACCTCGGTTATCTTACACTCATACAAGTGTAACACAGAAATGGCACAAACACACCTTATTATCGGCCATGATGTGAAAAATTTTAGTTGTTGTTTACTAGAAATCTTCGCCACGACTGAAGGGTGATCGACATGCACAATATCATTTATAGTGTAATTTAGTTTGTAATGGAAGATTGGCGCTCATTTTTAGATAAGTAGTTACCCTTCAGTGATCATGATCGAAGACATCTGATATTACACTAGGGCTAGGGTTAGCACGCAAGTTGGAACATAAACTTTAATGTTCAGCTAAATTAGCTGACATTATTGGTATTTTAAATGAACTAGTTTTTATGTAGCGATAAATATTGAAATCGTAAAAATTTTGTTAACTGAACCAATTATCATGGTACATGACTTGTATGTTTATTCTATATTGTATTGCAACTTTATCAGGATAGATGTATTTGAAAACAATCTATTATATATTAGTCAAACAATCTCGCAATCGCAAAAACTAGAAGGGAACTGACTTACACTGAGGCTACCTGCTCTCAATTAATCAAATGCTATTATTAAATTAAATTCCTACTCAATACTTCGTAAATATAATTTGATTAAAGCATGAATAGTTTATTTTAATCGGCGATATCACAAATCACAATGTATATATAGCTCTTTGTGGGGAATTCAATGTTAGTTAAATTGAATATTATTTCAATAACCGAATCCTCTCACTTTAGCTAGAAACATAGTAGTAACTAATAATAAGTTCTTTATATTTTATTTTAGTTCAATGTAGATATACAACCGCAGGGTTTGTGGCGAACAATAAAACGATACTGGCTCACAAGGTCGTCTTTGTTTACTGATGTAGAAAGATACGCTTCGAATGCTGCACTAATGTGTCTCCAGTCGGTTCTTCCACGGAATACAACTGCTATACCGACATTCTACGATCACTTCGTGTACAGTTATAGAAGTCATCCATACAAACAAAAACAGCATTGGAATTATTAATTCAGAAGGTATCCAACTACTATTTACCTAAATACTGATCCTGTAGTTTTCAATTCATACGTTTTGTTAATGGCGCCATTAAACGCTCTACAACGGAGGTAACTTAATTATAATATAATGAATGCACGCATCAAAAACGTTATTCACAATCAACGACTACAATTTCCGGACATAATGAGCAGGGCCGTATTGTTCTAGCTGAAGCATAATCTTAAAATATAAAGCTAGTTTTTATACCTATATGCAGGTATTTATTATCATCAAAACTCTTTTGCACGTAGCATCTGTGTACGAAAGATTCCGATTAAACACGTATGTCTATAAGACAGAATTATAACAGCCATGTGTCATGTAAACTATACCATTTTATTATGATTTATTTAGTTGTAAATCGATTGTTTGAGTGAGGTGCAATGTCCCTGGTATGTTGGTAGAGATAGTGCGCTATGCAGACGACCAATACTATCAAATAAACGCATTACATACGTTTGTTTATCTTGGACTTGCTACGCCCGCCTTTTTACCCGCGTTCTCGAACGATCTAACCTAAAGAATGATATTCAAAACTCAATGCTTGTGGGTTTGTTTATCGTAAATTTTCAGTTTTCAGAATTCCCATTTACACTTTCATCATCATCATGTTTAAGGAAAATTCTTTAAAAACACTGAAATGCGTGATTCTATTCTTTTCTTCTATTCTTTCAAAGTCTGACTTATCTTAAAATATTACAGGATTTATTCATATAAAATAACTAAAAAAAACTTGGCACATAGATCATTCCCTGGAATTACAAAAACACTAACAACTATCCCGGGAAAACATCAAACACAACAACAAATCGTTGCTACATAGAATGCCATCCTAAATCAGAATCGCGACCACAACCGCCGAACGGGAAGCTAACGGTTCAGTAGAACAGGATTGAGCACGCGTACGATCATATTTTTACTATCAATGTATCAGCATATATTATGCTTCTATTCTTGACTTCAAACAATCCCAAATTGCATGTCATGTATGCATTGTAAACTTCTGTAACAAATTGCAACCCTCTTGGTATTATATCTATGTCCATTAGACGGTAATAGGTATTTTCCATCAAATGCACCGACTATCAATCAGACAGTCTGTATCTTCTTCATCCTCACACAGTCCCACACGGAGTCGGCTTTTTCGCCATTTTTGTCGTTGATGGGCTTTTTCCTCCCACTGTAAATCAGACAGCCTATTGATATAATAAAAAAGAGTTGGTTGATTGAAAACTGCTTTCAATTAGTTCAACAAAATGTACAGCTCAGTGGAGTATAGAGCCATGGTGTATCGTGTAAGTACCTACCAAAAGCCCATGCTCGGTATCGCTTTATCTACGGACGGAGCTGAGTAACGGTAAAGCGAGTGACTCACAAAACTTAACACAATGCCATGGATGTTCAACTAAGGAAATGATTTTCCGCTCTAAAACACTGCCATTGTCGCATCAAATCGAAAATACAATTAAAACACTGCACAAACGTAAGCCCCTGTGACCCGTTATTCATATTGTTGTAGCTAATGTTCATGGTGCGTGATTGACCGTGATGACCAGCAGTTCTGCACCAACATTAATTATGGGTTTCTCGGGCAGAAGTCATGATCTATCACGAATCAGGTTGTTTCAGGGGCACCTAGGGTTCAGTTCATGGAATACACAATGCATCATCGCTAGTCAATAAACATGACACTTATGTGTGGATTAGAACGAAATCTTAATTGAAAATCATTTGAGTTAATTTGGAAAGGATTTAACTGTGGTAAAAGTAGCAGTTGTCAATAGTACTTGTAAAAATATATCTTTTTTTATTTTCCTTTATTCTTAAGTATGAATGTACTTAGATGAAGTTTGACATACTTAGTACTCTCAGTATGGCTAATTGACAAACTCATCATTAGTTTGTAGCGAACTTTCGGTAAGCGTCCTTGCGTGCTTTATTTTGAAAAAATGTCTGAAAAATAGCAGTGATTCTTGAAAGTTGACGTGACATTCTGGAAATGGCAATGATGAAATAAGTCAAGAAAATGGTAACTACTCGTACCTAGAATAAAATGTAATCGATTTTTTAACGACTTCAAAAAATGGAAGGTTATCAATTGGATACGAATGTTTTTTTTTTCGCCCCTGGCTTTGTGTATGAAACGGTTTTGAATAACCTGAAGGCTATGGATCCGTGCAAGAGCTACATGTACGAACACAGTACTAAGCATAGGTCATCGCGCGCGAATCGCTTTAATGTAGGCATCAAAGGTCAAACGGTCATCGAGAATCACTCCGAGATATTTGGTTTGCCTTTCCCAGGGGATTGGTTCACCGAATAGAGTAACTGCCTTTGAGGGGGTTGGAGCACCTCGTTGGTAGGTTCTATAGAAAAGGACCGACTGGCTTTTGGTGGGGTTGATCACGATCCTCCATTTCTGAAACCAGGCGCCTAGGGCGTTAGCCGCGGTTTGGAGGTTCTTAACAATGACTGAGGGGGACTTACTAGAGCAGGAGAGAGTCATCCGCAAAACTAGCTAACTGCATTTTGTCGATTTTTGGCATATCACTCGTGTAGAACGAGAATAGCAAGGGGGACAGTACAGAGTCCTGAGGGACACCGGCACCGATGGGGTGAGGGGAGGAGAGGACAAATAATTTAGGGACACGCACTTCAGGGCTAGTTTCATCGAAATTGGTTCAGTAGTATTCAAGATATGGATATTATACGTGTAAGTGTGACGGCCTGGTTTATTGATATGAGCTACGGGTGTGGTGTCAAAGGGAAATCATCTCATAATCATCAATATATCCCTAGGGATTAAACTATCGAGATAATTATATTACACAGTTATGAACCACTTTCATATTACCATATCATGGAATACTGGAATCTTACTGGGACATCATCATCACATCACATTAATATGATTTAACAAAGTAAGTGATCTCAGAAGAGTACTAGGCAGGCATCGTGTGACCGACGAACGAGCGTAATTTGCATGGGCAATATATAACGGTGGAGATAGCATCAGTCCGCGCGCGTTCTGTTAATGCACTAGTGTCGTACCTATACGTACGTATCTACATGTTGGCCTCGTACCTAGCTGCTATCAGAGCGGTTGAACGCCCCTGTCACGGTCGACATCGATCATTAATATGAATTCACGGATTCAATCCTAACAATGTTTAATTATTTTATCTATACTAATAATAAAGCTGAAGTTTTTTTGTTTGTTTGAGGTAGTTCAACCTTTCTCGATCAAAATGTATAAACGTTTTTTTCTCGTGGTTATCTTCATTTTCCATGAGATTGTGGTCAACACAACCATAATACAATAAAACGACGATATGCCCGCAGATAATTTAAACAGTTATTTGTGTACATATTTTAATTTACTTTTACCTATTGTTTCGATACATATTTTTACAATAAAAATGTATAACTACGAATGGGGTTATCGTTATTTTATTTCTGTAGTTAGATTAAAGAAAATACTCAATAGATACAATTTTAAATAGTCTTATAAGATTGACCAATAATTTTCAAAAAACTTGACTCATTATTCTTTAGCATTTCATGTCAATAATAGTAACTGAGCCCGTCCTTGTTATGTTAATGCACTATTCAACTATCGTATTATGAAAATATACCGGTAGCTTAGGCGCGATGGATACGTCGCCGTTGCATTTAGTAAACATGCAACCTGAGCCATCATACCGCAGGCCATTCGCTCTTCGTATTTCCTTTACTGATTTAGTTTTGACACCTTCAAGCCTTCGCGAGCTACATACAATACGACACGAATACGATGTATTGTTACTTTGCTCCATTCTCGGTAGTAACAAGTCAACGGATATAAGTTGGAAATCACTTTTGGTCCGTAAAGCTATCATCGGTACATAGAAAAAGGTATATTTCTAAGGATAATCAATTTATGCACGAACAGCACGAATAACACATCGTTATTTTTTTTTATTTTCAGTACCTATAACCTGTATATTCCTTTGTAATCAATGACAAAATTGACATAGCACCATATTCGTTATATTTAATGTAGTTTGATGAATGTACAACATGGTCTTTCGATGCGATGTTAGTATCACCAGTAAGGAGACGGTACCAGTGTCTGACGTCGGGGTACCGCCGCGCCCGCAGCCAGCCCGCCTCGGGCTCGGGCGTGGAGCTTGGAGGGAGAAGCGGTTTGCCGACCTCCTACGTTTAAGCCGCTAACAGATGAGACGGTAACTTTAGTCCGCGGACACGAATATGCCAAATTAGAAATTAAAATACGGAAAATATTATTTGTTTGTAATAAATAGGGATCAACTTGTGTTTAACGTATTTAATAACGTCACGATATACATAAGTGTAATGGCTGTGTAGAGAATTTATTACAAAAGGATATCTCACGCCATACCTACCTATGCATACGTTCTCCAACTAATTCATTTTTTTTTTTTTTTTCTAAGAAGATATACAGCGAAAAAAACAGATGGTAAAATACTTAAGAGTTAACAGTATGCCATTTACAAATCTTCACTTATAACATGTAAAAGATGGATGAGTAACTAAATACATAAATGGATATATAAATGGGATAATGCTCCTAATCAATAATATTCATAAATGAGTTGCCAAGCATTCATTTTAATTAGATTAATGAAAACTAACGCAAAATTCTAACGCTGAATCCAGAATATTTCCAGTAAACATTTCTTATCATTTTGACCGAACAAGATAGATGTTTTGTATGAAAAGTTTGTTTTTTTTTCCGATATATTATTTAGTAAACGTTGGTAATAATTATGTGTAGTGGCGAGACCAGTGGCGAGGGTAAGCAGTTCAAAAAACACCTGTAATTTTAAGTATGATAAAAGTGGCTTTGAAATTATGAAAATGTGGGACTGCGATTCCTAAAAGGTAAGCCGGGAATGGGAATCGGCTTGTATGGTTACAGGCTTGGAAGCATGCGACACTACGCAGCCTACCAGGCAGGACTCACGCGCCCACGAGTATCGTCGCGAAACCTGCCACGGACTGTTAATTTTATTTTGCACATGGCAAACTTGTTTCCTAATGTTTCCATACTTTGCGTCATTGACTTCCCGAATCCGATGACAAAATATAAGGTATTTTTAAATGAGGTATTGAATTTTAAGAAAGACTGATTATGATTCCATTAGAATAACGACCAAAGTACGTATCGACACTTCCAATGTTGGGTTCCGTAGTCAGTCAGATGAGTACAGTACTAATACCTACGACACATGCAGCTTTGACAAAGATTACCAACTTAAACTACGATATGAATAAATCTTGGAGGAAAGATCCCTTTTGTACAGTTTTGTCAGATGAAATAGGTAGGTACCTACTTCAGAACTTGAATTATAGACATATATATTTCATAACTACCTGTTCCGCGTCGTTTCACTCGCGTTCCCGGGAATAATGTAACTTTCTATTAGTGAAAGAATGTTTCAAATCGATTCAGTAGTTTCGGAGCCTATTCAATGCAAACAAACAAACAAACAATCAAATCTTTCCTCTTTATAATATTAGTATAGACTACGAGTACCTAAGTGGTTAAGAAAAATATCCTCTCAATAGGTACAGCGAGCTGCATTTTTTTCTAACCCTAATTCCATTTCTAAAATAAAAATACCTTAAGTTACTCCTTACAACATAAGCTATTTATTTGCCGATGAAAGTTCCATCAAAATCAGTCCAGCCGTTTCGAGGATTAGCAGGAACGAACAAACAACATATTTAAAAACTTAAAAAATAAAAAACTTTTAACAAAAAATACAATAGGCACTAAAAAGCATAAAATAACTAACTACCTACATATAAATTTTTAGTTTCTGGTATCTGATAGATTTTATTGCTAATAATTTTTATGTATTTAGTGTACGAACGCGGTAAATAAAATATCTGTCTATTTTACTATAATTAAAGGTATATAAGAAGTTTCCTGAAGGTGAAATTAATAAAAGTGAATGAATTGAGTTGGTTATAATAACAGAACTGAACCCTTCGATGAATATTCCACACTTTATTAGCTCAAGAAAGTGATTATAATAATTCTTGCACAAATATGACAGCATGTTAGAGACAGTCATACACTTGTATATTTTGTGCAATATCACTTTCTGGGCAATCAAAACATAAAAAGCTGTTGTCTGCGTTACTTTAAGTCGTAATTGTTTGAATGTTCAAATTAACTCGTAGTGGGAGGTTGTGCTAACGACCGTGCTTCAACACATCTTGTCTCGAAGCGCCTGTGACCCAAAGACTAAGGCATTCTGCCATACTCTGTAAAAATAATATTGTGGCAAAAACAAAATGCAAAATTATTTATTGTCATCCTCTGTCACGTGTCAATTATTTTTTTAATAATTTTGCATGTTATTAATTTCTGAAGTCCTACAAAAGTAGTTAGCATACCGTTAGAAATGGTAGAAATTAGAGATGTCTTGATAGAATCAGAAGCAATCGATCACTGTTAGTTTTTTTAATGCAATACGATGTTGGGTTGTTAGTATTTTATTTACCTCTTTTGGTATTTTGATGGCTCATAATTTTTTTAGTACCTAATTATCTGCAACTAATATCTATTTTAAAAGAACTTAGCATTATGTACTTCAAATGAAAATAAAAATATTACATTGCCAGTTTGGAATTTTGGAAGAATTATGTGCATTTAGCTTTAATCATAATAAATAAATTCCATACTAATAGTATATTATGTATTACTGAATCGGACTGAAGCTGATTGCAGCCTTCACCCCACCCCCCATCAATTGCGCAATGGAATTTTCATTGACGTGTGATAGTTTAATTACTCGGTAAAGTTTGATTGGAGTGGCTGAGTCACGTTTAAGTCGTCAATGAAGTAAGTGTCAGTAATAGTTCTATATCGTCGTCGACAATGGCGGCTCACGTTTGGTTAGCACGGATATAGCACCACTTTGAATTATAATGCGCATTGTTACTCGCGCTGCGCCGGTTTGGGTGCAATGCACTACGTCGCAATAGTTACTTGTCATAGAAATCGCCGGTTTCTAATCGGTCTTGCCGCAAGGTCGGATCGCAGACTATTTATTGCAATGGCAAAAACAATTTAAATGGGTAAACGCCAGAACACTGAATGGTCTCCATGAAATACAAACCAGAATTAAAGCTAAACAAACGTAGCTGGAGTGTAGATTAGATAGGTAGATACTGCGTATACGAACAATACCGGCGATATTGGCAGACAAGCCATGGACGGGGGTTCGGACGCCCTCGTACCACGTGTGCGATTTCACATCTCAGATTTTCGCACGACAAAGGCCAATGACTTCAATAAACCCAAAATAATGATCCTACTTTAAAATTATAATCGCCCATATGGTTACAATAGCCGAACATCAGCGTAAACTAACGAACGACACAAGAAAGTAGGCCACGTTACTTCGATGATGGATGTATTCATTTGAACACATCTTTTTGGAGAATTCGATATTCGAAATCGAATACAACGAATTGCATACTATGAAATAAGAAAGTTAATAACATATATAAGTTGAAATTCAAAGTAAAAGAAATTAAGGACAAGCTTATTTTTATTTAGCGCCATATTTACATTATATGTACCAAATTTCAGATCAATTGAACACCGGGAAGTCGGGAATTGACTTGCAAGTTTCGACCTAAACAAGTCACTTGATGATTCGAATTTTAAAATGGTTTTAGAATTTTTGATAAGTTCAGTATTTTATAAGCAATATCGCAAAATGTGTTGGTAAGCGCATAACTCAAGAACGGCTGAACTGATTTGGCTGATAATTGGTGGGGAGGTAGCTTAGAACCAGGAGAAGGTTTTAGGATAGGTAGAGGTAGGTAGTTAGGTCCCAGTTTTATTTTTGTTCTCAGAGCAGGACAACGTCTGCGGGGTCAGCTAGTAATAAAATAAAAACAACACGCCGCCGTACAAAAACCACTCACCTCTTCCGGTACTTTTTCGGTTTCGCCATTTGTCTTGGGCTCTTCTTCTTTCTGTTTTTTCTCTTGTTTGGGTTTATCTTTTCTGCTGAAACTGATCGACCTGAGTGACCATTTCTTCTTTACCTGAACGCGACATGCTCATGTTAATAACATTAAACTGCGCACACGCATGCCATATAAATGAGTTAGATATTCTTTGGTTAAGACTTTTTTAGAATATGCCGATTAATAAAAAAACATTAACTAATAATGAAAAAAAAAAAATAGTTTTTGAGGATAAGTCTCAAGCTAATGATACCTTCTCCTTCTTTGGTTTCTTGGAGTCTTCAGGCGTGGGGGTAGACTCTCCGTTCTCAACTTTCTGCTCGCTTTCTCCATTGGTCACGGGTGATTCTTCTTTTTCCTGCTCTTTTCCTTCCTTTTCTGTTGTAGCGTCTTTCTCATTCTCCGGTGTGCCGCTGTCGAGTTGCTTTTCTTTGTCCTGAAAGTTGAATTATTTTTAACATACGTAAAAACATAAACAACAATAACAAAAGTTATTGTTTTCTTTGTTCAAGAAAAAGAAGATTCCCATTATACACCTACTGTTCCAGATAAATGAAGACAGTATTTGAGGGTCAAAATTTTTTATTGTGCAGTAATATCATATAAGAAGCATTCAGGTTTCTATTTATTTACTTTGTCAAACCACAATAAAATTTCATATTTAATTAAAGCGCATAGATATTATTATTGTATTTTAACCATTAAAAGACTATTACGCTGCCGACATCATGAAGGTAAAAGAATTATTTTTTTGCTCGTTCTTGCATCTGGTCCCCGTATTTTCCTTCGCAGCCCTCTTAAATGAAACCTTATCGGAAGCACAGTCTGGCACGTTTCACATGTTTGCGTAGTCTGACAATAACATAATGAAATAAAGCGCATTAGCTAGCATAGCCAATCGTCGCTGTGCTGAGTTAGATAATAAAAATAAAAGCATGTCTATGAGTAGCACAGTACCTAACATTTTATATTGAACTATTTTTAGGATTTGTTGTTTAATTGTAGGATATGAATAGGATCCCAAATTACAGTTTATAACAAGCAGATATCAATAAAAAAAACCAGACATCTGCCAACTCGACTTTCGCCTTGAGGATCTCCATCCAACCGCAAATGTAAATTTCTTATCGTACTTTTGTGATATTACTACAAATTAACAAGTTTCGGATTTATTACTTTACTTTACTGCTGTATACCTTGCTTATTGCTGAATTTCATGATTCTAGGTCAACCGGAAGTACCCTATAAGTTTTGGTTTACTAGCAAAGTATCAAAATATGCTATATAAATGGCCGATTTTTTTATTGCGTATTATTTTGTATATATCTCAGAGGGATTTGATATTAATTTTAACTTGATACGTTCACGCGTTCCTGAGAAAAAAGGGTTCAACGACGGATAGACAGACAGACGAACAATCAGTTGATCTAATAAGGTTTTTTTATTTTTGTGGTACAGCCCCTTCAAATCTTTAATCATTTGTTCGTCTCTGGACTCAAGAAGTGCATATTTTTTTTAATCTTAATAACCGCTACAAATAAGGTAATTATTAGGTAATCTAAAATCTTGGAAAGCAGCACAAAACAATATCTGTAACTTTAATAAATTGTGTTACTATTATACGAATAGTTGCAAATGATTATATGAACAGGAAGCCGTGGGAGGTAAGTCTGCAATCTTATAAATTCCGAAGTAGGTGTACTTTGAGAGTAGTCTAAAACTATATTTTGTTATAACTTTCCTAAAGCAAGCAATATTTCCTTAAAATAAAAGCAGAATAAAATATTAAGAAAATCCCAAGTTTTGCTAGCAAAACTTGGGAAAAACATATCGCTGATAGGTATATCAGCGATATGCTTAACCATCACTAAACTAAAAACAATAAGATATTTGATCCACATTATTTAGCTCTAAAACTGGACGAAAACAATAACGGTAAAGCAAGTAACAGTGAAATACTGAGTGACCTTACATATTATCTAAGTAATAATGGTTTAGTAGTAGATATTAATCTAGCTTCCGCTTAGCGGTATCGCCCGCGTTCCCCGGGGACTTGTATTTTCCCGGGATAAAAAGTAGCCTATATGGGCTATATGTTATTCCAGGGTATAATCTATCTATGTGGCAAGTTTCATCGAAATCCGTTCAGTAGTTTTTACGTGAAAGGGTAACAAACACGTACCCTTTTGAAAGTTTGTGACGAACATCCTCACAAACTTTCGCATTTTATAATATTAGTAGGAAGTAGGATAAGTATATATAATAGGTAGGTAAAAGTGTTTACTGTTTGTTCGTGTATGTGCGCGTCGCCGTTGATCTGTGGCTTGAGCGAGTCGGCGTCGGCCAGTTGCTCCACGCGGCCCTCGCCGCCGGCGCCCGCGGCCGCCACCTCGCCGGCACCCTCCGCCTCCTTGCCGCTAATGTCCACCGAGCGTTTGCTCTGCTTAGCACCCATACTCGCTGCTGCTGTTGCTGCTGTGCCCTGTGCCCTACTACAACAATATTATTATAGCTTTGACAAATACGACATAAATACCTACGTCATTGTGCTCTTTGTTAGGACAGGATGGACCCGCACGACATGATACCCACACGACTGTACACCACTATGAAAAGAAACGACCGTTCGGATTTCAATTTACATTAATATTCTACAAATAACAGACAATTGCCTACTTCCGTCCTATGGATTTCAATTTTAAAACACTACAAGTACCGACGTGACTCAAGCGAACACGGAGAAGTATCAGAAATGTCGTGTAGGTACCTATCATTGTATCGCATGGTAGTTATAAACAGAATGATTTAAACCACTATATCAGGAAATGGATACCTACAGTGGCTAAATGGAAGAAGATAACATATTGCACCGACCTTTAATGATTAAGGTCAGGGCAAGCAGATGATGATTAGAAAATAGACAATAGGAAATGACATACATATATATAGCTGGAATATAAAAACTATCGAATTTTTTCCGAAAACTCCCGCTATATTTGTAACTCAGTTTAGTTAGGATACCATAAAGGTTTGCAGAAGTGAGGAAGTTATTAGCTGTATCTCGAAACTAATAAAATAGCATAGAAGAAGTAATAAACCTTTCTACTTATAAGATATAGGTGTACTTTTATCTAGATTGGTACTTTAATTAAACAGCAGGGCTGCTAAAAGAAATTTCTATTAGATATAAGCAGTCCCTTTGTGCCTTTGTACAGGCAAAATTCCCATTTCTCTTTATTTGCCTGTGTGTGTACATAAATAAATAAAAAAACAAACATTCAAGCTATAGGTTCTAATTTAAGTCCTTGCAACACTAAACTAGATATTTTTAACATCGATATCAACATAAAAAAATTATAAAAAGCATAAACTTGATCGTTCCAAGTTAAAAATAAAATATTCAGGTAGGTACGAGAATGAAACCGAATTGGAATACAAAGCACGACAGTGGGTCACGGTGCTGGGAACACGCCCAAAATAAATGTTAACTGCGGACTAAAATAATCTCTTGAGGAAAGTGCATGGCGTGCGTTGCATCGATGCAATCACTGAGTCACAAATACTGTGTTGATTGTCAGGTGACAGATAATAAGGCGCTTCAAAAGCGAATGAAGTTTTAATAAGGCCGACTTTCGATGGTTTTCATACGTCTAACAACTTAAATATACGAGAGTCGTGCATTACGTAAAATAAAAATTTACTCTGAGTAAAGAAAACTAATCAAAAATTATTTCCAGAAACCCACGCTAGAAAAGAGGTGATAATCTTCAAACGGCTGAGCGATATTTTTTAAGCATTGCTGTTCTAAAAAAAGCTAAATTAAGCTATGTTTAAAAAATAGTTTGGGCTACCAAGCCAGTCTCAAATTCAGTTTTCTTGCAGTTACTTATTTTGTTTCAATTACAAAACCTACCATTTTTGGGAATATTTTATACCATTTTTAAGTTTCCATGTAATCTTTAATTGTAGCTTTAATCTTATTTAAGATCGCGAACTACTAATCAAGACCGATTCAAATAACCTAACACGATATATGTATCGAACTTAAATGTTTTAGGTGCTGTAGTTGTAGATAGCAGCGCCAGATCCGGGTTACTATATCATTGCAGGACCATCAGTTTTACTAACATGCTACCCAAATCGGTCAAGACGATTGAAAAAAGTACAATAAATATTCCATTATATTTTACTTATATCACATCTATTTATAAAAGAACAGAACAGCTAGTAATACATAAAATTCATAATGGCGAAGCTAAGAAATCCCTCGCTCCCCTCTAAAACCCACCCTCGGGCGACAAAGCTATGAATACTGGGTTGTATGGACGAATCATCAAGATTATTTATTGGTCTTAGTGATTAAGCACACACTATCAGGTGCAGGCATGACTAAAGATATGGTTACTGCAGGCTACGTGAAGCATAGCAGTACAGATTTAAAACAACCCTAGCCGTAATGTTTATACACAATATTTTATTTACCGTGTTCGTACACTAAATACATAAAACTTATTTGCAACAAAGTCTACTACGGTCTACGTAATTAATATGATATTGCAGTGTTCTATCACAAACCACAAGTGATGAATAGTTAAAGCATGACGAATTGACAATTATGTCTTGGTGACTTCAAAATAGCACATCTAATTCAATACGGACTGATGGAATGTACATTTTATTAATACAAACAATAACGCTCATAACAATCCTGGGAAAAGTAAGTCAGTTGTTACTCATTATACCTACTTTACGTTTATTAAAACTAAATTGGAATACTCAATATGCTTAAATATTGACAATATACCTAGTTACTTTGTTTCAAGAGAATGTCTATAATACCGAGACCAAATTTGTACATTACGCACAAAGAGAGAGCATATAATATAGGCTTAAAAAATAATCATGTGTTGAAAAAGAAACTGAGAGTAGAATGAACAATGAGTTGAGGTTGTATGTGGACGACATTGATCATTAGCAAGGGACATAATTCCAACCGCATCTTGTCGTAGTTATGTACCGTTCATTATCACACTCGTTACTCTCAATACAATCATAAATAACAGTGGTATTAGTCATCAAGGGCCCAAGCCCTTATCACAACGCGCAAAAATTCAATGCACACTGAAATACCATATACAACCCCATGAATTACCGAAGACCACCAACAATTGCCGGAAAACCAACTAACGATTACTGTTTGACGCAGAATGTTTGTGTTATAGTATGACGATTCGCTTGTCATAGGTATTGAAAACTCATAAGGTCCGATACCATTGTTCACAATGCGCGTCATACTAATATTTTTTTCGTTTTGCTGATCTAGTTTCGTCGTATAAACGATACTCCGAATTTCTGTAGTTTTTTTTTCTCCCAAGTTATTTTATTTAGCGTTTAATTGCCGCAACCATAACTAAAGGAAGAGCCACTACATTTACTGGTTTATCATGAAGGACTGATAGAGCAAATAATAATTTAATAAAAGTTTAATGTTCATAACATTAAACTTTTGCTACGATGGTACTATTTCTTATCTGTGTCTGTACTACAACTATAGCAAAATTGGACACTAACTTTTTAATAGACAAACAGACAGTATAATGCAATTTTTATTATTTTTCACGAAATTCTTTGTGCACGAATCTGACTTGCAATTGGCGGAGTTATTCAAAAAATAAAATTCAAAAGTAGTACATAATTGAAAAGATGATTAATTATTTTGTCCTTGATAGTGTTGCCCGGAGAGCCCAGACTGAGCCGCAGCGCAGAGCGTCCGTCAACATACGGACGGAGTATTTCAAATTGGTTCACGCATCTCGGGGTGATTGACCTGGTTTATGCCCCCCTACATTAAGTTTTGTACACACAGGCAGTCAAGCCGAACACATTGTTGTCAACGGCGATACAATAAAAGGCTGTTAGACCGGGCCTTGTTCAATTTTAATACGATCTGAAGTACCTACATCATCAGTGACCTTGACTCGGGTGCGTTCAAGGTCAACAGCACGGCGAGAACTGCCTGCGCCACCGTGTGGACGGAAAATCTTAAGCGTTACATCACTATCATCACTACATAGTATAAAACAAAGTCGGTTCCCGTCTGTCTGTCCCTATGTATGCTTAGATCTTTAAAACTACGCAACGTATTTTGATGCGGTTTTTTTAATAGATAGAGTGATTCAAGAGGAAGGTTTATATGTATAATACATGCATATTATAGTACATAAAAGCTGAGAAAATCTGGGCGAAGCCGGGGCGGGTCGCTAGTACACTATACTACACAAAAGACAACCAGTTAGTTGCACTCAAAGACACGCTTTCCTCAATCAATACTTTCATGTTTTCCTCAGATGCCGACTTAGCGAACACAAATGCCTGATAGGGACATAAGTGCCGAGCTTAAGCAAATTAATACTTTATATTATAATGATTTTCAAAAAAACAATCATTATAGTGGACTTAAAAAGTCAAAAGAACCTATAATATCAATTAAAAGTATTATTTGATATTATGTATTAAAAAAAACCGGACAAGTGCTAGTCTGACTCGCGCACATTGGTTCCATAATTTCCTATGTTATTCTAAATACCATAGAGTTCCTATAGATTTTCCTGTAATCTATAGGTAAAGAACTATTTTCTCTATTTTTTTCAACATTTTTGGCCTAGTAGTTTCGGAGATAGGATACATACGTTTATTTTTTTAATTCCGGAACCATAAAACGTATTTTATTGTTTCGTATGATAAATACTTCTAAATTAATTTTCAAACATGTCAAAACACAACGCTTAAAGTGCCCACTTTTAGAGCATCCACCCTACCTATCAGCATAATAAAATTTTAAAATGGATGAAATTAAGTTTAAGATTTGTTAATTAATTATAATGAAGTCTTCAGCTGAATTACAATAACCCTGTATAAAAAAATGTGGTAAGTTATGTAGAGCCAGCAGCAATTGTTTAACAGGAAAAAAGGAGGAGTTTATAAATTTGGTTTTATGTTTCTTCATGCCTTTTTGTTTATTTTAATTATATTTTAACATAAAAGGAAAACTAACAGCTAGGTACATAAATTATATGAACCGATTTTAATCAAATTAATTTTGATCGTTCGATTTAGGTATAGGGAGGGATATTTATGAGAGTTAAGTTTTAGGAGTGAGTTTGTTTTTTTACCAAAACCATCCGAAGCACCTGAGGTATGTAGGTATTTACACCCATGCTGTTAAATGACACGATTTTCTTCATCGATGAATGAAACCGTAGAAAGAAATTTCTAGTGCTACAAATATACAAGACTTATGTATCTAGTCAGCGAAATAATTTACTAGTTCAACAAAGCAACTCAGTTTCGACTCAATTAAACATGGCTTTGATTTATTTATTAGTCTATAATTAAATACTGATATTTGATTCAGTCATAACAATACTTTTTCCCGTTGCTCATAATATGAGGCGGTGCAGAGTTACTTGCGATGTGAGTTGCGGTTTTAATCCACAACCGAGGGCGGCCGCTCGCGCTGCTATCGATTTTACATGTACTTTGCGCTTATAGATACATAATATAGGCAAATTAAAAAGAGCAGTGATCCATTAGAATTGTCGACGATCCCGAAGTCACAAACGGTCTCGAAACCCAAAATCTGAACAAGACTGGGAACTGGCTCCCATATGCAGCTGCCAGAACCATTACTAGGCGTTTGGCTACAAAGTATCAACTTCAGGGTAGTAGCAGTGAGATACGTTTGTTGGTAGGTAGGTGAAGTCATGTCATAACTTTTTAAATTCATTAGATTTCATCAGGTATAAATAACTACGGTAACTGCTTACCATCATGGATTACCGTATGCTATCTAGGTATGTAATATGAAAAGTTGTGCATTGGTATATTACTGAAAGTAGAGGAACTGCGGTCCTATTGTAGTCGAGTCAACTGCGTTAACTGCATCATAACATACATGTCAGTCAGTTTGCAGTCAAAGAAATGCTACATATACATGAGGATTGCGCAGTCGATCGACAATTTTGATATAGTTGACGTAACTATACTATAATAATGGCGGGAGTCACTGTGTTAGATTGCAAACAACCCCGATCTTAATCCGATCGAAAACCTATGGGGAGAAGTAAAGAGTGTGACTGCTAGAAGGGCAAGTAATTTCAATTAACTGTATTAACCTTTAGTCGAATGTTGGAGCACTATTTCTGTTGAAACCTATAAAAAAAATATAAATTCCATACCGAGCATTTCATGCTGAGCAATTATTATGTAAATGTATGAGAGGGTCATCCTACAAAATATTAATGGTTAGTTTTGTAAGCAGTGGTAAATGAAGCCTTTATAATAAGTATTGTTAATTTCATTAAATAAATTCTGATATTGACTAATAAATGAAGTAATTTTACTCATTCCTAATAATTTTTCCACAGCTGCAGCAGGAAGTTTCAAATAGGTTGTTCAAACGAAAAAAATCTTTCCTTAATTTTACGTACCTTGTATGAAGTCCCAAAGCCTATTAAAATTAATTTTATGTTTAACCATGTTGTTAAAAGTTATTATCTGTAAGTTGATATAAAAATAACAACATGTTTATCAAAAAGTGACTTTGGTATCAGTTGTTCCTAATTATATGTCCACAACTGTATGTTAGAGAGTAGTCTAAAATAATAAACATGTATTTTTTTTAACTGCCCAATCTCAACCTATTGGGAGAAATTGTCCTCGCAAAGTAACAAAACCCTGTAAGTTCTGCAGAGAGTTTTGTTCAAGCAATTGCTAGTTAATGACTGGTTTGATTATTATGTTTGAGAGCATGAAAAAATAATGAGCACATGTTAAGTTATATTGGCTCAAAATTGGCAAAAATAACAACACCCTATAAAGTGTACTAGCAATTTGCTACCAACATTTACCGGGGGAAAATGTAGGTGAAAGTGGGTTGAAATTAATTTATTTACGTAACACATCGCATTCGGGTCACTAACTTACACACATATGTGTATATGTGTACAAAATTTAAACTCAATCCAGTCCAGTATTTTGGGACAGACAAACATACAAGTGATCCTATAAGGGTTCCATTTTTTTCTTTACAAGATCCGGAAGTCATTTTAGACTTTTTAGTGTTTTAGAAGGCTATTTATTATCTGTATCTTATTTTTTATCTTATTACCTGTGTCTTGAATCACAATACTAACACCAATTAGTGATATCATCAAATTAACAGCTTTTGTTTAAGTACCTAGTATACCAAAAAAACAATTTTTATGTATGTCTGTTTGTTAGATTAATTAGACTGTTATTTTGAATGGACTTTCACTGGTTACTTTAATTGTAGAAAAAGTATTAGGGTTCCGCGTAAAAAAAAAATATCATGGGAACGCAGGTTAAGGCGCAAGGAACAGCAGTTAGTCAATCATAAATAAAAAAAAACATGAAGAATGAAATCAATATAGCCATGCATGCCGCATGGCTATAGAAACAATAAGGTCGAATGGTGAGTGGCGATTAATTTACAATATCTTTACAATGCTTACTGCATTAGAGGTACCTAGGCACAAACTTACATAGTGAAATTCTAATTATGAAGAATTACTAATTACATTTGAAAATATATCATTCCGAGTGTCTATCCTCGTTAGTAAAGTTAGATGTCTTCCTTCCCCAGTTACTCAGTGATGATTCATGTCGCCGTTGTTATTCATATAAAACGGACTTCCCGGAATAACACGAATTATGGACATTATGAATATTTACCTATGCCAATCAACATAAAAATAAGGGATTTCGGCTATATAGTACTAACATAAATTGAGAAGCTTTTTCTACCTTCAACAAACGTTCATCAAGATCACATTCTCACAACTCCGAATAAACGAACAAAGGGTAGGTGTGATACCTACTTATAAAAGTATGACTACTTGGATATGAAATAATTACAAATAAATACCATTTGAAATCAAAATCAGTCTTACACTTGTATTCTAAATTAAGTTATAAAATTCACATATTTCTTATTTCAAGATTCATTGTTCATGAACGAAAGTAGGTATACCCGATTATATTCAATACCTACCGAACCGATATGAACAGCCGGCATTTTGTGTCAATCTAACGTAATTAGAATGCTTCAAAGCAAATCATGACAAAAACTAATAATATATTAGAACTTACCCTAAGGCTTTTTAATCCGAATTATAGTAACAATGAATTTACACAGAAATACGTAAAATATTCACATCAAGCACTCACAGCCCAGCACAATATGGCGGCAGGATGAAACCCCCACCTCAAAAATATTCAAAAACAAGTCTCTTTTCTGATTGGTTATTTCCCGACGAGACGCTTCAAGGCAGCCAACCTACCAGACAAAATAATAGACTATAGAGATGATACATAGACTGAGCTATGCACATCATACTGCAACTGTACACCCTTGCTGTACACTAACTAAATAAATGGACGAAAGCACTCTACATACAGTGCGACAAGGATGTTTAGGCACGTGGCCAAAATCGGAACTAACGCAACTGTCTTGTGAAGTCATTTTTTGAGAATTCGCTCTGTCCGTTTATCATTGTTGTATTTTGTGTTGTTTTTGCTTGTTATTTATAGATACAATCTCTCTGACCCCACTTCTTATTACTTTCGGTATATTATTAGTTAAAAGTTGCCGCCGATTGCATTCAATTCAACTGCCAAAACATTTTTGTCACACTGTACGGTAAATTGCTTGAAGAGTGGTTGGAATGTTAAGGTGAAACGTTCGGTTGGAGAGCGAAATTCAAATTTTATCCACGTATATACATATTCCTCCAAGGTCGCATATGTCAGTAATATACCTTGGAGGAATGTGTTGATGATTTATTTTGTTATTAATCAGTAAATATACTACTATCTTGTCGCAAATAACATGTTGATAACTTACGAACTGAGCTGCAATTTGCAAAAAACGTGATAAAATTTGAATTTCGCGCTCCAACCGAAGGTTTACCCTTAAGGTGGAGGCATCGGTTGGAGTAACAAATTTAAATTTTATCAAGTTTTTTGGAGAAGAATGAAGGAATGAAAGGAGAAGAATGGTAGCATATTTACTGATTAATAACAAAATTAATCATCAACATATTCCTACCATCCTCACATATACTACCATTCTTGTAGCAAATAACATGTTGATAACTTACGATCTATAACTGAGCTGCAATTAGCAAAAAACGTGATAATATTTGAATTTAACGACCCAATCGAAGCCTCCACCTTAATTAGGTAATGGGGCGAGCACGCTTCCACTGCCCAATATAGATAAAAAAAGAAAAAGCGAGTAATGTTGATTTAGAATGTAAAAAGCTTTATTTATGATTGATTTCAAAGTTTATTTAAAAAATACATAAGTAGTTATATTAAATTCCTTTTTATCATTATTATTTATTTTTATTCCTATAATTTATTTTTATAATTCTATTGGGCTAACAACGTGGTTGAAACATGGATCATGGCATGGCTACAAACCAACCAATTCGTACTGTGAATGTAGAGGTTTTGTCTTTGATTGCAGTTTTCAAATCAAACAAAGCAGTTTTCTACAGTTGGCAGCACTGCGTGCATGTCTTTGCGGAGAGAGATGTCGATATTGTCGATGTCGCGTTGCCCTTGACTCCCTCCATTTTAATTACTGTGTTAAAAATTCTTTGCTTTTAAATTTAGAGAAATTGTTATCTCTATTTCACTGTTTTATTTTAATGATTGAAAAGTGAATTGTAGGAGTGTCCGAGTGGTACATTGTGAAGTTAGTGAAGCGTCACCTGACCGAACTCATTGTCATTTCCCGCCATTGTGGACTGTGTGTACTATACCACTGTTTTATTTTACTACTTAAATTTAATCAAGTGCTCACTTGCAAGTTTAGATGTGAATAAATACAATACGCGCACATAAGTAATGTCATCATTACACGGTAATGACGTTTGTTTGCTAGAAGTAGAAGATTTTAACTTGTACGAAGAAGAGGCATCGGATCACGCTTTTGCCAGGTATGAATAACCGGCGTGGTCGCTGATATTTTATTTGTTTCATCGAATAATGTACTTTTAAGTATCGTAACGGATCATTTTTGCTACTTTAACTAGAATATCATGTATTCCGCGTTATGATTATGATTTCCCGGGCCATATGACGACGCTCACGCCCCGTGCCGGTCCATAGTCAGCTGTTGGGCCGCCATGTTTGGTCAAATCAAATAGGCGTAGTAGGCGCCCCTACCTATATATTGCGAAAATATCGTACTATCAAACACATGTATGCTTTACCGTAAATTCACCCATTCATGTTTTTTTTTCAGTTTCCTATGCATATTTAGAAAAAAAAATACTACTTACTATTGAAATCCACGACAGGTTCTGTATGTTTTGTAGTAGGTATCTAAGAGTTACCAATTACCATTAATTTTAATTAAGTTTGTTGTGATTATACCTTTAAATGTTTGAGTTTTCATGACCTTGACCAAAATTTATTTATATTTTTGAAAGATTTGTATTTGAATAAATTATAACCGCTGAGCTATGATTGCCTTCAAAGATATTGTTAGTGTAGGTTAAAGTTAACATCTATTGAAATACAGGATGTTTAGCAGACAGTTGAACATACAAAAATAGCAGTTAGATTGGGCTTTCTGCTACATGCTCAGCCCCAATAATTAAGACCACAGTAGTTTTAATACCTTTTTTTTATGATTATGTTGAAATTTGTCTCTGCCAACACTTTATCCCCAATAAGCTTGTTTAAAACTGACAAAACTGGCAATATTTTATTTTTATTTATTATTTCTTTTAAAATTGATATTTGCACTTCCAAGAAATTTATCATTATAAACGACACTATGAGATGGACCAATAATACAGGCTGTGTAATTTTTTTTCTTAATCTACGACTTCTATTCCCAACAATGACAATTTATTTTTTTAAATCCAAGTAAAGTGTTAGTTTGCATCAAAATCTGCCTCAAACTCCCTTCAGCAATTTTTGCTATTTGCTATACTATAGGATTTGACCTATCACACAAGACATGGGTACGCAAACAATTGAAGGAAATGAACTACTTCAGTCCACAAAATAAACTTATCATTAATTCAGTAGTAGTTCAAATGTGTCTCTACTTCATTTAGTTCAATATATCTATGAGTTCAATTGTTCTCTTCGTTCGATCACTCGTATGCATGAAAGAAATTAATGCCTCTGTGCATTTCACGAGTCGAAACGAGATATTAGTAAAACATGCTAAGCTTGACTGTAGAATAACCAAGATAAGTATAAAGTTTCATTCATTGTTACTCTGATGGTCTGATAATAAGAGTGATGTGATAGAGTGATACACTACACAAGCTTCATATCTCTATAAAGGAGTCATTCAGATGTACTGAACTACTTCTTTCTTTTCACTGACACATTTTGCCCATGTATATCACACCCAGTACAAAAATTCATATACAGGATATGTAACTTAATTGTGAATTCTATTATTTTCTGCAGTGACAAACATTCATCTTCTGGAAGCAAAACAATGGAGGCAGAGAAAAGGATCCGGCGTGAGATTGCCAACAGTAATGAACGCAGGCGCATGCAGAGTATCAATGCTGGCTTTCAGGCCTTGCGAACTTTGTTGCCGCGTCATGAAGGCGAGAAGCTAAGCAAAGTATGTAGTGCAGAAAAACTTCATGAAGTATTTTACTTATAAATCTTCCAATTGCCTACTTACCTTAGTAACTTTTTTTACAGGCTGCCATATTACAGCAGACAGCAGAGTATATCTATAATTTGGAGCAAGAAAAAACTCGGCTCCTGTCTCAAAACTGTCAGTTAAAAAGGCTGCTTAACCAACATGAAGGTGGTGAAATACCATTGAAGAAGAGAAAAAGTGAGATTCTCACAAATGTTCCATCAATAATCCCCGATTCTACCGATGACACAATTACAAACTCTCGATCTCCTGAACCTGTTGCCGTTATAACGGTGACAAGTGCACCTCAAAAAAAGGAGAATGACGGTGGAGAGTTGCGCGGTCAACTAGAACGCGAACGAAGATTGCGACGTCTATTGGAGGAGCGCCTCCACGCACTCGAGACACAGATCTATCCAAGTACCGGGTGTGACTTATCTCGGCCTGTGATGCAATTTGAGCCGACAGATGTGAACGAGGGTAAGTTGAAGAGTGAGGAAGCAGAGCAACCAGCTGCCGTACCGGAAGTCAGTCCCCTGGTGGGCGCGCCGCTGCTGGAGGCGGCCATCAAGGCGGAGCCCCGCGTGGAGGTGGAGGTGCTGCCGGACGCGGCGCACGACGCGCCCTCGCGGCTCTATCTAGCCAGCACCAGCCGCCAGAACTTGGAGACCATCGTGGAGGCCATCCGCCACCTGGAGGGCGACCACCTATTCCGCGAGGAGGCGGCCGACGCGCCGCTGGCGCTCACCAAGAAGCAGGCGCCGCCCCCCGCGCCGCACCAGCCACACACCGCACTGCCGCTGCCGCCGCCGCGGCCCGGTGTTATCGTCGTCAAGCACTCGTGATCGCGTTAAACGCATTCGGACTCGGCTCGTAAATTCGCTTCCGCTTAGCGAGCGTTCCTGACCCTCCTCGAATATATAGTTTATAAATTTTAGTTTAGTTGTCTTTTCCAAAGTGACGAATTGATAGTCTGCGTCTTTGTTAATTTTATTACGCATTGAAGTCAAATCGATAAATGGTAAATTATGCCAGCTGGATGCGTTGTCGCATATCGTTGGTCGTTCACTGCAGCGGGAATGCGACGTCGACGTGCTAAGATAGTTCTTCGGTGGCGTTGCGAATTTTTTATTGAATCAATTGTAACTATAAGGGCTTATAGAACGAGAGGCACATGCCTTCCTTGATTCACTTTTGCGTTTATATCCCACTGAGGCAGGTGCCGCCTTTCTTCTCGTGTATGTGTAGGTACTTTCCTTTAGATTCTGCCGAGAAGTGCCACTGCAGTGAGCAACCTCGATGCCGCTCGGCGCTGTGCTTAGTTTGGTCTCAAATGTAATTACTTTTTTGTATAAATATTACGTTAGTTTGGCTTATTGCATTAATTTTGAGTTAATGAAATGAGGATTGACTGAATTGTGTAAGATTAGGCCAAGAAAGGCAATATATTGTGTGCCGCGTGCCAATATTACTGCTGGACGTGAAAGGGCAAGTTATAGGAAGAATCGTGATTGGAGTCTTGGTAATGAGAGGGCTTTGTGATAATTTGTGTATTACCTAATAGAATCGGATCGAAAATAATTCCCATCATGTAAGCAATAATGCATATGAAATTTATACTAAAGGGTTGTTTGTAATGTGGCAGCAATATTATGCATCAAGTGATTTGTTTATAATATTCAAGCATTTTAGTCAAATATTGTTAAATATATATTTGACTTAGTTAGGTAGATTAATAAGTCTGCATTCCACTTGTTCTGAAATGATGTATTTAATATGGCAACAGATTAATCTTAGTATTAAAACATGACAGAATATTAAATTTCATTTAAGCTTATTGTGGAATGCAGGCTATGTAGGCATGCGGCTACAAGACATTTAACTTACACTCACTCACTCATTTATGTTTGAATTTAATGTAACTTAATGTTCCATAATTCTCCATATTTATTAGTATAAAATAACGCACTCGTACATTAGGTACTTATCTAACTAGCTTTTAATGGCGTCTGTTGTACACGGAGTGAATCTTAAATATATGTCTATGATAAACCAGACATTCAGACTGCCGTTTATTAGTTATATCGAATCACAAGAACTTAATCTAATTATTCGATTTTTTACTAGATGTACAATATGATATTAATCCAGTGTTGCTATATTTTCATTAAATTTAGAATACCCAGTGTATCGTCGCTTATCTAAATAATTAAATTATGGGCGCCTTTGATTTCGCCAGCAATAAATTATAGGACAAGAAGTTTAAGAGCATTCCATGTTGTTGAATTCTCTTATGAGTTTCCTAACATACCTATGAATCGTAATTTATTGGAACACGAGTTGATGTGTATTGCATAAATATATAATGTATTAAATTTTAACTGATTAGTGTAATGTATTGCTTAATTTAGATTGAATTTAGTGCTCAAACGATGATCAGTACTGACATACCCATTGCAATAAATTCCGTAGCAATAAATGTGGAAACATTTTTGCTTTTAGTGGAGCTACGAAGCGTGTCGGTCCAGGGGCCCAATTCTCACTTTTCTCAAAATGTATTGAATTTAATTTCATTCTATTTGAGGTACTGTTTTCGAAATTGTGTCAAATGCAACATCGATTATGAACGCGCAATTATTGGGCCCCTCTGCGAGAACGTTTAGAGCTACGCTGACTGCAGCTCTGAGTTATTGTGCTGTCACACATGTATTATCTTAGCACTGAATGCAAACAGCGAACCGATTGTTTTTGCATACCATGGGTACCGATAGTTCGCGTCGGTCGTCTGTCGAGCACTAAATGCAGCCTAAGCATTCCCTTATTGAAACTTCTTTTAGATAATATAGAATTCATATGGATAGGTTTAGGTCACTAACTGGATATCAACAAAACAGAGTAAGTGGCACAAAATAGTGAACTTTAAAATATGCTGGATTTATTAATATCTATAAATATGTTAACGTAAACCACTGTAAAAACTACATTAACCCAGTGTTAAATCTCTACAAATACTTTTAGATAATGTTTGTTCTCATATGGATCATAGTAATATTAATATTTTGTTCCTCCAAAATTAAGATTGGATATATTTAATGATCAAAAATATTTGTAAAATTAGGTGATGATTTGATCATCGACCCATGGAATCAAAATACATAGTGAATTATGTGTTTCACTATCATAAAGATTTTGAAATGCGTAGGCTTACAGTATTTTTCACGCAGTGTGGTGTGTGTCAATGCAAGGTTTTAAACTGGTCCTGAAAAAAACACTAGATTAGCTAGAGATACAACTCCAAATATTGTACTTTACTAATTCTTGTACGAGATTCCATCGTCATATCGAAAGTAGCTAAAGGCTAGCAGTGAGAACTATAAGTTGAAACCTTGTGTTACTTGCACCATTGAGTGTCCGAGATTTAGATAATGTAATTTGTAAACAGTGATTTAATTAATGTTCGCTTTAAAATGCTGACATCTTTTTGTTAAAATATTTAACCTGCAGTGCTTTTTTGTTAATAACTTCACTTGTAAGTTTTGAATGTATTTGTTTTAAGTCTGACTCAGCAACAGAGTGGATCGACATGTACGATTTAGTGCAGAAATAGTACTGTGATCCAGTGTGGGTCATGTGAATTTTTAAGACTGATCATTTATTCATTAATAAGTTACGCTAGTTCAAGTCACCATATTGATAGTATAACGTGTGTGTGCGTGTGTTACGTTTATGTACCTATTTATATGTATGTATGTTGTAATTCCTACATTGTATTGTGCTGAGCTCTTGGCAGTTTCATAGAGATTCGCCTATTTTCTTAATGTAGAAATAATTATGTCAAAAATATATATCATACTTTTATTGGTAGCCTTTATATTTAGACAAGTTTTTTATCGCAAAATTGATAATTGCAACATAAGAATCCCTTGTAAGTCTGCCAGCTTTTATAACATTAACCAAATTGAGGTGCGATACCAGATTGCATCTTAATATCACTATGTTCAATGCATGTATAACAAAATAAATCAACCAATCGAAATTAGTAAAATATACAAGTTAAATTGTTAAGTGATAGTAGGAAATAATTACGTAGGTGTATCTTTAATAAAGAACGAATATATCTGATATAATATTAGATATTGATATGCAACAACAGGAAAAATGGTTTTATTTTTAATCCATCTTTTCTATTTTATGTCTGAAAAAGTACCAATATTGCGTATAACCCACCCTCCATTTGCTTGATTTTCTTCATAATTGTTAGTTGTACATTTAAAAGGTGATATTTGGTGTTACGTCTCGAGTATTGCATTGTTTCGAGTATTTGGTTTTGGTAGGTGTTATGAATGCACAATCCTCTCCATTGAAGCTCATTTCACACTCTGTTTCTGAGTCCGTAATTTTAAGGAGTTGTCTGCCTACCGCCTCTACTTTATGTCAGTATAGGATAGTTTACGATGTAACATACATAACGGACTTGGTTATACTATTAGTGTAGTCAAAAATAGTTATAAGAGATTTTAAGTCAAAGAAGCAAGTTAAATTGTTTAAAATGTGTTATTATTTATGTCTTAAAGTATTAAAGTGGTTATTTCTTATTAATTAGTTTGTAAATGATGATCGTCTGTATATTTAATCGAGCCCTTTCTTTTGTAATACAGCTGAAACCAATAAAACATTAAAATACATACCTACGTTTGATATTGGATACTGTATTACAGACAATTATGAATATTCTTTGTTTTGGAATATCTTATGAAAGTGATCAAATAATCTGCTTTGACCAAATAATTGATAACTGATTTAATGAAATCTTTGTGTTTTATTCATTTGATAATTCATTAGAGTAGTTTTGAATGCACAATGTTTTATACTTCCATGAACTTAATTACATTAGTGTATAATGGAAATTTTAAAACATTAATGTAATTCTGTACTTAACAACTTAATCGAAACTCAGTTGCTATACTGACGATATATTTTGATATCCGTCATATGAATAACTGAAATATATATGTAATATAAAAGGCAATATTTAATATTCAAATTACTGTACTGTACAGCAACATTAGAACAATGATAATACGCAGTTTATGCACCATAGTAGATAATATGTTTTATTGGTTTTATGCATCATTCAAAGTGAATATTTAAATTTTCTACACTCTATCCCATTCATAAACTTTTGATGTATTAGTATCCTGTATTTAAGCCTTTTAAAGGCTATTTTAATACACAATTTATAATGCATTTATGTTTCAATCGAGTTTTTTTGATTCTGTTTAGAGTCTAGTGATGGGGTGAATATTTTTGACTCATATTTTTTGCTTGATGCGGGATGTTGACAATCCAACAATCAATGGAAGAAATAATTGAAAGCAAACTAATAAGTACGTATATTTATTTATTTAGGAATATTTTATTCTGATTCGTTCCGCACCGTAGCATACCTAAATAGATATCATAAGATACTTATTTCTCATAAAATCCTCTAATAATACACATTTCATTTGTCAACATTATGCATGTGTTCATAATTTCTTCATATCTGTCAAATATTTATATATTTTTTAAAGATCTTCACCCTGTCGTTGAGAAAACTCTTGTTCCTATACAGTTAATTACGGTGTTTCTTAAACGTATAATAAGATAATGATAAAGTGTAGAAAATAATTCTTGGATATTTCCATTTTGATATGAAATTGATTAAAAATATTTCCTCTGATTTTAATTGTACGACATTTGACCTATATTTACCAATATTTATAAAAGATTGATATTATAGTGTTTTATTAATTGCCTTTTTGTTGTTCCCATAGTAGTTTATGACATTATATTCTTGACTGTTTATAAAAAAATGTACACGGTAGGTACTAAAGCTATTTTTTAATACGAAAGTGTGTTCGATGATATAAGTACCTAATTTTATTTTAGCGACAAAATTACATTAGTTATCTAGAGGCCATTGTTGTTTATTGTGCGTGGGTTGTATCTACTTACCTACCTACTTTGCACTAACGTGGTTCAAAAGTTGTAAAGGTAAATCATGACATACACATAGGGATATACCGGGTATAAGGAACAGCCGACCGAAATCTCTGGGAAAAGGTTACACTAAATGCATATAATAACACTATAGAAATCAATCATGTCAGGTTACAGATATCGTAATTTTTGAGCGCGCAATGTACGACACGACGCTCCCCTGTATACCTATACCTGCGAGAAATGACCTCACTCGTGAACTCAAACAGCTGCGCCTTGCGTAGGTATACCTGGTCTACGTATTGAATTTAATTTTTATTTACACTGCAGTTTTATGTCTAAACTAGCTGACCCGGCAGACGTTGTCCTGCCCTGAGAACAAAAATAAAACTGGGACCTACAAACATATCCCTACCTACTCCTATCTACCACTACCTGCCACTACCTACCTCTACCTGCCACTACCTACCCTACTTACCTACCCTACCTACTTACCCTACCTACCTACCCTACCTACCTACCTACCCTACCTACCTACCCCTACCTATCTACCTGCCACTACCTACCCCTACCTACCTTACCTACCTACCCTACCTACCTACCTACCCTACCTACCCCTACCTATCCTATGTCCTTCTCCTGGCTCTAAACTACCTCCCTGCCAATTTTCAGCTAAATCGGTTCAGCCGTTCTTGAGTTATAAGTGGAGTAACTAACACGACTTTCTTTTATATATATAGATTACATTGACTCACCCCCCCGTACCCCAGTGACGCTTACATGGAGCCTACATGCTGGCTAGCTGAGCGCGGTGAGCGACAACCACGCGACTTTTTTCTAATACTTGCATTTTTAAACTCATGATAGGTATCTTCCGAATGAAATGTCCGAATTGAATAATTCAAAAAGTTATAAAAAGGTATTAAAGCCGTCTTGAATATAAAGTAATTTATTTTGATGAGGATTAATACCAAGGTACAAATGAAGAGCCTTTTCAAGAGGCGGCATATATAAATTAATATTTTAGAATAAAAAACTGCTTACTGTGACATAACTATAATATTTAGACATATGCTGTCCCGACACTTTTTGTAGATAATGATGAGTTCTGCAAAGTCGTAGTAAATGATTTTGTTCTATCATCAATAGTTTTCGCAGCGCACGCGACGTAAGGAATTTTTCAGGTCATTTTTTTACACCTTATGTTACATTATTGGAGTTTTAGTAAGGATCCCTAATTTTTTTTTATATATAATATAGCCTATGTTACTCGGGGATAATGTAGCTTTCCAAAGGTGAAAGAATTTTTGAAATCGGTCCAGTAGTTTCGGAGCCTATTCATTACAAACAAACAAATCTTTCCTCTTTATAATATTAGTATAGATTAGTAGTTACTGTTTATTTATTTTTAAATCAGGTTTAGTTAGACTTGTATAATGATTTTAAAGTATAATCACTCCTAAAGTTCTGAAAAAAAATCGTATAATTCATGAAAATATCGACGAAAAATTCAAAGTCTGGGGGCTCCAGAAGCACATATTGAATCCATGAAATCAGTTTTAGGTCGGCTGTCCCTTACACCCGGTGTTATAAGAGTTTTCGGTTTACCCCATTGGGGATTGGTATAAAAAATAAAATAGGTTTATGTATAAGAACTAAATTCCAATGCTCCATGGCTACTTTTATACTAGATTTATTAGTGTGGCACTTCCTGGCAGGGCCACCATCACGGATCTGAATTCCAAGTCTGTCGCTATTTTGTCCCTAATTTGTCCTATTTTGTCCCCGAATCCCAGATTTTGTCACGCCCTGGTTCAAAAGTTATAAGGGTTCCTAGTATGCTTCCTGGCAGGGCCACCTCATATCTCAATCTCGATCGTTGTAAACAAGATATATTTCTTTAATCTCTCTAATTGAGAATTTTTCGTATAATATATATAATAACGTTCAAATCATTCTTATTTTTAAACGACTTCAAAAAAGAGGAGGTTCTCAATTCGTCAATTTTTTTTTTCTTATGTATGTTCCCCTATTATTCGAAGACGACTAGACCGATTTTAAAAATTATTTTTTTGTTTGAAAGGGTATACTTTACAGGTGGTCCCATGGTCATCAGGTCTGATGATGAAATCCTGGAGAAATCGAGGGAACTCTTAAAATTGTATAGGCACTTATAATGTTTTTCATATAGTTTTTAAAGCTATTCATATATTTGCATCTGGTAGTCATCATTTACGTTGCTGAGCTGATGATGGAAGGTACAACTCCTTAACGATTAGGTATTAGGGGATAATTCTTTAAATATTATAGGACCTTTTAGACCGTTAGTTATATCATTTGATGTGATGATGGAAGGTACAACGATAGCTTATACTAGGTCAGTGATAAAACATAAGAAACTAAAAATTGAAAAATTTAATACTATTACACAACAAATAGAACCGACTTTTAAAACACTAAAAAGCATAAAATAACCATGTAGGAACTCTAATCAACCTGACTGTTATGAAGTCAGCGGTACCATGTACTAATTCTATTTTTTGTTAAAAGTTTTTATTGAAGATATTAAAAAACGATTTGTACCAGGCTATTTGTAAGGTAAAAAGACAACTAAACGATTAAAAAAAAGCACATTTAGCCATACATTTGTCTGTGAATATTATTAAAAAAAAAGGTATTTATTTTTCTAGGAACCTATTTTTTTATCCATTTTACTATAATACATACGTTTTCCAACTACGAATAGATTATTTTATTAGACAGTTCAAAGTTTTAAAGCAATTTAATAAAGATATCAAAAATATTTTATACTCGCCTGTACAAGAGTATAGTGAATTTTAGATTCATTAATAACTTTTGAACCAGGGCGCGACAAAATCTGGGATTCGGGGACAAAATTTGACAAATTCTGGAAGCAAACAGATCTTCGCTAGGTGCTCTTAAGATATGAAACCCTTATAACTTTTGAACCAGGACGCGACAAAATCTGATATTCGAGGACAAAATAGCGACAGACTTGGAATTCAGATCCGTGATGGTGGCCCTGCCAGGAAGTGCCACACGATTTATTATTTTAAATAATCGTAGGTTCGAACACGCAGCGTAAGGTTCCGTAGTTTGAATCCGTGATGGTGGCCGTGCCAGGGAGTGCCACATCATCAGATCTTGACCTGATGACTATGGGGCCACATGTGAAGTTATACCCTTTCAAACGAAAAATGAATTTTCCAAATCGGTCTAGACTTCTTCGAGTTATCGGGGAAAATATATAAAAAAGATTCCGACGAATTGTTACCTCCTCCTTGTTGAAGTCGGTCAAAAATACTCCGCCAAGCTCTCTAAGGCTGCATTCCGAAACATGCCATTTACGCTCATAGCGCTCACATCAATAGGAGGGCGCTCTTTAACTTTTAAATGTAATATTATATTATGGCGAAAGTAATAAGAAGAGGATAATGTTAAATAACAAGCAAAAACAACACTGCAATCAGCATACAACAGTGATAATCGGACAGAGCGAGCGCACTCTTCAAAAAGTGACTCTTCACAGGATAGCGGCGTTAGTTCTGATTTTGGCCACGTGCCAAAACATCCTTGTTGCACTAAACGCGCTGACAGTATATAGAACTAAAACATTCAAGAAAGAGATAGACTGGCGAAAACAGTTTGGCCCATGTAATGACGTCACCGATGACGATTCACGAGGCATCGATATCGCGCTAACGGTGATTCTGATACACATCATATTACATGATTCGGAATACAGCCTAATAGAAAGTAGGACAGCGATACAAAGTGTTGAATGTAGACAAACCAAGAATATATCTAAGGTAACTGGTAAATGCTGCATGAGCGATGGGACAGGTTACGTTAAAAATGAAAAACAAAAATATCCATCATTGAATTTATTTTTTAAACAAAGTAGTCGATGAGGTTCTTCACAAAACCGTTTTAAAATGTATATGCAAATGTACCTTCGTAGGTACCTACCTACTGGAGAGTGACTGGAGACAATCGATCTATCTCGTTTTTTTTTTTAAAGGACTACAGCCTCTGATTGCTGCACCAACCTTACCGGACAAAGGCGAGAGCGGTGGGCTCTCAACCGGCATCATTTAGGTAACCTGAGGGCATCCTCGAATGAGGTGCGAAACTTGTTTCCTCAGGGCATTACCGGGGGAGGGGATCTTGATATAGGTACCTACTTACGTCTGCGTTTTGTAAACACAACACGAGAGATGTTAAGATTTACATTCATGATAGGCACCTACACCCTACGTTTGAAATCGAGAGACTGTGGTTCCATCCTGAGTAGCCAGATCTAGGATAAAGAAATGTCGCAAATAATCATTCAGTTCTAGCTACCGAAATCATATAGTAAACTAATATGAAAATTATGATCTCAGTCAAGTAATTTATTTTTATTATAATGTTTTCAATTTCATGACGCCGACTATTTCAACTTATGATTTAATAAAAAAAAAACCGACGCATTCGTTAACTGCTGGCTGATGCGAGCAGGCGCGTGTGGATGGAGTGCAGTATTATATTCTCTTTGGTGGAGTGGGACGTGCGTGAGTGGAAGTTCTGTACGAGTTTTCAAAATATTGCAATTACCTACTTACTTATTATATGATTGTTATGTGTACGATAAGTTTAAGTGTTTACTAAGCAGATTTATACGTTAGTAAGTAACCACTTATCTGATTCTGCTATTAGAACCTATGTAGGTGTAGATACAATATGTTTCTTAAAATTATCCAGCTTGCTTTCCTACGCCACTTTTCGAAACCTTCGCGGGTGTTTGCACACAACTCACAAACCAAATGGTTTCTCCATTGATTTGTATAATAACCATATAACCTATAGATCGAGAATCACTGCAAGTACCTGAAGTAATTATCGTATTTTTTTAATTAACGTAAAGTTTAACGCTCGAAGAGTTTCTAGGTCAAGCAAAGTTATACTTAGATACATACCTAATTAATTAGGTATGAACAGGAAAATAAGTAGCTTACAGTTGGTACAAGCACAGTACAAGGCTACATACCTACTTCTATTGAATTCAATTTATTTACAAAATGACATAGCAGATAGGTAGATAATTAAACGTAAGTAGGTAGGTAGGTAGGTGCATATGAAAATTTGAAAACTTTTCAATTTATGAATTTAAAATCGTGTACGCTTCATAAAATATCTATCTCTCTTCTTCCTGTAAGCTGAATTTGATGAAACAAAGCTTTTTTTGAAGTGTCAAACTAAACATTAGAAACCCCAATAAAATCCATTCAGTATTATTGTTTTGGAGATTGGCGTCTTTAAATAAACAGAATATATAAATTCTTTAAGTTCATTTAGAAATCCCATAGAAAAAACATTTTCATTTTTTTCCGAATTTTTCTACCTAGGCAAACCCTAAAAACATCATTCAGACAAATAAGTACGAACATTTCCCCGGATATTTATTATTTTTATTGTTTATAAAATAATTGCTATATCGTTCCAGCCATTCTCAATTGATGCAATTGCCAACGAACGGCATTAAATTTTTATTTTTATTTATCGATAAGTAGGTATAATGTACTATTTACAATTACAAACAGCAGGTACTATTCAGTTAGGTACTTACCTTGATCTTTATTATAAACTAGCTCTTCCCCGCGGTTTCACTCGCGTTCCCGGGATAAAAAGTAGCCTAATTATCTTTTGTGCTGTATGCGTGTGGCGCGCAAAAAATAAAAACTTTTTCTTTCTTTCTTTCTTTCTTCCTATTAGTGAAATAATTTTCCGAATGGGACCAGTAACTCCAGAGATTAGCGCGTAAACAAACAAAAAAACTCTTCAGTTTTATCTATATCTATACTTATAATAAATCTGTAGAGAGGTCAATTCTGTACATGAAATATATTTTCAAAATAACTATCAGGGGGTGATTAGTGATCGATACTGATGTCAAAAATGCAATCAATAAAATTTTTGTCTGTCTGTCTGTCTGTATGTACTTAACTGATATACAGTACAAAATATTAATAAAAAAGTTTGTTTCGCACTTGAAAAGTTTAATTTTACTAAATACCTTTAAATGGTATCATCATATTTATTTTACAGCTTCTTCTATACTTCTCAAAAATCATATGTTTCAACTCTCCTCGACCCCTGTTTCATCTTACCTCGGTATGAGGGGAGTTGAAACAAGTTGACTTGTTACGGTTAAGTCGATTTTTCACCACAATATTTAACGCTTACAATTTATTTATATTAGGCATTGAAGAATAATTAATATACTTACTACGTACAAGTGTAGGTATGTAATTAAATATACTCAAAATATAAAAATACCTTTTCAGAAAATGGAATGGCTACTCAGGCTATTGTTTCTACTCTCGTTTCTGATCATCACGTCTTCTGAACGAAATTCAACAGACAGAAGGTAAAATCTGTAGGTACTTAAGTATGTGGTAGAAATCTAGGTGCTTAGGTACGTTAGTCAACAACATGTTTTCTTTTACTAAAAGATGGATTCTAACTACATATTATTCTAATATTATGGATGTGAGAAACAATTTTATATTCTTCGGAAGACCAACAGCTATAAGTGCGGGAAATACCGTCCTAGCCTGCTACTTTAGAGGAAAGCGGGGGATGGCGATAGTACCTATAGGTACATACCTACATTTTATAACGTCAATTCTTTATACTCACTCATACAAATGAACAGTTAAAATTTTTAGTTTACCTAATTACCTAATTTGTATTCGGTGATTTTTGGTAAACTTTAGAATTCGCCTCGATTGTTTTAATTGTAATTAATTTATAATTTTAGCACAACGATACCGATAAATAGTAATACAGTAAAAGCTCTAAATGAATTCGGTCACAAAATATTGATAAAAATGATGAAGCAAAACAAAGATGAAAACATAGTAATCTCACCGACGGGTATAAATGGTAAGAGGATACATACCATTATATTTACATAGTTAAAATAATGATGTTATGTGGGTAGGTAATATAAGCTAATGTCAATTCAAATTGAATCCGTAATCATGTCAGTTGAAAGACGTCCACCGCTGGACAAAAGCCTACCCCAAGGATCTCCACGATGGCAAGTCTTGCGCTACCCGCATCGAGCGGTTTCCCGCGACCCTCACAAGATCATCGGTCCATCTTGTGGGGGGCCTGCCCACGCTGCATCTTCCGGTTCGTGGTCGCCACGAACCGGAATAATATCCGGATCCGTAATATTCGTATGGATTTTACATAGGAATATTCTTTATCTGATCAGTTTGCTCGTGAACTTGCCCCATATAAATTATGGGGAAATCGAATATTTAGTACCTACCAAAGAATAAATAATATATAGGTACCTACCATTTTCATATTGTATTCTTAACGTGAAATAAATAAATAGTACGAGTAGGTGTTTATTAACATTACCTAATTACTATCGCTATTAGAGAATGATTGTCCCCCAGTAATATGAACTGAATATGAATAACATTAGATTACATAACCGTTTGCAGGCTTACTAGCTATGACTCTTCTGGGTTCTGTTGGAAAGACGTACGACGAACTCGCCGAGGCACTTGGCTTTTCTGAAGGTGAGTACCGAACGTGCTATGTATGATTTGAGTAGTTTACATTTAGTCGCACGTAGCTAGAATGTAAGTACACTGAGCGCAGCTAGCTAGCTAGTGTCTGCCTAAAGAGCAAGCCACATCGAGAGCTAAGCTACGTATAGCTGCGTTTTTTCTTTACGATTTCGATAGTTCACTTTACGAGCTTAACTAGGCAAAATAGGGTTGTGTAACTTATGGTTTACTTACCACAATGTCACCAGGGTAAGTGATAATGTGGCCGAAGGTGGTTGTTTAGGTCAAAAGTGCGGCTGCTGGACCACACCAGTAGGTGCTTGGCAACAGCGTACAGTAGCGGTAGCGCTATAAACATTGCAGACTGTTTGATAATCATCTTACTACTTATGTGATATCGCCTGATTGATTCAGGTGATATCTTATGATGGTAAGCGAAACATACAAAGCCAAGAAGGGAGCTGATTTTATATATGACTCGTATTGAGATTACATTTGATGATTTAGGTATTAGGTACCTACATTTTATGTAAATTTCGGTGCAGATATTCTCACAAACCGCATACATCATCAGCAGTTTGGCGACTTGCTGAAGACGTTGAACTCCGGCGACAACGAATCGCAGACACTATACGCAGACGCAATGTTCGTGGATGTGCACACACACTTGCGTGATTTGTACCGCTCCTATCTGAATCACGTATACAATGGCGAAGCCCTTGGCGTCGACTTCAAAAATAAGGTCCTGGTAAAAGATATAATCAATGTGTGAGTGTCAACTAATTTTTAAATAATAAAAACTAGTTAGTATTTGGGGCCCACGAATTTTCTACCTGTATCAGTCAAGTCACCAGTGCAGTGATGTCTATGCTAGATTACCAAATTACCTACTAGGTACCTATCAAATAAGAACAACCTCTTCATTTCAGTTGGGTGAAAGACCACACCAAAGGGAAGATAGAAAATTTCTTGAGACAACCTCTTCCTGAGTCTACGAAAGCTGTGCTGGTCAGCGCTCTTTACTTCAGAGGGCAATGGTCACGACCATTCGTACCAGAGTATACAGCTAAGTAAGTAGATAGATGTCTTGCTGGAACCTTCAAACTGCAAAATAAGTAATTTTAAACTAGCGTTGATTCTCCTTCTGTCGGCTTGTTCTTGACAAATCAGATATAAGTACTACTTATGTGACTTGTGTGATATTTATATGTAGGTAAGTGTAGTGATGTAGGTACATAAGTGGGTACCTACGTACCTATTCCCAGTACTCCCTACGTTAGACCAGATTTTAGGGGGCGGCCAATCATGAGAAAAATAAAATGTATGGAAAATCCAAAAGTGCACGCCACAACTAGAAAGTAAATTTTAAAATAATAATAAAATTACACTGTATGGTAAAAACGTTGCTAATATCGAAATGATGGGAGTTGAGAAAGGGGCACTGGTACTACACGGCCTAGGGCGACCATGACTGCAAATCCGCCACCATACATAAACAGTGAAAAATAAATTATAAACACAATAACTAGGTACCAGTCAAACGAACTTCGTATCTACGCAGTTCTAATGGTTGGAGAGCGCACTGTAGTAAACCCTACCTCATAAGGTAACAACATGGGACTAGTTTCTGGTGGTGTATAGTAAAAAAATACTCTTAAAAAAACAGGGTTGCGTGGGCGCAACCTGGAGGGTTTTGAGGAATCGGCAGTTAAGCGGTCCCTTTTTTTGGTGCATTTTACCTCATCGAGTAACAACTTGAGACCTAGCCCATTCGATAGAAGTCATCGAAAAACGTATAAAAAAAGTTGGTTGCCTCATCCTATCCTGGCACTTTCTGAAATCGGCCAGATTTTAGGGTGCTGAAAAATGACCGATTTAACCTCATCGAGTAACAACATGCCACTAATACCATTCGATAGCTTAGATAAGCCCGATGATAAAAATATAAGGTTGCGTGACCTCAGCCTGGAGGATTTCCTAGTCGGCCAGGTTTTATGTCGGATTTACGAAGGCAAAATTTAAGGAAATCTTCTATAAAACAATGAATTTGACATAATTTCAATGGTTTAACTGTATGAGATGGCTATGATACATATTTGAGTTCATACAAAATCGGTCAAGTGTGTGTCGGACCACGCATCCGATAAAATTTCATATTTTACAGATTTTTCAATGCTTTAAAATGAGCGACCCTACCTCTTCGAGTTACAAGATGTGTATAATGCCATCCGATAGCTTAGATAACTCCGATTATAAAAACATAACGTTGTCTGCCCTCACCCTGAAGGATTTCCTAGTCGGCCAGGTTTTATGTCGGATTTACTGAGGCAAAATATATGGACTGAATTTCACATTATTTCAATGGTTTAACTTAATGATGATTGTTTTGATACTTATTTGAGTTTATAAAAATGCTGTCAAGTGTGTGTCGGACCACGCATCCCATAGAAATTCATATTTTACAGATTTTTTAACCCAGGTAGGGTTGCTTATTTTAAAGCATTTTATTCATCTTATTTTAGCGTTGCTTCGAGTAACAAGATGTCAATAATATTGATGCCATTCGATAGTTTAGTTAGATTACTCCGATAATAAAAATATAAGGTCACCTACCCTCAGCTTGGAGAATTTCCTATTCAGCCAGGATTTAACTCGTTTTTACTAAGGCAAAATGTACATTATTTCAATGGTTTAACTTTATGATAATTGTTTTGATACGTATTTGTTCATGTATCAATATTTTTTACCCAAACCTAATTTACACACTATAGTTTTAATCAAGAATTCCATAGAGGGGAACTTGTTTCAGAAGTCTAATGCAAACCTTATTATTATTATAAATCTTTACCTGTTTGTAGTCGTCATTTGTCCATGCTATGCCATATATTACGGTTAATTTATGCATTGATCGCTACATGATTTAAAACATATGTAAAACGTAAATATGATTAAACTTACTTTTTTAAACAGGGATCCTAATATTTTTTAAGCAATTTAAAAAACGATTGCTAGGGATATCCCTAAAAATTTATATAATGATCAATCATCTACTAAAACTTTACTAACGTTGAATCTATACTAATAATAAATCTGAAGAGTTTGTTTGTTGGAACGTGCTGGTACTGGTCCGATTCGAAAAAATATTTCACATTATCCCCGAAGGTTCTATTATACCTTTAAGCTGTATTTATTTTATTTATTTATTTAGGACAACCAGTGGTTATTACATTATAAATAACAACACTATAAAACTAAATTAAAATAAAAACAAAAGTAAATGCACAACCTATTAAGGTGCCACAACATGCAAACAAAACAAACTTGGTAACTAAGTATCTAAATATAATTTGAAAAAATAATAAAATAAAACTTCTATGTCAACGCAATCAAAAGAAACAGCAATTTAAGCCGCATATTTTGAAACTCGCAACTACTCGCAAGGGAATTAAAACCTGAAGGATACTTTCTGTCGACCTAGAGTCTTGAAATTTGGCATGAAGCAACGTTTTATAGCACAAAAAGGAAAAATATTGAAAACTTTAAATTTTTAGTTACATCACATAATATATATTTTTTTAATAATTATAACCTTTTCCTCATGAACGCGTAGAGATATCAAGTTGAAATGCATATCAAATACTTAGGTGTAATTGCCATTAAGCTGTGAAAAAAAAACTTATTTCTAAGTCAACGCAAAACGCAAAGGTACAACCATTTAAACCGCATATTTTGCAACTACTTGCAAAGGAATCAAAATTTAACGGCTACTTACCGTTGACATAGAATTTTGAAATTTGGTAAGAAGCATAACTTGCAGCACAGGTAACAGAAAAATTCAGAAAACCTTAAAATGTTTGGTAGTTACCGCAATGACTGCGACTTATCTCTATGTATGGGGAGGGGACAAAATTGTTCAAACTGCAATAATGACTAACTTAACGTCATCCAATCCGGATGGTTTGGTTGTTGGATGTAGCCCTAAATGCGTTTATTCATATTTCTTATTGTGGGTTTTGTTTATTTTCAGACAGCTTGCTTGTATTGTTCCTACTGGCGAAGTGAGACAATAGTTTTGCAAACTATTTTCTGTGACATTTATACTTTTATACTAATATTTTTTGATTGTTTGTTTGCATTGAATAGACTCCGAAACTACAAGACCGATTTGAAAAATTCTTTCACTAATAGGAAGCTACAGTATTCCTGAAGGTTATAGGCTACTTTTTACCCCGGGAATGCGAATGGAACCGCGCGGAACAGCTATATCAAATAAAAGGGCTCGTTGTGAGGATCTCAAATATAATATTTCTTTTACAATTTTAAGACGAATAGTTTTTAAGTAATTTAAGAAAATAAGCGAATCTCTCTCTGGAACAAAAATATCATACTTAGGTGACATTAGGTATAAAAAAAATATCACCAAACTTCAAGTTCATAGTGAATGGGGAGGTAAACTTTAGCCCTCTTATTCATAAACGCTGTTTAACTAAATCAGTGTTATGGTGTCCTCCATCTCACTCTTTCGATCACCATACGTCACTTGTCAGATAAATATCCAAAATATCCTACAAAGATAAAGACTACGGATTTTTAACTAATCAACGTTTGGTAACTTTTTTACGAATAAAAAGCCGCAAGTTTATAGCCCCAGTGGTTTAGGCTCTCCGTTAAAAAATCAGTTAGTCAGAAGATATGTAGATATAAACGTTTGTAAGCCATTTTTTTTGGAAAGGACTAAAGTTATATATTATAGATAGCCTCTGATGGCTGCTTCAACCTCACCGGACAAATTTGTAAATTTAATTTAAACTATATTGGGTAAATAAACTGTGATTAAAATACTAAACTCTATGCTATGCTTGGTCGAGAACACTACAATCTACGATATTTCGAAGATTTTGGAAGTTTATTTTCAGCCAGAATACTATATATATACATCTAGAGTTACACGTTGTAAATTTAATAATATTTACAGTTGTATTTAGTTATTCTCGGAATAAACATGAAAAATAATCATCAACTTGGATGTGGCTATTGATGAAACTGAAAATAGTACGATTATTCTACTTCGACTTCATCACAATAGTTGAATGAATTATCACAAACTATAAGTATATAATTTTAATAATAATACAGCTTAATTTAACTTCATTACTTATGTGCAAGTTCTTCACAGGTTGGATGAAAAATAGTTTAAATGTATATAATGTACCATAATTAGATAAATTGGGATAAGAACTCTAGATTGAAACTATTTTGGGTAACCAATCTGCTATGAAAACTTACGATGCATGGTGTGATCTCACACTTGACAGCATTTTTATAAACTCAAATAAGTATCAAAACAATCGTCATTAAGTTAAACCATTGAAATAATGTGAAATTAATTGCATTTCTTCCATATATTTTGCCTTAGTAAATCCGACATAAAACCTGGCCGACTAGGAAATCCTTCAGGGTGAGGGCAGACAACGTTATATTTTTATAATCGGGGTTATCTAAGCTATAGCATGGCATTATTGACATCTTGTAACTCGAAGAGGTAGGATCGCTCATTTTAAAGCATTCAAAAATCTGTAAAATATGAAATTTTATGGGATCCGTGGTCCGACACACACTTGACCGATTTTGTATGAACTCAAATATGTATCATAGCCATCTCATACAGTTAAACCATTGAAATTATGTCAAATTCATTGTTTTATAGACGATTTCCTTAAATTTTGCCTTCGTAAATCCGACATAAAACCTGGCCGACTAGGAAATCCTCCAGGCTGAGGTCACGCAACCTTATATTTTCATCATCGGGCTTATCTAAGCTATCGAATGGCATTAGTGGCATGTTGTTACTCGATGAGGTTAAATCGGTCATTTTCCAGCACCCTAAAATCTGGCCGATTTCAGAAAGTGCCAGGATAAGATGAGGCAACCAACTTTTTTTATACGTTTTTCGATGACTTCTATCGAATGGGCTAGGTCTCAAGTTGTTACTCGATGAGGTAAAATGCACCAAAAAAAGGGACCGCTTAACTGCCGATTCCTCAAAACCCTCCAGGTTGCGCCCACGCAACCCTGTTTTTTTAAGAGTATTTTTTTACTATACACCACCAGAAACTAGTCCCATGTTGTTACCTTATGAGGTAGGGTTTACTACAGTGCGCTCTCCAACCATAACCTACGATCGATTTTTAGCCCTAACTGCCGCACGCATGTCATGTAAATGCTATCCATCGACCGTGTACCTACTACCTATATTGTGCTGCGCAGTGGCGGCGTGCGTCGTATTTTCTACCTGCGGTACACCCTAAGGGTACGTGGGATGAGTGACACGGCCGCTCCTTTTATGTTGTTCAATAGATTTGTCGATGCATTTTAAAGGATAGGTACTTAGGCATACCTACTTGGGCTTCAGTCAATGCATTTTTACTAGCTTCCTTCCACGCCGCGGTTTTTCCCACGTTCCCGAGTTATAGAGTAGCTTACGAGGGGCGGTTGAAAAGTTATGAGCCTATTAATGCTAATGACATAAAACTTTGTATTTATACTAAAGAGGGTATTCGCAAATTATATATAATAATATGCAGCGCGAGACTGGCACTTGAAGATACTTTAGGCTCCAAACCTATCTCTATGTAAAAAACGTCGTCGTCATTTCGTTGCTTCATTCCCGAGTGAAAGAAGAATAAACCAACAAACACACTTTAACATTTACCTCAGTACTTATAGCTAATATTAAGAAGGATTCGGTTTTCAGATTGACTCGTCGCATGATTTATAGACGCGCTTTTATTACCATGTAGGTATATATAGATACTAACGATTGTTTGATAATAATGTTACAGATGGTCTTTCCAAAAACCTTTCGGTGAAGTTATGGCTGATTTCATGTTGAACTTTGGAGAATTCGAATATCTTTATTCAGCGGAAAACAGTAAGTTTCTACTTAGGTATTAGTAGGCTAAGAAAGAACAAATCAAATCGTAGGTCATTACCAAGTCATATTGTAAACAACAAGACAAGTGTCCGACCGAAGATTTATTATCTAAGGCTGCAAAGAACATATTATTTACACACTCACCTGCCAGCCTTGTCGGCGAGTGCATCAATCCGCAAAGCAAGTAAGCCAGATTTACCTACCGATTCTAATGGCAATGGAAAAGGTCTGCATAAGGAGGTGATAAAATATTGTCAATAAATTTATTATTCTAAGAATGTGAGGTACCTAACCTACCTATATTTTATAGAAAATACTTATTTATAGGAAATAATTAATGAATATAATAACATACTTCCATATTGTTTCAGATTTACAAATGATAGCGTTACCATACAATGACAGTACTACTACAATGTACGTCGTGAAACCTGCTTTACCTAAACGGACGAGCTTGCCAGAATTAATGGATCAGATTAACTACTCAAAGATAGACAGCCTTATAAACCAAATGACTGTGAAGAAATGTGTTGTAAGATTCCCTAAAATGGATCTTCAAAGTAATATAAACTTAGAAGGCGCTTTGAAGGCTCTCGGCATAGAGTCAATGTTTATCCCGGGCCAAGCAAATTTCGCTCTTATGGTAGATAGTAAAACTATTATAAATAAAACCGACATTGAATTAATATCAAGAATTAATAGTGGAGATGGAGAAGGTAGAAGATTAAGAGAGATGGTTAATAGTCTTCCTAATCCGGGGGTACACGTTGACTCTGTCATTCATGATGTGATGATTACTGTAAATGGTAAGTTAATGAACGCCCACGAGATGTCCGCAATAACCCGATCATTCTATTTTTATGTATTATCCAATGCAATCGTTGCTTTTTCAGAGTATGGTACAGAAGCGGTAGCTGTTACCAGTGGCATATTGGTGCGAACTGCGGAAATGTTTTACGCTGATACCCCAATCTATATGTTCATCAGAAACGAGAAAACCAAACTCGTTACATTCAGTGCGGTTATATTTGACCCTACGGTAAATCTGTAATGCCAAAACATACATAAGCGGTTGATAATAGGTACCTATTGTCATCTCCTTGACCTGTTCTCTGCCTTCTACTTCATCATTAGGGTCGAATCAATTGCGGTCGGCGAGAAATGTCCGCTTTTTCCAGTCTACTCTCCATATCGATTTTGAGTCGTAGCTAGGTAATTTACTATTGACCATTTGTGTTCAATTAACATTCAAATTATAAAAAACACTGGATTTATTTGATCAATTGTTTGTCAGCAGCATGGTAGCCTTGCATCTCATGAATGGATGCTATTCACTACATCAAAAATCAAAACATACTACTAATGCTTTATAGAGTTATGATAGGTAAATAGTTTTTATTTATTTGATATTACAGCCAAACGAGCGAGAGATATATAACAAGGGGGCAGACGGTACACCCAATGATAAGTGGTCGATGATAAGTGGTTGTCGTTGCCTATCGACATTTGCAATACTAGGGGCATGGTTTATATGTTGCTGACCTTGCAGAGCTTATTTTTACACCCTTTTTTGTTGTATTTTTGAGGAAAAACACATCTCAAAGGACTGCAATAAGAACATCCAACTGTATCATTGCATAGATGGACATGAGTATGTTGGCACCAGGGCTGAAGTTGTTTGGTGTACTCCCTGTTGGTGTGTTCTACAAGAGGTAGAACTTGTGGGTAAATTTTAGATTGCAAACAATACAAGTATAAAATTTATTTTTGTTTTTAATCAAAATATGTTTGATTTAATAATAAACATAATTATGTACTAAAGTTGAGTCTTATTTTTCCAACTAGTGAATACATACCTACATAGAAAAACAAATTTATCTGTTGTTTTTAATTTTTTCTATCCTATCATTCAATGTTTCTCTCCACTGCTCCTCTGTTATGCTTTGTGCCCATTCTGGTATAGATGTTTGTGGTAATGAGAAGTTCGCCATTGCCAGCATTACCTATAAAAATTACATTTACCTGTTGGCTTGGAGTTCAGAGAATTCTATTGTGTTTGGGGACAGCATCCCCAAACACAAAAGAATTCCAGGATTTTTAGGTCCTGAGTCTGGGTGTAATTCCTACCTCCTATCTACCTATATTATGTAGGTAGGTAGATATTTAAAAAAAACTTCGTTTTGAAGCATATCAGTTATTTGGTTCCCATAGTACAAGCTCTTCTTAGTTTGGGATCAGATGGCTGTGTGTGAAAATATCCCAGAATTTCAGTAATTAAGTGTTACATACAGAGGCCATTTACATAAGATGTACTTGAACAACTATACAATGAGTAAAATACTGAAATATATCTAAAAATACCTGTTGAGCTCTCTCACTGTCCATCTCTATAGGATCTGTAGACCTTGGTGAGCTCCACACATCTCTAGTCAGAATGTCTTCCATTGTTTCTATAGTAGGCAGATCATTTGCAGGAGCCAAATCATTACCCTGTGTCCAAAGACATTAATTATAAAACGCTAACATATAAAGAAGATTTCAAAATTAAAGATACTTTAAAGATTTACAGTAGGTATATCTGGTATCGAAATAACCTATATGAATTGGGGACAATGTAGTAGCTTACCATTTGTGAAAGAATATCTAGAAACTCCAGAGATTACCTGCTACATCCGAACTTACATTATTTATTATATAAAATTCTTGTGTCACAGTGTTTGTCACACAATTCCTCCAAAACGGCTTGACTCATTTTTTAAAAATCTTTTGTGTATATTCGGTAGGTCTGAGAATAGGTTGTTAAGTATTTTTTATCCCGGGAACACAAGTTAAACCGCGAGGAACAGCTCAACATAATTTTATTGTTGATCACATTAAATTTATATATTATATTTTTTTATTTATTAATTATTATTTTAAAATAATAGCGACTCACTTCAGTGTCATCATCAGAGTCATGGTCAGAATGTACAGCTTCAGGGCCCTGTGGCAAAGGCTCGTAACCGAAGTAGTCGTTCTCATCTTCGCTTTCCTCACCATGGTTACCATTCATCATCAAAACATGCCTGGGAGGTGGTGTCAGCTGTTCATGTGGATTGTTTTCTGGAGGATCGGGGCCGTCACACACCATTGTAATTGTAGGTCAACAATTTTAAATATGAATCACTTATGTGAGACTATTTTATTATCAGGATAAAAACACCGAACTTGGTATTGTGGTATTGGAGTGGATTAAAACGTAGTATTAAATTCTCTTTGGAATGGATCTAGCGCAGTATAGTGATCCTAGTGTTAGGTCCTACTACACTACCTCTTTGTCACTCTTTTTGGTGATCTATGAGACTGTCTGTGAGTGGATCACACAGATCAATGAATAAAGATTATACGAAGAATACTGATTGTACTCTTTGGAATAAAGCAAAGAGGATATAATACTACGTATTATTACGTATAGATTATTTAAAGTACTAACTAACTAAAGTACTAGATCAGTGTTGTTCCTGACATATTCAGGGATGCCGTATTCTAATTTTAAAATTGCCGGTTTTTTAGGGAAATCTAAGAAAATGCCGTATTGATACAAAATATTTATTTACAAGGTTAAAATAATAAAAAAAATACAAGTGATACTTTGCGTGATAGTCGGTAACAGATATATATGTATACTGCCCAGCGAACGAATATGTACGTTCATAAAATATAACTTTTACTGATAGATAGTAACATACAGCAAAACAAAGAAGCAATGAGAGAATCACAATAGGTACAGTACAATAACAATTATTCCGGGGATTCCCACACATCCTAGAATCTCTGGTGGGTTGAGAAATCAGGAACTAAAGATTTTCGACATTAACATCTCGGTGATAAGGTTGCATTTGGTTGAACTCTGTTGACGTGTCTTTTCGTGGCGGTTCTACTTTATCTATGGTTTACAAGTTGTAATTTTTATTTACTTTAGTCAATTGACGTATATTTTAATACGGTAATCAAAGAGCTGCCGTATACCGTATTTATGATGCCTAAGATGCCTGAATGCCGTATATTACGGCAATTGCCGTATCAAGAACAACGCTGTACCAGATAGGTATCGAAGGAACAAATCCAAGGAACGCAACGCTTGACAAACGTCAAATTACTTATTTTTGTCATTACAGAGTTTGAAAGAGACCATAACCACAGATTTAGAGAGTAATATGTTGTTACACAAACTATAATCACATGGATATTGTAGCGTTCCACCACAGTAGAAATATCGACCAGTATGGAAACTAAGCCTAGTTGGTAAAATAAATACCTACGCTCTGTTTACGGGTGTTTGTCACTCATTTTCGGATTTAACCGTACCGCGTTGGATTTAATAAACAAAAAGATCAAGCTGGTACTGGTGAAAGGTACACACAACTTTTGAAAAAATAAAATACTATTCTATTTTAATTATATTTTGATAGCACTATTGGCTATTTTCTTGGAGCCTCCATCTTGGATTTATATTTTGACAGCACTATCGGCTTTAACACCCTCGAAAACCATAAAAACGACACCAATGATGAAAAGGTTGATAATTTCTTTCAGCCGCCATCTTGAATTTAGATTTTGTCAGTACCTACTATCGGCTTTAACACCCTCGAAAACCATGGAAACGACATACATCTCGAAAAAGATGATAATTTATTGCAGCCGCCATCTTAGATTTGTATTTTGTGTAATGTTTTACGAATTTATTATGATCGATCATACAAACGATTACAATTTTAAAACCATAAATTTATTCTCACCTTTCAAAATCAGCAGGAAGTTTTAAAAATGATAATTCCGGTTTTTTTTAAGCAGACTCTGCAGAGTTCAAACAGCCGTATACTACAAGTACGCACTACGCAATATCATGCACAATAACTCGCAGCACTCACTACAGACAGCACCGCGAGAACCGCTTAAAGCTCTCGTAGATGCGCATGTTTGTGAGAGTGAGCCGTTTCGAACGTTTGTAGGTAGTTTCCATACTGGTTACATCTTTATTCTGTGGATCCACCGACTTGTATGGCCGTACCATAGTGTGGAGTGGATTGAGTGGAATGGAACCCAGAGAGAATTTATTAAATACTATATCGATATTCCGGTAACAGTCTGCAACACTAGACTAGCTGTCACCTGTCAGTGTGTATTGTATGGTAAGGTAAATACTAAATAAAACAAAAAAATAAATACAAAGGTTCTTACTTCATGCGAAAATTTTGCGTTCTATTCGTTGGCTTAAGTTTAACTTTGACAGTGATGGCTTGGAGAAGTCATGGAGTAAGTAATGCAGATTTGGTACGAAACCTAAGAGGTATGTCATCATATTCATAAAATTCAAATACAATTATAATCTTTGCAAAAACTAAAAAGTATATTTTCACGTCACCCTGTGTTTAAGCAATCCGTATGACGTATTTCATTTTCACTCCATTTCCCTCGTATGTCTGAAAAAATAAAATTAGAAAGCTGTGTCGCCCTCCAATCAGGCTTTCGTTATGGAACTTTCTTTTTTATCAGTTATACACCTTAACAAGGGAAGGACAAACATACAGTATTTTACTTAAGACTTCATCGCAACCATATGATCGAAAGTAATATCAACAATTTGGTCAGTGTTGTAGTACATATCTAAAGATATATGTATTAACATAGAATAAATAATATACAACGTACTAGTATTAATATATTTTTTTAAATGTTATTATAATTTTACAGTTTTAATCAGGATTTATTTTTATACTTTCTTTCAAACTTCCTGAGAAACTTGTGTATGAGGCAGAAGTACAAACAACTTTTATATTTAAATCAATGCAAAATTTTAACATCTGACAGGTCCAAAATCATGTACTGAATGCACCATGCATCACTTATCAATGTAATAAGAGTATTAAATAATAATAATCCCACCAAAAACATTTTCATATAAAATGTTGCCAAGCTGAGACCATATGGCTTGCACTGTCAAAAAGTTATCAGATCTAATGTAAAGCCAAGCTTCTAACTCTACATCCCTAACTCTACGAGCCCTAACTACACAAACTCTACACCTTAGTCAAAATATGTAGCTTGGCCGCATTCTGAAACTTGACAAAAACCCTTTTAAATAGGTACACTTTTTGTAGTTTGTATGGGAAAAACTATAGAAAGTTCCAGGAAGTTTGTATAGGTTTGATTTACTAAAAATCCGGCCCTGCCTTTTTTTCTCGACTTGGCCGTACCCCAATATTTATTGATAAAAAAAACAAAATTATTGTTTGCTTATTAATGTTTCAGCAAATGGAATAATAAAAACAGAGGCAGTAGCAAATGCAATGATGGCTGTGGATAGAAAAAACTATTGCCCTTATGCTCCGTATCATGACTCACCACAGTCAATTGGATACTCAGCTACTATCAGTGCTCCACACATGGTTAGTTGATATACTGCAAAATATTTAAATCACTGCACTGGTATAACAGATGATTATTTTTGGAAGTTTTAAATTAATTGTAACATCACAAAATTAAGTTGAGCTTATGCTGTCACGCTCATGACACAGATCTGCACTGAAAAGTTTTTGTAAAGTGTAGACAAAACAGATCTATTGTAGACACTTCTATTGTATTTGCCTGTCCTGCTCAGCCTACCTATAGCATATGATATTATTATTATAAATTTTTCAGCATGCCCATGCTTTGGAAAGGTTGAAACATCAGTTGACACCTGGTGCAAAAGCTTTAGATGTTGGATCTGGTTCAGGATACTTGACTGCATGCATGGCCATCATGCTGGGAGACACAGGCCGAGTTGTTGGAATTGATCACATACCAGAGCTGGTTAATTTAGCAACAAAGAATATTAACAATGACAACCCTAGTTTGCTGTCCTCTGAACGGATTAAACTTATTGGTAGGAATTTATTATAATAATATTGTTTTATCACAAAATTTCTGTGAGGTGGTTTTTATAGTAAGTCCTGTAAAACCCAGGTTTTAAGGTAGCCTTGACTTTTTCTGTCAAATGACATAAGAATGACAAGGTTTGATATTTAAATACTAACATTTTGTTACCCTCGTCAATATTATCTGTTTGAAGCTGGCGATGGACGTCAAGGATACCCATCTGAAGCACCTTATAATGCTATCCATGTTGGAGCCGCTGCACCTACAATGCCTCAAGCTGTAAGTTTTTTTGTCAAGTAGTATACATACATGCATATAGTTATTTTGTCCACTTTTCTAGTTTTCTCACCTCACTTATGTATAGTTGCATTTTCAATATTTTTTTTTTTTTTCCTTATCCCAGGGTACCCTTTGAATAGTTCCCTGTTCTTATTACAATCTAGCCTTAATATTAGACTAATAAGTAATTTGTATTTATCCTAAACTTCTAGATTCACTATAACTAGCATTTTCAAGTGTATTTGTTTCTGTTCTTGCAGTTAATTGATCAGTTAAAACCAGGAGGACGACTAATCGTGCCTGTCGGTCCTGAAGGAGGTGAACAGCATCTTACACAGGTAATAGAAATAATTAATCTCATTCTATTTCACTTTTGATATGAAAACGTCCAGCTCTTACCTATTAATTACGCATTTGTCTAGTCACTTACATCGGGAGTAAAAGACATCGTAACGGTAACTGAATGTATTGAAACCATGACTTTTGTACGTTATTATAGACCTAAGCAATAAATATTATATCGTCTTTTTCAGAAAACCTTGCAAACCTTACAGGTTATTAATAGTGTCAAATAATAATTAATATTGTCTAACTACCTAGATCGGCAATTTGAATAGTGCCTAGTGCGTCAGCTTGTTTATCCTTAAGTTCTAATAGCAATCATCTATTTTCTAGGTTGATAAAGCTGCCGATGGCACCACAACGGTCAAGAAGCTAATGAGCGTAATCTATGTACCTCTCACTGACAAAAACCATCAATACCGTGAGTGACTGCCAGCTATCCTTGTAATTTCTGTATAAACCACCACATACATCCACACATCATAATGATGTTAGTCATTAATACCTAATGCGTGAGTAGTTATTTCCTTTGAATAATCATTGAATTGTCATTTGGCTAAATACACACGCCCGCGCCACTCGCATTTAATTTGTGATTAAAGTCGCAAATTCACAGTTCAGTAGTATAGGATAGGGACTCCTCACGTATTTAAACGCTCGCGCTGCTAAATCGTAAGTGACGATTCAGTGTTTGGTCATTGTTGGTGCTGTGATTTATCATAAATAAAGACATATTATTAAGCAGAGGTTGCGTGTTCATGTACCTACCTACGTTTTATTCTTAATAATTCGTTAAATTCGGTATATTTAGGTACATCATTAAGGCCCGTAAGATCAATCGTAGCTTAAACACGATCTTACGGCACATAAACAAGTCCATGATATCTAAGAGGAACAAAATAGTAATTTCCTCAAATATAACATGGACTTGTTGATGAGTATTTTTTTTGTTATTAACTAGTAAATATTCTACCATTCCTGTCAAGCTGTAAAACACGTAATTCAATTTAAATTTCGCGGGCTACCTTCGAGGACCGCTAAGGGTGTCTGTCCACTAGAGCGGAGTGGAGCGAGGTTTAAGTGGAAATACAATTGCACAAAAATTAAGTGATGATGACGTGTCAATTATGAACGATGGCTATTAGTCAAATTTTCCTAACTCCTAATAGAGGACAGGCACCCTAATGGTATAGTCCACATATCCGCATCGCACGTACCGTATACGCATCGCATCAAACGGATTAGTTTTATGCCGGCCATAATCAAAATACTACAAATTGCATCAGTATTATTTTGTCGCGATCAAATTCAGGCAGGGCCATGTAACTACACTTTGCACTAATTCTGTTGCATGTAACGGCATTGCGTGCGTCGGTTCCTTGCGATCTTTTGGCACTAATTATGTAACAAAGATTTAATTGCAATACTGAAAACTCAATTCAGATAGTTCGCGCGGCATGTAATATATGACTAATATAATACTCCCAATCATCGCTTACGATACTGCCATATCCCTTTATGTCATATCAGGAGTAATAACTAAATATGTTAGTTATTTTTCAGCGAATTCCAATTCAAAAACATAATTTGGCGGATCTACACTCAAGCATCCACATTAAATATTTTTTTTACTATGGATACCTGTCTTTTGTGTGTATTTTAACACTATAAAAAGTATAAGTTGTGACGTAAATTCTTACTAAACGCATTGTTATTGATCTACATGGCCGCAGCTCTTGTTAAATTAGTCTGTCTGTACAGTTAATATCCACCATTTAATATCGTAGAGTATATATCTCAACAAGTAGATATGTTATATTGTAAAGGTTTTCCTATGCACTTTATAATACTGTACTCAAAGAAAACTGTGTAAATGGTTCGTTTACTTACATTCATTGTATTTTAATCTTATTTATTGCATGAATGTTATGGTTGTCATTGTATAATTTAATAAACAACGTTAAAGCTGTATGATTGTAGAGAATCAAACTAGAAAATGAATGTATCTTTGTTTTAGGTTCATGGCGTTAATCTATTTACAAGACGTATCATCCATCATAAAAAGATTTTTAATTTATAACTATTTCTTGTCCAGTGAATAAAAATATTATTCACGATAAAATTATTTATTATATTATTTAAATTTAACATACAAAATAAATTAAGCTTATAAACAAAGATGACTATTTTTTTGTATTTTTAAATAATTTCCCTGTGTATTTCTTCTTTCCCTGTTTTTCTTTGCCGGCATCAGCAGGTTTAGCTTTGATGTGTAGTATTGAATACAAAGTCTCTGCTTCATGTTTATTTTCAACTATTTCTATCAATTGTTCCTTTAAAAAACGATAAATCCATTTGTTACGTCTATAATGCGTATACCCATTTTAAGAAACAGCATACGATTAAGGGAAATGACAATTTATTTTAACGGCTACACTCGCGTTTCTCGGGATGAAAAGCCTACAACCTTCGGTGATAATGTAGCTTCCTATTAGTGAAAGACTTTTTCAAATTAGACCAGTAACTCTTACAAAGAATTGTGTCCCCCCCCTTGGGCTCACCTCCGAGGGGTGGGGACTTTTAGTACGTTTGTCTCCTAACTAGTCCAAACAAAGATCCAAAATTAAATTTTCTCCTTTAGACCATTCCACCCACACCCCCCTTGTGAGCACTCATTTACCAAGCTACTACATATACTACTAATTTGACAGATTAAAAAATATCCTTAATCCTTTTTCAATAATGTTTGTAAGAAAGAGACGTGTAAAATTGGTCTAGATCGTAAACAACAGAATAAGCACCAATATGTACATTTCACAGAATACTCACTTGGGATAAAGTTATTAAGTGATCCAATGATATGCCTCTGTTCATAATTCTGTCGATGTTCTTGGAGGTAACTCCGGGTAACTTTTGCACGAAGTCGTGGACTAGAACATTGTACCTCTCGAAATTCATGTCATCCGCTGTGTTCTCACCACTCAGTGCTAAGGCCTCTTCTACATTGGGGTTCTTTCTTCCTTGCTGAATTTACAATGGAACCATATTTAGGATATAGGATACAAGATTCGTATGCCTGTATTTATTACAATAAAAAAGTAAACTAAACCTTTAGCTCATAAAATAGTTCAGCAGTAGCGTACGGACTCGGAGACCACACTAATTTTAGGCGTGGAAAGTGAATTGTGAGAAGCTGCAGTTTCTGCTGAATATCGGCGCCTGAAATATCTGTAGATACTACGAGATGACCCTGCAAACAAAATTATATCAAAACATTTTTTTTTGAGAATGCCGTAGGTATGTAAGTGGTTTAGCTTAGCACATTATTCGATGAAGTTAGAAGTGAACTGACCTGCAAATTAAAAGGTTTATTTTGATCAAATTCGATCAAAAGGATAGGTCGACTATAGTTTCTACACATTTGTGTACACTGCGTGTAGAGACGGCCGGAGTTCAGCGACCCAATCAAATCCGATATTGATTTCCTTTCTACACATATATCTGGAGTAAGAATATAATCGCCGATCTAAAAAAATATTCAAAATATGAATAGTTATAGATATTAGATATGAAATTTTAACGCACTGTATCTTCGTTATTTTATGGTAATCTTACTGACGGACGGAGTAGTTTGAGCTGTGTGTTGATAGATCAGTCAGACAGTCAACCTATTATATATTGAGATACAAGGTAAGAAACAACCTTACTGATATAGTCACAGGCTCAATATTTATCCCCCTTTTATGAAGAACTGCCGGAAGATCTGATCGAAACTCTCTCATATCCACTACAATGACAGGTTTTTCATTCACTTGATTTTGTCCACCTATAAATAAACGAATTCAAAATAATTTTAATACCCAAATTCAATTGAAAATATTATAGGTGAGTATTAAGTAAGATCCTATGTGATATTTATTATATAGTGTATTTACCTGCTTTCCTGGTATCGGTATTGACCAGTTCCTCTTCGACGTTTAAATTGAAGAACTCATCCGTTTTCCCATCTTGGAATGAGGGTATTACCATTACCTAAAATATACGTAAAGTTTGCACAAAAATGTAGATAGAAAGTAGCTCTCAAGCGCAGCCGCTCAATCTCAGTGTTTGTTGTTAAGTTTTTAACTAGAAGCGACCAGTTAGGCACTACAAAGTATTTTTCCGACCTTTTATGGATTTTTCACAATGTTTTTCTTTACTGAAAGCAGACTCACTTTAGGATTCAAACCATGGACCTATTCGACATCACTGCGATTGAGTTATCTCATGAATAAATTCCTGATATGATTAATTTGTAAGTAAGTATTCACTTTATACCTAGTTAACTTACACTTTTCGTCTCAATAAGCATTTCGAATGCTTGTTTCTCTCTCTTTAGAGATGTAAGATAGGCTTGTTCTTCGACAGTTTTATCGTGGATCAGAAAGTAAACATTACTTGATGGTTCTTCAGCTTTCTTCTTGCATTCAAATTGTTCAATCTGTCTGACGGCCGACACGTCGCTATGATATAGGACTATGTACTCAGGCCGAAAACTCTCCAATGTACGCTCTAAAGAGAAATGATTACCATTTTCCTTGAAAGTTTGAATGCATATAACCGGATTCTCAGTTTCAATTTGCGATAAGTCCATGTTGTCTAACTAAAAAATATATTATTGTTATCTATCAATAAAGAATTTGAACCAACTCAAAGTTAAAAAAGATTCCGACGAATTGTTAACCTCCTCTTTTTGAAGTCGGTTAAAAAAGAAGATTAATAATGTAATTTTTTACCTGCGATAAAGGTTCAAATACACTTTCGTCTAGTGATTCCTTTTTTATTGACTTTTTTCCTTTTTTACTCACATTACTTTGACAGACAACTTGAGTTAGAGTCAAAACATAGTTAGATTTATTTGCTTCATCTACATTGAATTCTTCATCTTTGTTGTCCATTATATTTTTTCCGTCACTTTCAGTGATGTCTGATAAATCTATTTTCTTTTCCATCTCTATTTTAACAGTTTCTGGCGATATTGTTTTTTTAAGGTCCTTGAATGCTGTTGCCACTGTATTAATTGTCAAATCTCTTCTAAAAGCTGTGTAAAATAAATATTTATGTGCCCCCATAATAAGAAAATGATTCAGTTGGCAACATGTTCTCTTGTCTTGACAAAGTATCAATATTTTAGCATTTTTGACGGGTCCATTTTGCTTTTTCTTAATCTCATTGGGTATTTCGTCTTTTAATAAATCACTGAGACATTTCCATTTCGGACAAGATTCGGGATCAAACTCTAATGAGACAACAGAAAGATGTTACAACAATTCACATCAGAATTTGACTTGATATCTTGACAAGTCGTGGGATCGATTCCTACCCAGTACATTCGAAATAACGTGTTATTTAGTTTTTTTTTAATTTATGCAACAAACTCGGCATACTATCGTAGGGCCCACCTGATGGTAAGCGGTTACCGTAGGCTATGGACGCTAGCGATGTGTCCCGCCCACTGCCACTGCAGTTTCGCAATTCTTCGAGCTATGTCGGTTACTTTGGTTCGCCTGCGGATCTCATTATTTCTGCCGATTCGATCTTGCCGGGAAACTCCGAGCATAGACCTCTCTCAAAATAACCAAAATATTTCAAAAAACTAATACCTACCTATATTGAAATCACGGTTTCAAATATTATTTTCGTGGAATAATATTCAACTTTTGAGGTAATATGATAAAATCTACTAAAACATGGATGGAACGGTAACGGAATGAGAGCAGCTGGGTTGGTTGAGGGTATATTAACTTTCTTAAAAAATACAAGTTCGTCTTGAGTTGGAATCCGACTGTGCGTTAGATATATATATATCCCTGGACTTTTAAATCCTGAGTTTTTTTTTTATTATGATTAAAAAGCGAAATGATGTCTGTTACCATTTTTATTATTATAAACTCTCGCCTTAGCCAGCCGAAATAATTGTTCTGCTGAGTCCAAAAGAATCCAACCTGAGTTTATTTTAGCGTATTCTGGTGTTCTGTACTTGCTTATTAATGCATAGAATGAGACTGCATCGTCGTGAATTAAATTTCTGTAATTAATATCATGATACTTAAATATTTATCACAATGGAAAATGTAAATATCATGAAACTTACATAATCATGCTTCTCAAAACTTTGAGATCTTGAATGTACTCTTTAGTTCTTGTACTTAATTGATGCCAAACACAATCAAGTTGAGACTGAAGTATTTTGTGGAATTTCTTTGTTATACAATTTTCTGTCGTGATCTCCTGAAATAAATAATTGAAACGAAAACGATTCAACTTTTTGCTACGAGTTGGCGCCCTGCCGTCATATAGAGAGAGTCATTAGATACTCAAATTAGGCAGTGCACGAAGGAAATTCTAGTTTGAAAATGGATTACATTAGGTATATTAAGATTGCAAACCCAGGTACTTTATATAAAATTCTGAACACGGGGAATAGAAAAACATGACCTGAGATTCAATTATATCCTGTGACATCGCAAAAAGTATAATTTTAAAAATATTTAGTTAAGTCCCACCTGCATATCAAGTGTCCTATTCATACTCTTTAGTTGTTTGACAGTGTAATTCATAATATCTAAGAGACAACACTGAATGAGACTCATATTTGTAGATAATGGTATGTGCAGCTCTTCCACATGTGCTTGTCTGCTCTTGAGACTTCTTCTAATTATGCCATGGAACCTAGAAGGTAAAGTCGAACCCATTTATATTTACTCAATTTCACTTCGAAGATAGCACTTATTAAAGGCTTCAAATATGTATCAGATCCAATAAACATGTGAGCGTTAAAACCCGGCAGCTCTTTTCTTCACAATACTCCAAATTGGCTCTAGCAAGTTTTTTTTATACTTCTAAACTAAGGTAGCACAAGCATACGGTCAGCTTGATGGTAAGCGGTTACCGTAGAGTATAGGCGCTTGCAACACCAACGAGTAATTAACGCGCGTGGTCGACACTGCAAAAAAATTTGGGAAAACCATTGCGGAAAATTCAATCCACAAATAGAGCGCCCGCAGCAGCAAGCTCCTTTGAAGCTCATACAGTACTTGAATATTTTGGTTTCATGTGTGAGGAGGGAGTCCCCAAAGAAAGTACCCAAGCATATTCAAGAAAAAAAAATATACGCGTCGACTTGAGAACCTCATCCGTTTTTTCGTCGGTTAAAAATTAACACATACCTCGGCCACAAAAACAATTCTGTAAGGAACAGAGATCTCATAACTTTCTCAACTTGATGATAACCAAATGTGAAGGATATTGGAGAGTTGGAGAATGCTTTAATAAAGCCTGTCTGAAACAAAAAAATATTTATAAGTGGGTGATGTGATATTTTAGATAATTACTATTTTTATGAGTTCAATCTATCTTCTAAACAAAATTTTGACAAATAAACTAAAGCTAATGTATTTTATTACTTATTTCAATATGTGTTAAGTCAATTCATTATCATTTGGATGATATTTTGTTGTATTTGTAATTGTTTGTTATATATCTAGGATAAGGTTTGTATGAATGAATATTATTGGAAATTGGAATAGTAAGTTGCAATAAAAATCACCCGAACAACACTGGGCATGAACATAATATATAAAAATCCCTGGAATTGTGATTAACCAATATTGCTACCATCACCTATATATTAGCAATATTATGAGGAATTTGTAAGGTGTTGCAGACCATTACAAAACCTAAAAAGATGAGTATTTAGTAATAAAAAGATCAAACATGTATCCCAATCCCTTCAATCAAATCTTCATTGCTCACATTACACCCTGTCTCTAATTTTGTGGTGCATCAGCTGACCCTTTTTCACTCAATGACCATTTCCTCAACTACAAGAACTTACAAGCTTACAAGAACATTTCAAAGTATCCATCAAAATAACAAAATAGGAATTGTGTATCTTTACATAGTATAAAATTAAGTTGCTTCCACTGTCTGTTATGCTTAGATCTTTTAAACTACTCAACACATTTTAATGCAGTTTTCAGCAATAGATAGAGTGATTCAAGAGAAAGATTATTATAGTATAGAAAAGGCGAGAATTTCAAAGATTTGTACACCCATGCAAAGCTGGGGTAGTCGTACATAAATAAGGCCAGTGATGCACATACATTGTCACCCATAATAAAGGTGTCAATTATTTTTATTAATTACATAACAAAAGTTATGGGTTTTCATAGTCACTTACCTTGTTTTTCTGCCTGTACAATCTCAATGCAAAAGCTTCTTGACATGACTCAAGCACAGTGTGAGCTCTCAAAACAATAATACCAGTTATGTGAGTGATGGGTACTCTGTTCTTTAGGAGATCCACCACTAATATGCGAGTCGATACAAAGTGGACACCACCCTCTAAATACGCTTTTTCTCTAGAAAAACAAAATTGATTGAGTTTAGTCTGAGTAGCTTTCCTACTTTGAGCTTTAGGTAATGAATAACAACAAAATTAAAAAGCCTACTATTTCGGTATCCCCTATTTAGGAGTATATAGGAGTTGAATTTTCAAAAATCCTTTCTTAGCAGATGTCATAAGCTAATCTATTTCATATTTAGCAAAATTAAATAGATTTGTAGTTTTACTGACAACTATTATTCTGGATTTTGCAATTGGAGTAAACAGTCAAGTGGTTGGTGCCAACTTTCTGTGGAATTTATTCCAGTTTGACAAAGTTGTGTCATCAGTCTACAGATTACCTGTCTGCTCCAATGTTGGGTAAGGATGTAAGATTACTTTTCTCTGTAAAGTATTTTTCCTCATGCTCATTTCCATTTATCACAAGTACCAGGTTCCCAGGATCTTTGTAGATCCATAGCATATTAACTACAATATTATTGTAATTTAACCCCCTGCAATAACATCAAAAGGTGCTTATTACAAAGAAGTTGCAGTTAAATAGATAAGCTAGTAGTTCAGTACTTTATCTTTAAAAATACTTTATTATTGGAGGAGTAATTGTGTAGTTGCTTTACTTACTTGGCCATTATAACGAGGGCATCCTTCTCAAAAACATCCATAAGTATTTGTTTTTCGAATGAGAGCATAGGGTATTTGGTATCAATAATTGGTGCAGCATTTGCCTCATCTTCAATAACTTTATTTTCATCCATCAGCGGGCGCGGCGGCGGCGGCAGCGGCAGTTGAACGATTTATTCGTAGCCACAAACTACTTAGAGATGCTGCACAGAATTAGAGAGGTGTAAACTACTACTACTTTAGGTCTATTTAATAGTCTGAGATTAGAGTGACTACTACAATATTAAAATTAATAAATTACTTGGTTGCTTTGCTGTTTGTTTTGTTTGGCTAGGCTATTTTTCTCTTTGCTATTTTTATTCTATTCATTTCTAAATTTCTAATGGCAATATTGGCAATTGATCAGTGTTGCCATTTGCCAACAATGCCAACCGGGCCGGGCAGGGTTGCCAACTCCCAAAAATTCTTACCCCTAAAACTCAAGTCAAAAACCCCTAAAATCGCCATTATTACATAGAAAAATCAATATCATAATTTGGATTTTTTTAATAAAAAAATTTCTTTACTAAAATTATTTAACATTTCAAACACAATTTCATTTTCTTCTTTTAATTCCATTTTGAAATCGCACATTTGAAGGTTGAATAAAAATATTTTTGTTTAAATGTCACGCAGGTGGGTCCTGCGTGCATCTCGCTATAATCTATACTCTATACTAATAATATAAAGAGGAAAGATTTGATTGTTTGTTTGTATGTTTGTTCGTTTGCATGGAATAGGCTCCGAAACTACTGAACCGATTTGAAAAATTCTTTCACTAATAGGAAGCTACATTATTCCCGAAGGTTATAGGCTACTTTTTATCCCGGGAACGTGAGTGAAACCGCGCGGAACAGCTAGTGTTTTATATATGTCACCGTACCATTGTGAACGCCGTTAGTTCATAATATATATATATGGCAAAATTGTAAACTGTCGAAGAATTGTGAACTGTACCATAATGCTTACAGTATAACGTATTAATTTACGATAATATACTCCATAATTTAAGATCTCTTATATTTTTAGACGGTGCTCACAACGGTGACATACATACATTTCATGTATTTAATTCTAGTTATATTTTATAAAAGTTCAAGTCATGTTAATAAATCACTTTCAAGACATAGTCAGTCAGTTTATGTTAGGTTTTAATATATTGGTGGTTTCGTTAAAAATAAGTTCCCGCAAAAAGTCAGCAGAGTACTTGTAATGTTTCTAAAAAATCTGTGATTAACACTCAAGTCAAAAAGTATGATGACATTTTTTATTTGTCAATTTTTTTTAAGGTCTATCCTTTCATTCTTCGTAACACTCGTAGTAATTTTGTTCGTAACGTTTATCTTCTGTACTAGATATTACTATTTAATTAAATAAATAAATTCAAAAAGTTCCTAAAAATATAAAGCCCCTAAAAAATCCCATCCCACTTATTTTCTCCCAAAATTTTGGGGAAAACCCCTAAGTTTAGAACCCTGCAACCGGGTATAGGTCAAAAAGGAGATGTTTCATTTTATTATTAGTATTACCATCTCGTAGGTATATTAAATTATTTAATACTATAGGTCTTTGCTATAGGCAAAGAATAAATATTATAGGCTATAGGTGACTAAGTATATATAGGTACTTACTACTACATACATAGATTGATATAGGGGATATCTGCGCTCTAGGTGGGATTTTATAACTGTACTGTATAATATTATCAAGTTGTGTAGGTTATATCCTAGTATTATATCACACACGCAGGAAGTTGTCGACCATCCCGTATATTGGCTATTACATTACAGCATACAATAGCCTACGTAATAAGTAAGCACGTTGCTACCATACATGCAGCGTAGTTATAATATAGATAAGGAAGATAAAGATGGAGATGTTGCACAATCTAATAGGTATCCTTGTTTGCATGGGTGGGTAAGGGCGCGTCCCCATTTGTCCACAGTTAGCGACAGAATATCCGCCGACTGACTCTGAGCGGTGTTAGCGGCATATCGGTCGCTGACTCAATGTATCGCGCTGTGATTCAGCCGCTCATTGAATTTGTCGACAAACGAAACGCCGCAAACTGCGTAGGTACTAAACACTAAGCGCGGTATGTATGGACACTCGATTTAAAAATTATAGGAAACAGTCTGCCGCAAACAGTGAGCCTAGTGGGGACGTGCCCTTACACTACCTACTGGGTACAGACGGTCTACACTACACTGTAACTTTTTCTATATGTCGCTATACAGTATGTAGGTACACATATCGGTAATTGATCGTTTCGAACACTGTGTACGTTTCACTGACACTACTTATCGCATTTGCTGTGGTTGGAATTCTTTCTAAGGCTGTAGATATGTGCGCGGTATGCATACAGAAAAGAATAAACTTACACCTACGGCAAATTTCACATGTTACATTACTATTGGGTGCTGAAGCCTAAATCAAATATGGATGAATTTATTATATCAACAGCAGTTTACTTAAAATGTTAACCTTTTTATGGTTTGACCAACAACAGTTTACTTAAAATGTTAACCTTTTTATGGTTTAAAAATATTTAATGGTTTGTTAGTTATCAATGGACCAATTCTTCTAAATATATATATGGGTTTAGTAGGTACCTATAACTACTATTTTTTTTGATAATGTCGTAAAGGCAAAAGTAACTGTAAAATTAAGTAGGTAATTGAATACCTAAATAAATACTTATTATAAATTTATAACGTTTATTGTTTGAAACCTACATTAATAAATAGGTTTAAACAGGTAATAACCCATTATACCTACCTACCTATATAATGAATGACTCATGCCCTACATAATATGGCGTTCTACATGTACTTCGCCGGTTTTTATTGAATACGCCATTCGTCAACTTCATTTCCAACAACTAAAAATTAATTTCAATGTAGACAGGGCGCGGCTAATGATATCGAAAAAGAAAGAGTCGTTAATTTAATTTGCGGTCTGTGACCTCATTTTGCGCGATTTTCAATAATTTTTCGCTTAATCTACAGAATTGAGTTTATGTTTATAATTTTGCGGACCGGTACTAGCAGGCATTGTATGTAAATATTGGCGAGACATGAGCAGACTCATTATTATGTGACAACGACAAGAAAATAGCCGCTCTCTGTTCAACTGTGGTGACCGCCGCCCACCGCGAGCACCGCTACCAAACGCAGCCGCCCGCGAGTGCACGAGCGTGTCGCTCTTGTAGGTATTACGCGGGTGGAAGATCGACGGCCATATAATTACAACAATCTATACATTTTAACGCACCTGACACTTTATATTTGGAATAATAGGTTCAATGGTTAAACCACAAAATGTTGTCGTCAGGAAATAGGTATTTTTATAGATATCATTTTAAAACAAATATTAAATTATCTAAGACAAGATTCTCCATCGCGCTTGCAAAGTTTGTACACAAGATTTATACATCTTAAACTGTGGTCCCCAAGCACGATGTCCCAGCCTGGTGGATCTTCCCATTGTCAATAGAGGACCTTGCTTTTCCTTATAGGTTTATACCTACGATTTTATAATTCGTGTTTGTTTTGATTGTCTTTTTTTACACTGTGTAGACCTGTGTTTGACCACAATCTCACCTGGATGTGGCCGATGGTGGTAAGCACACAAATCCTCGAAGGGAACTGGCACTCAAGTGCAGATATCGGAACACACCTGAAATTTCTTGGTGACAGATTTTCAACTTGAGAGTTGTAGCCAACCAGACAGGTACAATATACATGTACCATAATACCATCACTGCTGGAACACACGAGCTATCCTAAGTTATATCGGAAATACCTAGAATAGACCTAAAATAAATCCAAAAAGCCTCTAATACATTTTTTGTGCAGTCGATTCCTCTTAGTTATAGCACAGAGAAAATAATATACTATAGTTATAGTGAGACCATTTTAGAAAGTAGGTATATAGGGACCTAACATTCATAGGTTCCACCCCGAGAATGGGTATTTCCAACGGATTTTTTTTCTTGTGCAAAATATTGCCAAAAGTACTAAAACAAAAGATGATAGTTTGGATGTACCTACATAAGTCACCTTTAAGAGGTTATAGGTACGTCACTTACCAGCAACCCAGAATAGATCATTACACCCAGATTCAAGAACGACAGACATTCATGCATTCAAATGTTTGTCCGGGATAGGAATCGAATCTACGTACAGACTGCGGTGATAGCTAACGCCAACTGGCTCATATGAATGAGTTGTGTGGCAGGCAAGGCATCCGATGTGCGCTATGAATGGGCTGGGCTCGCCTCGGCTCGGCTGGCAGACGCGCCGCAGACGGACGCCGAGTGCGACGCGTGCGCACCCCCAGCCAGCGCTGGCTCAGTGACGATATATCGCGAAGTGGACGCACGATACTTGATTGATACAAAACATGACTCCGGTAAGTCATCATTTTTTACTATCTATAGGCCGGTGTTTGACCACAATCTCACGGTGGTCAGTGATGATGTGCGCACGAACTCAGAACGGTTTAGATTTTCAACTTGAGGGTGGTTGTCATCCAGTCGGGTACTACAAAGTACCCTAAAACACCGTGTAGGTATAATGAACTATTTTTTATCTATAATGGTTCGATCATGACCTACCAACACGCATCACGGTGTCATTTATGTTTTATTACGAGTGTTCAATTTTTCGATTACTACAACAATTTAAATTGAGTAGGTACTTATAGTTTGAAAAAAATACAAATTTAAATTCAAAACAACCGCACGCCACGAGAGCTTATGAAATAGAGCCGTCATCTTATATGAAATAGAGCCATTGACACATTTTAACAATTTGGTTTAAAATTAAATAATTTAAATTTTTAAAACAGTTAAAAATCTAATTTCCGAGTTTTCCCATTGAAAAAGTTTCACCACTTGAGATTCGTATTCCTTTCATAAGGGTTCATTTCCATGTAGGTAAATGAGCAAAAAACTATACGAGTTCTTACAATTATAAAAGTATTGGTATATCAGTATAGGAATGTTTTAATATGTATAAGCTAAGTCCATGTATAACAATATATAAACTACAATTTACTGCCAATAATCAACAATATAAATACAACTCTTTAAACTGTCATTAAAAAGATTTCAACGTGATGCATCACACACGACTTCCACAATTTTAATTAAAATAAATACGATAAATCTTATAGGTAGTAGAATTAAAACATTTATTAATCAATTGAAGTTTGACCCATATCATATAAAGTCAATCAAAACATCAGTTAAATAATAGCCTTGTTTGTAATCCACAGTTTTTACACTGTAATACAGAGCCAATACATTTGCCAAATAGGGTAGTTGACACTGTCAAAAATAAATAACCAAACACTAACCAATGCATAAAACATCTACAAACACGTGGAAATATCAAATATGTTGTACATTTAATGCTTTTTATGATTTTTAATTACCAGTGGAACAACTAAGAGTAGATGATTTGATGCTGTGAAACTATGACGTCATAATGTAATATTTCATACAAAATTCCTTTGGTTCTAAACCTTTTGGTTTGGTTTCCTTCAAAACTATCGTTTTGACATTTATTAAAAAGTAGCTGATTTGATGTGTCAGTCAACTACCCTATTATTTCGATGAAATATCTCGGACAAGATGGAAACAATTCAAATAAAATCGTGGAGTTGCGACTTAGAGTCTATTCAGCCAGTAAAATAGTTTTCACATACTTCACCTTCCACTGATTTAGGGGCAATTATAATATCTTTATCTTGGAATATTGATCATCTTCTTGGAGTAGTATTTACATAAAGTATTAATTTAGTTCTACAAAAATGATTCATGTAAACTATGTCTCCCACAAACATTACTCCTTAGAGGTTGATTTTCGAAAATCCTTTCTTGGCTGACGTTTATACTTCCTATAAACTACGACTAAACTAGGAAGATGTCAAATTTCGAGTGTGTGAATGTGGTATTGTTTTTCGCTAATATATAATAGGTAGGTACACGCAGATAAAGGTCGATTAATCGATACCTATATTTTATATGGGCCAGTAGGCGTAGGTAGGCACGAAGTGGCATTCAGGAGGGAGTTAATCGACTTTCTATAAATTTATCGTCGTAATATATGCTCAAATCGCTTTGAATAATACGTGATCACACATAATCCTAGGACTTAGCAGTCAGCAAGTAAGTAGTTACTTTGCCGCTAGTTTTATCAAAACGAGTCAGATTCTTTGGAAATTGGTAATTTAAGAAAATTCTTCGTGTAAAAGTCCTGCGTTTGTAATATCTACCGTATTTTTAGGGTTCTCACTATGGGTTCCGAAACTAAAAGGTAAAAAAAGGAATCTTTATTGTGCCACTTCGTGCGTGTGTTACAGCAGTATATTTCAGCAACCACAAATGTTGATATGAAAGGAATAGTTTTAAATATTGGTTAATCTTTATTTTTAATGGGGCCGAAATGTCGGGTTCATATGGGTTACCATATGAAAGTGGGCTTCATTTATTCCAAAACAGGTTTTTATTTAATGTTATGCCTAGTTTTTGACTTATGATGAAATATTACAAAAAATACTATTCCCGGTACTCGCAATCCGAGAAACCTGAAATAATTATGGTTGATAGACATTAATGTAAATATTAGAGGAAACATGTTTGTAACTAGTACTAATGATTGGTTTTGGTTTCGGAACCCTAACATGTTACTAGAAGACTACTCCAATGCTTGCCATGTCTACCTACTATTAAATTATAATTATTAGTCTTATCAACAATCGAAACGAACTTTTTTAAAACGGTCAGTAATTTCCTCGAAATAGTTTGAGTAGGGTAGGTACGTCATTACAATCCAAGGAGCCCGAGTAGGTAGATAGCTAACAATAACGGAGGCAGTAGCGGCCGGCACCGGCACTGCGGGCGGGCGGCGGTGACGTCGGTGACGTCGCGTGGGCACATCTTCTGTTTGAACCACCGACGGGTCATCGACACATGAAACGTGTGAAAGTGTTATATCTTTCCTTTTGCACCCACACGCTCGGACACCACGGATTTATTACCAGAATCCACGGAAATTAAAAATAACGTTATTCAATAACGTTCCGCTATTAATCAATCCATCGACATGGAAAAGCACGTAATAGTTTGTAATATTAGTAAGCGGTCGCAGAGTTTGCATGCAGTATGATTTTCATGACTCTAAAAATGTTAATAAGGGCACTTACTTTTGGTACACGTTACCTATTATTTATTTCACTAACAATAAGTACTTTTCACCACCGCCGCGACTACGCACGCACGGGTGTGGGACCGCTTGCTCGTCGAGTTTTATCCGCGCAGCATGATTTTTTCGGACATATTCAATAATCTTCCAATAAGACCTCAATATTATCAATAAATTATTTTTTGTGTTTGTGCAGTTGGCAGTAAATCACGTACACACTGAGGTTAATGAACTTTCAAGTTTAAATAAAAGTTTCTCTGCAAGAACTAAAAAGTCAAACAAAAGGATTATCGAAGATGCTCCTGTTGGAGATCTACCTACTTTTTTTACTGCTAAATGCAGCATGGAAGTGGCAGGGTGCGATACCAGCGCGCGCGTGCGTCGATCGCCGTGGTTCACTTGCGTGCGTGCTGGCTATGGCTGGCTGTGCTGTGCGTGGTGGCGTGGGCGATAAACCGCCCGTGGCGCCATTCGGTCTGCCTGCGCACGCGGTTCCCACGCCCTCACACTACACCCCCCACACCGCTCGTAATAAACAACTTAAATAAAGCCTCTAAAAACTTTCACTGCCAAATATACAAGGTTTTTTGAAGTGCTTGACTTGAATAATTGTCTAGCCAGTTAGAAACCAGTTATGCCTACATAAGGAAAATGTAAATAATGGTTTAGGATTACATCGATTTGACTTGTCAGTTGTCACATGTATTATTTTCAATATTCTTTGAGCGATAGTTTTCCATCTAGAGGACCTCACAAAAATAATGAAATAAGTATCTAAATACCTAGATTATATATATTGCATCATATAACTAGATATAAGTAGAGCAAAGCCATTTAAAGCAAATATGTAGCAATAATATATTTTCTGAAGTTTTCCTCTATTTTCATTTTAGTAGTAGGTAGGTAGGTACTACAATTATCTAGTACCAACTAGTACATAATTTTTATGTATCTCTTAAGGGTTAGCCTACGTACGCCATGTAAATTTATTTTCACCGACTTGGTTGCAAAATATTGTTTTATCTATTTTAAAATTATCTAACTGATGGCGAAAACCGCATCAACCGTTGCGTAGTTTAAAAATAAAAATAATTTTAAGGTGTAATTTTGACATAAAAATATTGACGCTGTAAATTATCGCTAATATATCAGCTACACGTTGGTGCTTATTTTACACTAGCTGTCCCCCGCGGTTTCACCCGCGTTCCCGAGGTTCATGATTTCCCGGGATAAAAAGTAGCCTATGTTCTTCTCCATAACATATACTATCTGCGTGCCAAATTTCATCGCGATCGGTTGCGAGGTTTAAGCGGGAAAGCGTAACAGACAGACAGACAAAGTTCTTTCGCATTTATAATATTAGTAGGGATTATAAATTTAAAGAAACCCCCAAAACTCACAAATTGGTGTTAATTTTAAAACGGCTGAGCGGATTTTACTGAAACATTACATTGACTCCCCCCCCCGTACCCCAGTGACGCTTACATGGAGCCTACATCGCATGCTGGCTAGCTGAGCGCGGTGAGCGACAACCACGCGACTTTTTTCTAATACTTGCATTTTTAAACTCGTGATATCTTCCGAATGAAATGTCCGAATTGAATAATTCAAAAAGTTATAAAAAGGTATTAAAGCCGTCTTGAATATGAAGTAATTTATTTTGATGAGGATTAATACCAAGATACAAATGAAGAGCCTTTTCAAGAGCCGGCATATATAAATTAATATTTTAGAATAAAAACCTGCTTACTGTGACATAACTATAATATTTAGACATATGCTGTCGCGACACTTTTTGTAGATAATGATGAGTTCTGCAAAGTCGTAGTAAATGATTTTGTTCTATCATCAATAGTTTTCGCAGCGCACGCGACGTAAGGAATTTTTCAGGTCATTTTTTTACACCTTATGTTACATTATTGGAGTTTTAGTAAGGATCCCTAATTTTTTTTAAAAAATAATATAGCCTATGTTACTCGGGGATAATGTAGCTTTCCAAAGGTGAAAGAATTTTTGAAATCGGTCCAGTAGTTTCGGAGCCTATTCATTACAAACAAACAAACAAACAAACAAACAAATCTTTCCTCTTTATAATATTAGTATAGATTTTGTTCAGGCATTAAAAGGGAGAAATTTTTATCCTGGGAATGCTAAATAACTTATAGATAAGTTAGCTACTTAGCTACTTCGTCTATATAACCTTATTCGGTATATCCAGATAAACCCTACCAGTAGGTAATCTTAGAATCTCTACATAGTATAAAACAAAGTCACTTTCCGAGTCTATCTGTCTGTATATCCGCTAACTCCTCCTAAAAAACGCAACAAACTTTGATGCGGTTTTTACAATCAGTTAGATATTTTTACACGGAAGGTTTTATAATGAAACTCTATAAAGATTTTATCAAATCGCCGAGTAAAAATGTTGTCTAAAATCGTTAAGAAAACATTGCGAAGACATATTTTTTTCTAAAAAATAATAATTTATGTAGAATAATGTATGTTATTAAATGTAGATTATAATTGTCTTGTAAATACACTGTATAATACCGATTTATACTTTAAAACATTTCAAAACGCAGAGACAGCCGCCATAAAATGGGCGGTAGTCAGCAGGACGCTCTCACCACAGCCGAGCGCAAAGCTGGGGCAGGTCATGACACTTCGCCGAAATATAATCCGATACCCAAATGCTTTTGATATTTTATATGACATCGAAATAATTTTTCACCAAATAAAAATCGATATGACAAGCTTATGAATAATATAAAATGAATATATGCATGTAGGTATCTACCTAGCTACATCATACATATAACGTATGCTCATACGTTGGAGCCATAACTACATGCATAGCTTGCAACGAAAGCTAACGGAATCAGTGTCGGGAGACAGGTTCAGAGGTTGTTTTATGTCATGTCCATTGTAAAGGCACCTACAAGGTACGCAGGTAGGTAGGTACTTACATCGGATACTTACTAACCTAGCTAAACCAAGTAGGTGGCTAGCAAACATGCAAATGGAAATAATATTAGTTCTTACCTATTACTTATAAACAGATTTACGTGGATGGTCTGCAGACTGCAGTTTGAATTTATGAAGAATATTTCTTGTGTTATACTTTATTCAGTTAATTTTAAGCGCCTATGAGTCATTTGTGATTAGCAAATGAAAATGATAAAACAAATAATTGCAATCAAGAACTTGAGAGCCAGTTCCCTTCTATGCTATCCATATTTGGCAACATCATCACTCACCATGGTGAGATTGTGGTCAGACACAGGCCTATAAATAGTTAACAGAAACAATGCCCCCAGGCCAACCTAAAAATAATTAAAAAAAGTCTAAACCCATCTAATACAAACTAAATCAGTATTTAGGCTCGCCGATTTACTCGAACTCTATATTCCAAACTTATTGAGCCCTCGGGGGACGGCGGGCGGGGAGCTTTTTCCGCCAACGCGTCTGATCAGGCTACACATTTTAGTTGCAGAATAGCGCCTATTACAACCGCATAAGGTGCCATAGTGTTTAGCTTGATCTGTGGCCGTGTGTACAAGGAAATGCTGGGAACCTTGCCGTTGATCGGCAGCAGTGGTCACCTCGAGCATTTTTTTTGGTTAATCTAGAGAATATAATAAATCAGTTCAAAACAATCATAAAACTAATAGTCACATGAACTGTCCTATTCCATTATAAAGTAGGTAGGAATTAGGATCACCGATAGCCGATAGGTACCGGTTAGGATATTTATCGGCAAATAAACTGATTTGTAAGGGTCGACCGAGACAGGTTTTTCGTTTTCAGCTGAGATCGAGACCTAGAATAGCTAAATCGGAAAAACATAATGAAATAATTCAAGTGTAATTTGAAAATTAAACATGTTGTAGCATAAAAAAATCAATTTTTCGGTGATTTCGCCCTTCAAAGAGTGTCGCCTCTTATCGTACAACTGACCCAGCTCTACTAAAAATCTGTGCGCGCTTCACTTGTCTTGTAGGCGGTGCAAATTAAATCTTTTTTGCAGCAGGCAGGCCTAAGGACTTTATAAGGTGACGATGTCTCCACAGCTGAGTGGCGGTAGTGGCATCGAATGCCGACCGCGGCGAAGATCGCAGGTTCGAATAGAAGTTTGCGATGTCGGTGAAGGAAACCGTCGTGAGGAAACTTTTCTCACGACATCGACAGTGCAAGGGCGCGGTCGTAGGAAAGTGGTACCAAAACTGGCTACCATCCTCAAGTTGAAGATCTGTCGCCAAGCACTTACCGGTGTTTTCCTACCGCGGCGATAGCTGCACTTGAGAACCATAGTTACCTCATAGGCTTTGTATACTTACCTACCACCAACGACCACATCATCACTGACCTGAACACAGTTAGACTGTGGTCAAACACAGGCCTATAAATAGTAAAAAAAGAACTAGGTGCTAGGTATAATGCTACAACATTCCTAGCTCTTTTGATGTCGTGCGTGGTGCGCGCGAAAGGTAGGTATTTTGTAACACTTGTGTTTAGAAGCTAGAAGCTTTACACTTTTACATAATTATGGTAATTTAATAAGGAGTGCATCAGCTTTGACCTGGTAAGGAAAGTAGGTACTGGTATGATAGTACTGTAAAAAAATAATAAGCTGTAGTACTGTTAAAATCGATATTGGATATAAATCTACCAACCAACAGACACGAATGTAGGAATAGACTGGATGTAGTCGCCTCTTGTTAAAAATTACGCACAATATATCGTATGCTCAGATTACAAAACAAAGGGTCGTACGTACCTATATGTCCTGAGTGCTACTGTAGGGTACACAGCAACTGCTTCAATAAAACTCACGTTCCTCAAAAACAATGGACTGTATTTCTTTCTTCATGAAACAATTTGACCACTTAAGTAGGTATACAAGTCACAACAGTGATATTCTTACACATGAGGTAATTAGGTAAAATAGGTAATTTCACAAAAAAATGCAATTTCTTATGTGTATAATTTAAGTCTCGCAAACGGTATGGTAGGAGGACGAGCTAAATATGACGTCTAGACCAATCACAGTCGTTTCGGTTTTGAGTCTCGCTTCTTAAAGCGTCGTCCTACTACCATATCTGTATTTTGGCGCCCTCTGGCATACATTTTCCTAACAACTGTCTCCTACTTGTATCCACAGTTTCCACCTGTGCTACTCTAGCTTATAGGGCTTTCTCTCATGATTACTTTACTATCCCTTTTGTACACAAGCGCCCATCCTGCTCATATCGTTACATTGTATAGAGATTTTGGCCAAGAGTGATCTCTGTTTTACATTTCTATATATATACATACCTACACGTATATGTCAACTTGAATTTTATATTTTTTAACAGCAAGCAATGATCTATATATTCTAAAGTAGATTTACCTAAGTGTACCTATTCTATTGTTTAATCTCATTGTCCGCAACATCCTCCCCCCGGCGCAGATTATCGCAGCCTTTATCTCTAATCGGTAGGACAATGAGACGCCTAACAGGTCGACGGAAGATCCCCCCGCGCGTCCGCACATCCACGCTTCGCACCACATTGTCGGGCCCTATAAACACGTTCTCGACTAGGCCCCGTGGCCATACATTTCGCGGTAGTGATCCATCCGCCACTAAAACAACATCACCTATTTTAACATTTTCGTGTGCCCTACGAACGTCACCCCTAGGTGTCAGTGTTGGTAAATACTCTTTGACCCACCGATTCCAAAACATGTTAGCCAAAGCCTGCGCGGCGCGCCATGTCTGCCTATCCGCCACTTCGCACTGTCCTACGTAAGGGAGTCCCGACGCTGTTCCCAATAAAAAGTGATTAGGCGTTAAGGCCTCAGCGTCCTCTGGCTCAACCGGGACGTGCGTAAGTGGGCGCGCATTTACGGTATGTTCAACCTCGGTCATTAAGGTGGCCAACACTTCCTCCCTAGGAGCCCTCTCGTTTAGTACAGCGTATAAAGCGGTTTTTACGCTTTTAATCATTCTTTCCCAGGCACCACCCTGATTAGGAGCTCCGGGGTCAATAAATCTCCAATCTACGTGTTTGGTTATGGTATAATCCTTCATGGTCGGGAGCCAATCCGCAAATGCTTTTCCTAGTTCTACATCGGCACCGTGGAAGTTCGTACCATTATCCGATAGAATTTTTTGCGGCCATCCTCGTCGGGCTGCCATTCTTCTTAAGGCCATTATAGCAGAGTCAGTGCTCAAGCTCGCAATTAATTCTATGTGTACGGCTCTAGTGACCAAACAAGTAAATAACATGCCCCAGCGTTTCTCTCGACGTCGACCTATCGTCACCCACATAGGACCAAAGCAATCTATCCCGCAATGAGTAAACGGTCTCGTAAAAGCTCCCAGGCGGATTTGCGGTAAATTTCCTTTAACTGGTATTTTGGGATTTGCTTTCCTTATCTTGCACCGAATACACTGCCCCAGGACGGTTTTTACGGTTGGTCGCAACTTCAGGATCCAATAGCTCTGTCTTAAGATGTTAACCAGGTGTTCCTTTCCTGCATGGTGGCGTTCTGCATGCTCCTGCTCTATTATTAGGCGCGTCATGACATGCGATCCATCTAATATAGGTGGCTCCTTCATGGTATCGGGCACTGTCGCTGCGTTTATTCGCCCATTCAGTCGAATGATGCCCTTTTCATCCCATTTAGGGTCCAGTTTATATAGTCGGCTAGTGCTGTCTACATTAGCCCCACGTTTAAGCCGAAGTATTTCGTTTGGAAAGCTATCCCTTTGTGCCTGTTTAATCAGGACGTATTCGGCTTCCTTGATATGTTTTGCGTTCAAACCGTTGGCGCGACGCCAACATTTATCAATAAAGGCTAATACCATAGCGACGGTTCTTATCAGGCGTTTGTACGACGAGAATCTGGTAATATCTACGAGGTCGGCCTCTGTTCGCGTATGAGCCACTATCAGCGTCTCTGTGGTCTCATCCCGATTTAGATCTACGTCAATTTCTTTTGGCCATTTATGCTCCGGTTCCCTAAGAAATTGCGGACCCGTGAACCATCGGTCCTCGCTGTTTAGTCGCGTATTACCCGATCGTGTAGCGTCGTCCGCCACATTATGTGCTGTTGGTACCCAGCGCCATTGATCTACGTTGGTTAGTTCGGCTATTTCGCTTAACCTATGCGACACGTATGGTGTGTACTTGGCCGAATCGTTCTTTATCCAATGTAGTACCGTTTTTGAATCGCTCCATAAGATAACCTTAGCTTCTGTATGATGTTGCTTGATAATTTCTTTGGCTAGTCTGGCACCTATTAAACTTGCTTGCAGCTCCATTCGCGGTATGCTTTGTGCTTTCATAGGTGCGACCTTAGCCTTTCCGGCTACCATGGCAATGCTGATCTTTCCATTTTTTGTTTTATTGCGCCAATACGCAACTGCCGCGTAGGCCTGTTCGCTGGCATCGCAGAATACGTGCAATTGCGTTTCAGCATTATCGTTATTGCAATAACACCTCGCTAACCGGAGGTTCTTTATGTATTCGAGGTCGTCATACCATTCATTGAATACCGCGGCTTCTTCATGTGGCAGGAAGTCGTCCCATCCTATCCCCTTTTTCCATAGTTCTTGAAGCATTATTTTCGCCGTGATGGTGTATGGGCTTAAAATCCCTAAAGGATCGAATATGGACATTACTGTTCCCAGAGCCTCTCTTTTGGTTGGCGTCCTCCATTTTTGCTTAACCTCATCAGGGACTCGGGGCATGGCAGTATTGAATGCTAGCTCATCTGTTTCCTGCACCCACAAGATGCCTAATGTTTTCCCATATTCGTTCGCATTTGCACCGAGCTCCTTAGGTGCCTTTGCTCGGTTCTGTTCTGGGATTGCTTCTAATAGGCCCGATCTGTTTGAACTCCATCCGGCCAATTCAAAACCAGCTTCTTTATGTACTGCTTGGACCTCTGCCATTGCCTTTGCGGCAGCTTCCTCGTCTTCGAAGCTATCTAGCCAATCGTCCATATAATGGTTTTGTGTGATGGCATGATGTGCAATTGGGTAAGACTTCTTGTGGTCATCAGCGTTCCTGTTCCTTACGCTGTGTGCTAAGAATGGAGAACTTCGCGCTCCAAATATCATTGATGTCATAGCATACTTTTGGGGTGGCTCCGTTCGGTTGTCCCCTCGCCATAAAAAGTGCTGGGCTACGCGATCTTCAGTCTTTATTTTCACTTGTAGGAACATCTCACGTATATCCGCTGTCAGAGCTACCGGCTTTTTCCTAAATCTGAATAATACACCACAAAGTGATTGCAGAAGGTCCGGCCCGTCGAGCAGTGCATCGTTCAAACACATTCCGTTAGTGCGTGCAGCTGCGTCAAACACCATTCTGACTTTACCCGGCTTGTTCGGATTTGTTACGGCGAAGTGGGGTAGAAACCACAGACGTTCGTTTCCCGTGTGATCTTGTTGGCATAATTCCGCGTACCCCTTTTGTAGTAAGCCGTTAACTTGTGCCGTGTACGCCTCCTTGAACTGTGGTGACTTATCCATCTTTCTCTCGATACCACGGAGACGGCTTAGTGCCATATCATAGCTCGGTGGTAACGTGACGTTATCGTCTTTCCAGGGCAGTCCTACTTCATAGTGCCCGTTGACTAGTTTTGCAGTACTTCTGAATATCTCTTTCGCCCGCTCATCTTTTGCTATAGGTTTTCTTTTCATTGATATTCCCAAAGCATCTATCTCAAAATGAGCCTTGACCAGGTCGCTCAGCTCGTTTTCTTTATTGTTCATTAACGAACTGCGTTGTACTTCCTGGGATGTCCGGACGTGTAGTACTAATTCATCCTTGTTTGTTATTAAGTTCTTTGGTACAGACCCGTGCATTACCCATCCTAGTTGCGTCAATGACGCTGCTGGCTGATTCTTTTTCCCCATTAACAATTTTCTTGTTATTATTAAATGCCAGTTATCTGCTCCAATTAGGATGCGGGGTCGACCGTACTCGTAACATACATCTTCTGGTTGTAGTATGCTAAGGTGTGATAACTTTAACAAGTCTGATTTGATCGTTTGACTTCCCAATGTTAAGTTCTTAACCGTGCGCGCTTGAATATCGTGGAAGTCAGTCTGACCTTTTCCTCGTAGTTGTATACTTATGCGTTGACTGTTTGGTTCCCGCTGGCTTGATGTAGCCCCGTGAATGTGTAATGCCCTCGTAGGGCCCTCGGCCCCGATTATTCTGGCTATTTCCTCATCTACCAACGAGATAGTTGATCCCTCGTCAAACAGTGCGTACGTATTTATTTCTTGCCCATTCTTTGTTTTTATTACCACAGGACACACTTTCAATAGCACCTGCTTGTCCTCTAATAATGCGTGTGCTGATGCAGTGATCGCTGGCTGCTCGGTTTGAACTGGTTCACTAGACTCTTTACCTTTTGTGTCGTGTAGCATTGCGTGGTGTGCCAGACGACATTCATTTACCCCGCATTTCTTTGCTTTGCACAAAAATCTCCTATGCTTGCTATTCATACAACGAAAACAAATACGCGTTTCTTTCGCCCAGGTCCACCTATCTGGAACTGACATAGCTTCCAGTTTGGCACACTTAACTGTGTCATGTTCAGCCCCACAGCAGTGACACTCTTTCTTCTTTGTTGGTGTTTCTGTTGTGGCATATACTGGAGCTTTGTGGTTACGATCTGTTGTTTTCCGTGGATGTTCGCGTTTATTTTCCGTACGCATTGGTCCCGTTATAGTCTTTGCTGCGTAGGTGTGCTTGATAGCGCGTTCTGCTTCTCGCATAAGAAACCGTGATAAAGTTAGGATTTCAGGTTCCGATTTAGTGCTATGTTCTTCGGCATAGTCACACCATCTTGACCTAACATGTGGACTCAGTTTGTCCACCACTTGCCGTGTTAATAATGGATTTTGCAGATATCCTTTCTCGTCTACACAGTTAATGACCGCTACTATGTTCTGTAGTTTAATCGCGAAACCGTTCAATTCGTCGGCTGAGGTACCTGGACGTGGCAACTTCTTTAAATCTTCGAGCGCGTGATCAATAATAATTTCAGGACGTCCATAGCATTGCTCTAATGTTGACATGATCGTGGACGGTTCGGTCGCTGTATGGAGAAGGGCGGATACTGCCTTACGTGCTTCGCCACGCAAACATGTCCTTAACCTAGCTAAGTTCTCCGCTGTCGAAAATCCGTGAAGGCTAGTAGATTCTTTCATGGCCGCCTTGAATGGTAGCCACTCCCCTGTAGCACCGCTAAAAATAGGCAGATCTTGAGTCTGTCTAGGTGGCTTCCTACCTCTGGCCATTCGTTCTAAAGCTTCTGCTAGTCTGTCGATCGCACGTTCCTTCGATCGCGGCGGTGTCGGTGATCTAGGTCTTCGTGGAGTTTCATTACCAATATGATCTGCTACTATAGGAGTCTGCGGCTCCGTGGCCCTCTTTCTGAGTGGCGAGCGGCTCCTATGTTCTACACCTAGGCCTGTGTGTTCCTCAGGCTCCCCCCGTATTGCACTACGTCTAAGCCAATCTTGTACTTTATGTTCAGTGGCAATAACTTCATCTGCGCACGCGCTATCCCTATCTGTCTCCTCCCGTATTGTAGCAACATCGACTGCAAGTCGCTTCTTTATAAGCATAGCTTGTAGTTGCAATTCCTCTCTGCGAATATCTGCTAACCGTTCCTCTGCTTCTAGCTCTGCCTGCCTTATACGTGCTATCGCGCTCGCGGTTGACTGTTGAGATCGTACTGACGCGGCTCGTGTTCCAGTGACGTTCGTGATCGGACGCGGCGGTATTATTTCGCGTGCGAGTGGATCATTCGCGTTAGCTACAGTCATTGTAGGTGCGGTCGCGGTAGTTACAGTCGCGCTAGATGCGGTTGTGGTTGTTACAATCGCGGTAGATACGGTCGCGGATTCGCGGATCGGTGCGTTGGATGTGGACGGAGACGCGGGAGAATCTTCATAAACACGCGGCATTTTATCGATTGTTCGACGCGTGCGAATAGGACTTCTCGGCGTAGTCATATTGATAATACACAACAAATAAACCTATTCACTAAAACAAAAAAAGTTAAAAATAAAAATTAAGGAACTAGATTTACACTTATTTACCCTAATTAAACCTAGCTTATCCTAATACGACCTAGTTTACCCGAATATGATCTAGTTTACCCTATTATCCTAGTTTATCCGAATATGATCTAGTTTACCCTATTATCCCTACCTCCCTAATTGTCCCTATCAATCCGTCAGGAGAGCCCGGGGCAAACCGGGATGTGCTCCTTCAGGGATGGAAAGTAAGGAAAGGAACAGGGGGTCCTACCCAGCAGAGGGAAGTACAAGGTGACGGGGCGCTCGGAAGTCGGCTGGAATGTCCGACCCCATTGGCAGTGCCTACAGTCTGGCCCCCGCACCGAGCTACAACCTTACTGGCGTAGTATGCAACTTCAGTCCGCGCCCGTCGCGCTACACTGGACTGGTGGTGCTGCACAACACCACACCGCCTTACGGCGTTAACCACTGACCCCGACCGTTTATCACCGTTAGGTGGCCGGAGGTACAGAGGCCGCGGGCAAACCGCGTTAGGATTCTTCAAATCTTCAAAATGGCGTTGACCTCGTTGCACTGTTCAGTGTGCACGCCGTTGACCAACTCCTCGTTGCACCGTTCGGTGTTCTTCCCTCGACGTGCTGACTCGCTCTTCGCACCGTTCGGTGTTCTTCACTCGCTGACTCGTAGACCCACTGCACCGTTCGGTTCTTCCTCGATGAGAGTAGTGTGTTCGTCTGACGTGGTATATGGCTGATACCTTGTCAGAACCGCTGCACCGCTGGCGTATGATGAGACGTCGCACCAAATAAATATTGTTGCACCAAATTGACGGCTCCCTAGCGTATGAGTCGTCGCACCCAATAAATATTTCTGCTCCAGTTTGACGGCCCGTGTATACCAACAATGTAAACACACGGCTCTTGATCCCGAACTATGAATGGTCCAATCCTTGATATCCGGCCTTCGAAGTACCACAAACTGTAGGGTACACAGCAACTGCTTCAATAAAACTCACGTTCCTCAAAAACAATGGACTGTATTTCTTTCTTCATGAAACAATTTGACCACTTAAGTAGGTATACAAGTCACAACAGTGATATTCTTACACATGAGGTAATTAGGTAAAATAGGTAATTTCACAAAAAAATGCAATTTCTTATGTGTATAATTTAAGTCTCGCAAACGGTATGGTAGGAGGACGAGCTAAATATGACGTCTAGACCAATCACAGTCGTTTCGGTTTTGAGTCTCGCTTCTTAAAGCGTCGTCCTACTACCATATCTGTATTTTGGCGCCCTCTGGCATACATTTTCCTAACAACTGTCTCCTACTTGTATCCACAGTTTCCACCTGTGCTACTCTAGCTTATAGGGCTTTCTCTCATGATTACTTTACTATCCCTTTTGTACACAAGCGCCCATCCTGCTCATATCGTTACATTGTATAGAGATTTTGGCCAAGAGTGATCTCTGTTTTACATTTCTATATATATACATACCTACACGTATATGTCAACTTGAATTTTATATTTTTTAACAGCAAGCAATGATCTATATATTCTAAAGTAGATTTACCTAAGTGTACCTATTCTATTGTTTAATCTCATTGTCCGCAACAGCTACCATATGACACAAAATACTACACGAATGTCAAAAATCCGGCATTTTGGTGTGTATGTGTGTCCGTGAGGCTTACTATATTTACGAGTTATCTGGCATCGTTGAGTAGCGGGCGTCGTTCGAATATTCGAAGTCAGTCTGTCCATGAGTTTTTTCAACGTTTACGTCTATGCCAACAGATAATGTTTTTGTTTTTACTGTCTACCTTGTTTTTGACCATTATCTCACCTATTACGAAATGATGTGACCGAAGGTGGCACCAAAGGCTATAGAATGGAAAGGTTCACCTCAGAACTTACCACCAACAGAATTTTCACTTTAGCAGCACATGATATGTGGATTTCATTTAGTTTGTAAAACTAGAGGATTTGGTTAACCACACTACTAGAAATGGAAAGTCGCCGCACTCAGTTATCGGACAAATGTTTGCTGAACGTGTCGGTTGAATGAATTAGGTACCACATTTATAACAGAAGTTAATCAGAAGCGAAAATAAGTTTACAGATTAAATTAAATTCCTTCTCGACCTATTTACCTATGTGGAAACAAAATTGCAATTAAAACTAATCTAGATACTCACAAGTAGGAATATGATATGTTTACCGTGCGACAAGGATGTTTTGGCTCGTGGCCAAAATCGGAACGAACGCCATTTCTTACTACTTTTTTTATATATAATATGGGCTTGCGTTGCCACAGACTCGTCCATTTAGTGAACGATGACGATGCCTATGATGGAGCACGCTTGCCCAGAAGAAACCTATTCACCTTGGCCTTGAAAATCCCGAGATTATAAATTTCGGAATATTAAATAGATTAAAAGTTAAAGAGCTCCTGCCGATGTCATTCAACCAACGGCCAGAACATCCTTGCCGCACTGTATCTACTTACCAACCTCAGTAGGGCGATTGTGTAACTTGATTCCGATAGCGATCGCAATAATATAATTTTGGTATTGTCTTTCTTAGGTGAGCAACAACGAAACTGCCATTGTAATTACTTCTTATAACAATTAATAATTTGACATTTGCCATCGGAATCAGAAAAAAATACAATACCAAAAATAAAAGACGATTACGATCGCTATCGGAATTCCATTACGATACAGTTACACAATCGCCCAGCAGATCTCTAGCTAATAAAATAATCTATCTACTACATATATAACAGGAAATGATTGCAATAACTTTATTGGAATCAATGAAATTTGGCTACCTCTACCATTAATTTCCATTTAAAAAAACTAAATCGATTCCAAATTGATAGGTATTACAATTTATGATCTAATGAGATACTGTACAGCATATAGCTATATTGTCCCACAGATAAACCGGAAATTCTGGTTAATATGTTGTCCCTAACATACTTAGATACATATTATACACCATACACCTAGGTACCTCTACGTACCTAGTCGTACATACCGAAACTCAGTTATCAAAAAAGTATTATTTCGACTATAGAATTGCATTATAATGCAACGTTTATGGTACGTCATTGAAAAAGCAGTAATTTTATAGAAAAGTATTATACCTTACCTACCTTAAAAGTAATCTAAGTCATTCGGGGCAAGAATACCTACACACATAAAAAGGATTTCTTCATTTAAGATATTTTAACTTCCACGAAGTTAGTTTGCATTGAACCAAGATAATGGCGATTTCATATATAGGGAAACTAATATTTTCTTGTAGAAAGAAAAAAAAACTTTTGGATTAATATTCATAATTCAAGAAATCAAATGTCAATTGTTTTGTGACAAGACAATTGACATTTGATCCAAGACAATGTATCTTCCACCAAAGAGATTTAGTTTTCTAGTTCTAATGAAATTTAAGTTCTTAATCCAAAAGTACTTATAACTTGTTCAATCAAGAAAATGCAGAATCAATGTAAGAGATGATATTCTTAGTTCAATATGATAAAAATGTATAACAAAACAGAACGATCTTGTTTTGAAATTGGTTTTACTTGGATTTTGAAAGTGATACATATCTTAAGATTTTTTTATCTTTACATGATATAAAACATTCTCAGTTAAATTTTTTATTATATTATAAAAACAAATAAAAGCCTTGCATTGAGAAATAATAGGTTCTTTCAAGATATCGACATTTTTGTGTAAGTTTCTGAAATCTTCACCAAAAATAAAATATTCTCATTGTAGAATTATTTGTCCTACCAACAAAAAGGGTTTTCTCATTATGAGATAAATTTTACTTGTGGCAAAACGTAACGATTTATTACTAAACCGTAACTATCTTGGATGTAGTAATGTTACTTTATTCTGAGAATTAAAGGGTTTTTATTAAATCGTAATTATCTTGGATGTAGTAAAGTTACTTTGTTCTGAAAAATAAAGATCTCCTTTCAATAATTTGTTCCTCATTGTGAGATTTTTGGCATGCTTGTATAGGTAGATATATATTTGCTTAGTCTAAATTTAAGATTATATTAGTGTAAAAACCATAATGTAGGTATTCGTGAAAATAAAAAATAAATCTTTTTTTTTTCTTTCGTACACATCTAAAAAATGTTATAAATTTTCACGAATACATTATGGTTTTTACACTCATATAATCTTAAATTTAGACTAAGCAAATATATTTCTACCTATACAAGCATGCTAAAAATCTCACAATGAGAAACAAATTATTGAATGGAGACCTTAATCAAAACAAGCTAACTTTACTACTTACATCCTAGATAATTACTATATAATAAAAACCCTTTTAGTCCCCGTACAAAGTACCCTTACTACATCTAAGAAAGATACAATTTACTTTCTTTTTATTTCACACAATTTTTTCGATCAAAATGAAAAACAGGTTTGAATATAATGCAATCTATATTAATAGCTGGCTGTACACACGAATAACATCATATTATTCAAGTAATAAAGACATATCTCACATAATGTTATTAATTTACACATCATTTAAAAAAAAATAGGTGAAACTGATTTTAAATTCTCATATAACACTTACAATAGTCAATAATATTGATTAATTACAAAATTAAAAATTAAAATAATAGCCTAATAACTATCTAAAACTAAAACGATAATTTAGATACTTTTAACATGATTCTTTAAAAGTTCGCATGCTTAAGTCGACTTACCTACAATAAATATGTCTAACATTAAAAAACTGTCAGTACAGTATAATTAATAATAGGTCATTGAATTATCAACACATTCGGTTGAAATATCTTTGTGCAAATTCCCTTGTAAAAGTATATTGAACATTTAACTTGTTTGCTTGCAGAAGCCTTCAGCTTTTGTTCTTCTATTTTTGTATGTAGGAATATCACCAGGATTCTAAAAAAAAGATAAATTTATTAGAACGTTGATTGATCAGATCGTAGCGATATTATAGAAATGACACCTAGATTAATGTATGACAGACAAAATAAAACATAAGAGGTGGATGAATGCCTATGTTTTGTAATTAAATGACAATATTCTAAAATAAATAAAATACTTTAGGGATGTACTAGGTACGGGTACCTACTGTATGTATCTAAATGAATAATTTCGAAACCGGTCCAGGCGTCTTTGAGTAATCGGGGATCGAACATGAAAACAAAAGAATATGAATGATTCCAACGAATTGAGAACCTCGTAATTTTTTGAAGTCGGTTAAAAATAAACTTATTGACTTACTTTCACTGTCCAATTTTTCTAAGCCTTGCACAATGCTGAGCAGATTTTCGTTTACAGATTTTCGTAATAAACTTCTTTAAATAACCTGTAAAAAGTTGTTCGTTGCGTGGGACAGCAACGCACAAGCTTTTACTGCGAGGGACACGTTGTCCATTGCAGTAAAAGCATTTATGCAATTTATATTGGCCCTAAACTGCCTCTGCGCGCACAAATAGAGTTGCTTGTTATCACTTTCTACTATAGGCTTCTGCTTGCAGAACTTCTTCTTGCATCTTGCTTTCAAGATGTGCACCAACGGCCGGCCGGTCACGGAAAGAATGGACATGGTGGCCGCTCGCTGGTTGCACAGTATTGTCTTGACAAAAACATATTTTGTCTGCCGTAAACCGTAATTCCTTTAATCTAGAAAATGTATCTTACTATAAGTTATTTCGTTCAATGATATGAAGCAATAGGAATTGTTAAGTTAAGACAACATTATTTATTCCAATTAACATACTATAAAACTACAATGAAAGAAGACTATCTTAATTTAAGATATTATTACTTTGGAACTCAATAAAATAATATTTTCTTGCTTAAATAACATAATTCTTCATTTGAAGATTAAATTTTAATAGATTAAATTGTTTAAAAATGTTGAAATAAGATTTATTTTTGTTTTTAAACTAAAACTTTGTATATTTGCTTTGAAACAAGTTTTCTTTAAATGTCAAGTAAAATATTTTATTGTACAAAGAATAATATTTTCTTGGAGAAAATATATATGACTTGAACAGAAACGCATTCTCTTGATATTAAGAAATATTTCAAGACATTTTTTATTCTTAATTGGAGAAATCCTTTTTATCTGTGTACGCGTTCGGAATGTTTTACTTCAAGCCTTGTTAGAAAAAAATTTATATTGTTTTGAACGTTTTACTTAATTAATGAAAATATATCAAATTTTATATTCTATATCATTTCAGATATCCCATTTATTTGAGACCATAGAAAATAAAGTGCGTGCTCTTGACCCGAATGACTCTACCTGTACTTCACTATATATATATAATAATTGCTTTTTTGACGACTAAGACTTACTACAGATACCTATATGATAGGTACGAGTACCTAAGCTTATATTTAGGGCGTAAGTACTTAACATTGAAGTAACTTACTAAAATATGTTAGAAGAGAGTGAAAGGACAATAAAATTGAAAGAGGGCAAATTAAATGCAAAACGCCATAGTACTATTCCCGTCGAGTAACGCCAAGTTAACTATTCGCTGCACGCGCAGCTTTCACTGCAGCCATGTCCAACGTATCCTGGTGTCGGCATCGGGGTGACAATTAGGTATACCTATGCCACTATCTAAATTAGATAATAACATCAACATGTAGGTACATAAGCCGACTGATCCCATTGGGCGGCACATTTTCCAAACAATGTAGTACCTATAAGCTTTTTATTCATAATCGAGATTTTGAGATTTTTTGAAGACGTGGTAAGCGATATTGTCTTTACTTGTCCAGTTAAGTATTATTCCATGAACAGCAATCGAGGTCAAGTATTTCGCATGATATGTACATGAACAAGAAGGACGGTTAAAATATTAAATTAGCTCGTCTTTCTTCCTGGCATGTCGCTTGGCATTTTAATGAGCAGTTTTCGTGGTTAAAACCACCGAAAAAACAATTGACAACTCACATCCTCTCTAATTGGACGAAAATCATGTCCCGGAGTTTTTACTACCGAAACAAACTTTAAATTTTTTTAAATTCAATTTTATTTCCAATATTCCTTTTTTTTATGTGGGCAAATCCTCATCCCTATATACTGCCCCGGGGCGAGCGACTCCTATACTGACTAAAGCCCCACAGTATTCCTTCCTGTCGCTGTCTGCTGGGCATACGGGGGCGCCGAAGCATACATCCGCGTGCCCAGCAGCGAAGGCCTGGCGGAAGGCCTCCTCTTGGTTGACAGTGGGGACTGGAGCTCTTGTCCTCATTGTTTCGCCTTGAGTAGCGTGCGGGAACACATACGCAGTCCACCTGAGTCCGACTGTGACAGACAGCAGACCCTACCGAGTCCGCCACCAGTGGGCTCAAATTAGTGTTAATTTAATTTCCAATATTTCATAGAAAACATGTATTTTGTGTTCAGCTAGTCTACTTTGATTTCTTATCTAACTTTAAATATTATTTATTTTGTAACCTTTTTTGTTTGTAAAATATGCCATTCTAAACAGTAAAACGTCCAATATTATTTTTAGAGAGGACCCCAGTGGTCAAAAAAGTTTTTTCTTAGTTTGGGAGCCAGGAGTTCTCAAGGGAGTGTCACTAGACTGTTATAAATGCTGTAATTTAATAAAATATTATGTAAGTAGGTACACTACCTGTAAGGCTTGCATTTAATAATACATTTTCGTTTCGTTTCATTAAAGTTAATTCTTTGTGATTTACAGACGTGGAACTGCTTTTTGGTCCTGTTGCTGTTGGCATCGCCTGCTTGTTCACTCCATTTGCAATCCAATTCCGTGGATACATCACCAATCAAGTACATAAACAATGCGTCTTGTAAGTACCTATACCTATTTCCTAGTAATAATTAAGGCTATTTGATAAGATTGATTGAAATCTAGATTCCATTTACATTATTTCAGATCTTGCAGAAAGTGGAAACCTAAGCGGATTGGCATCAATATTTTCGCCACGTATGGACTTTGATCAATGGAAACCACTGACCGGTCGTGGAGATCCGTTGCGCAATGATCCTACATATGATTATGAACCGCCAGTTCTGGAGAGGGTTCACTATTGGGCGGAAGAGACGCGACTCGAACGAGAACACATTCCTGAGAGAAAATCAGAAGTTCTTATGTTAGGTGTCTCCTCGCGAAAACCGAGTGTGACGCCTCGTCATCCACCGCAACCGCCAAGAAGACATCAACACCTGCGACCACCTCCACCCAAGTATGAAGACTTCACCTACAAGCTAAGTGACCATTACCCAATGACCATTTTGGTCCCTCCCCCTCCACCTCCACCTGGTGGACATCAGCCATCGCTTTTTATCCTCACAGATGAAAAAATGCCATCACCTATTTCCAATATGAAAATGACTGAACCTTCTGCACTTATTACGAAAGAAACTACTACTGCTATGAATCATCAAACGTCCTCATATGCTTTACAGGAAGCTAACTTGATTTATCAATCTTCTACGACGCACCAAAATTGGATTCTGAATAAAAATCAGACAGATCCCCCGGTAATTAATAATGTTGTGAGCAGTGATTACGCAGGATGGGGACCGACAACACCTATTGACGAAATCAATGGTAAAAATAAGACTCATAACATAATATCCAATGAATACAAGCAACCATACTCGTTCTACAAACCCATGCTGTCAGAAGCACCTCCCCCACCAAAAGTAACTCCCAGCCCCTTACTGCTACCAACATTTTTGCCGACAGCGTTACCACCTCTTGAGCCAACCGAACCAACAACGCAAGTTGTGACGTGGCCGACTGAAGGTACTACTTATGAGCTTTCTACAGACAGTCAAGATTATTATGAAGAAGTCACGACTGAGAAAAAACCGACGACCGTATCTCAACCGACATTGAAATTCCATAGTCATGTCGAGCCCGAAACGAATATCTTCGACATGCTTGGTCCAATGATGTCGATGCCATTGGTGAATGGTCCAGAGAGAGATGAAGACAACCTTTATGCTCACGCGTCAGAGAATACTCAGGTTTATAAAGATCTACAACCGACGGATATCATAAATCTCGAAAGTATGCAGACTATGTTGCCTCCACCACTGACGACGATCATAGAAAGCACACTAGAAACTCAAGGAAGTCCTTACCATGTAAATTCCCACATTCTGAGTAGTTTACAACATAAGCAACCTTCTATGCACACTCCCGATCCTTATTTACATATGCGCTTTACTACACCGCCTGTAACCACAACGGCAAAAGACACTGAAAAATCGAAAACTACAACGGAAGCACTCACAGTACCTATGTATCTAATAATACAAGGCCATTCTAAAGTTAAAACTTACGGTTCCAAACCAAAAGCTGCTGATGACAACGAGACCAAAATCAACGAAATTTCGAAGCACAAAGAGACCAGTGAAGTAAAGCACTTACACCCGATCAAGGACAAACATGTAAAAAAATCCAATAAAATAGATTTTAATAGATCCAGTAGAGCTCACAATTTGAAATCACTGATTGACCAAGGACTTGGATCAATCGAAATTCAAGAAGCTGATATAGGAATTAAATACGACGTGAGTGATGGAAGCGACGTCCCTGTAGAAATATATAGAAAAGGCATAGTAGCCAGCGATGAGAATAATTATTTATTGTTGAATAAAACAAGTCGAACGAAACGACAGATAGATCTCGAAGATCTTTTGCCCTTCGATGAGGATACTATAGAAGAGTATGTTTACAATTATTTTGAAGGTAAAAAGAATGATACTAGTATCACAGGACTAATAGCACAAGCGGTGACTAGCGACGCAGCCGCCGCTATTGATGAACTCGACGATGAAGACGACAATGAACAGGAAGATGAGGAAAGGTGAATATCTCCACTGACGCTGTACTTCAGAGAACCAATGGCAAACAATGACGTAGCGCAATGCCAAAAACTGCATATGGTATACCGTTTTATCAGTTACCTCCATTCAACGTATGACTCAAGCAAAATCAAAATTGAAATCGTAAATGTTGCTCCGACGCTTACGATTGTGAACCCACCGACAAAATTGTTCTGGAAATTATTTTCCTATGTTTTTAATCAACGCGTAATGTAAAACTTGTGAATTAAATGTAAAATAATTAAAAAGGACAAAGGCATTAAATAAAACTGTACCTACCTAACTCACGCATTAAGGCCCAACTTTAGTTGTGCGTCCATTGTGTTGGCAAAAATCGGCATCGAAGTGTACGAACCCCAGTGGTTGAGGTATGTAGGTACCTAACGTTTGTACGCCCCGATTTATTACTATTCATGCCAATCCGCGTTTAACATATATACAGTAGGTACCTGCTAATTGTATAAAATTTTACTTTATAAAAGGGCCAATTTCGCCATCTCAACGTCTGATAACTTCTATACTTAGAATAAATATGTCAATTTGACATATTCTCCATACAAATTCTGTCACATAGTCACATGGTAGGGGAGCCCACGATGCTAAATTGGGACTTAGGTACTCGTGCGTTGTCGGAGCCTTTTAGATTATGAGAAAAAAAGGTTATGTGATGGATATACCTACTCTTTCACCGACTACTCGCATAATATTCTTATACGCTAAAAACGGTAAAAAATATGGCCGAAGTGAATTAAACTATTATTATATAGTGGAGGTACTTAACAAGGTGCAAGGTATCTCCCCATACGTTATTCTGCCGCTGCGCTGGAGTACTTAACTCCAAAAAACCTCTCATCGGCTCCCCTACTAACATTTAATCTCGTGGATTAGGTACTTACTGCTATACAGGTACGTACGATACAAGTCGACGACGTTGGTGAAATTGGGCCTAAATGTGATACAGTATCCTACTTACCTACTATCGACGAAAACGATAAGTTATAATTTTTGTTTAGGTACCTATATTTTTTTAATTTTTCGATTTAAGAATAAGATTTAATTCCTAGCGACGACATAATAATATAATATGTATGTAGTTACTATAAATGCTTATAAATTAGTACAAATATTTTGATTTTAACTAAGTACCACTCGCTGTTGGGTATTAAAATGAAACTTTGTATATGCACAGTGCACTGAAAAATATATGGTAGGCAGTAGGTACCTACTTCAATTTGGCCGGCATTTATATTTCGGTTGAATTCAATCATTTCTTAAAGCTTTCTTCAAACTGATGCGAATCCCGCGAGGGACGCGGGACGCGGATCGGTGCGATTCGCTCTCAAACTGACGCGAATTCCCCGCGCGGGAATTATAATTTTTAGTTTATAAATAAAAAAATATCTATAGATACACATCCGTGTTTGGGTTATAGAAATTCATTATAATGATGTGTACTAAATTATAAGTTCAGTAAATTCGGAGCAAATTGGTTCTGACACAAGTGTTTTCATAAAGGTTCAGGGGATTTTGTTTTCCCTTAATTTTTGAAAAATAATTCCATGTTCAACGGTAAATCACGTAAGATCCCGCCTATGTGTAGCTGCAACGCATGCGACTATTCGTACTATTCGCGAGAATTTGAAGACGTCCATACAAGTTCACTGTGCGCCAGTGAACATGTATGGACGAGCGAATCGCGTCCCACATCCGGCGCGGGATCCGCCTCAATTTGAACGAAGCTTAAGGACAGCCCCTTTTTTCGCTCTACCTATAAACTATATTATTTCTATAGTCAAATCAGAAGGCACCTCAAACCTTCGCTACATGTTGTTTTCACAGACCAAGAAAAAAAGAAAGACAGGAGTACCGTAATAATCATACCTACTTACTACTCAGAGTAAATTCACGCTCACATACCGACACCCAAAACCGTGCTCAAAGCTCCTTAGACAACGTGATACAATTAGGGCAACGTGAAAAAAATGCTATCTGTGCTGTAGGTAAATGTGTGAACATTACAGTAAATCAAAGAAAAGTCTCAAGTTATCGCTATAGGTGTATGGTACTATAGTTTTCACTTGAATGAAAAAATACCTATTTTACCTTTTATTTATTAGGTATCTAAATGTAGGTAGGTACCTACTCTGTTTTAGCTTTATTGATACACAAAACCTGTGGTTTTACTTTTGTTTGGATGTTCGAAGCGTCTTCCTTCTTTTCATGGTCTGAGCTTTTCCTTACCTTTTGTCGGTTAATAATAATAATAGGTACCTAAGTACAATGGGTACCTGTACAAACTATTGTCATCGTACGGCATCACAATAAGAACATAATATTATTTATTATAATTTGTTTTAAATAAAAAAATATTTTACGATGCGATGATTTATTTTATTACCTACTCATGTAAAATCGCTAAGGTAAAACGCACGCGCATTATACAGAAATTGTCTACTACCTACTTACTACTTAATATTTTACATTTGGAAAATTGAAAATATATCTTATATAAATTAGCACATAATATAAGTACTTTCCCAATGCAAAATCCATTAGTCAGAAATGATAGCATGGAAAATTTTCTATTTTTCTAATTATGTAGGTTTGTTTAGATTGACGCATGTCTACAAAAAAGACACGTGGTACGCAGCGGACGCGGCCCACTAACACACACATTTCTTACCATCCTTTTCGTAGAAATAGACACAGGCACCTAAGATAAAGTGAAAGCTGCTTATAAACCCATAAAGTCACATTTATTGCGATCCACCACTGCCTATAAGGAGTCGTCTATGATAAAGGGTCCAACAGAAGAAATCATTCAGGTAATTACTTAGCAGGTCCGAGTGCATAATAGGAGAATAACTATTACAAACATATGTAAAGTGAATGCACATGTATAAATTAACCTTATTTTTGGCAGGTATTGAAGGTGGAGCGTAGCAGCAGAGTTGCACCAGTCTGCTTTACAGAGACAAACTTTATATTCTGCATCCGCAAGTCTGAAAATTTTATTAATTAGGTACCTACTCGCAATTACGTCCAGGTAAAATTATTGGAAGTCATATCGAAAAATAAATACATACTTTTCATTTTTACATGTCATGGCTCTAGTTGGAATGATCAGAGATCTAGGTAGAGGGTCGTCTTTATTTGATTCGTAACAGCCGCGTTGTACCGTCCATGCATACTGCGCTCGCGCTGACCATGACCTCACGAAACACATGGAATTTTCTGAAAAGAACTAGTATTCAGTATATAACAGTAAAAAATACATAGACTGCAGCTCTGTACCCCGAAAGGTAAATTTTGAAGGTATGCGAGTTCCAGCAATCCGCAATAGGTCACAGATACTTAGGTACCTAATAGTTTGGCCTGTATGTATTCCATGGTAGGCACGGTAGGTAGGTACACTAATACCAAAAGCCAAGTGTCGCTCGTGCGCCAGGAACACATAATATCCGAGTTATGCTGACATTTTCTTACCTCCAGTACAGTTAATCAGGTATATCCTTGTGTTATTGAAAATTCGGGGAGGATTTACGAAATCTCCCGCGCATTCATTCCACACTCGACTAACCGATGAACAATTGTAACAAACCAAGCCACTCGATACATTAAAGCAATAAATTAATGTTACCCAAAACAATTTACTCAACATAGTTTATATAATTTACTTTCAATTTTACAGAGATTTATATGAAAATTAAAACACAATATTATTGAAACTTTCCTTCTCGAATCTTAGACAATGTCAGCCAAAGAGATGTCAGCGTTGTCAGTGAATGCTTCAAATAGTCCAGATATTCTCTTTGTAGTCCTAGTTATGAAATAGTCTGTCCCCCCCATACCCCCAATATTTAATTTTTTTAGCTTGTCTTTGGCTACTCCAAACAAAAATCATTATTAGCATCTACATTAGCATTATGTGAATGTCGTATTGATTTTAAGATTAATTGTACATGTATATTACTGTGTGAAGAACGACATTCCGCCCTCCGAGTTAGGTTAGATAAGGAATAAGTCTCACTCTGTACCTGGACATAGCAGTGTTAAAGAACACCTTATCCTTGCCATTGTTCTATGACTCGGAGATAATAAGCCTCGGTATTCCAAAGGGTCTTCTCCATAATATTTGCTAGTAAATGTTCCATTAAAACACAACAATGGACCTATTTTTTGAAGCGAATTAAAAAATATAAAAACTGACAGTATAAACATTACTGAACAATCAGTGACGTGCTCGGCCTACTAGTTCTAAAATGGTAAATAAAACTTAAATAAAATCGCTATTCAATTTAATAATGTATTTCGTAGTTAAATTGATAACTATTCACTATCGGTGAGGTAACAAACAACTCTTGTAGAACCATCTCTGCGAACTATAATTCTAATTTCTAACTGATAAATTTTAGGGTGCATTCAAAGCATCGACGTAATATTTTATATTATACTTTAAGGATTCAATATTTTTTTTTACCTTAAACTACATTATGTGGTAGTGCTGACTAAAAATGCGCATTTGGAAATAAATATATCTACGCTGGCCATATTAATGAATTGAATGCACCCAGCACGCGCACGCGCACCGCCCGCCGCCGCGTCACAACCTCTAGGCGCTTTTCTCGAACCTACATAAACAGCGACATTTACATAATCATAACATTGTAGCGTTTGTGTACTTCTATACATTTGGACCCAAAACTAAATTTCAGTTAATAAAAACCTTAAATAAAGCACGATTCTGAAATTAAATCTTACATGATTTTACTCACAAACAGATACCACAGAATTTTGAACAACATAACAGAAACTAGTTTCTATTCCGCGGCTTTAACCATCTTTGCAATAAATTTGCCCCTTATTACGTGAAACGGTTTAGAGTATCGTAAAACCCAGATTTTAAATATATACGTCACTTTATAATATCATATAACAGAAAGAAACGGGGCTATCTTAAAGTCTGGGTTTTACAAGACTTGCTTTAAGCAATCTCACGTAATAAGCTTGATAGTGTTTACTTGGAATAACAAATATTTATAGGTTAATTTAAAGCAGTGATCGTCAAGTATTTTTTAGTCAAGAACCAATACTGACATGTGTGGTAGCTCCTCATTATAATGGATAATTTGGCCAAATGTTTATAAATTACTCATCTGAATTATAATTATTTAAATAATAGGAAAGTGCGACACGAGCTATATAAAGGATGATTAATAAACTTGGGTGATCGATCGATCAAAGATCGATTTTAGAGAAAACGCTAATGACAATAAAATTTTCGAAAACTACTGTTTCTATCGTTATTGATAATTTTATTTACCGTTAGTGTTACTCTGCCATAGCTGCTAGGTAGATCTTAAATATCAACGTCACACAATTTTTTATTCCGGGCCGCAGCTTGATGACCACTTTTCTAATAACACTCTATGCAAGTTTATTCTAATATTGATTATTAAACATCCAAAAACATGAATTTACTATCAATGTGACTCTAACGAATATTTATGGAGAAGTAATAAACATTCTATAGAAAGAACAATCAGTATAGAGACTGAGCAGTAGAAGCATAAACTAGATATACTAAATTTAATAATCAATTTATAAATAAATAAATATTTTTAATACTAATTTTACAGAACATAATTTTTAACATGAAAAATTATTATATCACGATTTTTTAAATAATGTCTTATTTATATGTATATATGTATAATACACATGACTCAATAGCAGCTTCATTATTCAGATTCAAAATCAAATGAAATTCAATATCGATATCTAGATTTTTTTTCTATAATAATTACTCTGCTCAGTCCCTTTACCTTATATTCAAAACCAAATTTAAACTTATTAAATACAATAATTCCGTCACATATTTTTGTTCAATAATATATTAAATGCGTAAAATACTTACAATTTTCTAAGCAATGTATTTTTTAAACATTCAGGCCGCAACTTCAATATGAAGTAGGTACCTTCTCAGATAAGTGTCATATTTAGTAAAATCGATAACAATATTTTTTACCAATAAATATGAAAAATGACACAACAACTGTACCCACATATAGGAAATAATATATACAATAGATCCGATACACTAAAGAATAGCTTGTATCCAAAATAATTTGATTGTTCCAATGAACCAAATTTCATTTCTGTGAAATTAATCCAATAAGCCCTGAAAAAGATCCATACATGTTTGTAGTCACTTAAGTGTGACACCAGATTTAAGTATGTAAGAGGCGTACATTTTGTAAAATTTCTTTATGTAAACATGTTTCTACAAAGTGCACCAAAAACATTACATTACTAATGGCAAACAAAATATCAGTTTTAGCATAGTAAATCGTAAAATGGTTAAAATGCAAGCGACTATTCGCGAATATGTTGGGAGTTGGCGGCGGCTGGCATCCGTTACAACGAGAATATCATCTGGCATTTTTTTTTGCAAAATTAATATTGTTAATAATATTATATATATTATATCTACTTGATGCAATTAACAACAAGCAAAAAAGATTTCAAAGTTAAATGTATAAATTCAAAAGATACAATAAATTTGATATAATGTCACTCTGGCTACTATGGACGGCCAGGTATTATTCTCGTTGGTTTGTGACGACTTCAGAGGCAAAAGCCTAGCTCACAGTCCAGTCCAACCCCCAACGCTCTGACACCTTCAACTGTGCGGCCGCCGCGTCTTTCAACGAAAACAAATGAGTCATCTCTAATTCTGTTTTGGCTAGAGAGATCGCCTTCTCGAAAAGTTCTAGGGATCGCCTGAGGTTTCCCCTGAAAACATACAAGTCAAAATATTAATTTTGGATTTGTTTATAATAAAGCAACAAAATAGGTGCTCAAAGCATAAATTTATAATAAATTTTAGCTTTATACTTAAATATTTTATAAGTTATTGTTTTATTTCGTAGCAATGAATATGATTTAAATCTTTATAATATAACTTTTAAAAAAAGTTCAATTTTTTCTTCAAATGTTATTTTTTCCCATTTTTTTAAATCGGTTCATATATGGCGGAGTAATGGCATAACAAACATACGAAAAAAAATACAGTTTAATTGAGAACCTCCTCGGTTTTTGAAGTCTGTTAAAAAGGTTGAGTATAGTATTACTCAATACTTGAATAATTCTGTTTGTCACAAGCTAGATTACATAGTACCTACTATCATCAATTGTTTATTCGCTTAGTTACTGATAACATGGCTCAGAGATTACAAAATGGATAACATTTAAGTTAAGATGTGATATTTACTATCCACAAAATGATTAATGCATGCATTCTTTGAAAAAATTATGTTACATAAAAATCATAATATTTTTAATCAGCTGCCTATTGTCTAACTCACAACACCTATAATACATAATATTACAAGTGAAAAGTGAATTATATTCTTGTACCAAAGACCTAAAATTCACTGGCTCAATGGCTTTGGTCACACTGCCATAAAAATTATCATAATTATACTGATGTAGAGTTTATGTTTTAGGTATAAAGTGTCAAAAAGTATGAAATCCACAATTAAGTCTAAGGCATTTGATACCAGCTGGAGGTAGACAATATTCCTTGTTTATGCTGTATTTGCATAATTTGAATGTTATGACTATTTATAGTTACATAATTTAAAGATCATTGGTCAATTAAAGTATTATATATTCAAATTGCTATTTGACACAACAAATTTGATAAATTATTGCAGTAAAAATAATGTCAATATTTACAACATTTATGTATTGTATTCATTATTCAAAGTTTATAATTGATGTGTTGTAAATAAATGAGAATTTGGAAAAGGTAGGTTTTAATTCCCAAAGACTATATGATTAAAAACTAACCCTATAACTTATTAGTTTTATATTTATTAATTAATTTCAGTGAAATGCTGTTGGTTTTCTATAAAAATAAGACCAAAAAAGAGATGGATGGATTGTGCAATGGATGATATGACTAAGAAAGAAGTAAATGCAGATATTATGGATAGAAGGGCTGAATGGAAGAAGAGTACATATTGCACCAACCAAATGAGGAACTGGGCAGGGAGATAATAATGTTGGTTTTCTATCTAAATTGATTTAATAAAAGACACTCAATTCACCATGAAATATAAAAACTAATTACTGCACTATTTCACATTGCATCTTGATGCGCAAATAATAGAAGCCAGAGAGATGAAAATTAGCCTTATGTTTTTTACAATTACAATAAAGTTAATCTGTTTAATCTATGATTCAGTATAATGCATAGTTCATATGAACCTTCTTGCAATGTCATATAGATCATTTTCATATCTCTCTGGCTACTGTCACTCTCACCAATCTACAATGTAAATAGTATAGTGATAGATTTCCAAAAATGTTGATTTCTAATAAGTATAATCCTTCAAACAACATAATTTTTTAATATCTGTTAGTCAGTGGCAATATTGTTAGAATCCTAACTGGTAATGAATAAAAAATTGTATGTACCTCTGAACTTCTATGGTGCCAAGTGTTTCATAAGCAAAATCACATTTGTCATCCATTTCAATAGCCTTGTTGATCAATTTTACAGCCTTGTCAAAATCTGTATTCTTCTGGAGCTGCACCAGGCCTTTGTGCACGTATAATGTTGCATTACTAGGATCCACTGACAATGCCGAATCAAACAGTGCTTCTGCACGACCCCACTCTTGTTGATCTGACAAAACTTGAGCAAATAAGATGTAAGCTTCAGCGCACCTGGGGAACCTCTCTAGTGCATGCTCAAAGTCTGCTCGTACTTGGGTCAATGCTCCAACATTTTTGTTAATCTGTGCATGTCTGTAATCAGCATAACATTTCTGTATATAGGCAATGGAAAAGTTAGGATTTAGCTCAACTGCTTTCGCGAACTCTGCTGTTGCTTCATCCATACGTTCCAACAGCAAATATACTTGCCCACGGTGATGGTAGATGTCAGAATTGTTAGGATCCAACAGTGCAGCTTCTGCAAAGTCTTCCAAGCAACGTTCAGTATTTTCCAACTGTGTAAACAAAGATGCACGCTTGATCAAAGCATTCACCTTCACCTTAATCAATGCATCACTACTAATAACATTGCCAAGATCAGCTTGGGCTTCTTCATGTCTGCCCAACAGCAAATAAAAGGTTGCACGTAAAAGTAATGCCTCATTTTTATACTGTCCGTTAGCATCTAATTCTTCAGTACAAGCATCCACAATAGAATCATAATCTTGAGTATCAAGGGCATTTTTAGCCTTAACAAATCCACTGGTAGCTTTTTCATTCAATTGGATTTTCGTAATAGGATCTTCAGAGAAGGCAGAGAAGTATGTTTTGATGAAATGCTTAGAGGGCATAATTGGACGACGCTTGGCAAGGGCCTCCCGAGCGTGCTGCCGACCGAGAGCTTTAAGAATACGATCAGCATTGACAAGTGAGCTCTGTACTTGGAATCTTTCAAGAATGCATGCAGATGTGACATCTTCCAGAGCAAGTACGAGATCGGCACTCTTCTCAGCCGCACGAGATCGCCTCAAGAATGCTTTTACATATTTCTCATTAAGTTTCAAAGCAAAAGTACAGTCTTCTTTGACCTGTTCCCACATCTCGCGCTTCTCGTAGCAAGCAGAACGATTTTGATAAAAGGTTGCAAGGTCGACTGGACGATCGGGAGGACACGCTTCTATTGCTTCGTTGTACAGAGAAATAGCTTTATCGTATTCTCCAGCATGGAAAGCGCGGTTACCAGCGGCTTTCAGCTTCATCGCCCGGTCGATAGCGGTCTCATTTACTTTCGCATTATTATCTTCATTGTCCAAAGAAATAGTGGTTTTCGCTTTTAATTCCGCGACCTTCTTCTTTTCAGGATCCTCTAATCTATTTCTCAAGTAAAGGTAACCTAGACCGATTGCAAGAGGTGCGCCAAGAAGGATGGCCAGTTGCCATTTAGGAAAAGGTGTACTCCCTGTAGAAGCCATATCCTCGTGGCGATTTCTTGAAAAGTTGAAAACTCTAAACGATCCACCATTTACTTTTTCACTACTACCTATAAAAACAGAACTCTAAATTTTCAGTTTTTGCGCTAATCTTCCCAATTCATTGTAACTTCACTTCACTCACGCACGAAGGCTACATAGACAATTTTTTGACTTTCTTTTTTTTTTGTTCAGTAGCGCCATGCGCCATCGAGTCAGTCAAAAACTGGAAACAGCCAGTAATTAAAAAAAATAAAACAATCATACGTAAGAAACCAGCCAGGCGCCTTTTTGTTTCTCATCGAATGTCAGATTCTTGTAAGGTCAGCGCATCAATGCGCTAAAAAAAATACATTTCATTTTGTCCATTGATTCGTATCATCATTTAATAGTTGAATAATCCAAAATTTTGTGGATTCGCACGTTCCAACGTATGATTTAGATCACAAAATATTCAAGTTAAGATAAAAACATTGACATATACGACAATTTCATGAAAATTACTAATATGGTCGTGGCAGAATATGTTGATGATTTCTTTTGTTATTAATCAGTAAAATATACTACCATTCTTGTCTCAAATAACATGTTGATAACTTACGACCTTTATCTGAGCTGCATTTATAAAAAAACGTGATAAAATTTGAATTTCGCGCTCCGACCGAGGAAAACTTGACAAGAAATAAAAACATTAAGAATAAAAAATAAAATGCTCAACTTGACACTGCCAAAATACACAAAGTATGATGCCAAAAAGAAAAACAAAAACCTACTACGGCCGCATTCCAAATACTCGATGTGAACGGAACGCGCTAAAACGCGTTCCAACCGAATCACCGTTAACGAGATAACACTCACAGATTAGTAAGTAGTATGATAACGCTGTCTCGGCGTGAATCGTCATCGGGGACGTTATTACATGCGCCATATTGCGATTACGGTGACCATGGGCCAAACTGTTATCGTCGTTAGCTTGGGTGTCAAAAGTGACACATAAGTTGTGTTTTTGTTTTGACAAAGGAAAGTTTTCTCAAAGCGTTGATTATTCGTTTTTTAAATACTGTCAACGCGTTCACAAGCGTTCCGAATCATTGACAGTTCTCGACTCTCATGGGATATCTAATCTAATATACAGTGTGTTTGGGATAGGGCTAGCGATAATTTAAGGCGATGTTATTATGTCAATTTTATCGACAAAAATGCCCCCATATTTGGGCCCGCCCCTCCTCTTGGAATGGCTTAATTTTTTAAATTTATTTTTTATGTGACTCTACACAAAAAAAATATTTTATTTCTTATGTGCCCGTCTTACAGATAAACAAAAAACATCATTTGAATTAAAATATCGCTAAAATTATCACTAGCCCTGTATATCCGTATCGGAACGCAAATTATTGACGTGAGCGCTATGAATATATTCTCTTTGATGAATGTCGTTATACTCGTTATGCGATTGGCATGTTTCGGAATGCAGCCTACGTAAATTGAAATTTTATTTTATCACTAAGTTGTTTTGTTACACAAAATTTTAAGATAAAAAAGCTTGGTTTATTTTATCCAGTGTATAATAATTATATTGTATAAATTAATAGATAAAATATTGCTTTTTTGCATATCTTTTTACATTACAATAAATAAATGAAAAAAACCTAACCTTGTTCTTTAGGATAGGACCTCAAAAGACCTAAAATTTTTATGATTTGGTGAAAAATGTTCTCTTCAAAATTACGCAACATTGTAAGTAGTTGTTTTGGTTGGAGTGTAGCCTTAGGGGCACAATGGACCAGGGACTTAGAGATTTTTTTTTGTATTTTTTTCATTTCGCTTCTGCTAGATCGTAATATCTATTTCCACTTCAGCAATTACCTGGTTACTATTGAATCAATATACTAATTATTTAATAAACAAAGTTACATTTTCTTTAGTTTGTTTTTGGTGTAGGTATGGTTCCCCATGGGTATAAGCTTCCTCCATCTTTTCCCTGTATTATTGGTTCTAGCAAAATGTTTTGCGAAAAAAAACTGGAATGAGAGAGTAGCTGACTATACCTACATCCCAATCATCAAGAGAATAAAAAAAATCCATATTATTTTAAAGAAATATCTATCACTTTGTTTAAGGTACAGTTCAGCCATTATATAAAACTGAATAAAGTGGTTGTAATACCAGCAGTCCAATGTCAACCAAAGAGACAGAAAAGTGATTTATATGAACCAGATTACCTCATTGTGAGTATAGTTCTGTATTCTGGGACACGGCAGTGCCTCCGCCAAGACGAAACAAGCGAAGCGCAACCTACCAATTTTACATTTAGTGTTTTTGGTGGGATGTAATATTCCTGAATATTTTGGTAATGTAATCCCATAGCAAAAGATGTTCATCATGATGGTCCCAACATAGCCTTCATGAATGAACAGGGAATTCTTACATCATAGTAAATGATTAAAATAATTCTTGCTTAATGAAAGTCTGACTTTCAATACTTAAAGGTTAATTAAATCAGTAATTTACTTAGTACATTTCATTATCACAGTAAGTGATCATTATTTCAGAGCATGGAGCCAGACGAGCCAGTCTATGACTGTTTGAATCTGCAGTTAAAAGGCTACGACTTTGCCGTGCTTGAGTCCTGTCAAAGACAAATACACAGATATGCTGAAGTTATGGGCATACAAGTGGATGAAAGGTTTAAAGTTTGAAATAGCTTTGGATACAATGATACACAACATTTAAGCACTTGTATATTGTATGGAAAGAGAATTGAAATTTAAGTTGTCTCATTCAAAAATAGACTGTGTTTGTTGAAAATGAACTTTTTTATAGATCCAGGATTGGAAATTACTTGTTAAAATGTTGCCTCAAATCTTGTTTTGATAGATGTTCTTTAGATAAGAATATATTTTTATTTATTTTTTTCAGTTGGGCAACTCCTGCTCAACAACTAAAGGTGCAGCGGTTTAAACCTAGAGGGACTGCAGTTGATGCTGAATATTATCTCAATATTTACGAACGCAATGTTCAGGTCTGTACATAATCATGTTTGACATTGATAGAAATATTTTCAAAATAAAACATAGGTACAATCTTTATTAACAAATCAGTCTCATCTCAACTTAAAACAATCAATTTCTAGATGAAACAAATGGATTTTATTTAATTACCTAGGTATGTGGGATTTTGTCAGGACTTAAATTTCTAAATGATAACCCAACTCGTAATAGAATAGCAACATAATATCGAATTGAATTGAAGTAACAAAACGCAGCTCGCACTGTCGTCGTGCCAACAAAACGCCGCAACTGTAATAAATCGTTTTCACACGCGACTTTTTATGATTATTCATACCAACTATCCAGCTCAATACTGCGGCGGGCGGCAGCTTATAATCCACCGTGCGTGTGTTGTTTTGATTCACTCCAGACGTCTTCGATTCAAAAAGCGCTGCAATAACGTAACGGCCGTTTATTGTATGTTGTGTGCTCGATTGTGTGTTATCTATAGCTGGTATACAATATAGATTTTCGTTGAGTTTAACAGCAGATTTTTTCAATTTGCATATCAGAGTTGGTCCAAAAAAAGCTGTTTGTATTAATGAGTACTTTTGAAAATTACCTTTATGGATTATGTATATGGTTAGCAAACTATGCAAATATGTTTTACTGGCTGGCTATCGCCTTCAAGTTGAAGCCAAGCATTTACACCGGTACAGACAGCTGCAATTCAGAACCATTTCTCTTATAGGCATTGTGAGGAGAGACCGTGGTGAGATTGTGTTAATTAAAATAAATCGGTAAAATATGCTTATTCCCGCCAGGTAAACGACGTGCCGGCTTGGGCATTAGGCACATTGATCCGTGTATCGAGAGGGCTCCTCCCCGAAGGATGCACGCTTAACGTTCACGAGCACACTCCAGACCACGAGGAAATACGCTACGTGCCCGACAACCAGCTCCTGGACTTGAAGCAACAACTACAAGATATGGGCGGCAGTCGCGCTGACAAGAAGAAGAAGAAATAATACTTGTTAATAATGTAGTTAGTTCTATAGATATTTATTGTAATTGTTGATAATAAAAGTAAGTTAAACTATATTAGAAGAAATTTATGTTTTTTCGTTCATATTTTAAAAAATCTAACTCAGTGGAGATTTCAGGTATTTATCATGGGTACTAACTTCTTGTGTTCATTATAGCATATTATATTACCTAACATAACGAATATTGACGATACAATTTTATATAATGTACCTACCAATCTAAGTTCCAAATACGTTAAATTGAGAAGCAATTATGTTTGACTGACCATGATGATGTACACGAAATCTTGCGCAATGCTCGCTTTAAGTATTAATGGAGCGGGTATTCTTTCTACGGGGTTTATTGAAACCTTGAGTAACAGATTATCAGTGCTATATGCCCATCACGTACATTGCTCGTTAAAAGGTTGCCACTTTTAGTGTTCTGTACCAAAACTGGTGAAATGGAAGCTAGAACGACAACTTTAACTTGTGTAGGTATATTTATGTTTGTCCACGCATATCTCCGAAACTATTAGTCGAATTGTGACGTCACCATTATCTTTTATCGACTTACTTTTACTTCAACTTCGGGGACAGTGCAAGTTTCATCATAATCGATTCAGTAGTAAGTATGACGCCCAGAAGGCTAAAACGGCCGCTCGAGCAATATTGCTATGCAATTCATATCTCGAATTTACAGCAGAGCCAAACGTATTATAGTGCGGAACTCTCATTGCCTGAGGACCAGCTCGCACTTGCCCGATTTTTTTGTTATTAACGTTTGCTTGCATTAGATATGAGGTCAGTTCCATTCACTATAATCGCTATATTTATATACCTACTAATAAAGCACATTTGTATATACCTATATAGAAATAATGTCCGGCATTAGCACTTTTCTTTCTAGGCTTTGCGTCTTGTCACTCACCTCCGGCCATATTATCACCATCATGATTTACCCTGGCGAATTTGTTAATGCGTATTAAAAATAAAACACATACTTACCTAGGTAGGTACCTACTTACTCACTGTGCGTCAGGGCAGCGGAAAAGTGTCGACTTTCATGATTCGAGTTTAGTAGATGATTAGTTTGTGCGTCCAGTAATAGGGTAGTTGCAGACAGTGTCAAAAATAAATAACCAAACACTAACCAATGCATAAAACATCTAAAAACACGTGGAAATATCAAATTTATTGTACATTTAATGCATTTTAAGATTTTTAATTACCAGTAGAACCACAAAGAGTACATCATTTGATGCTGTGAAACTATGACGTCATAGTGTAATATTTCATACAAAATTCCATATAAACCCTATATATTATTTATTCTTTGATATAAACTATCGTTTTGACATTTATTAAAAAGTAGCTGATTTGATAAGTCTGTCATCTACCCTATTTTTGAGTTATTCACCAAAAACTAATTCCGCTGCTATATGAATATCTCACTTATTTACCTAATTAGAATACATAATTGGATGGTTAACTATCAACAGACATTGAATGTGTAAACAGCGGCGACCCTGGGGTTGAGCGAGAGTAACTGTCGCTCCTAGACGCCAGGTAGCAAGCGACAAAATTCGAAAAATAATTTTGAGCGAATAACATAAAAGTTTTCATAAAAGTTTAGTTTTGAAAATTTCATAAACTGATCGACCTAAGGTGACCAAAGGGCGTGAAATAATCTCGCTCTACCTTGACTTGGGCCGGCGCTGTGTAGGTATAAAGCAAGAAGGTGCCTATCTACATGATGAGGTTCGTTAGATACTTGCGGGCAAAATGTTAGGTATTCTTGGCCTTCGTTATCCACTTGCAACATTAACTAATTAAATATTCAACGTTACCTTCTCAATTTTCAAAACATCAGTGAATTATTACTTATAACCATGCACCTTTTATTTTGTTTATCATTAAATACCAACGTTGTTGTGTAAAATTTGTAAATGCGCGGATTTTTTTAAGCAGTTATCTTACTCTTGTGTTTTAAATGAGAAGGGGATTTGTGTGTACTCAATGTCTTTCTGTTGCACAAAGTTGCGTCGCGTCGTTTGCAGTTGCCTTGGTACCTATATATACCTGCCTAGCCTACACCCTCCGACTCATATAACTATACCTAGTAAGTAATTATAATTAGCGCAAATTTCCACAGATTCAAATGTTACCACATCATTAGATATAATTATGAGAAATACTGATTGTTAGATTTAATGTAAAATGTAACCAACCTAGTTTTCTTAGTTAACCACTTACCATCAAGTAGAACGAATGCCTGTTTGTTAACCTTCTAACATAAAACAATTATAACAGTTCTTTATATTAATGGGGTTTAGAACTCGCCGCAGGATCGATGGCAATCGATGCAGTCGCAAGTTGTCGCAATTCGCAAAGCAATAAAGGCGCGTTGCACAGCACTGAAAGGATGGGTTGGGTAGCGTAGCGAGCGACCACTTTCCCCGCTAGCTGTAGCCTGTAAACTATGTATGATGTGTCAAGTTGGCTGCGTGCGACCTATTTCCCACGTTATTTAATAGATTACCTATTGTCTTGCAAATCTTGCTGCATGCATTACTTACTATAAGCCTTTGCTATAAGTACCGAAAAATGAAAGTAAACTGCAACTCGTGCTTGAATGCGACATACACGCTGATGCCTGACATGATAAAGAATAGTTTAGGTTCAAGGTTAGGGAAGAAATACTAAAATATAATGGTTTATACCTACTTATCTAGATATAACACAATAGAATAATTTGTGGTAAAGCGTTTAAATTTCTTGCACAAATTAGGAGTAGTTATGTTGATAAATTTTTATTTTACTCGTTGACCTACTCCTTGACCCCCAAATAATAGAGGATTGCAACAAGTATAAAATAACGATGATTAAATTAATTACTTATTTACAACATATATATACCTATGTATGTATTTCCTCATTATGAATAGTAACTCCGAAAATAGCATGAGTATCTACTACCTACCTACTACCAACTCGAAAGATGGTATAGGCACACCGCACAACCTCTATAAAATAATAAGGCACTTCATACAAGCGAACTTATGTATTTTTTTTATATTTAACTAGCTGTTCCCCGCTGTTTCACTCGCGTTCCAGGGAAAAAAAGTAGCTTCTAACGGGGATAATATAGCTTCCTATTAAGTAGTGAAATAATTTTTCGAATTCGTAGATTCAGAGATTAGCGCGTTCAAACAAACAAACTCTTCGACTTTATTATTAGTATAGAATAGACATAGATCTGAGTGATATAGATTACATTCACACATGCAGCGAGCAGCGGTTACACTATTGGTCAATGGAGCCGGGCAATACTATCAACAGTACCGTTAAGCTATTAAATGCCTAAAAGTACGAATTATCTGTTCTATTCTAAAACTAGCTAGCAACTACATAAACGAATTTAGTTCGCGTAACTAATGGTTACCACTCCTTCTGTGTAGGTAATAAAATTATGTATTATCTACACAGTAAAGTACAAGTAAAATACGCGATTCCTAAGACTGTTTTTACCCAATCTCTAATTATGAAAGGTAGGTATACCTCTCGAATTTAAGTTTGTGCAATGTAATACCTACTGTAATACAATATCAGACTCAGTAATCACTCGGTAGTCAATCCTTTCCCTGCACAGTAAAATGATCGCCCAGTTTGTTTACAACATACTAGAGTAGCATAACATATACCTAAATATGTACCTAGATAGGTCTCGCAGATCTACGGATATCTGTCTTGAGACGCTGTGGAATATGCATGTAATGTAAATGTTGGTACCTTCTATAGGTAGCTCATAATTATTGAATCGCAATTCTCTTTCGTAATCCCTACAGTAGTCCTACTACAGTTTAGAAATCCTACACAGATAAAAAGGATTTCTCCAATTAAGAATAAAAAATGTCTTGAAATATTTCTTAATATCAAGAGAATGCGTTTCTGTTCAAGTCATATATATTTTCTCCAAGAAAATATTATTCTTTGTACAATAAAATATTTTACTTGACATTTAAAGAAAACTTGTTTCAAAGCAAATATACAAAGTTTTAGTTTAAAAACAAAAATAAATCTTATTTCAACATTTTTAAACAATTTAATCTATTAAAATTTAATCTTCAAATGAAGAATTATGTTATTTAAGCAAGAAAATATTATTTTATTGAGTTCCAAAGTAATAATATCTTAAATTAAGATAGTCTTCTTTCATTGTAGTTTTATAGTATGTTAATTGGAATAAATAATGTTGTCTTAACTTAACAATTCCTATTGCTTCATATCATTGAACGAAATAACTTATAGTAAGATACATTTTCTAGATTAAAGGAATTACGGTTTACGGCAGACAAAATATGTTTTTGTCAAGACAATACTGTGCAACCAGCGAGCGGCCACCATGTCCATTCTTTCCGTGACCGGCCGGCCGTTGGTGCACATCTTGAAAGCAAGATGCAAGAAGAAGTTCTGCAAGCAGAAGCCTATAGTAGAAAGTGATAACAAGCAACTCTATTTGTGCGCGCAGAGGCAGTTTAGGGCCAATATAAATTGCATAAATGCTTTTACTGCAATGGACAACGTGTCCCTCGCAGTAAAAGCTTGTGCGTTGCTGTCCCACGCAACGAACAACTTTTTACAGGTTATTTAAAGAAGTTTATTACGAAAATCTGTAAACGAAAATCTGCTCAGCATTGTGCAAGGCTTAGAAAAATTGGACAGTGAAAGTAAGTCAATAAGTTTATTTTTAACCGACTTCAAAAAATTACGAGGTTCTCAATTCGTTGGAATCATTCATATTTTCATGTTCGATCCCCGATTACTCAAAGACGCCTGGACCGGTTTCGAAATTATTCATTTAGATACATACAGTAGGTACCCGTACCTAGTACATCCCTAAAGTATTTTATTTATTTTAGAATATTGTCATTTAATTACAAAACATAGGCATTCATCCACCTCTTATGTTTTATTTTGTCTGTCATACATTAATCTAGGTGTCATTTCTATAATATCGCTACGATCTGATCAATCAACGTTCTAATAAATTTATCTTTTTTTTAGAATCCTGGTGATATTCCTACATACAAAAATAGAAGAACAAAAGCTGAAGGCTTCTGCAAGCAAACAAGTTAAATGTTCAATATACTTTTACAAGGGAATTTGCACAAAGATATTTCAACCGAATGTGTTGATAATTCAATGACCTATTATTAATTATACTGTACTGACAGTTTTTTAATGTTAGACATATTTATTGTAGGTAAGTCGACTTAAGCATGCGAACTTTTAAAGAATCATGTTAAAAGTATCTAAATTATCGTTTTAGTTTTAGATAGTTATTAGGCTATTATTTTAATTTTTAATTTTGTAATTAATCAATATTATTGACTATTGTAAGTGTTATATGAGAATTTAAAATCAGTTTCACCTATTTTTTTTTAAATGATGTGTAAATTAATAACATTATGTGAGATATGTCTTTATTACTTGAATAATATGATGTTATTCGTGTGTACAGCCAGCTATTAATATAGATTGCATTATATTCAAACCTGTTTTTCATTTTGATCGAAAAAATTGTGTGAAATAAAAAGAAAGTAAATTGTATCTTTCTTAGATGTAGTAAGGGTACTTTGTACGGGGACTAAAAGGGTTTTTATTATATAGTAATTATCTAGGATGTAAGTAGTAAAGTTAGCTTGTTTTGATTAAGGTCTCCATTCAATAATTTGTTTCTCATTGTGAGATTTTTAGCATGCTTGTATAGGTAGAAATATATTTGCTTAGTCTAAATTTAAGATTATATGAGTGTAAAAACCATAATGTATTCGTGAAAATTTATAACATTTTTTAGATGTGTACGAAAGAAAAAAAAAAGATTTATTTTTTATTTTCACGAATACCTACATTATGGTTTTTACACTAATATAATCTTAAATTTAGACTAAGCAAATATATATCTACCTATACAAGCATGCCAAAAATCTCACAATGAGGAACAAATTATTGAAAGGAGATCTTTATTTTTCAGAACAAAGTAACTTTACTACATCCAAGATAATTACGATTTAATAAAAACCCTTTAATTCTCAGAATAAAGTAACATTACTACATCCAAGATAGTTACGGTTTAGTAATAAATCGTTACGTTTTGCCACAAGTAAAATTTATCTCATAATGAGAAAACCCTTTTTGTTGGTAGGACAAATAATTCTACAATGAGAATATTTTATTTTTGGTGAAGATTTCAGAAACTTACACAAAAATGTCGATATCTTGAAAGAACCTATTATTTCTCAATGCAAGGCTTTTATTTGTTTTTATAATATAATAAAAAATTTAACTGAGAATGTTTTATATCATGTAAAGATAAAAAAATCTTAAGATATGTATCACTTTCAAAATCCAAGTAAAACCAATTTCAAAACAAGATCGTTCTGTTTTGTTATACATTTTTATCATATTGAACTAAGAATATCATCTCTTACATTGATTCTGCATTTTCTTGATTGAACAAGTTATAAGTACTTTTGGATTAAGAACTTAAATTTCATTAGAACTAGAAAACTAAATCTCTTTGGTGGAAGATACATTGTCTTGGATCAAATGTCAATTGTCTTGTCACAAAACAATTGACATTTGATTTCTTGAATTATGAATATTAATCCAAAAGTTTTTTTTTCTTTCTACAAGAAAATATTAGTTTCCCTATATATGAAATCGCCATTATCTTGGTTCAATGCAAACTAACTTCGTGGAAGTTAAAATATCTTAAATGAAGAAATCCTTTTTATGTGTGTAGGTAATAAACTTGGGGTAGAGCTATAGTTTTGCCATATTCGCAGCTACATAAATCTAGATAGGTGAATGTTAATACCTATTGTAGTACTATTTCCGTTTGATTACTAATTGCAGTTTTATTTTTACAATTAGTATGCATATAATACTAGCTGTCCCCCGTCGCTTCATCCTTTCCCGGGTTAAAAATCAGTCTAAACAAGCAATAAAGGTTCAATGTTAAATTTCTTTTGACCAATACAAAGTACGTACCAAGGTACATAAACTGAATAATAATTGACCAGAATAAATAATTAATAGCCCATGCGCTGGCGTCGATAGAGCCATCGCCCTAGGCTCGCAGCAAAATGTATAACTCTTTGCATCAGGACACTGCGGTGTCGCGTAGCGTACGCTGCGGATAGGATTGTTTAGTCACATACATACATAATCACTCACACACAGTATGTATTCAGGGCGCAGCGCACTTGTGCGACCGCCCTCACTCACGAATCTTCGCGTCATCAGACAGGGCTCATCGTGGATACTTTAACTACTCCACTGAGGTCGTTAAGAGAGAAAGAAGATTCTTTCTGCTTATTATCGCTAAACTTGTCATAACTTTGTAATGGTGGTACTCAGGCTTCTGAAATTTTGTAGAATTACTAATAACGATGCACACTATCCTTAGAATTTGGGCTAAAGTACCATTTAAAAATCACCTGTATATTAAGCTCTATCTGGATTTGAAGCTGACGAAGTAAAATCACTCAACCCCATTCGGGGGTGCTCTCAGGCGTGGTTACCTAAATGTTGCCCGGTTGAGAGCCCCCTGCGCTCGCCGATTTGTCCGGTAAGGTTGATGAAGCCATCAAGCTAACTATTTTAGTTCTCGCCAAAAAAATATATGTCTAAAATAAGTTTAACTAGATGCAGGTGTCGGTGATACACTGCTAAGAGGGAAGTGGTCAGTCATGATATTAAGATAGTGTAACTTCATTCTCCCTATTAAACTGTGGTATTATACAGGGCAGGGTGTTATGTATCTAATAGCACAGTGTAACTAAAGAAAGAAACAGGTGATTGAGTGATTAACCGTCCAAGTTGCTTCACTAAAGCTTTACATATGCGTAGGTAGGTAGGTATAGATACATACTTACGTCTCGTACCTAACAGCTTAATATTCCATTGTTTTTGTAAGTGTGTGTTGTCAAATGGTAAAGAATCGGTTATTTTATCAAGTACTTTATGGAATTTCTTGACAAACTACGTAGAGATGCATTTAAAACGCTACAATAATGGAATATCTGAAATGATGTCAACAGACAACTCCAAGAGTGGTTTGGCGATTGCCGTGAAGTCGGAGAGCTTGAGTGTCTTACAATAAATCGATTCAAAATTATTCGAATGTCACCGCTTAGGTAAACTTTTTAGGGTCAAATTAGGCGCGCCCCTGCAAAGCTCAAACCGTTTAAAATGAATTTGTGAAAGCATTTTACAACGCCATCATACGGCATTGTGAGTCTGTAAATACGGCCTTATGATACGGCCGTCAAACAATAACAAATGCAAGGATAAGGTACCATCCTGTAAGTATAGGGTAGAAACTGTAATGAATAAATTACCACTAATTAAGTACTAAAATATTAACAAAGCATTGATATTAGCATGTTCATAAAAAAACTCGAATCACGATTTTTACCAACGATATTTTGAATTGAAGTGGAGATGCCTCTTCAATTCGGTGTCCGCCGAATTTGCGGTCGTCGTCCCGCAAGCCCGCAACGATTGCGCAATCTCCTTTTACTCTGGTATTGCCGAGATATTATAAGGATAGGCAGTTCTTTGCTATTACAATATACCTCAGTGGTTATTACCGATGTTCTCTTTATATTCCAAGTTGCAACTAATGACCGTGATCTTTGCCCATACAACATTAGAACATTATGATCTAACTTCATTATGTTACGACGATCGACTAATCGATATATTTTTTACATTAGGTAAGTACTCACTCACCTAGTAATTAGTAAAAAAATAATCCATCATTGTGTTCGTGATTCAGTATTATACCTCCACGACTGGAACAGGAAGTTCTTTAAGTACCTACCTATATATCAATCAGTCTTCATTAAAAACATAAAATAATAAATGGATAAATGCAAGATTGGCGCAATGAGGGTTTCATAGGTATGGTACGGTAAAATCCTTATTTTGTTTGTTAGGTATATAACTACAAAGAACTTATTATTTTACGAAATCGTTCGATTGAAGTTCGCTCGAGCGAAACCGGAATCGAAAATAAGTATAATTTACGATTTTTTATCTCTGCTATTAGGTACGTACCAACATATTTCCCGAAATTTATATATATATAGAAAAGGTTTAGGTCAAACTACTTTGTCGGCCTGTCCTGAACAATCGTATTTTGTCCCTTACCTGAATTGAACCTACTGTCGACGATACGTAGGTACCCAATAAATATTGTAGACAACCACTAGCTCGTATAACAAACGTAACATTTATAACAACAACAATGGAGAGACCATATTTCAGCATTCTATATAGGGCCCTATCGCGTGTCAGGCAGCCTATTTCTTTGTCACAAGTGCTTTTTAATCAAAATCTAGCGAAGTAGTCTAGAATTTAGCTACAAGAGCTCAGCCGGTGAATCTAATGTAGACTACTGAGCACAGTGAGTGGTTTCAAGTTCAAGGCATAGAGTAAAATAAAATGCTCTCGTGTGATTTTTTTCATTTTCTTGTTATTTTCCGTGCTTTTTATTTGTCAAATTCCGTTAAAAAAAAAACTACAAACTGTCAGATGAAGAAAATCCGTCTAAATAATCGTTAGATTAAGAATCAACACCATATCAGCACGACATGCGACATCGAGCTGAACCGTCTGTATGAAAATCTGACAAGCTCGAGTATTTCAAAATGACGATTTTATTTTTGCATTTTCAAAAAGCCGCCACGAGCTTGCGTCATATATCTAAATCGGCAGTCTTTCGAATGGGAGCTTCGTTACAGACCTGTGAGTTTCACAGTGAATTTCTGACGCGTTCGAGTAAGTAACATAACATTTTTTTTAAGCCTGTCGACGCTCTCCCCACCAGTGAAAATGTACCTATACCTACATCATATAACCTTTGTTTCTATCATCTAATCTTCAAAATCCAATAGGTCCCGATGACGCTCGAGAAACTCCAACAAACATCTATTTGATGAGTAATTTTCGAGGATCTTCAGCAAAACGATATTGCATGAACGCCTACATGACCTACCGTGTAGCGCAAAGTAAGTCGGAACATGGCTTTTTTCTACTTTTTTCGACAACCAGGTAGTTAGACGCCTATGCGAAGGCTATCTTGGATTCATCATAATGAACAACTGTTACAAGTTTAAAAGGTACCTACACTCTAAAATGCTCGATCGAAATGTATAAAAAAAAAGATTTTTTCGTATTGCGATAGGTACCTATATCTTTTTCAATTTCGAATGCTTCACTAGCTAGCCTACACATGCCTATACTTAGTACCGTACAAAGATTTATCAATTACATTATAAAATTACCATTTGAGCAATACCTAGGCTACCTTATATTTACGATTATTTACTACATATAAAAAAAATCCTCGAGGCGGCCGCTGCTGCCGATCAACGGCAAGGTTCCCAGAAGGCTGGCAGCGTTCCTTCATTGGATGGCCAAGCTAATGCGTTGGCGGAATGGTTATTTTAAGTTAATTGTCAGCATAGGTTTGTACCAATTAGGTAGTTAGTTATATCGCGAGTACCTACGTACACACAGACCTACTATTTACACGCCTCCGCGACCTTCTCACAAAAATTATGTACCTACCTACCCATCGCGATTAGAACATTTCGTTTCATTGAAACATGTTTTGATTACTCATCTATCATTCGATAACTGCGGTGAGGTGACCAATTGTAGCTATTACCTACATCCATTGCTAGCTATTGTAGCTATTAAAAAATATGTTTAGGTATGATTGAATTATTACCAAAAGAAACGACCAAAGCACGAGTCTCACCTCACATCATGCATGAAGCAGTTTAGGTAAGTACTTAATTATTGCTTGCCTGCCACCTGAAAAAAATTGTAGGTAACCAACTAAAAAATGAAAAGTGATGATGTCACCGAGGTGGTAAGCACATAAAGCCTCTAAGGGCTCTCAAGGGCAGTTGCCGCAGAACATACCGATATATGAGCTGGTTGAAATATTTATATCGTGAGGGTAGCTAGCAAGCCAGGTATAAAGTAGCCTAACCACCGTGTTTCAGTCGGTTTCCTCAGGATGTTTTTCCTTTCACCGAAATCTGAAACTCATTGTAGGATTCGAACCCACGACCTTCGTCACGGTATTCGACGTCACTGCCACTGGGCTGTCAGTGATGTGAATGTGAATAAACAAGATTATCTGAGTAGGTACCTACCTACTGCGTCCGTGCTATCTCGAAATTGCTAATGTTGTGTTGCTCGCAATTACTTCATGCGCTCGTTACTTATTTGTGTGCAAATTGTAATATTTCGTTCGCGTTTGAGCGCAATTTTCACACATGTTTATCATTGCATAATGCAGTTTTAAATTAGACCGTTACCATAACACACGACACGCATCAAACTACCTAAATGCACTTGATTTATGACTCTACTACTACGATCTATGGCACATGATATACCTAGCGTACCTACTAATTATTATTACTATTCTATTGCCGGTGTCACATTTTAAGAATACTCATAAATTAAAAACATACTAACAAACTACATCACTAAATTTAGTCTCGCTTTTACATGCATTCGAACCTCAGACCCGCACTAACTTTAGGCTTTTCCGTGTACCTAAGTGACCTTAAGTATAAAAAGGAGAGTCGAGTTTGTGTGATGAAATGTAACTCAAGACTAGAAACGTAAAGGAAAAGTAATGCAATACAGATTAATAAATCGAGTGTCCATAGCGCCATCAATAATATGAATATGACTAAGTATTATGACAAAACAGTGATTTAATTAATAGGTAGGTACCTACGTACCAATTTTCGTAACACATTTTCATATTTTCTTTCATCATGAATACATTACATAAACCATTCAACGGACTGTATTTTAAGTACTTACAATAAATGTAATGTAGGTACCTAGGTAGTTATTAAGTAGCGTATATAGGAACCTAATCTATATTTCCTCGAGGCGGTTCCGCTGTTCGCTCATCGATAATATCAAATTCATGATGAACATATTTATAATCATATTTGAACTACACAAACAAACAATGACCAAGCTAATTACCTAATAAAACAAATATAAACACAATAGACCATCCTCACCTATTCAAAAGGTTAACCAACGTGTATGAAGGAATGAAAGCTGATATTTTATACGCGTATAGTTCACCTATAATACTGAATGAATCCTATATCTCCATGCAGCTTCTGACTCAGTCTGGATATCTACAAGTCCTCCCCCTCCCCCGGTAACGCCCTGAGCCGAGGTTTGTACCCCATTCGGGGGTGCCCTCATGCGTTGTTACCTAAATCAAAGCCTAAATATTACCCGGCTGAGAGCCCTCTGCGCTCGCCGATTTGTCCGGTAAGGTTGTTGCAGCCATCAAAGGCTACCAACTTTAGTCATTTAAAAAAAAAATCTGGATATATATTTGAATTGTCACCAACACTAACAGCGTAATTACCTACTACCATAGAATAAATAATATCTAAGTACCTTCGTAGTACTACGAAGGTAACCAACACATTAATAACCTACAGCTTACCAACCTACTGCAGGAGTGCGTATTTTATAGGTACCTACATAGGTCAAAGAGCTCACCACTGAGTCACGACGAATTTTAAGATCTTATTTGGCTATAAAGTTAACTACTATCCATCATAAAAGTAAACATCGTTACATAGTTAGGTATTGGGTGTATAAATCTATGGCAAGAACATTTTTAAGTCGTTCTTGTTTGTAGCCTATCCGGAGCATGCAATAGGAGCATGTTTAAGGACTTTTCTTTATACAACAATGTCGGCAAACACGAATACGGCAATTAACGTAGTAGCCTATGAATGCCTGCAACACCCGGGACACTAGGTATTTACAACCCGGAGGCCGCATATTAGAAATATCTATTTACAGATGTTCTAGGTACAAATACCTACCTAACCTACCCAATAAAAAGTATTTTGGAAAATCCTTTGATATTCTTATTATTCGTCATAAATTAATGCATGCCACGCATGTGATGCAACATGACACCATTGTCTCTTCGATCACGCACGATATGTGCAGTCTTTGAACTCGTAGCTACTAGATTCCTAAGTTTTGTATTTAATATTTTTTGAGGCGTTGGTATTTTCTATTTGCTAAATCCTTTACTCCCAATATTACCGGTCAAATTCATATAAAATTAACTAAAGACGCTTGTACCTATTGGCCAAAAAAAGCTTTGCTATGCGACCACCCAGGAGGAAGATGAGTAACAGTGTTTTTGAACAGCTTGTTAAATTTAAATGCTACTTCCCATACTATCCTACTCTACTTCCTACTAATATTATAAATGTGGAAGTTTGTATGGATGTGAGGATGTTTGTTATCCTTTTACGCAAAAACTACTGAACGGATTTAAATGAAACTTGGGATAAAGATTTAGATTATACCCTAGAATAGCTAGCATAAACCTAGATTACTTTTTATCCAAGGAACGCGGTTGTAATCGCTGGGACAGACAGGTAGTCTTTAATAAATAAAGAAAACTGATTTCAACAGCAATTATTTATTGAAATTAAGTATTTTCAAATACATATTAGTATTTAAAAGACAAAAAGCAAAACTAGGTATTTAGTATTTTGCATTTGAAATAGTAAATCAAAAAGAATCTGCATTTGGTATTTAAATACTTTTTGTAAACCATATTGCACAACTCTGATAATAAAATAATACTTGTGTATTATTATTTCAGTAGAAGTCCCCTTAAATTCAAAGAAACGAGGGTACTTGAAGAGCATTCGAAGGGACAATGGCTGGGTTGCGTCACAGTCGGAGTGACCGCGGCGGAACAGCTTCCGCTCGCCTCTTCTCGGCTCTCGACGGCCGCGAGCGAGCCCCCGCCGCGACGAGTGGGAGATTCTGAATCACATATATAATGCGATACCACCGACCCCTCAGCAAGCAGTTAGATACCTCACAGCTTCAACATGAAGGTAATCACTAATAATCTAATATACTTACCTATTTTGATACATCTCATAAATGAGCTCAAATAAAATACGCCAAAAAATAATTAATTAACCAAAGAAGTATCAATCAAAACTCATTACGAACATTATGAGTAGGTTATCAAACAACTTAAAAAAAATTCGGAATCATGATTATTGCTTTTTTTACTTTTACTTTAACTCTTCTTTAGACATCAAGAGCCAGTTTGTTACCAAACAATAATAATATGTAACATTAACTACATTTCGCATTTATTATGCATTAGCAATGATGACCAACATTTTATGTGAACACTTACCTATTTCCTCCTTTCTTTTAATATTCATAAATGTCAAATCAACAAAGGACTTATTTAACTGGCAATCCAATAAAAGTACTTATTTTGTTTTCAAACTATTGAACTGGCAATTCATTATACTTATTTTGTTTTCAAACTTTTCAACGGTAGGTATGTTTTCACGACATATTTACTTTTTTCATTAGAAATACAGACTTGTCCTGCCGGGAATTCTAACTTAAACATCTAAATATCTATTATTTTTTAAAACTTCATTATTTCAAAATGGAATAGAACATCACATGAATAAAATCAAAATCGGAAACTATACTACTAACTCATTGCACCCTTTACTGTAATTTCTTAACTTTTGATTGCAATATTCTGTCCTCAGGTATTCGTCTGTCTGTTAGCCCTAGCTGTGGCCGCCCGTGCGGGCTTCATCGGTGGCGGAAGCAGTGGCTGGTCTAGTGGCGGCGGCGGAGGCTATGGCGGTGGCGGCGGCGGCAGTGGGTGGAAACTCGGCGGGGGAGGTGGTGGCTGGCCATCAGGTGGCAGCTCTGGCTGGTCCTCCGGGGGCGGAGGCGGTGGCTGGTCCTACGGCGGCGGTGGTGGCGGCGGCGGTGGCTGGCCGTCCGGTGGCAGCAGTGGCTGGTCGTCAGGTGGCAGCGGTGGCGGCGGATATGGTGGTGGCAGCAGTGGTGGACGTGAGTGATTCTATCAGTTGTGTTAACATTTGTGGAGAATATTAGTATGGACTTCGTGGTCTAATAAAATATCTGATAATTTGTTGTTTTAAAAATATTATTTATGTATATTAAAAGCACCTGTAATCGCTTAAATAAGCAATAAATTACGATCAAAACATTCGACGCAATTTAGGGTACCTAACTATAGAGCAGAGTTGATCTTGTCTCCTAGACTGTCTTCCATTATTTGACCTTAACATTATTTTAATTTCATAACAGAGGTGAAAATCATCAAGATCATCACTAGCGGCGGCGGCGGCGGTAAGTTTTATTATATTTTTATTGTTTTCTATACATCTATCGGAAGTAACTTATCTCCCCCAGATCTTGTCGCTAATTTGTGGAAAGTTGCGACAATTTGTCGGTCCTTGGTTTAGAATAGCATCTTGCCTGTGGTGATAGTTACTTGTAGATATTTGGTACATATTCAATTTATTAGGTATATAATTACAACCTACATGATTGCTTGGTAAATAATAGTTAAGGCCGTTAGATCATCCAACTTAGGGTCATCCGTTCGCTCGCCGACTCGCCGTACAAGTCAACATTACAAATTTCGCAACGGACCGCCGACATCGCCTTTTATAATAAATTCAAGATAACAAATAACTATGAGATTTGAGGGTAATTTGTTTCTGAATAACTTTAATGCTGGTGGCATAGGTCGTAGCCGTTAGGTTTGGTTCAAGGTTATATTGTTTAGAGATGATTACTGGTAGGTGTAATATAATTGCTGTAAAATTGCAACATTAACAGATGTTAATCTAGGCATATTCGGGTTCTTTGTTCTGTTAGGTGTCTTCTTGGGTGGCTATAGGCAGGGTCAAACTCAAAAGACATTTAATTAAAAAAATACTATAGTGTCTTTTTCTATAGGTAGGTACACCGGTTCCGTAATGATAGTTTCTATTTTTTTGTGGATCTTACGCATTTATAAGTTCATTGAAATAATTGACTAGGTACGTAAGTAAGTTGATAGGTAACTATCAACTGTGAAAGAAATAAAGTAGGTAGGTACCTACCTATTAATTAATTTAAAAAGTTAAAAAATTACTAAATTATCTAAAGCTTCCTAATTTTATAGGGCTAGTATGTCAACAGAAAAACATATATACAAGATTTGAAGCAATAAATAAGCAAGTAGGTAAGGTAGGTAGGTCGTTATGTAAAAGCTTGAATCAATCAGTGTAAAAGTATTCACCACCTTCCTAAAACGTTCAAACTTATCACGAGAATGATTGTTCTAATATACCTATAATTCTAAAACAGGCGGCGGCGGCCACGGCGGTTGGTCTGGCGGCGGCGGCGGGGGCGGGGGCGGTTGGAAATCCGGCGGTGGTGGCGGCTACGGCGGTGGTAGCAGCAGCGGCTGGAAGCTCGGCGGCGGCAGTGGTTGGTCCAGCGGTGGAGGTGGTGGTGGCTGGAAGTCTGGCGGCGGCAGCGGCAGTGGCTGGTCCAGCGGAGGATCCTCTGGCTGGTGGTGATTCTCGTACCGACAGTATTAGTACAAATAACAATAAACAGTGATACCTCCTATTACATTTTTTATTTAATGGCCCTTTAGTTGAAGCTCCGTGATCTAGTCTAAAACTGTTGTGATATTATAATTTATCTATGTTTCAGTGGCCAGGTGCATGTAGGACCATAGGTACATACCATAAGTTTCCATAGTACCTACCTACCCACAAAATTCGAAAATTGAAAAATTTAGAATTCCACCAAAAACATTTCATTGAAAATTGGCGGCTTCATGTAAAAATACCAGAGGTATTGCCAAAGTGTTGCCGACCAGTTACAATGTTACATGCTTACATGATTTTAGCGATGTACGTAGGTATCTACCCTCTTCAATTTAAAAACATTTAAATATCTATTTGCGGGGCACCAAATGAAAAAACTTAAAATATTACGTACGTATTATGCCACAATCTTTACTGACATAGTAAAAAAATATGTTTATCTACTCTCATATCGTAATGTTCTTATTATGAAATCAAAATCAGTACTTTAATGACCCACTTTAGGCACACCCGTGTATAATGATTCATTATAGTACAGTTTTGTTCCCAAGATAATACTATAAAATAACTTTTTTTCTATTAAAGTACACTTTGGACCTATCATTAGTATTAATCAATATAATCAATCAGTATCAATTCAATTTTAAATGCAAATTTACTTTGTGTGTGGTTACATGTGACGAATTTTTGACTTGAACTTTAGAGGTAAGAATTTTTGGGAGTTGGCAACACGGATTTGATTAGGTATATGATTGTTGTGTTTGTTTATTTTATTGTTTTTGCCTAAATATATCAAAAAGTCACAAAAAATTGCAATTTTATTTTTTATCGCAAAAAACGATAGATTTTTTTACCTTTATATAACATTATTTATATGAGTTTAGATAAAGTACTGTATGATACTGCACATAATTAGGTATTATATAAAACTCGTTTGATACTATTAAGAACCTCGCCTACGGCTCGGTACTTAAACTCACACTCGTATTTAATAACCCCTATTATGCAACAGTATCATAAACTACTATTTTTATTAATGATTAGAGTTGAATAAACTTTTTCTAATCTATCTAGGTACCTACATATATTACAATGCTCGTGGTCATACTTGGTATAAACAAAATATGGAAAAGGAAAAACTAAAAATTATTAGTAGAGTAACTGTCGCTTCGTTTCATAATTGGTAAATAATGCTACAGTCGAACAAGGATCTTTTGACAATTTAATGACATCGGCAGGAGGGCGCTTTTAAACTTTTAACCGTAGCTTTTATATATCTCTCTGCAGTGGCGAAGTAGCACGGTAGCATAGGTTGGTACCCGGGGCGGTTTACTTTTGAACAACCCATACCAGAGATATTAATATTTTTGTCATCTTTTTTACGGTATTTTCATATTTTGGTAAGAAATGCGATCAAGAGCGTACCCAGGTTAAATAAATCGGACAAATGCGAGTCAAACTCGCGTGGAGAGGGTTCCGTACATGTATAACTAAGTTCCATAAATATTTTTAAATCTGACCCAAATTTGTTGATGATAACTAAATAAAAAGCTTTTTTTTGTAAATCGTGTTTTCTAAAAATGAAAGCTACATCGATTTATTGCCCCCGAAACCCCCTGCATAGCAAATTTCATGAAAATCGTTGGAGCCGTTTCCGAGATATATATCCATGAATTGCAGGTTTAAAGGTATTAGATAGACTTCTTATAGGTTTTCCTGTAATCTATAGGTAAAGAACTATAATCAGATTTTTTTTTCAAAATGTTTGGCCCAGTAGTTTCGGAGATAAGGGAATGGTCAATTTTCGCCAATTTTTCGCTTATTATCTTAAATAACTTCAAAAGTATTTATATTTAAATTCAAAAAAATATATATTTCAGTTCTGTGCCGTCGGCTTGACCTTACGGAGATTACCCCACTGTTCCCTTTCATGTGCGTATGTACATACCTAAGTAGTGAGAGCGAGATAGCCTATCAGGCTGCCCCTCCCGCGAGCGGGGTGCCGGCGAGGCGCGCGCGACGCGGACCGAGCGCGCGCTCCTCTTCAGTACGCTATTGCTTTCCCGTAGTGTGCATGTGTTTACGTACCTTGGATTTTTTGACGAAGTTACATAACGTCAGAACGGTAAGTGTTTTTCTTTTTACCTTTGGTATGTGAGAGTGAGTTTCATAAAGCCTTAGAACCGTAATTGCACGTTACACGGTCCTGTAAACGATGTTATCGTTGGACTGTAAATAAATAAAGTAAAAGTAAATAATAAACGTGACGAAAAGTTCGAAATTTTGGCTAGAGTGTGACATATTATGTTAATTTTATTGAATCCTTTTTTTTTTTTTTTTTTTTTTTTGTGACCCAGGGAAATCCTCATGGATACCCGGCCACTCCGGGGGGAGTGGCCGGGTTATGTCAGACTCTTACTGACTAAAACCCTGGGGTGTTCCTTCTCTCGCCATGTGACGGCGGGGCTGCGGGACATTCCTCGAAGGTCTTTCGACCGCCCGCCCCGCCGACGGCGTCGCTCCCCCTTACGGGGAGCCCTCCTCTTCGGGGCGGGGCTCAAACCATCACAAAACTAGTTCGAGCCCCGCCCCCCTCCGCTGTGGCACCCGGAACACACGGGTGCCTCCAGCATGGGACCTATAGTGTCAGCGGCAGATCCCCCGATCCACCGCCGACAGGTCCCCGTTAGGGTGGCATCCGGCCCGCGAAGGCCCGACGCCGCCCCCCACGCCTCCGGCGGCGAATCGGGAGCGAGTTGATATCATCTTCCCGCTCCCGCTCCGCCGCCTCCTTCTGCGACATTACTTCGCCGCAGAAGGCTGCGGCCGCCTGCCAGGACTCGTCGCTATCGACCATGGATTGGATCAAGGCCGGCAGCGACAAGTCCCCTCCCACCACCGCGGACAAGGCGGCGCGAGGCACTGCCCAAGCCGGGCACGCCTCGCGCGTGTGCTGCGCCGTGTCCGCCACTCTAGCCACGCAGTGGTGGCACTCCTCTGTGGGCTCTCTGCCCGCCACCCGGCACAAGTAGCCACCGAAGCAACCATGCCCGGTGAGCACCTGTGTCAGGTGGAAGGAGAGAGCCCCGTGCCGCCGTTCCAGCCACTCTCTTAAGATCGGCCGAACGGCGGCCACCAACTCCCGGCTCACCACTGCGTTGTCGAGGCGGGCCGCCCAACGCTGGAGGAGCACATCTCGAGCGTCCTCCCTCCAGCGCTCGATCTCCCTCGAATGAGGGCGGCCACCCTCGGCCTCGGCCTCCTTTGTTCGCCAGTACACCGCGGCGAGCACCTCGGCTTCGAGGTCCCATGGCGGCATACCGGCGAGCACGCACGCGCCGACGCACGACACGGTGCGGTACGCCCGGGCCACCCTGAGCGCCATGGCGCGCTGCGGACGTCGCAGCACTGCCACGTTTCGGGCGCTCATGGCATCTGCCCATATCGGCGCCCCGTAGAGCGCCATGGAGCGCACCACACCAGCGTAGAGGCGTCGGCAAGCACTCCTTGGGCCCCTCACATTGGGGAGGACCCTGCACAGTGATCCGGCGGCGGCCACCAGTTTAGGGGCCAACCTCCGGAAGTGCTCTTCAAACTTCCACCGACCGTCGAGGACGAGTCCCAGGTACTTCATCGTCAACCCGACGGTGATGGAAGTTCCTCCCACCATTATCGTGGCCCCAGGAGGCGGCGCACGCCGGGGCCCGTGGAACACGAGGGCCTCAGACTTATCCAAGGCCACCTCGAGTCCCAGGGCGCGGATTCGCGCCACCACCTGGGCCACGCCCGCCGTGGCGAGGAGGGACGCCTCGCGATAGGTGCCGCCGCAGGCCGACACGAGGGTATCGTCGGCGTAACATGTCACGCCGACCCCCCGCAGCATGGACCCGCGCAGCACCCAGTCGTATCCGATGTTCCACAGGAGCGGACCAAGAACCGACCCCTGCGGAACACCGCACGACATCTCCCTCCTCCCGGAACCGTACTTCGTCGGGAAGACTACCGCTCTCCCAACGAAGTAGTCGGCCACGACCCTCTGCAGATACCGCGGCACGCCGTGGTACTGCAGAGCACTCTTCACAGTCTCCCAAGGTAGCGTGTTGAAAGCGTTGCGGATGTCGAGAGACACCGCAAACATCACGCCACCCCGGGAGACAGCCTCCTCGAATTCAATTTTATTGAATCCTAGTTATACTGGAAATGTTTAATACATTTCCAATATAACTAGCTTAAGGTGGTTTATCCATAAACTTCTTTTGTAATATGTGCTAGTTTCTTTCAGCCTTCTGAATTTATTAACCGCAACCTCCTCAGGTTCAGTACTGTTACAGCTTGCCGGTCTTTCGACCGCAACTGTTGGCTTTAATAAGAGCCGACACGGCTTGCCAGTTTAAGCTATGAAGGCTCATTACGGCCATTTGAAGGCTCGCTACACGCAGCCGAGTAGGCTCACTAGCCGCAGCCTTTACGGCTCACCGGCCGCAGCCGTCGAAGGCTCACCGGCCGCAGCCGTCTAAGGCTCGCCAACCGCAGCCGTCTAAGGCTCGCCGGACGCAGCCGTTTATGGCTCACCAGTCGCAGCCGTCTAAGGCCCGCTGGCCGTAGCCGTCTAAGGCTCGCCAGCTGCAGCCATCTTCGGCTCACTTGGTGCGCGGGCTCTGCCAACCGCTACCGTTTATGGTTTATCATTAAGCCCTTTGTAATAAGGTTTTTTGTTTTGTTGGGCAGATGGCGGAGCCGGCCTCATTCTTTAGAATGGAGGAGCTCTTGGAAGAGTCGGCTGAATCCGAAGAAGACGACATGATTTTAGATAAAATTAAGGATTTATCCCGTCAATCCCTTCCAGAAGGTTGGACAAATTGGAAAACTTTAAACCCCACGAAAGAAGATCTTTTTGGTGAAAATGTGGATCCCCAAATCCTTAATAAGATACGATTCGCTTTGCCAACATTGGGGTGCATTAAAATATTTTATCCTGACGTAGAATTTGTGGCAGAGAAGCCTTTTAGAGAAATGAAAGTATCCATGCTGAATTGGGCCTTATGTAGAGCTTTAATAATAAGCCCACCCTCTATCGTAAATAAAGTTAAAGGATCGGCCGCCCAAGCTGAGATATTTATTAACGCTGTACGACCTGTGCGTCCGCTGATTTTGACAAGAAGGGAAGTTTGTCGCCAGTTACGTTCAGATACAGATGAAGAAGAGAATCGGGAAAATCATGAAGAAGAGTTACCTTCTAAGAGAGGACGCTTAGATAGGTTGGAAGAAAAAGTGGATAGTCTGTTTGGGCAATTGTGTAACAAAATCGAGTCGTTAAAGAACTGGAATATAACAAATCAAACAACTACTAGCTACTCGGAGAGTGTAGCCCCTTCAGCTCAAAATAGCTGTGAGTCTGATGATTCAGAGTTTCGTGAGGATACTTCAGATATTGAAGCTTCAAGTACATTCGAAGCCCCAGAATTTAACCTGGAAAAAGTCCCACCTAAGCCAGATCAAACTAAGGACATCAGTTTTGCACCGGAGGTCAAAGAGGACGATCCTTTAATCCCTGCTCCGTCAGAAAATATTAAAAAACAAGGCATCGCTTGCCAGAAACTAGGGTCACCTTCTTGGAATAGAATCAGGTACAAGGAAGTACAGAAAAAATTACGCGCCGCTCCGGTGTTTGACGCGCTTAAGGTCAATGATCAGCTAGGTAATATGGCGTCAAAAAGTTTTAGTAGCAACCTTTTATCTACTGCCGATACCACTCTGGGCACTATTTGCCATGGTCTGCTGAAACAAAGAGAAGCTTTGGCAGAACAAGCTAAAAAACTAACGGCCAAGTATCCAGAAGCATTGAGTGATGTACATGATTTACTTTCGAATGCCAATTCTACTTTTAAGAATGTTTCTGACGACCTTCTTCAGTACACTTGTGCCCGCAGGGCAGAATTATTGGATCTCAGAAGAAAGGCATTTAAGCCGGCTAACGACTTCCTGGCAGCAAAGTTGGCTCAAATCCCGCCATCGGAGACACACCTCTTTGATGAAAACCAACTGGAAACCTTTATAAGCAAACATGGTGGTTTATTTCGTGTTTTCAGCTCTGCAAAAAGACCACTTCAGACAAGCTCCAGCTTTGCTTACCATCAAAACAAACAAGCAAAATCAAAACCAGATCTCAAGCAAAAAGCTAGGCGAGTGGACTGGAAGAAGCCTCAAACATCAACATCTAGGTCAGAATCTCGGACCAACCACTTTAAAGGTTTCAAAGAAAACCTTAAAACACCCAAAAAACGTCACGCTCATAAGAAGGAACGCTCATCTTCCTATTGACCATCCGTTCAAAGGCGGCCAGCTTGCTTACTTTGCTCCCCGTTGGAAGAATCTCGGTGCCCCGGAACCAATACTCAGAATGATAATGGGTTACGGAATACCGTTTGTCAAAATACCTCCTCTCTCTCGTTTGTCAAATCAAATTCTAAAGAAGTTTGCAACACCACAATCAAAAAAGATGAGCGCAGAAATAAGGAAAATGGAGAGAGAGGAGATTATCGAGAGGGTTCCGCAGAAAACGGGTTTCATATCGAGAATGTTTTTAATAGAGAAGGTAAATGGAAGCAAGCGGCAAATTTTCAACCTTCGTCGTCTAAACCTGTATCTCAAGCCAAAGAAATTCCGTCTTATAAATCATTCCAAAATACCAAAGTTTTTGCAGAAAGACGACTTTATGTGCAAGATAGATCTTTCCCAGGCATATCTACACGTACCAGTAAAAAGAAGTCATCGAAGATACCTGTCACTCAGTTATCGCGGGGTTCTATACCAAATGACTTGCCTGCCTATGGGTCTTTCCAGCGCACCTCTAGCGTTTTCGAGAATCACAAACTGGATCGCGAACGTTCTTCGATCAAGAGGAATGAGAGTTTTGGTGTACCTCGACGATTTTTTGTTTGTCCATCAAGACAAAAATGTTCTTCAGGAACAGGTCGGAGTAGCAGTAAGCCTTCTAATGAGTCTAGGATGGAATATAAATTGGAACAAGTCTGTATTAAAGCCAACCAAAGAAATCGAATACCTAGGAATAATATTCAATACCCATTTAAACGTCAAGACCCTTCCCAAAAACAAAGTTATAGATCTCAAACTATTCCTCGGAAAAATTCTAAACTCTCGCCAGTGGAGTTGGACTCAAGGAACATCTTTGCTAGGAAGGCTACAATTCGCATCAGAGGTTGTTCCTCTAGGGCGTCTTTTCTGCAGGCAACTCCAGAGAGCGAGTCGAGCCTTGGAAGAAGACAGGCCAAACAAATTGCAACCCATACCTCAACCGGCATTAATAGAATGCCTCTGGTGGCAGAACCACCTATCGGAATCGAGCCCAATAATCCAAAAAGAACCCAATGTGTTTGTGACGACAGATGCTTCGGATACGGGTTGGGGCATACAGATAGAACACCTCCATTGGTCCGGAGTTTGGAATTCAGTTCAAAAAAATTGGCATATAAATTTGAAAGAACTCTTCGTGGTTTATATAGCACTGAAAAAGTTCGAACCTTGGGTCAAAAACAAAGTGGTAATGGTTCAAGCAGACAATCGGACAGTAATCGCGTATCTTCGCCATCAAGGTGGAACGAAATCACAGAAGTTGTATCTGTTAACGAAGAAAATCCTGTTACTTGCAAAAAAAAAAATTCAACACAGTACTAGTCCCTTACTAAATACCCGGAAAGTTCAACACAATAGCCGACCGCCTATCACGAAATTCGGCAGCGACCGACTGGCATCTGAGCGATATTTTGACGCAGATAGTTTTCAGCAGATGGGGAACTCCGCAAATAGATCTGTTCGCGACGTCGCAGTCCAAAGTAGTTCCCCTGTATGTAACAATAGATGCAACAGATTTACAGGCTCACTTTGTGAATGCATTCAGCAGAAGATGGGAATACGACTTGGCCTGGGTATTTCCTCCACCCCCATTAATCCCAAAAGTCATTCAGCACTTAACTCATGCGCAAGGAACTTACCTGGTGACAGTTCCCAGATGGACGCGAGCTTTTTGGCGAACAGCTCTGAAAGCCAAGGCGACAGCCGCTCCGGTAGTATTGAGGAATCTTTCCTCTCATCTAATAGACCTAGCGACGAATTGTCCGCCACCGAACGTGTCGTCGATGACTTTGGAGGTTTGGAGGGTACAGGCTGGAATTCGTTAATAAAAAACCTTTCTTCGGAGGACATAGTCTTATTAAAATCAGCCTGGAGGCCTTCAACATGGGTAACCTATGCATCTGCTTGGAAAGATTGGATAAAATGGTGCAAGTCCGAGCGTGTTGTTCCAAATAACCCCACACCTCATCAAGTAGCTAGTTATTTCAGTTATTTATTCAGAGTCAAAAAAGCAGCTTACAGTACAATTTTGGTCAGAAAATCTGTAATTGCTACTTTTTCCAATCCAGAAGGTGGACTTAGTATCAGCTCTCATCCCGTGGTAAAGAATATCCTAAGAGCAATTAGTCTGAAGTCTGTTGAAAATTTATCTCCACGTTCCCAGGTGTGGAACATTCAAGATTTGGTCAATTGGCTGAAGTGTAATTCTCCAGACGCAGCAAGTATTTATCAAGTTTCTAGGTATTGTGCCTTATTACTGCTCCTTGCTTCGGGGAGAAGAATACATGACCTGACTCTGTTACGGGTGGATGACAAGCACTGTTCTATAAAGAACGACTCTATAACTTTCTGGCCAGCCTTTGGCTCTAAAACAGATGGTAACAAGCATAGGCAATCGGGTTGGTTGATACTTAAGCACCAGGATTCAGAATTCGATATTTTAAAATGGATAAATAAATTAATAGAGTTATCTTCCGAAAGGCGTAAAGCAGCTGGTAAATCTGGAGTGGAGTTGATAAGTCTTTTTATAACGACTAGAGGAAAAGTAAAACCTGCCTCCAGAACGGTGATTGCTGGCTGGCTTAAGCCAGTATTTGTTAGCTTAGGATTGGAAGTTGCTCCAGGGTCAATCAGATCCTCCCCCGACTGTGTTGCCACCTTGCCGTGGTGGGGGAGCTTGCGTGTTTCTATGATCCCCGAGGCTATACCGGAGGGCCACCCATACCGGGCAGGCTCGGGGTGAGAGACCAGACGAAGAGCAACACGTCCCTTCCTATCCTTTCCCTCGTTCCACTTCCCATTCTAAAGGGTACGTCGCTTCCAGTGCATCTCTCGTCTAGAGAGACGACTGATGAGGCCGACTTCCCTATCCTTCCTACTTTCCTTCCCTTTTTCCTTATTCCTTTTCCGCGTGGAGGGAGCGGCGGGTTCGGAGTGCACTCACACTGCCTCCGATAAAAAGCCTTTTTCAAGGCTCCCGCCGGTCAACCCGTAATCCACAAAGATGGCAGGAGGCCTACGTGGACCGGGGGCCTTGGCTTAACCGCCTAGGTCGCGAGGAAGAAAACCTCTATAAAAATTACCCGAATCCCAAGCGCCGCCGCACCGTGAGGGGATGGATGGCCAGACGGATTTCTGGTTCTTAGTGCGTGTCCCCACACTGGCACCTGTCGCCACCAGTGTGGGTTACACATCAGACTTACCTAGGGTACGGGATCTCTGCCCAGGTGGACATTTAGTTCTCGTGGGTCCAAATATGGATTTAAATTTAAATAATAATGAAGAAGAGGTTAGGAAGGAGGAAATGAAAATTGTGAGGGAGATGTGCGCGCGAGAATTGCGCGTACAAGTTACGAGGCTGTCGGATACCGACACAGACAGCAGTGTGATGAGTGTCGAGTCGCTCGACACTCATCATACTCCAGAGACTGAAAGGCGGCGCCTTTCCTTTTTGAAAAGGCCCGCCAGTGAGGGTGAAGGAGATTTGTTGGGGTCGCCGCTTAAAGGTGCTGCCCACAAATCCAAGAGAGGAAGAGGCCGCCCGCTGACAACTCCCAAGTTTGTCGGCTTGGCGGCGGCCAAGGCACAGCTGAACGCCGCCAAGGCGGAAGAGCTGCGCCTCGAGGTGGAAGAGAGGGTGGCCGGCATGGCGAGGACTCTGGAGGAGTCCCGAGACGCCTGCCGCCACATGCTCAAGGCAAAATCTCCCGGAGTGGACACAGCGCAGACTATGTCTGCGCTAAATAAAATTGTTCTGGACGCCGCAGACATGGTGACTACCGTGGCTGCGACGTCCAAAAATCTGAAAGGAACATCAGTGAAGGCCCTTAAAGACGCAGCAACCACCATTAAAGAGGCTGCTGCTGGTCTGAGGGCCCGCACCATCACCGAGGAGGTTGCCAAGCTTGAGGCGGCCAACCTGCAGCTCTCCAAGCAGCTCGCTGAGCTGCAGGCAGAGTTTGCAGAAATGCGGCGGAGACCGGTGGTGGCAAACGAACCCTCTATCCGAGAGATTATGGAGGAAGTCTCGCGTTCAAGCATTGCACAGTTCGGTGCAATGCTGAACGCGAGAATCGAGGGTATCGAGAGCCGCCTACTCCCGGAGCCGCGATTAAGGCCGCCTCTTGCGGCTGATAGAAAGAAGGAGGCTGAGGTGGCTGCGGCTACTGCGCAGGCTGCGGCTCCGGCACCCGCTGCGCGTGCTGCACTGAGGTCGGCCCCGCAGCCCTCAACCTCGAAGGGACCCGGTGTCCCTGATGAGTCCTGGCCGCCGCTCAAGAAGCCGGATGCCCGGCCGCAGCCCATTCCCTCCACCCAGCCTCCAGCGGCGGGCAAGGGAAAAGGCAAAGGCAAAAAGTCGGCGGCAAAGAGTGTGAAAGCGGCGGTAACAACGGCACCAGTGGAGGCAAGCCCGAACATATCCGCACCCCCACCCCCACCCCCGCCGTTGGAGGAGGGGTGGACAACGGTGACGAAGAGGGGAGCTAAAAAGAAGACTGGGGTTAAAGCAGGAAGTACTGCTCCCCCCAGCCTTCTAAAAAAGGCGGTGCCGAAGTTGCGCCCCCCCCGTACGGCGGCTATCACAATCACCCTACTACCGGGTGCAGCGGAGAAAGGCGCGACCTATAGGTCTATCCTTACTGAGGCTCGTAGTGTTATTGACTACGAGAGCCTTGGTATAGAGGATATGCGCTCAAGGACCACGGCTACCGGCGCCCGCATTATGGAAATTAGCGGTGATGCGGGCTCCAAGAAGGCCGACTCCCTAGCTACAAGGCTAAAGGAGGTCCTGAGCGCGGACCTGGTGCGCATTTCGCGCCCGGTAAGAAGGGTGGAGATAAGAGTCACCGAACTTGACGACTCGGTGACGGAATCAGAGGTGGTTGCCGCCATCTCCAAAGAGGGAGGATGCGCCGCCGAGGACATAAAGGCTGGTGTCATTGGCCCGCGCCTCTCACTTTGGCTGAGCTGCCCGATCGCGGCTGCCAAGAAGGTGGTGGAAGCCGGCCGCGTAAAAGTGGGCTGGGTGAGGGCTAAGGTAGCGCTCCTCGAGGCAAGGCCGCAGATATGTTATCGGTGCCTAGAGGGTGGACATTTCGCCAACAAGTGTACGGGTGAGGACCGCAGCGGTCTCTGCTACCGCTGCGGGAAGCCAGGCCACTTGGCCCGAAGCTGCCAGGCCGAGCCATCCTGCATCGTCTGCACGGTGGCAGGTAAACCCGCGGCGCACCCACTTGGTGGAGTTGGGTGCTCCAATGGTGCCAGGCCTAAGGCTAAAAGGTCCAAAAGGAAGAGAGGAGGTAAGGCTAGGAACGCCGTGAACGTTCCTGAGCCGACCCAGCGCCCTACCAGCGCGGAGCGGGAGCCTATGGACACGGCCCATTAATGCCTCCATGGCCAGTACTGCAGGCGAACATCAACCACTGCGCCAGGGCACAGGACCTGCTGGTCCAGACCATGGCGGAGTGGGAGATTAAAATAGCCGTGGTCGCCGAACCTTATTTTATTCCCACCCGGGATGACTGGGTAGGGGACCGTGAGGATTCGGTGGCCATCGTCACCCGGGCCTCCACTGGTGCTCCGCCCTTCGAAAGCTCTTTGAAAGGACGGGGCTGCGTGTTGGCCATTGTGGGTGGCGTTGCAGTGGTGGGGGTATATTTCTCGCCCAATCGTAGTCTCGCCGAATTTGAGCAGGTGCTCGATGAGGTTGGGGCTATGGTTCGGCGAGTGTCCCCCCTCCCCGTGCTGGTCGCTGGAGACTTTAACGCCAAATCCACGGTGTGGGGTTCTCCGGTGACGAATGCGCGGGGTGAGGCTCTGGAGGAGTGGGCTGTGTCCATGGGACTTGTCATCCTCAACACGGGTTCGGAGGACACGTGCGTACGGCAACAGGGTGGGTCGATCGTTGACATAACGTTCGCGTCAGCCCATCTGGTGCGCCGTGTCCGGGACTGGAGGGTGGTGGTGGACGTGGAGACACTATCGGACCACCGATATATTCGATTCAATGTCTCCGCGCTCCCCAATGACCCACTGCAGAGCAGTGCTCGGACCCCTAGTGTTGGGGACGGTCCGCGTTGGGTGCTGGGTCGGCTCAACAGGGAGGCCGCCGCGGAAGCGGCCGTCATAGAGGCCTGGAGGTCTGGGCCCCGAATTGCTGCCGATGTGGATGAGGAAGCGGAGCGTCTCGGCTTCTCGCTTTCCCGCATCTGTGATGCGGCGATGCCGAGGGCGAGACCACTCCCTCCACGGCACTGGGTGTATTGGTGGTGCGCTGAACTCCACCAAATGCGGGTGGCCTGTGGGACGGCGCGCCGCCGTTACACCCGGTGCAGGCGAAGGCGGGTCCGAGATCCCCAGGAGGAGGATGCCTCCTATGCTGCTTATCGGTCCGCGTGCAGGGCTCTCCAGTTGGCGATCGCGCGGGCCAAAGAGACGGCGTGGGAGGAATGGCTGGAGATTCTCGACAGGGATCCATGGGGAAGGCCGTACAGGGTAGTGCGGAAAAAGCTCCGCCCCTGGGCCCCCCCCCCTGACGAGCACTCTCCAGCCAGAGTTCCTCGAGGAGGTGGTGGGTGCCCTCTTCCCGCGGCGAGGTGAATGGGTGCCTCCGACGATGGCCTCCGGCGCGATTCAAGTTGCCGAGGAAGACGCTTCCCCCGCACCGGTGTCGGAGGGGGAACTCGGGGCGGCCATTCTAAGATTAAAGTCAAAGAAGACCGCCCCGGGCCCGGACGGTGTGCCCGGGAGCGCCCTCGCAATCGCGCTGGAGGAGATCGGTGAAAGGGTGGGGTCCCTGTTTACTGCGTGTATGGAGCGGGGCCGGTTCCCCCGTAGATGGAAAACGGGTAGACTGGTCCTGCTCCGCAAAGAGGGGCGCCCGGCGGAGCAGCCGTCGGCGTATCGTCCGATCGTGTTACTCGACGAGGTGAGCAAATTGTTCGAGCGGGTGCTCGCGGCTCGCCTCGTCGAGTCCATGGATCCGGACCTCGCCGATGAGCAGTTTGGCTTCCGCCAGGGCCGATCCACCCTCGATGCAATCGCGCGGGTCAGGGACCTCTCCGAGGAGGCTGTCTCCCGGGGTGGCGTGATGTTTGCGGTGTCTCTCGACATCCGCAACGCTTTCAACACGCTACCTTGGGAGACTGTGAAGAGTGCTCTGCAGTACCACGGCGTGCCGCGGTATCTGCAGAGGGTCGTGGCCGACTACTTCGTTGGGAGAGCGGTAGTCTTCCCGACGAAGTACGGTTCCGGGAGGAGGGAGATGTCGTGCGGTGTTCCGCAGGGGTCGGTTCTTGGTCCGCTCCTGTGGAACATCGGATACGACTGGGTGCTGCGCGGGTCCATGCTGCGGGGGGTCGGCGTGACATGTTACGCCGACGATACCCTCGTGTCGGCCTGCGGCGGCACCTATCGCGAGGCGTCCCTCCTCGCCACGGCGGGCGTGGCCCAGGTGGTGGCGCGAATCCGCGCCCTGGGACTCGAGGTGGCCTTGGATAAGTCTGAGGCCCTCGTGTTCCACGGGCCCCGGCGTGCGCCGCCTCCTGGGGCCACGATAATGGTGGGAGGAACTTCCATCACCGTCGGGTTGACGATGAAGTACCTGGGACTCGTCCTCGACGGTCGGTGGAAGTTTGAGGAGCACTTCCGGAGGTTGGCCCCTAAACTGGTGGCCGCCGCCGGATCACTGTGCAGGGTCCTCCCCAATGTGAGGGGCCCAAGGAGTGCTTGCCGACGCCTCTACGCAGGTGTGGTGCGCTCCATGGCGCTCTACGGGGCGCCGATATGGGCAGATGCCATGAGCGCCCGAAACCTGGCAGTGCTGCGACGTCCGCAGCGCGCCATGGCGCTCAGGGTGGCCCGGGCGTACCGCACCGTGTCGTGCGTCGGCGCGTGCGTGCTCGCCGGTATGCCGCCGTGGGACCTCGAAGCCGAGGTGCTCGCCGCGGTGTACTGGCGAACAAAGGAGGCCGAGGCCGAGGGTGGCCGCCCTCATTCGAGGGAGATCGAGCGCTGGAGGGAGGACGCTCGAGATGTGCTCCTCCAGCGTTGGGCGGCCCGCCTCGACAACGCAGTGGTGAGCCGGGAGTTGGTGGCCGCCGTTCGGCCGATCTTAAGAGAGTGGCTGGAACGGCGGCACGGGGCTCTCTCCTTCCACCTGACACAGGTGCTCACCGGGCATGGTTGCTTCGGTGGCTACTTGTGCCGGGTGGCGGGCAGAGAGCCCACAGAGGAGTGCCACCACTGCGTGGCTAGAGTGGCGGACACGGCGCAGCACACGCGCGAGGCGTGCCCGGCTTGGGCAGTGCCTCGCGCCGCCTTGTCCGCGGTGGTGGGAGGGGACTTGTCGCTGCCGGCCTTGATCCAATCCATGGTCGATAGCGACGAGTCCTGGCAGGCGGCCGCAGCCTTCTGCGGCGAAGTAATGTCGCAGAAGGAGGCGGCGGAGCGGGAGCGGGAAGATGATATCAACTCGCTCCCGATTCGCCGCCAGAGGCGTGGGGGGCGGCGTCGGGCCTTCGCGGGCCGGATGCCACCCTAACGGGGACCTGTCGGCGGTGGATCGGGGGATCTGCCGCTGACACTATAGGTCCCATGCTGGAGGCACCCGTGTGTTCCGGGTGCCACAGCGGAGGGGGGCGGGGCTCGAACTAGTTTTGTGATGGTTTGAGCCCCGCCCCGAAGAGGAGGGCTCCCCGTGAGGGGGAGCGACGCCGTCGGCGGGGCGGGCGGTCGAAAGACCTTCGAGGAATGTCCCGCAGCCCCGCCGTCACATGGCGAGAGAAGGAACACCCCAGGGTTTTAGTCAGTAAGAGTCTGACATAACCCGGCCACTCCGAAAAAAGGGTCAATCAGATCGGCTGTGGCTTCTTATAATTATGAAAACAATTTACCTCTAGATGATTTATTGAGAAGAGGAAATTGGCAGGGCGCTAATAATTTTTTCAAGCATTATTATAAATCTGTGTCAGCGCCTTCATTACATTCTAATAATGTTTTGATAAATTCTTTTGTACCTGTTTAACTTTCTTACTGGGATTTGTTTCTTATCAATTTTGAGACTGATTTTATGTTCCTATTAATCATACTTTTAAGAAATATGTTTAATTATTATTACTTAGTAAATGAAAATATTTTTTTTTTTATCCTATAAGAAAAGTTTAGAGGGAGTTGAGACTGATTAAAATTCATAATTTTTTGTTTATTTCTACTGATTATTTTTCTACTGAAGAAGGAACATAGTTTTGTTAAACTTGATTTTTCTATGAATAAATTACTGTTGAGAAATGTATCTTGTCAGAATTTATTACATTAAATAGTTTTTTTAGGGAATCTGCGTGGTTGTATTTATTTTTTAATTGAATATAACCTTGTATTATTGTATTTTTGTAGTCACAGTACGCTATATTAGTGCCGGCAGATACCAAAACAAGTCTCCGTAAGGTCAAGCCGACGGCACAGAACTGAAATATAACCGTTTTCTACCCCGAAGGGAGGAAAACGAGTATTTCAGGTCTTGCCTAGGCTTGACCTGGAGTAAGTCCCTTGCCGTCATCAGGGAACTTTATCCAGACCCGGTTAGGTACTGAAGAGGAGCGCGCGCTCGGTCCGCGTCGCGCGCGCCTCGCCGGCACCCCGCTCGCGGGAGGGGCAGCCTGATAGGCTATCTCGCTCTCACTACTTAGGTATGTACATACGCACATGAAAGGGAACAGTGGGGTAATCTCCGTAAGGTCAAGCCTAGGCAAGACCTGAAATACTCGTTTTCCTCCCTTCGGGGTAGAAAAGGGTTATATTTGAGATCTTCACAACAAGCCCTTTCATTTGATATGCTACACAATATTGTCTGCAAAACTTGCTACTGGCGTGCTCTCACCTTTGATTCTAAAAAGGTATGTTTGATACACGCATTCGAAATAATTCAAATCAATTTCAAATAAATACGATGACGTTCCGCCATACAAATTACTATGAAAAATGGCGGACGAATTTCATGAATATTTAAACGTAGATTATTGTTATGGTGTTCGTTTGTAAAAGAAACTGAGACGGTGAAGGTGCGTTCCATACTTTTAATTTTTATTTTATATAAAAAGATTTATAATAAATTAATTCGAAATAATGTAAATTTGGATAACCACAAAGGTCAATTTTTGGTTTTGAGATAATTTACTATGTTTTTTTTCTGTAAATGAAAAAATATTTCACAAATATGACTCGGTGATGTTGTTGATATAACTGTTTAGATTTTAAAATGTGTTTGAGATGTTAATAAATGTGGGTTTTTTGCCGTTATTTTTGGGAAACCGTAACACATGTTTTAGCGTTTTTCAGGGAATGGGGTCTTAATCATGATTGGATCTCGATCGTTGTCAGATTATTAGGGGAATACGGAAACGAGCAAAAGTCGTCATTCAACGATCCAAATGTAATCTAATCAAAATTAGTTACTGGAATTGACCCCCAGGGCCCAAATGTAGACCAATCATTCGAATTAAAAAAATATGAGCAATAATAATAAGTGTACCGTTTTTTAGTAAAATTCGAATTGGATTTGAACTTTAACTGAATCGAAATTGGATGACAACCGTTGTAATTTAGCGGAATTGGCCCCCTACCCAGCCATGCCAAGTGACATTTTTGAATAATGCTCACCAGCATTTAGAAATTAGTTTATGATGAGGTAATGTAATATTAAGTAATGTGTGAAACAGTGAGTATCCATAATCTTACAAATGTTGTACACAGTTATAATAGGGATACAAATTTAAAAAGGTTATTTTTAATTTTATATTAAGTTAATGTATGATAATGATTTGTATTCTGTTACTGTGTCTTGAAATAAAAAAAAAAATACTTCCATCTTTAATTAAGATTACAAAAATTGTAACATATTATTTATTGAAGTATCATACAGATTAACATTGCTTAGCTTTATATCTATGATCTGCATTTTTTGTTTGAGTGTAGTCTTTATAGGCCCTAGATTTATAAAATGATGATCACTTTTTTCCCTTCTTTCCAAATTTTGTTCTCTTAGTCCTGTTGGGATTGAAGTTTTCTTTTTCTGAAGAATCTGTACTGGTAGGTGTGTACCCGCGTGCAGTACGTCGCTGCCTGGATGAATGTTCTTGCTGGTTTAAAACCTCAGTAAGTACCCCATAGTCCCTGTAAGAAAAATAAATTTGCATTTAATCAATAAAACATTTACAAAATCTACGGCAAATATCCAGTACAACTGATATCTATTACAAATTCTGTGTACAACTTACAATAGATCACATGATTTGTGGATTTCTGCAGAGACTTCAAAGTGAACACCACCTGAACTCTCTAAATCACTATCAGACTCATCTATAACCATACATTCAGTTTTATTTACTGATTCATAAGAGGCACAAGCAACAATATCGTTTTTTTTAAGAGCTATGTTCAAATTCTCTTTATGACATTTATCTGTTATTTTTACTTCATCTGTAAATATATTTTGACTTAATTCATTGTCTTTATTAGAATTTTCAAGGGATGATGAAAATGGTTTTGTAACATTTGTTTTAAATTTATTGCCTTTAATTATAATCGAGTCTTCATTTACATTGTGGTTATAAACTTCATCTGATAAACAAACATCAGTTTGAACTTGTACAGATTTATAACATTTTTTATTACTCTGTTCAGTATTACAAACTTGGATAGTAGTCATGAACGAATTACTTTCAATACTTATAGATACATTATCTTTAAACTGAGGTATAGCATATTTGTTGCTTTTTTCGTTTTTATTGTAATCAATGCAACATAACTGACAAGTTTCTAACATATAACTTTTCTTGTAGAATGGCACATTTATATGATTCTTCTGATCATTTATTACATTGGTTTGTTGGAGGGATGTTTCATATCTATTAGTGCTATTGTTATTAACACTACTATCTGACATAACTATTGAATCATCTTGAAAATTATTTTCTGCCTCTTGCACAGCCAGCCATGCTTCTTTATCTTTATCAACAATTTGACTTTGAGAGTCATCTATGATTATTGGTCCATCATCCATGACAATACCACTTTCATCATTGTTATGGACATTTATTTTCTCATTATCATTTTGTAATGAATACTTTCCTATTATTTTTGTTGATTCAAATTCATATGCAGATCTCAAGTATTTATTCAAGCATGACTGACTTTTGATAATATTTTGAGGAGATTTTTTATGATTTCTCTTTCGTTTTGTCTTTGATTTATTTGTGATATTTTCTTTTATTCTATCTTTTTTAATTCGAGTTCTTTTGATAGGCTGATTTGAGGTATTTTTCATTTGCTGATTCACATTTATATCACCGAACGGTTTTCTAGACATGGTATTTTCATGCTTATTGAACCATGCATGTATAAAATTTAAAGATTTTTCCATTTTCTTATCATTGAAAGATGTTTGTTCACCAGGCAATGGTGATAGCCTCTTTGATTTGTTTCCACCAGAAGTATTCAAACTTTTTCTTTTGTTGTAATATTTTACAGGAGCTTGAATGCAATCTGGAAATACTTCTTTTTCTACTTTCAATTGCTCTGATATCCTTTGTTTTCTTAACACTGAAACATAAATATTACATGATAGCTAGGTATGAACTTTATGATTGATAGTTGTTATTTTTAAAAATGTTAATATCTAGCTATGAAGTGATAAAGTAGTGTCCAGATAAAATGAATGTTTGAAAACTAGAAGTATAACCAGTTTCACTGTAGTAGTAAGTGTTATAAAGAAATTACCATCTATATTTAGAGTAATTGGACAGGACTCAAGTAAAATTGTAGCATTTTGAACTCTCTTCGTTAGAACACCATCATATACTGGTTTATTTGGAGTTGATGATTCATGTGGTGGTTTATGGCAGATCAGACAGCCATTGGCTACACTCACACACTCGTCACAGGCTGTATGTCCACAAGGGTATCTCATGCGAGATCCATCTTCCGTGTCACTGGTGAAAGAAAAATATATACTCAGTCACATCTGGTAAAGATGATTAACTTTTTAATGTTTAAATTGGAATTATTTAATTCTTAGAAATGTCTAGGTACATAAAAGATAATCGATTAAGGGTAAACCTTCGGTTGGGGCGTTAAATTCAAATTTGATCACGGTTTTTGCTAATTGCAGCTCAGTTATAGGTCGTAAGTTTTCAACATGTTATTTGCGACAACAATGGTAGTATATTTACTGATTAATAACAAAAGAAATCATCAACACATTCCTCCAAGGTATATTAGTAACATTTTCATGAAATAGTCGTATATGTCAGTAATATACCTTACGACCTATAACTGAGCTGCAATTAGCAAGAAACGTGATAAAATTTGAATTCAACGCCCCAACCGAAGCCTCCACCTTAAAAAGAAATCATGTACAATGTCCCTTAAACTAAAGCTAACGGTGATGAAGGCGATGGTATAGATCTGGGTCGAAGAGAATGACAAAATATCAATAAATCATTTTAGTAATTTAATGTACTCATAAGCTACCTTGACTAAACTTTATTTATTACTAGGTTCGCCTAAAATATCGTAACGTACCAAATAGCACAACGATTCCAATCAAAAATATTCTTCACATTTGTATAGACTTTGTCTTCATTGAAAGAATTATGCATGACACCACGGCATAAATTATAATAACTTCTATTGCTATTTATTATTGAAGGAAATTGCAAAAAGCGTAGTATTTTTAATCTCTTTGTTTAGTACACACTCTTCCTTCACTCAACAAATTATGTACTCATTCTTTGATTTGATGATTTTGATGTAGGTACTCTTTCTCTTTGCTCGTCAAAATATCACACGTCAACAAATTAAACTAGGGATGTAAGCGATTTATAAAAAAAATCGATTTTAATAAACGATTTTAATATTTCAAATAATCCATACTATACAGGCTGTAATCGTTAAGTGTGTCCAGGCGATTATTCCGTAACTATTAATAAAAAAGTTAAATGATATCGAAAGTACGTTACATAATCAGTAAAATTAAATCGATAACTTTTTAAAAATCAAACGAGAAGTAGGTATCCAAAATTTTGACATAAAACACTCCCATACATTTAGTATAGTGGGATTCTTCGATCAATTTTGATCGTAGGTGGGAGTGTTTAAAGTTACGGCGGATATTATTATAAATGGGAAAATGTTTGTATCTGTTTGTCCGTCTTTCACGGTAAAACGGAGCGACGAATTGATGTGATTTTTTTGGTGGAGCAGTGCTGCAAACCCCAACTTACCAAAAAGAAGTATATTTTTGCCAGAAATAAAGGAGACGGGAAAAAAAGGAGAATTAAAAAAAATATATTTTTGCTTTCATTAAAATTATTCGTAGGTACTTATTTAATATTAGTCACATGCAATCAAGTACCTAATTAGTAAGCTAGATAATATGTATCATCTATGCTAGTAAGGTGATAAGTTCATGCCTTCAATTGTCTGTCGATAGTTAATAAATTGGCAACCACAGAATTTGCTCCAAAAGCCTATGAAATAATCCAGGAGATTTTCATGGAATTGAAAAAAAATAATTAGGGGCATACTCAAAAATCATGGAATCTCCTGGAAAAGAATGAAAGTTCGCTTCTGCTCCTTCTAGGTAATTTATTTGTCAAAATGTGATTTGCGACACTGAAATATAACTATAAATCTATCTATGTATTCATTTTGCATTCAAAGTATTATAAAAGTGTACATTGGTTCCTAAGCGTTATTTATCGAAAAGGAACCAATGTATGGATTTAAATAGTATAAAAAGCATAGTGTATACATACAGTAATCAACTAATCATATTTTGATAAATATACGACCCATTACTGAGCTGCAATTTGAAAAAAACCTAATAAAATTTGAATTTCGCGGGCTTTTCGGCCGATTCCCTTAAGATTATACCTTCGGTTGGAGCGCGAAATTCAAATTTTATCAAGTTTTTTGCTAATTGCAGCTCAGTTAAAGGTCGTAAGTTATCAACATGTTATTTGCGACAAGATTGGTAGTATATTTACTGATTAATAACAATAGAAATCATCAACATATTCCTCCAAGGTATATTACTGACATATACGACTATTTCATGAAAATGTTACTAATTTCGCGCTCCAACCGACGCCTCCACCTTAAACAAAAATATTTTTATTCAACCTTCAAATGTGCGATCTCAAAATGGAATTAAAAAAGAAAATGAAATTGTGTTTGAAATGGTAAATAATAATGTTGACATCGCAGCACCATAGAGTGCGTTCCGGATACCTAATGTGTAGCGACAACAGAATGTGTTCAAAAATCCTTTCTGCTTGGAAACATTCCGTTCTACGCTAATTTTTTATTAAAACTTCGGATATTTGGCTCATATCGTGAAAATTCAGGAGATTTTCATGGAATTGAAAAATAAATAAGGAGGGAAACATGTCCAAAAATAATGGAATCTCCTGCAAAAGAAGGAGAGTTTGCAACACTGAGGTGGAGATAGTTGAAGGGATGGAGAGTGACATAAGCTACTTTTTGTCTCTTTCTAACCCCCCACTTTCAATCTTGACAAACACATGACCTATTACTGTGAGGCAATCATCTAACCATGTAGCAATCAGTTTCAATCAATTTCAATTTTTAAAAATCGTTTAAGATTGTACATAGAATGTACAAAATCATGACCAATTTAACACTATTTGAATATGAAGCACACTTTGTACTGTGTATGAAGTTACTAAAACGTAAATAAGAAAACAGAAAAACGTTATTTTTAAACTGTTTGAATCAAAAATTGATTAAAACCGATTGCAACATTTTATGATTGCTTTAGCAAAAAACGTACATAACATCCCCCTTAATATTAAGGGGGAACAGAATGTCAGTCGTATAAATATCGGAATTTTAAAATGATTACTGGCAGCATTAACTAAAAGAAAAAAATAACAAACTGATCGCCGCGCGCCGCGCCGGCTATCGAATACAAGATTGGATACATAAAGTAGGTAATATTTATTTTAGAAGTTTCTGTTCAATTTGGTTAGAATAATGTGAAATAACTATCAAACATGACTGGGATATTGGAATATAAACATTATTTCCCTATTGACAGCATACAGAAAGTGTGCGATCTATTTGATGAACAATTACGCAGCGACAACGAAGCTAATTTAGCTTTGTTTTCTATTATTGTTGGAGCAGTGGAGAATAATCTTACAAATGTGAAGAATTGTGAGAAAGATGTAAACTTGCAGACCAACAAGTTTGTGAAAATGAAGTTTCCATCTGTTGAGTGGGATGAAGTGCGGTCGCTCCATGAGCGTTTTGTGTCTTTGATGCGAGGAGGCGTCGATGCGAAACTCTTGAGTGGTACTTATGCAACCCGTGATCTAGTAAAACGAGTAGCTGATGTTGTGTGGAACTCCCTTACACGCAGCTATTACAAGGATCGAGCGCATTTACAGTCTATTTACAGTTTCTTGACAGGAAATAAACTCGATTGTTTTGGTGTTGCTTTTGCTGTAACCGCCGGCTGTCAAGTGCTGGGCAAACAGGATGTACACCTAGCCTTATCAGAAGATCATGCTTGGGTGGTATTTGGGAAAGAAGGAACAGAAACTGCAGAAGTAAGCACTTTTAGGCCCAAAACAAAAAAATATTCATTTATGGTTATGCTAGTTTATTTCTGAAATGATGGGTATATACATTGTTGTATTAGAATTAATTACCTCAAACTAACTATGAGTTAAACAGTTACTCCTCACCTGTAGGTAACTTGGCATGGCAAAGGCAATGAGGACAAACGAGGTAGATCAGTAGGTGATGGTGTGTTGGCACGCTCCTGGCTATATGTTGCTGGTAAACCTGTTGTATGTACCCGTGTGATGGAACTGGCTGCCTTGGTGTCATCTATCAACCCCACATTGACACCTACAATAGATGTTCATGAAGTAGCACAGATGCAGCACAGGCTTCTATGGCTATTGTATGACAGCAGTAAGTTGATTAAATGTTTTATATGTGTTATGTCCAATAAAACAACGTAATTAGGTAAATACGTGTAATGTGCTATGTAGCATTGCAAAGTAAGACATGAGAGAGAAATATCTGAACCACCCTACTTAACTAATATTATTACAATCAATAACATTAAGCAAGTACCCACATCACTAATTATATCATATGAACGAACATATGACTATATATACATAACATACCTTTCCCCCAAGTATGTGTAACACATAATTTTAATTTACTAAATTTAACACAATTAAGATTAACTTCTTGATAATAAGTAAATAACAATAGATTTATCACTAAATACAAAACACTACATAATAAACAATAGAAATTATACAATGAAATTATTATTGTAATTTCTGTCATATGGTGTCTTAGTGTGTACATTCAATTTATTTTTAAGTTTGCCTCCAGAATAACTAAGTTCTGAATCAATAGGAATACCTAGCATCTCAGCCCATTTCTCTTGACTAGGTATTTCTATTATTTCTTGACTTATGTCGCTATCATTTATTACTTCCCTATTTCTACTGTCACTACTCTCTCCTACCTCAGACCTTTCTCTTTCCTTCCTTTCTATTTCTGTCACTTCATTCGATTGTTTCTTATTAATAATTTGGTCTATGTGTCGATTAACAATAGTACCATCTTCTGTAGACACTTCATAGCTTGACGGCCCGTTTCTTTGAACTACTGTGCCTGGCAGCCATCGAGGTCCACTGCCATAGTTTCTATACATTATACTCTGTCCTTCCTTTGTATCCCTATTTATTTTATGAGCGTTTGTTGTAATTTGTTTATTCTTTTTATCTTGTTGACGATTATCCGGATGGATGGTGTCTAACAAAGTATGTAATCGTCTATTCATTAAGAGTTCAGCAGGACTCTTGTTTGTTGCAGCACAAGGAGTTGCACGTAAGCCTAGTAGCATATTAGGAATCTTAACATCCCAAGAGACATCATCCATTTTGCGTAACTTGTCTTTAACAGTTTGCACCATCCTTTCAGCTAAGCCATTAGTGGCCGGATGGTACGGTGCAGTAGTGACATGTTTTATTTTATTTGCCTCCAGAAATTGTTTCATTTCTGCCGAGACAAACGGTGTTCCATTGTCTGACACCAATGTCTCACACAATCCATGAACAGCGAACATATTTCTAAAATGACGAATAACTGTTGTAGAAGTCATGTTATTTACAAGGAAAACTTCTGGCCATCTTGAGTAAGCATCAACCACAATTAAAAAAGTTTTATTTTGGAAAGGCCCTGCAAAATCTACATTTATTCGAGACCAAGGCTTAGTAGGTGTGATCCACTCGCAGCTAGTTCTCGGAGGCATGTGACGATTTTGTAAACAATTGTCGCATCCACTTACTAATTTTTCAATATCATTGTTTAAATCGGGCCACCAAACATAACTTCTAGCAAGTGCTTTCGTTTGCACAATACCACTGTGTGTTTTATGTAAGGCCCTTAGTATAGGTTCACGTAGCGATGGCGGCACTACTACACGACAACCAAGTAAAATACAGTCCTCGTGCATAGAGAGTTCTAAACGATGTATCCAGTAAGGACGTAGTTCATCGTCTCTGACTTTAGCGGGCCAACCGCTTAATATATAATGACTAACCTGGGATAAAATCTTATCCCTCTTTGTTGTCGCTGCTATCAGTTCCACGTCAACTGGAAAATCAGTAGGAGTCTCCGCCATAAGCAAAACATCACACAATTGCTGTTCTGGTTCATCCGGTACCGGCTGTGGCCAACGACTTAGGCTATCCGCATGTCCAATCTGCTGTCCTGGTTTATATATAATACTGTAACTGTGCGAAGTAAGTATTAGTGCAATTCTGGTCAATCGAGGTGACAAAACAGCAGGCATTGGCCGTTTAGGGTCGAATATTCCTAGCAGAGGTTTGTGATCCGTCACTATAGTGAACGACCTACCCATTAAATAGTTATGAAATTTAACTATTCCAAATATAATGGCAGTAGCTTCCTTATCCAGTTGAGAGTATCGTCTTTCGTGCACGTGCAAAGTCCTAGAGCTCATAGCTATAGGGCGCTCTGAGCCGTCCTCCATAACGTGCGATAATACGGCGCCGACACCATATTCAGAACTGTCACAGGTGAGTACCAATGTCTTCTTAAGGTCATAATGAACGAGTGTCAATTCGGATGACAGCAAGCGTTTTGCAGTATCAAAACTATTTTGCTCCCGGTCAGTCCATTGCCAGGATTTTGACTTGTCAAGCAATCTGTGTAGAGGCTCAAGTATGGTCGCTTTGTGCGGTATAAATCTCTCATAAAAATTATATAAACCCAGAAAGGCTTGCAAATGCTGGACGCTTTTAGGCTCAGGCGTATTTATTATAGATTCAACCTTGCTCGGGGCAGGATGAATACCGTCAGCATCTATAACGAACCCTAAAAATTCTACGCGTTCTTTAGCAATCTTACACTTACCCTTATTTAGACGCAAACCTGCCTTTTCGATGCGTTCCAGTACTGTGTCCAAGCGCCGAGACATCTCAGACATTGTGCGGCCGCTTACGATGACGTCATCAATCAGTACTGCGACACCCGGTATGCCGGCAAGCAAAGCCGTCATCAGTCGCTGAAAGATTCCGGGACACGCCTTTACACCGAACGCTAATCTATGTACAGAGTATAAGCCTTTACAAGTATTTAGGGTTAATAGCTTAGCCGTGTCGTCCGTCACGACTACTTGTGTATATGCTCTGTCCAGGTCAAGTGTAGTATAGAATTGCCCACCTGAAATCATCGCAAAGACTTCATTAGCTGTAGGCATCGGATATGTATCCGATTCTGTAGCTTGATTCACCGTACTGCGGTAGTCTCCGCAAAGACGTATGTCACCGTTTCGTTTTACAATAGGAACCACTGGTGTCGCCCATTCCGAAAAAGATACGGGGCGAAGTACACCCTCTTCTACCAAACGATCGATTTCCTTTTCTACCCTTTCTTTTATCGCATATGGGACCGGCCTAGCTTTTAAATATTTAGGCGACGCATCCGCTTTTAGCTGGATCGTGACAGGATCACCCCGGTAGGTACCGAGTCCCTCCTTAAAAATCTCCCTATGCTTCTCTATTATTATGTCAATCATTGTCATGTCCATGTCAGTTATCAAGTTAACATTTAATGTAATATCGAGTGCCTGAAACCAATTACGTCCTATCAAATTCGGTCCTGTGCCTCTAGCTACTACAACACATAAATTACAATTAATGTCCTTATATCGAACTTGCACTGTAGTCTGTCCTAAAACTTGCACCGGCGAGTCATTCCATGTGTGCAGCCTATTGCGCAGCGTACCCAGAGTGCAGCGGGTGCGCAGTTTGCTCCAGGTGTGTTCATTCACGAGAGAGAATGCGGCGCCAGAGTCTACCTCCATCGTCACCGGCACGTCGTTCAGCATCAATTTAACTCTGTACGCTGGCACACGTACTGTCGGAGTCTCCACATTATAAATACCATTAAGTCGTATATCTGAATCATCTGCGTAATTGACCTTGCCTGTCAAGCTTCTTTTTTTAGCTAAACATATTTTTTCGATGTGTCCCTTTTTCTTACAAAAATGACAAGTTGCGTTTATGAAACGACACTCGCCTCCGTGACGATCACCACATCTATAACACGCCCGAACATTCGATTTAGACTGCACGGCGTTAACGTCCATCGGTTCATGAGACGTCACCACCGAACTCGATGACATCGCGTCGTTGTTAGCTGCAGCAGCACTACAAGACACCCCCTGAATCATCCGAGCATCTTTTCCGGCGCTTTCTGACGACAGCATGGCATCCACGACGTTCTCATATTTTAACGTGTCTTTCTTCAACAGTTCGTACTGTAACTTGTGATCGTTCATACCACATACGAGTCGATCGCGTAGCATACGCTCTAAATCCGTAAAATTACACCTCGAACTTATTTTCCTGAGTTCCGCGATGTATTCCGATGCCATTTCACCTTCTTTTTGATTGCGTTTATAAAATTTATATGACATGGAAATCTCGTTTGGTTTGGGACTATAATGTTTGGTTAGAATCGTCACAATGTCACTAAAAGTCACATCACCCGATTGTTTGGGTGTAATTAACGCCAATAGAGTTTCAAACACTTGTGAACCACACACAGTATAGAAATTTGCCCTTTTTGAGACATCTTGAACGATTCCGTTCGCCTCGAAACAGTATTTTAATCGGTCAATGTAATTGTCCCAATTGTCACTTTTTGGATTGAATTCATTAAATTTCACTGATTTACACTCCATTGTTCATAATTTACACTTCGTCGCCACTGTTATGTCCAATAAAACAACGTAATTAGGTAAATACGTGTAATGTGCTATGTAGCATTGCAAAGTAAGACATGAGAGAGAAATATCTGAACCACCCTACTTAACTAATATTATTACAATCAATAACATTAAGCAAGTACCCACATCACTAATTATATCATATGAACGAACATATGACTATATATACATAACAATATGTAATTTATATATGCTCCACATTAGTGTGAAGTCGTTTACACTCAACATAAATGCATTATTTTTCAAACAGTCCAGTAGTTTCAGCGCAAATTGGCTGTGACAGACAGACATGTGTGACAATTTGTTTTTTAAATGTATTAATGCCTATCGGAATAACTCTAAAAGTAACGGTCTCCCAATACCATATTTGCTTAGCTTCAACCCATAAGGTAGTTTCCCTTATTAACCCGTTTAAAATTTTCATCGTGTATGTATATCATCACACTACAACATAATTCAAATTGAATGATGGGAAAACAACAACTACTGTAATTTATTTTAAACAATATATAGGTATAAGGAAAATAATAAGGGTAATTTATGTCTTGTATTTTACATTACATATATCTAAATAGGACACTTTAAAATTTGTTTCAAACTATGTTTCAGGTCATTTGGATGCATATCCTATGGCATTGGGCAATCTTGGTGATTTGGATGAGTATATGAGGATATCAAACTGTTCAGGGGAGTCAGCTAATTCAGCATTAATGGGTGACATACCTAACATGCGACCAGATGGTACATTGAGACCAGACTCAGCTGCCCTATATTCTCAAGCTATACGCTCTTCGAGAACACATTATGAAGATAGACATGTGTATCCATACACTTTCCAAGGGGGCTATTATCATCGACATAAGATGTACAAGGAAGCTTTCCATGCGTGGGCTTGTGCTGGCGACGTCATTCGACAGTTTGTATATTTCAGAGACTATGTAATTATATAGTATTGCTATTATTTTGTTTACTTAGGTCTTTTATTCTAACACTTGTGTCCAAAGTATTGTATATTAAAACTAGAGAAGAGATTGTATACCTAATTAGAATTACAACAAGGATCGGGCTGGAGTTTGTCATAAATAAACATACAGATACGTAAGCAACGCTATGAAATATTTTTTGAAAATTCAACTTGTAATGGGGTAAAATGGGTTCACGGGTGAAACCGTGTGGCGGAAATTATTTATTTATTTATTATTAGGCATTTATTTTACAAGGAAATCATGAAAATATCTTACCGCCTCATCAACTATCTTGGGTAGTCCCTTGATTAAAATAAATATTTTTGGTTTCCCTTACAGTTATAATTATTCAAGAGATGATGAAGAAATATACAAAGAGTTTTCAGAAATTGCAAATGAATTAATTCCACAGTTAATGAAAGCAGAAAGCTCCGGTCACTCAGCAAGATCGATTTTAAAAGATCCTGAATGCTTTGCATCATTACTTAGGTTAGACGGAATTTAAACTATTTTTAGCTGTATGACATTTTAAGGAGATAAACATACAATGACTATCAGAAAACTGGCTCTTAAGTGCAGCTGATGGAACAGAACACACTGTAGGGAATTTAAACTTAAGGGTGACAGACAGCCAGCCGGTGTTCTCACAATGTTTTCCTTCACCAAAACCTCAGGCTCATTGTAGGATTCAATCTCGGAACCAACGTCACGGCCCTCGACGTCACCATGGCCTGAGCTACAATGCCTCAAAAACTTAAAATATTTATAAGATCAATATTATTCCAGGTTCTACGACGGTATTTGTAAATGGGAGGAGGGTAGTCAAACACCTATCCTCCATATAGGTTGGGCGAAACCACTCGTAAGTACAATATCTAAATTCGACGCTGAGGTCCGCGCCCAAGTACATATAATATGCAGATCGGATATAGACGATGATACCGATGAACCTAAAGAGCCGCAAGCAACAGAAAAAACAGAAGAGAAAGGAAATGACAATGACAAATGGAATAACAACGCGGATAACGCAGAGATGAGCGTTCGAGAACAGTTGACTGCAGCAGTGAATAGTCGACCGCGGGTGACGCTGTACAGCCATAAAATGGCAGCACTAAAGCCGTTGTTGTTAGCTGAGAGGTTGAACACTCACGCGTTGCAGCTGCAGCTGACGGCGCAGAGCCAGCTGCAGCGGCCGCAGGCGCCGGCCAAGCGCCGCGACGACGACGACCACCACACCGCTACGCCCACCGCTAGAGCAAAACGTGCCCGCCGAGAACGCTGAACAATACTTGCATCGCATTACATTGCATTGCTCTAACGCAACATAATACGCTTTTCTTGCAGACTGGTATGTATGTATATAAATGTGTGATGTATTCTTGGAATTCTATATAAGTAGTGTACCCGTGTTTCTATTAGTAGTAGTGTTGGTACATAATGTGCCTAAATGAGTGATTCTTCTTTAGAATAATAATGAAGTAGAAAGTATTAACTATACAGAACTATGCAGAGCTACTTTTTTAATAGACTATACAGTATTTAGATATATTGTTAACTCCTAAAAGATAATATTATTTTAATTATATTGTTGCTGGACCTCAGACCCTCCCTCATTAATTAACGATAGTATTAAAAATTACATCTCAGTCAGGTCATGGGTGGGTAATGTATTGTATAGGATTAATTATAGGTAATGTACATTACAAGTTAATTCTAATTTAATACAAAATTCCAGTACTCTGATTATAATGTATATGTCGTAGTTAGTTGCAAAACTTACGTTGATTTATTTTTGCTGTTTAATATTTGTTTTAACAGTTTTTTTTTTAAGAAGTTCTGTAAGGCCTAATATGCTTAGAATGATTAGACTTTTATTTAACGCTGATTATAAAATAGAGAATATACAGAATTATTTTGGTTGGGTATAGTAGGCCGAAAGAGCATTAAAGTGTACCTCACTAGGTCATGAAAAAAATATTTTGGAATGGAAAATAAATATTTCCGTATAAACTACAAACAAATATCAACAAATTACGTAAGCACTAAAATACGCTTAATTAATCTTGAGACTAACTATAAGATTACTCGAATACTGAAATTTGCTATCTCATCTCATCACTACATTTCTCGAAGTTTCTCGTTTTTACTAACCACAGATTTACGCTAGACTTCTAACTGTCATAACTTTGTACAGTATAACACAACTGAGATGTCGCATCGGCAAAACTCATATTTCCGATCACTTCCGATTTACTCAGCTAATAAAAATCATTCACTATCGCGCACTTTCAACGCTATTGGCACAATATATTCCCGCGTTAGTTCGACCCAAGTCAGCATTGGGAATGCACGTGAGTTATTTATTCCTTACACTTCAGGACAATTTAATGGTACATGGCTCTTTATTTTCACTATGACTTCGTTAAAACGTATAATAGTCAAAGACGTGAAATTATTTTTAATGTTTATCAATACCACGCCGGAGGCCACGGAGTGTAAAAATATAGTTTTTGGGAAAGATCACTTTCAAAACCTTCAAGAGCAAGCGAAATCAACTTCTTTACTAAAATGTAAATGACTCATCATCATCAGACAGCGACGAATCTTTTGACGACTTAAGAGGCGCTGTTGAGACTGGGGATATAAGTATGGATGTCGAAGGCGTTAATTTTGATTTGTGACATTCATCGTTCTAGCCGTGTACCCTCCATATCGAATGGATAAAAAAAATATATAAACAAATAAAACATACTTTATAAACGTGATCACTTATTTTGCAAATAAGTGTATAAACATCTACGCATCAATTTCACGAATGTAATTGGTTAAATAAATCTTCATCTAAAGCTTCATCTAAGTTGTGTCATACTGTAATGGTAGTGCTCAGCCTCATGTAGGATTTTATTGATAACTAGTTATTTCCCGCGGTTTCACTCACTTTAATAAAAAGTAGCCTATAACTTTCGGTGATACATTATCACTAAGTGCTTTCTATAAGTGAAAGATTTTTTAAAATCGGACCAATCACTCCGGAGATGAGCGTTTTCACACAAACACACTCTTCAGCTTTATTATTAGTATATAGATGTTATAAAGTATACACAGTATTCTGCCTAACATACCCAACCAATATCACCCTGTATACATAAATATTAATTAAAAAATATTTATTTTTATCATCTTTAAAAGTGGCTCCCTCCCTCGTTCAGAGTTATTCGACTTCCCCAGCCTATTTGAAACTTTTAGTTTCGTTTGGTCCTTCCTTACATCCACCTATATCATTATATAGCCAATTTACTCGAAAGTATTGGCATATCTATGGCGTTCGAAGATGAATATACTATCATAGAATAAATAATATACTACGTACAAGTACTATGTATAGTACATTGTCAAAGCGAAGTTGTATAAACTTTTATTTTTCTGATGATTTTGTAAACATTGTTACATTAGCTATGTTCGTATTTTATTGGTTAATACTATATTAAAATTATTTCGTTTACGCGTTCTGTCACCCAAATAATAAGTAACATAATGACTTCAAATATAATAAGAAACTATAGATATGATAGCCGGACGCTTCGATCGTATGGCAATCTAAGCATTGGGGCTAAATTTCCGCACTGTGTGGTTTAATGAAATGTAATTGAATTATCTTGGTAAATTCCCCAGCAAGTCCTTTGCGAGTGTAGGTATAGTCAGCTTAGTAAAGTATAAGTGAACTGTAATATCACTCCACACGATTCTGTCACTTTATGTGCCTGTTTTATGATATTTGCTGTGTAAAGTAAATATAAATCCTTTCATTCACATTTCATATGCTATGCCTTTGCAATATGATGAACAAATAAAATAGTTAGTTTCCAAGTTCTGCATGTTAAATTATTAATTTTTACTTTTTATGTTGTATTAGTTTAGTACCTGTTAGGTTATGTTATTTACCTACTAAAACCACATGCATTTTATTACTATTTAAGTACTTAACAAAAGGGTCACACAGTGACACTCAATTATGTTAAGGTTTTATTTTTAATAGGTCAAGCATTTGATCGAGTTAAAGTGTACAAAAATACATTTACGTGTGACGCCTTAAAAAGGTTACATTGTTATAGAGTTGTTATCCCATGAAAAAAGAAAAATAAATGTAAAATGAAGCAGTCATACATTAAATTGTGAAGACTATAAATATTTTAAAATAAAAACTGGCCAAGGTCAGGTTGGAATCATGCAAGTGGGGTTTCGTACAATAAAATAAATAATATTTATACATTCTTAAAGATAAGACCAATTTAATTTTGTGATTCTGTAATTTCGCAATCATTGCTACCAATAAAAAAGATACAGAAAGAAAAGGTTAGGCACGACAAAAGGTGACTCTAAGAGTACCGAACCCTTAAATTAAACTTGCAGGGGTGGAAGTACTTGCTTTTATATGGAAGGTACTAGAAAGCTAGTGAGATGTTGAGTTGAGGGACACCTGGCAGAAGCTAGCATAACGATATACGCCGACGATAATAATGTAAGATGTAATTGCGTTATAACTTATAATACAAATACAAGTTACTAAGGTTACTGCTCAAAGTAGCCGGGAAAATCAAATTTGATTACGTTTTAGACTAGAGGGATATACGACTAATTCATGAAAATGTGACTTTCCCTCAAATATATCTTGGAGTAATATGTTGATGATTTCTTTTATTAATCAGTAAATATACTAACATTCCTGTCGCGAATTACTGGTTGAAAAACATACGACCTATTACTGAGCTGCAATTAGCAAAACGTAATAACATTTGAATTGTGCTGGCTACGGTGAGCATTCACCTTAAGTGCTTGGTTACGTGGTGGTCCTATAGTGAAAGGGTTCGAGAATTCTCAGTCGACAATTTGAAAATTTTTGTTTAAGTATATTGGTGGTCATGTTAACACTTATGTTATCCACAGTACAAGTTCCACTCGCATTGAAGGACAACCACTAACTAAAGGATCCTCAACTGCAAATGTTAATTTGTAAATGCATTTTTTATGTGATATTATAAAAGTAAATTATTTATTTTCGGATTTGTTCCTTGTGCTGGTCTCGCAGAAAAAGTAAAGTAGTTAAATAATTTTGCGATTACAAATTTACATTTGCAGTTGGAGATCCTCAATTAGAGATTGTCCTTCTGGTTGGAGAGCGCACTGTAGTAAACCCTACCTCATAAGGTAACAACATGGGACTAGTTTCTGGTGGTGTATAGTAAAAAAATACTCTTAAAAAAACAGGGTTGCGTGGGCGCAACCTGGAGGGTTTTGAGGAATGGGCAGTTAAGAGGTCCCTTTTTTTGGTGCATTTTACCTCATCGAGTAACAACATGAGACCTAGCCCATTCGATAGAAGTCATCGAAAAACGTATAAAAAAAGTTGGTTGCCTCATCCTATCCTGGCACTTTCTGAAATCGGCCAGATTTTAGGGTGCTGAAAAATGACCGATTTAACCTCATCGAGTAACAAGATGCCACTAATGCCATTCGATAGCTTAAATAAGCCCGATGATAAAAATATAAGGTTGCGTGACCTCAGCCTGCAGGATTTCCTAGTCGGCCAGGTTTTATGTCGGATTTACGAAGGCAAAATTTAAGGAAATCGTCTATAAACCAATGAATTTGACATAATTTCAATGGTTTAACTGTATGAGATGGCTATGATACATATTTGAGTTCATACAAAATCGGTCAAGTGTGTGTCGGACCACGCATCCCATAAAATTTCATATTTTACAGATTTTTTAATGCTTTAAAATGAGCGACCCTACCTCTTCGAGTTACAAGATGTCTATAATGCCATCCGATAGCTTAGATAACCCCGATTATAAAAATATAACGTTGTCTGCCCTCACCCTGAAGGATTTCCTAGTCGGCCAGGTTTTATGTCGGATTTACTAAGGCAAAATATATGGAATGAATTTCACATTATTTCAATGGTTTAACTTAATGACGATTGTTTTGATACTTATTTGAGTTTATAAAAATGCTGTCAAGTGTGTGTCGGACCACGGATCCCATAAAATTTCATATTTTACAGATTTTTTAACCCAGGTATGGTTGCTTATTTTAAATTTTATTTTATTCATCTTATTTTAGCGTTGCTTCGAGTAACAAGATGTCAATAATACCATTCGATAGTTTAGTTAGATTACTCCGATAATAAAAATATAAGGTCGCCTACCCTCAGCTTGGAGAATTTCCTATTCAGCCAGGTTTTAACTCGTTTTTACTAAGGCAAAATGTACATTATTTCAATGGTTTAACTTTATGATAATTGTTTTGATACGTATTTGTTCATGTATCAATATTTTTTACCCAAACCTAATTTACACATTATAGTTTTAATCAAGAATTCCATAGAGGGGAACTTGTTTCAGAAGTCTAATGCAAACCTTATTATAAATCTTTACCTGTTTGTAGTCGTCATTTAGCCATGCTATGCCATATATTACGGTTAATTTATGCATTGATCGCTACATGATTTAAAACATATGTAAAACGTAAATATGATTAAACTTACTTTTTTAAACAGGGATCCTAATATTTTTTAAGCAATTTAAAAAACGATTGCTAGGGATATCCCTAAAATATTTCTATAATGGTCAATCATCTACTAAAACTTTACTAACGTTGAATCTATACTAATAATAAATCTGAAGAGTTTGTTTGTTGGAACGTGCTGGTACTGGTCCGATTCGAAAAAATATTTCATAGGGAGCTACATTATCCCCGAAGGTTCTATTATACCTTTAAGCTGTATTAAAATAAAACTTCTATGTCAACGCAATCAAAAGAAACAGCAATTTAAGCTGAATATTTTGAAACTCGCAACTACTCGCAAGGGAATTAAAACCTGAAGGATACTTTCTGTCGACCTAGAGTCTTGAAATTTGGCATGAAGCAACGTTTTATAGCACAAAAAGGAAAAAAATTTAAAACTTTAAATTTTTAGTCACATCACATAATATTTTTTTTTTTTAAATAATTATAACCTTTTCCTCATAAACGCGTAGAGATATCAAGTTGAAATGCATATCAAATACTTAGGTGTAATTGCCATTAAGCTGTGAAAAAAAACTAATTTCTAAGTCAACGCAAAACGCAAAGGTAAAACCATTTAAACCGCATATTTTGCAACTACTTGCAAAGGAATCAAAATTTAACGGCTACTTACCGTTGACATAGAATTTTGAAATTTGGTAAGAAGCATAACTTGCAGCACAGGTAACAGAAAAATTCAGAAAACCTTAAAATGTTTGGTAGTTACCGCAATGACTGCGACTTATCTCTATGTATGGGGAGGGGACAAAATTGTTCAAACTGCAATAATGACTAACTTAACGTCATCCAATCCGGATGGTTTGGTTAGTGGATGTAGCCCTAAATGCGTTTATTTATATTTCTTATTGTGGGTTTTGTTTATTTTCAGACAGCTTGCTTGTATTGTTCCTACTGGCGAAGTGAGACAAAAGTTTTGCAAACTATTTTCTGTGACATTTATACTTTTATACTAATATTTTTTGATTGTTTGTTTGCATTGAATAGGCTCCGAAACTACAAGACCGATTTGAAAAATTCTTTCACTAATAGGAAGCTACAGTATTCCTGAAGGTTATAGGCTACTTTTTACCCCGGGAATGCGAATGGAACCGCGCGGAACAGCTATATCAAATAAAAGGGCTCGTTGTGAGGATCTCAAATATAATATTTCTTTTACAATTTTAAGACGAATAGTTTTTAAGTTATTTAAGAAAATAAGAGAATCTCTCTCTGGAACAAAAATATCATACTGTGGTGACATTAGGTATAAAAAAAATATCACCAAACTTCAAGTTCATAGTGAATCGGGAGGTAAACTTTAGCCCTCTTATTCATAAACGCTGTTTAACTAAATCAGTGTTATAGTGTCTCTTTCGATCACCATACGTCACTTGTCAGATAAATATCCAAAATATCCTACAAAGATAAAGACTACGGAATTTTAACTAATCAACGTTTGGTAACTTTTTTACGAATAAAAAGCCGCAAGTTTATAGCCCCAGTGGTTTAGGCTCTCCGTTAAAAAATCAGTTAGTCAGAAGATATGTAGATATTAAGGTTTGTAAGCCATTTTTTTTGGAAAGGACTAAAGTTATATATTATAGATAGCCTCTGATGGCTGCTTCAACCACACCGGACAAATTTGTAAATTTAATTTAAACTATATTGGGTAAACAAACTGTGATTAAAATACTAAACTCTATGCTATGCTTGGTCGAGAACTCTACAATCTACAATATTTCGAAGATTTTGGAAGTTTATTTTCAGCCAGAATACTATACAAGCTGTTACAGAAAGGGTATATACATATCAAGTGCACGGCTTCTTTCGATCATAATAAACTATATTGCAAAGGTTTTTAAATCCTATATCTACATGTTAGGAAGATATGAGGAATGAAACCAAAAACCCAAACATTTCAACTTGAAATTTACACATCACTAGCAACCAAGTCAGCTGATCGGTGTAAGTAGGTAACTCACGATACATTCACCTGTGAAAACAAACCTCTTATGCTCTTACTCCTGGTATTTTTGGATAATGGGTTCTGGATATTTTATTTTGTTACTCACTTTTTCTGACAAAAACTGATTATGTTTGTGAACAAGCTAAAATACAAATCCTTTAAAAATTAACAAATCATCAATCAATCATCAGTAAATCATTTGTTAGCTTGAAAATGATATTGAATTTAGGTAGGTAGTTAATGAAGGGATTAGTAGGGACTAGTAAATAATACTTAGTTACCTATCTACGTAAAACAATCTAATAACAAACATAACGGAGTATGTAATGTGTGAATCTACGTAATCATTGAAATTAAACCACAGACACAGAATTTGAGTATCCAACATTTATTTTTTATGTAGGTTGACATACATAGGTACTCTACCAGAAATTAATTGCTTAGGTAAATACTGCGAAAGAACCTAATGGAACCTAGAACAGAAAAAGGATTTCGTAACATAATTTATTTTCAAATGAACCCTAAATAACTTTCCTCCGCAACTTACGTGTGTCCTGGTACATAAATAATGCTAAAGGGTTCTGTGTTTAGTTTAAATTAAATAATTAAAAAACTAGGGATTGTTTGTAAACAAGTTCAAATGCAAATGCTTGTTTGCAGCTTGGAAAATTATTTTAAAACTTAGGCTGTAGGTAATAATAATAATACTTAAAGAAAAGTAACAAGAATTACGGAGTAGGTACCTAGTTCACGACTTTCGGTGAACGTGTAAATGTAGGTGCCTAATAATTATGCACATAGTAACTTTCTGCCACATTTTTTTTACCTCACAATAACAACAAAACGGGATAAAGGATAACGATACGAACGATCCTTTTAATGTTGATTTTTTTTATTCAACTCAAATAAGTATCAAAACAATCGTCATTAAGTTAAACCATTGAAATAATGTGAAATTAATTGCATTTCTTCCATATATTTTGCCTTAGTAAATCCGACATAAAACCTGGCCGACTAGGAAATCCTTCAGGGTGAGGACAGACAACGTTATATTTTTATAATCAGGGTTATCTAAGCTATAGCATGGCATTATTGACATCTTGTAACTCGAAGAGGTAGGGTCGCTCATTTTAAAGCATTCAAAAATCTGTAAAATATGAAATTTTATGGGATCCGTGGTCCGACACACACTTGACAGCATTTTTATAAACTCAAATAAGTATCAAAACAATCGTCATTAAGTTAAACCATTGAAATAATGTGAAATTCATTCCATATATTTTGCCTCAGTAAATCCGACTTAAAACCTGGCCGACTAGGAAATCCTTCAGGGTGAGGGCAGACAACGTTATGTTTTTATAATCGGAGTTATCTAAGCTATCGGATGGCATTATACACATCTTGTAACTCGAAGAGGTAGGGTCGCTCATTTTAAAGCATTAAAAAATCTGTGAAATATGAAATTTTATCGGATGCGTGGTCCGACACACACTTGACCGATTTTGTATGAACTCAAATATGTATCATAGCCATCTCATACAGTTAAACCATTGAAATTATGTCAAATTCATTGTTTTATAGACGATTTCCTTAAATTTTGCCTTCGTAAATCCGACATAAAACCTGGCCGACTAGGAAATCCTCCAGGCTGAGGTCACGCAACCTTATATTTTTATCATCGGGCTTATCTAAGCTATCGAATGGCATTAGTGGCATGTTGTTACTCGATGAGGTTAAATCGGTCATTTTTCAGCACCCTAAAATCTGGCCGATTTCAGAAAGTGCCAGGATAGGATGAGGCAACCAACTTTTTTTATACGTTTTTCGATGACTTCTATCGAATGGGCTAGGTCTCAAGTTGTTACTCGATGAGGTAAAATGCACCAAAAAAAGGGACCGCTTAACTGCCGATTCCTCAAAACCCTCCAGGTTGCGCCCACGCAACCCTGTTTTTTTAAGAGTATTTTTTTACTATACACCACCAGAAACTAGTCCCATGTTGTTACCTTATGAGGTAGGGTTTACTACAGTGCGCTCTCCAACCATTCCATTCGAATTGTTTGTAAGGAACTCTCAGAGTGCGCGAGTCAGACTCAGATCCGATTCCGCCTTCAAAAAAAAGGAAGAGGTTCTTAATTCGGTTGTATTTTTATTTCTATATTTTTTTATTGCGTTGACTAGAAGCTTGATTTTTTTACAACTGAGGGTCGTAAATATTGGTATTCGATATTAATTTCAGCGTGATTCACGCGTTCTTGAGAAAGATCGTCTTGACACTCAGACAGACTGACATCGAAGTTATCATATGAGAATTCCTTTTTTTTTTTTGAGGTACGGAACCCTTACATCGAATGTAAGTTGCATAATCTTCTAAGACTTGCAATATTTTTTAGCTGTTATTATATATTTGAAATAAATCGATGTAATTTGTTTGAAAAATGATAAGGATGAATTAGGATACAAAGATGATGAGAAACAAAGACAAACTTTTTAAAATTGCCACTCAAATTTATGCGCCATCTGAATTGAAACCAGTGAAGTTTCTTCCACCTCTGCGAACTAATAACAAAATGCATTTTATTTGTTTTCCATAAAATATAGATAATAGAAATAATAAGAGATAAATAATTAATTGAACTACCTACATTGTAATTACATACATCCTAATTGATGCGGTCATCTGCTGGTCACACTCACTTTTCTCGCATAGCGTAGACGCAACAATCAAAAAGTCTGTTTCAGTACTTTAAGTTAATCAGTTTGCCTGCATGAACATACTTGATCCGCCACGATGTACTAGATATAGGTACTTCTTAAGCTGTTGGATATATCCTATTAAATAAAATAAATAAATATAAAACATATATAAATCATCAGTTTGATGAAATGAACGTTGATGTTGGTAATAAAATGAAGAGCGACTACAAGCCTAAAAAGACGCAATGTGTGCATGTTATAAGTGAATTTAATAGTAAAGGGCAGTGGCGGATTTACCAGCAGGCTGAGTAGGCTGGAGCCTATGGCGGCAGATTTTAGGGGGCGGCAAAATGAATCACGAAAACACCCAAATTTAAATATTTTAGTATTGTATAGTATACTGAACACTAACGTCTGTATATAAAAGATTGCCAAACGCTCTGTAAAATATACTTTACTGATCTTCATGAATTTTTAAAATATTTTAATAGGTACCCTTTCAATATTATAATTTAAATATACTTAGTATTTTTCTCAATTTTTGCTGATATGTAAGACTATAGAGGTAATTGCAATTTCATTGACAGATTAACTGTAATTAATATGATTCCGATAGGGTATCGAATTTCAGAGGTCAGTAGGGGCGGCAAAAACTGAATACCTAGCCTACTGGCGGCAAATTTGTAAATCCGCCACTGGTAAAGGGGGATCGCGCACATCGTCCAGCCTGAGCTCATCTTAGCATCCGTATTATAGATCAACTACACACGGACGAAAAGTCTGTAAAACCAATATCTATGCTCCCGGGATTGATGAAAGTAAGCACATTATTGTTATCGATAAACGATAAAACGGAATGTGTTATTATGATGTCTACAGCAAAGTCGAAGGAAATAATGTTACTGAGAATGCCGTTTTTTAATTTACGAGACATTTAGTGAGATTTTTCATAGACATTTACCGCAAGCCTGGGTGGATGTATTGTATGTACCTAGTTCAAGCTAAAATCAAACTATCGCTACTCATGCACACATTGAAAATCCTGTAGGAAAAAAAATATGAATACTTACATGGTGGTTTGTTTGTCACATGGGCTGGCTGGTAGACTTGAGAAGTAGGTAGTGTGTACAAAGTAGAAGACACAAACATTATTATAATCTAAAATACTTACCTATACCTACATTATGATAACGGAGTAAATAATGTCTATAGCACTTAGGTATATTACTACGTATAGAGAAGACACCACACATAACCACTATCTTTCAAGTGCAGCCATCCGGCCACACTTCACTTAGTTGGCTTAAACACGAATCGCGTAAAAATACACCTTAAAAGCGTTCTACCGCTACGTGTTTAAACTGTATTATTAGACGACTTAATTAGTGTTTCAAGCGCTGCAGCGATTTTAACAAAATGGAGCATGATGACCTTTGCTTAGGATATCTTCTCTTTACGTAGTAATATACCTCAGTGGTCTATAGTTGAACATTTAATAGCATAAAATTATTTATTAGGTATCAATAAATACGATTACAACTTTATATTATTTAATTAAAATGTTTCTTAGATGTTTTAAACCATGTTGTGTCATATAAATTTATGGTATAATTTGTTATTTAAGTGGATGGCCCGAATTTTGAAGTTTTAATATTTTTTTAATTATCATAATGTATGTACACACGGCCACAGATCAAGCTACACATTTTTGTTGCAAAATAGCGCCTATTACAACTGCATAAGGTGCCACAGTGTGTAGCTTGATCTGTGGCCGTGTGTACTAATTATGCTTTTAAAACTATTTTAATTAGTTAATCCATATTTTGGTTCCATTGGACATTTGTAATAAATTAACCAATGTAGGTATTCTATAATGATTTTAATGCAAAATTAATACCTGCATAGATGAATCTATTGCCACATGTCTCATTCGCTAATCATAACTTTACGACTCATAGGCGCTTGAAATTGGCGTAATTTAAACATTAAAACGCAAGAAAAATCCGTAAAAAATTAAAACTGCAGATCATCCAACATACATCCGATTTTTCAATTTCTAGATTAACCGTCGATACGATTTTTCTCTGTTAATACCATGGACGTATAAAAAAAGACGGACGCCATTTTACGAACCAGCAAACTAAAGCACCATAGTAAGCCGGCCGTCTTGTACATACAATGCGACACGCACAAACTCTCATCATAGTAAGCCAGTCGGCCGCCATTACGTCGCGAGCAACTCTGGGACTCACACATGGATGCGTCGCCGCCATTGCTATGCTTCACTTTATGTTTAGGCCGTACTCTGTCCGTCTTTTTTTATACGTTCATGGTTAATACAAAAACTGTTCTATTTTTATTTTAACTTCATCAGACGGATATCGCATAACTGGCAATTGTAAAATCTTCATCTATCAGAATGCACGAGTATTTTTCAATGTTTGAAACAGTAGGTTGCTAATTTAAAGTAAATGCACATTTATCCGAGCCGATCGCGTCGAACGAAACGAATTTTAGAATTTTTATATGAAATCCTCTCGGACGTATCGGACGATTCGGCGCAGGCAGGTGTGCGAGGTTTCATAGGATTTAATTATAAAGAATTCCAATATTAGTTTCGGTCGACGCGTTCGGCTCGGACAAATGTGCGTTTACCTTTACTGCATGGGCACATAGGTAGGTAACCTAGTTTGTGCCCAGTAAATTAACAATTAAATTACTAGTATTGATATGTACCTACTTCTAAAAATATATTGCTCTCTCTTCAACATGTGATTATTTAAGTAACTACTTTAAGCATTGATTTTGATGGTATCTGGCTAATATGCAGAAAAAATATATTTTAGAAAGAAGGATCGATGAAATCGACTGAATCCGCTACTATAATTTGAGAACATTTTATATATTTAATTAAAAATTTAATATTTCAACGTGGTGTTTAATTAAACAACGTATACCTACCTATCAAACTTGCGTAGTCATAAATTATGGATCATGAGAATCTAATAATTCAATACGACCTACGCCGCCGTCGCGCGTCGTAAGCAGCAGTCTTAAGGATGATTAGTAACATTTTCATGAAATAGTCGTATATGTCAGTAATATACCTTGGAGGAATATGTTGATGATTTATTTTGTTATTAATCAGTAAATATACTACCATACTTCTCGCAAATAACATGTTGATAACTTACGACCTATAACTGAGCTGCAATTTGCAAAAAACGTGATAAAATTTGAATTTCGCGCTCCAACCGACGCCTCCACCTTAAGGTCTCAAATCATATTTTTTGTAGCGATAATATTTTCTATGTCTAATATTTTAAATGACATGAAGGTGCAGCCAGTTGTGGCAACGACACCCTTACGCGCACAGATCATATAGATTATGTTGTATACACAACAGATAAGACAGCTACATGGGATTGGTGAGAGTTACTATGTTTACGAGTATTCAACACGTTTCAGAGCGTGGCGCTACTGACGCTATGTTTAGTGTTGTGCATGACAGAGATGTTTGTTTGTCGATATCGATACAGCTAGTGCTGTGACTATGTCAGTAGTAAACTACTTATATCTTTGGATTATTTATTTCAAAATAAAACAGATTCGTATGATTTATTTTTTTATTTCTGCTCAACATACAAACTTTTCTATGTTAAAATTGTATCCTGGTGAGATGGTCAAGTTCAGGGCAAATTGGCAATATAGTACGGTTGAGCCACATATTTCTAATTTTGTCATTCCGAGGAAAATTGAATAATGTACTCTCCTTGGCAGCAGTATGACAAACACAACACTTTGTAGGTAAATACCATAATAATAATTTGGAAATTAGAGTCAAGAAAACATAACCTTTCAGGTAGGCTTTTCACGTCAGAGTTCGGTAAAACAGTTCACAAAAGAGACCAAGTCACAAAAGAGATATCCACAACAAGTCCCAAGCAGGCACAGTTCGTTAGAAATAAATTGCAACCAAAATTCTAAAACCTAAACAAAGTAATCAAAACCACAAACTACCAAGAAAACTAACGTTATCAAAACGGAATAACAACGATAATATTTGTCAAAGCTGTCAGATAGATTCACCGGCAAGATTGAACTGAATGTAGTTATAATAAAAGCGAAATGGCGGCCGCTCTGTCAACCAATAGCGAGGGCCGTTTCTCTTGAATACTTATGAAGTTTGAGCGAATCATAAGATCAAGAACGAATGTATGAGCTTTCTTAGCCCTGCTTACGCGGACTTATCGGCGATAATTTTTAGGTAACCAACCGGCTGAGGGCACCCCCTGTGGGGTACGACTTCGGCTCAGGGCGTTACCGGGGGAGGGCATAGTACGAGTTGGTACGAGTTACAACTAATTGGGGGCGGTCGGATTACGACATATTTTCTACGCAAAAAATAATGTATATCCTAACCCATTCCTCTTGGACCGCGAAATTCAAATTTTATTAAGTATTTTCTAATTGCAGCTCAGGTTAAAGGTAGTCGTAAGTTTGTCAACGTGTGATTTGCGACAAGAATGGCAGTATATTTACTGATTGTGTGATTGAAAGTGATGTGAAGTGAGATTGAACCCGAGTGTGTAGTATATTTTTGTAAAAAAGGTGTTGAAATATAAGTACCTAAAATATCGCTAGTTCATGACCAGACACACTGGTGTGGCACTTTCTGGCAGGGCCACCATCACGGATCTGAATTCCAAGTCTGTCGCTATTTTGTCCCTATTTTGTCCTCGAATATCAGATTTTGTCGCGTCCTGATTCAAAAGTGAAAAGGTTTTTTAGGTTCAAGAACTAGAGCACCTAGCGAAGATCTGTTTGCTTCCAGAATTTGTCATTAATTTGTCCAATTTTGTCCTCGAATATCAGATTTTGTCGCGCCCTGGTTCAAAAGTTATTGATGAATCCAAAATAGAATAAAAATATTTACTGATTAATAACAAAAGAAATCATCAACACATTCCTCCAAGGTATATACTACCATTCTTGTCGCAAATAACATGTTGATAACTTACGACCTATAACTGAACTGCAATTAGTAAAAAAAGTGATAAAATTTGAATTTCGCGCTCCAACCGAACGTTTCATTTCACACTAGTTTATAATAAGTTTGTAAAAGTAAGACTTTTTGGCGGGAACTTGCGAAGTGACGTTGCGTTTTCGTTTTATTTTCACAAAATCGTGTATTTTGTGTTTTATTGAATATTATCGGTGGTATTTTGTCCAATAAAGATCAATACAAGTGCACCAGTGAAGTGAAATGAAATAATTACGTGTATAGTGGCTTTTCAAGTTGTCTCAAGAAGTCCATGAAAAGTTTTAGTAGAACGGCTACCATTGTGCTAAAACCTAACTAAACTGACTGACTATGACTCGACGAAGATTTAACATGACTTGAACTTTGAAACTTGATGATTGACGAGAATTTAATACATGAAGAATACAAAAATACCTACATTGCTCAACTTGACACTGGATTTGTCCGGTAAGGTTGTTGCAGCCATCTGAGGCTACCAACTTAGTCCTTTCAAAAAAAAATAAAAAATTGACACTGGCAAAATACACGAAGTGTGATGCCAAAATTAATAAAAAAAAATATATATATTAGGGATGTGACTTTCAACATAAACTATTGATTTGGAATTAATCGATTAATTTTCATTATTTAAATAAAAATAAAAAAAATAAATAAAATAAATTTCATCATCGAGTATTTAATTCGATTAAAATAAACAATCATTTTATGAAAATTAATAGTTTTTTTTATAAATCGATTTTTTATTCATCGAAATAATCGATTATTATAAGGAAAATATCGTTTTTTTTTATAAATCAATTATTTTTTCACATACCTAGCAAATATAAGAGAATGTGTGTGAATTGACGTTGAGTTTTGTAATTTGTTGATAGTTCACCAAAAAAAAAAAATTGTAAAATCAAATCAAAGAGAAATAAGTACCTAAATCACTACCTACGAAACCAAATTATGAAAAACCTTAGAGAAAATCAAAACATAAGATATAGAAAGAAGTATAAGTTTGTAAAAATGAGGATAAGAAGCCTTATACTAGTAAGTATAAATTCTGAATTTGGATAATCTTAAAAGCCAAATTAATTGAGTAACAAACATCCATATTTATAGCAGGATGTTTGAAGACTTGATTTTGATACAATGTGGCCCAATGACAGTCAATGCATGGATACATTTTGACCTTAATATCACTGAGCAAAGTGATATAATATTTACATTGTAGATTAGATCATTTAATCTGTGATACCACTCTTATTCCACTAGTAAAGGTCTCATCGTCATAATATCATTCATCGCAATTTATTCAATTTAGAATGCAGGTAATGTATGCACAGAGAGGATCACAGAATACTCTTTTCTCTGGAAAGCAGGTGAAACTATGGGGCTGTTACTGGTAGTTTTTAATGTGATTGGTGAGATGGACCACCCGTGGACAATATGTTTCTATCATATTTTACTTTATATTCTAGGAAAATGCAGCATTATGTGACGAAGTGGCCAGAATTCAAGAAAGTATTCTAATAGTTAAGGATGAAAGAAAGTTTTTACTTCACAAGCTTTTGGAATATGAAAATGACAGGGAAATACCACAATCTAGAATTGAATCAGTTGTACCCAATGGCTCTAAGTCTAAACCAAAGAAGAGGCAAAGTATGGAAGACAGTGGGAAAAACACTTCAAACCCATGATCCAGTTTTGCTTTATGTGGGGTTAGATTTTATCAATTTTAGTATGAGATGAAGATTGTGATTGTTTAAGAACTATGAAAACTAAATTTTATATAGCTAGTAATAGTAAAAATAAATACATTATATTAAATAATATCCTGGGACATTCTTCACACATGGTTATCAGGTCCCAATCTAAGCAGACCTTGTGCTATGGAAACCAAATAGATAACTGTTATATTACATAAACTACTTTTTTTGTGAAAAATAACATGAACATTATTTAGTTAGATACTACATTCAATTAACCAAATGCCAATTTATTTTTTTATACTATGGTAAGTACTACCTTAGTCTTGATGAACTGATGACTAAGGTAGCAAACAAGCATTTTCTCATCTCTCACATAGAACTGTGAACCTTCTAGGACTTACAGCTCAGAAGAGGTAATTATTTGTATAGAGAGTATTGAATGATGGCTTAAATGTCTAACATCATGTTTTTTATTAATTAAAGGATGAAAATAAAAACTACAGTAAATACAACTATATCAGTTATTTTAATTATTTAAATATAACATGGGTCAATAAAGAACGAAATTACAAGTGGTGATGAAATGGCTCTCCACACATTACATTCTGGTTAGTTTTCAACTGCTTTTCTTCATCAACGTATCACATTGTGTACATGCACTTAAATCTAAAGTAATAAAACTGAACTCAATGATAACTTTGGTTTATGAACAATTGCATGTTTGAAGTTTTGTCTTCCGATTCCAGTGCTGATATAAAGGCATATTTTTATTTACTCTTTATAACACCAATAAAACATAGTTACTCATAAAACGGTTACACTGACATCCAAAATAGTGTGAACTGTGAATTGACAGAGAAGTAGCTTTCACAAAATTCATCTGGTAGGTACTCAATGCCCACTGCCAGGGCATACTCACTGTACTTGTGTGACTTTCACATAGTAAGCAAAATTAACTAAACACTTGTTGCAGTTATTTCTCTAATATGTACCTGAACAGTGAATACCAGTGCCTCTAATCAAAAATAAATCCTTTCAGGTGTAAAATTATTTCTGCCATCCAGCAGAAGATATTGTATTTTCCCACCTCAAAACTCACTTATCTTTTAAATATTATCTACTTCGTCCAAAGTGAGTAGGTACTTCATCTTTTTACAAATAGTTTTTTAATATACTACATAGCTACACTAATATTGTGATCAATCACATCACATTAGTCAATCTTCATCATCATCATCATCGCCGAATGATAACAATTGCCGAACTTTCTTCTCACTGGAAATTGTTTTAGGATCATCCTTTCGTTTTCGTTTATTTGTTTCATTGTAAAGTTTCTGTTTAGATATATCTTTCTTTGATTTGAAAATCACTCTTTGACTTAAATCAGCTCTAATTTCAGATTCTTGCCCTTCTAACTTCTTCCTTTCCTCCTCTGCCTCTTCGGCCGTAAGGTCACCTTTTTTAAGAACTACTACTTGCGGTTGCTCATTGTCTCCATCGTCAATAAAGTCTTCTTCAGCATTTGCAAGTTCATCAAATTTGTGATTTGTATCGTCATACCCAGCTTGTTTTTTAAGGACTTTCAGAAATTCCGGATCTTCTGGCTTAATATAATTAACGTTTCTTTTTCTATTCATTTTGAAATAATATAATATAGTACAAGTATAGTAAAGTAAGTACTTATAGATTAATACCAGACTACAATATATATATATATATACTGGAAAATTAATACAATACAAGCTCTTTGGATTATTATGTATTTATACTCTGATTTTAATTCGAGTCACAGAAGGTAAACAAACAAATGTCATTGTCAATTTGACACATTGATCATGACATTTCAGAAAAGCAAAACATTTGGACCTATAATACTACTATTCGCTCGCGGTTTCGCTTGTGCCAGTACTAGATCAGATATTATTTATGGTAATAAATCAAAATAGATTGCGGTTAGATACCGGCAAACCATGCAGATGAAGTTTAAATTGAATAAAATCTTCTACTATATAAAAATTAGTCGGGTTTTCCTTCCTGACGCTATAACTCCAGAACGCACGAACCGATTTCCACGGTTTTGCATTCGTTGGAAAGGTCTCGGGCTCCGTGAGGTTTATAGCAAAGAAAATTCAGGAAAAATTTCAACAGAAAAGCGGGAAAATCTTTTTTCACATACAGCGCCATCTCTGATACATAGCATGTACTACAATCCCAATATTTTAAGTAGATGGCGCCAGTGCGTGATACATTGTTTGACAGCTACTCATTGTTTTCTGCTCAGTTAATTTCGTACTACTACAATCCAATATTTTAACCGTTCGGTCTCGACTTTGACATACATGTCGACAGCGAATTGCTGGAATAGCCGACGGCACTTCAGAATGACATTCTCCTCATGTGTACGAATCATCATACGATACGCACAGTAATTCATTGCGCTTAGTTTTTATTCGTTCGTACGCCTGAAAATGCAAAATTAAATGAATTGTTAATGGAAACCAATAATAGCAATAATTAGTGTGTGAATATTGTACCTGTAATTGGATCGACCATCTTCAGCGTGATGTCGTTAGGGATAGGTAGTTAGGTAGGGGTAGGTAGGTAGGGTAGGTAAGTAAGGTAAGTAAGGTAGGTAGGAGTAGGTAGGGATAGGTAGAGGTAGGTAGGGATAGGTGGGTCCCAGTTTTATTTTTGTTCTCAGGGCAGAACAACGTCTGCCGGGTCAGCTAGTAAACATATATATCTGTTCGAGGAGCACATTCAAAGAACCAGTGAATCAAATGTTTAGCACCCATATACCGCGTGCGGGAACTAGTAATTAAGGGTAAACCCTTGGTTGGAGCGCGAAATTCAAATTTTATCACGTTTTTTGCAAATTGCAGTTATAGGTCGTAAGTTATCAACATGTTATTTGCGAGAAGAATGGTAGTATATTTACTGATTAATAACAAAAGAAATCATCAACATAATCTTCCAAGGTATATTAGTAACATTTTCATGAAATAGTCGTATATGTCAGTAACCGAACGTTTCACCTTAAGATCAAAATGTTTTGCCCTTCTGAAATGTTATGATTTGACACTGACAGAAATTTGATTGTTTACCTTTTGTGACTCGAATTAAAAATCAGAGATAAAGAACTTATAGATAGTACACACGGCCACAGATCAAGCTACACACTGCGGCACCTTATGCGGTTGTAATAGGCGCTATTTTGCAACAAAAATGTACATAGGTATCGAAATCGAAGGAACAAATCCAAAGTTTGTCAAGCACTCAGGTCAAACATATAATATGCGTTTTATGTTTGACCTGAGTGCTTGACAAACGTCAAATTACTTATTTTTGTCATTACAATTAATACTCTTTATCATTGAAATAGAGACTAAAATACTATAATCACTTGAGATTTGTAGCGTTCCACCGACTTGTATGGTCGATACCTTTGTTCAGAGGTTCAGAGAGAGAGTAGAGAGAGACCCATACGTAGTATCTCTACTTAGTTTGTGAGAGACCCGTCGCGCGTCGTGGAAATGGAGGCCGCTGCTTGTTTCTTTGTTTTTTCGGTGAACGGTCTGTCGTAGGCGTATTAAATTTGCATCGGACACAAATAAACACTTTATCACAAGTTCAAAGAGCACAAGTTCTTTAACTGTAATTTCCTTAGTGCAACTGTTGTTTCACCTGATTCTGAGGACTATTCCAAAGTGTGGTATAACATTGTTTCATTGTCTGCACTCCTCCCACTGAATCGAATCTTGACACTACCGAACCCTAAACATGTTGTTCGTATCGCTTGGCTGTATTTATGTCCACGCATCTAATGAAACTATTGATCAAATAACCATTTTTTCCAAGTGTAATTTTATTCTTATGTACATGAGGTAAGCCAATAAAAATAGTTTCGGTGAAATGCGTTTCTTTTGATAGGACTAAAGTTGGTAGCCTCTGATGGCTGCAACAACCTTACCGGAGAGAAATGCGTGGACAAACATAAATACACCTATAATTTTTTTTATATTTTTTTGTAAGCCCTAATAGATTACCATTTGTGAATATATTGCAGTTCCAATAATATTAAATACCTACATACGTTTAACTGATAACCTTCCATTTTATTAAGTCGGTTAAAAAATAGAGATTACCATAATACGCTTTTAAAAAAATATATACTACGGCCGAATGGTTCATCAGGGTTTGTTTTTAGATAAAAGTTTCCAGACATATTACGGTTAGCTCCTTCTCCCATAAAACTCTCTTGATCACATCTTTTTTTTACAAAATCAATCCAATTTCTGCACTGTTGCGCTGGGAAAGCCATAGGATTCGTAATAGATTCTGCATATAATAAATGAGATCTGCTGTGACTGCATGCTTCTGTAATCAATAATTTAATAGCCTCCAATTCAGTGCCGGTTTTAGCTCTACCAGCGCCCTGGGCGAGATGTGATAACCCCCCACCCCTCGCTCGGTCGCTCATGAGCGACCGAAAATATAGGTGGGCCTGGCGCCCCTTTACATCTGGCGCCCTGGGCGATCGCCCTACCGCGCCATACCCTAACGCCGGTACTGCTCCAATTAGGATATGCCTTCCTATGGTTTGTAAAATATAGGTATGTACTTAGCATGAGCCCGGTAGTCAAAGTGATATGAAAATGAACCATATGACTGCAATAAGGTTCAACTGAATCTACATATTATTAATCAAAGATTAAACAGATGAATTTTATTTCAGATTTAAGATATAAGCCTCATTTTCATATCACTCTGCTGGACACGTCAATTAGACCTAGTCAGAAGGTCTAGGAGATAATTAATACCTATTTAGGTACTTCTATTTCATGAGCATGTTTGAAAGTACCTACTCACCTACAAATATAAGATTTTTAAAGGCTATATTAATCAATTTGTAATCACCTAAAACTTTTTGAATATTGTTACATCCAGGTTGAGGTGGTATTCCATTATTTGGGTAGAAATCTACTGTTCCAATGGGTGCTACAATCCCAAGAATACCTCCACATGTATGAATCACATCCACAAATGTAGCATCTGAAGAGTCCAACTTCATAGAGTTATTTTTGTTTGGGTATTCAAAGAGTGGTCTTGCAGGATCCAGACCTTTTTAAAAACAAAATCCTGAATATTTATCTGAATTGGTTTTCTTTTGCGAAAACTATAACTGTTAAACTGTACCTTGTACATTGTATTTGTTATTAATTTCAATTTGATACCTTAACGCTCGCGTTCCTGGAATAAATGTTCTTCACACACCGCGGCGACAGACGGACATGCGGACATTGAAGTGATCCTACAAGGGTTCCGTTTTTTTTCCTTTTGAGTTACGAAACCATGAAAATAACTTAATTTCATAAGTAGTTAGTGATACCTAGATGTTGTTACCTACCTGTGACTCGGTCAACCGTAAGAGTAGAGTTCGATGCAGCTATACCCATCACATGAGCTCCAAGACTATGGCCGATTAAATGAATTTGGTCACCTGTTACATTGTAAAGTTCGTTCAAAGATTTTAAAAATGATCCGATTTTGGAACCCACTTTTACTGTTTGGTACGCCACCCAGTGATAAAATATCGAATCTGCCGTTGTACTCCAATCCACTGCTATCACATTCACATCGTGCGCCTTCAGATAAGCATTTTTTATATTAATAACGGCATTTTTATCAGCAGATGATCTCCAGCCATGTGTCACTAACTTCAATGGTTTGATTGATAGTTTTTCTCCTATTTCAGAGCCCAATAATGATCCTCCTAATTCATTCAAAATAATATAATCTTCAGAATTGTTCCTAAAATTTTGTTTTTTATTAGGTAAGTACTTACAAGGTGCTGGCACGAGGTGGTGAGGGGTATATGCAAGCAAGGTGAAACAGTAACGAAAAGTAGTAAAATCGTGTGGTAAAAAGCTATTTCTAAAATCACCCAATGCAATCCCCAACTTAACTTTACAGGAATTAAGTTATAATATCACCTTGTATACAATCTGTACTCAATTGTGTCGTCTAAGCGACTTCTTGGAAAAGAAATGATTTCGTCTTCAGGGATGGTCAAATTGACTAAATGCGGTATGTCATCTCCGTCGGGGAAGTATATCCATTCCGAGCCGTACCCATCTCCATAATGATTTTCATAAACAGGTTTATTGAATAATGAAGATCGATAAGCTGAAATAAATCTAGGTATACGGTAAGTTGCCATGGTCTAATTATAGTTATAGGTGATATGACCTAGAATATGCCATGATATTTCCATTGTTTAAGAGGGACGACTTAAGGATGAACATAAAACATGGCAAAGGGTGCTATTAATTGAAAAATTTTGAGGGCCGTAGTTTTTCCTTCGAAATATGACGTATAAGCACTTCTCAACTTTACTTCTAATAAAGATAGTACAACTTACCCCTCACCATACCTAAACACATAAAAATACTATAAAGATATAAGTTTTCAATGATCGTCATATTTACAGTTTAACAGAATTTTCTCTATCTCTAACTTTACGACTAGTGAAGATGCTTTTTTGAAGTTAACTTACAAAATGTAGGTACTTTGGTGTATTAGACTGTAGGCACACATAGATAAATTATCAATTAGGTACCTAACTAATTAATTACCTGCTCGTTACTGGAGACATAATGTGTAGGTTCTTTTCAATGCAAAAGATAAACATTAATTTGTGGAAAGAGGGTGCAAATTAATTGCGTATGTTCCTTTACCACTGCACGTAGTAGATTGATGGTAAAATAAAACTTGTGAAATATATTTTTTAGTGTTCCCACAGGATGCCAATGGGATCTTATTATAGTCTTGTCTTGTCCTTCGTTTGTCTGTCAAGTATAGGTACAAATAGTAAGTAGTCTTTGCTGTCAACTTTTACAGAATGTCAGCCAATGAAAGCGTTGATGTTCCACGTTATTGCTATTTTATTTTCGCCTTGTTACTTATATTCAGTTCTTTCACAACATCTCATAAGGTTTCTTCTGGTCTATCCTCGAAAGCTGCTCTAAATCATAAAAGTTGTCTTAGTAGTCTAATGCTAGGGCTTTCCCGTTGAGCTTTGATAGGAAGCAAGGTCTCACAGCACAAGTAATAGGTACCTACAATAATAGGTCCTTACTTATATATTATTATCTGAAAATCAATATTTATATTTAAAAAAATATATATATTTTGCGATTACTAGCAGTTGGAGAATTGACGATGACGTATATCGATGTATGGAAATTTTCTTAACTATACTTACCAAGTTAGGTTTATCCTTCAATATGACTCTGTACGGAATCCCCGGTGTGCGAGTCAGACTCGCAATTGTCGGATTTTTTCTGTTAGGTTAAATAAAAAAATGGCGCTATTGGCAATATTTAATAAAAATACTTTTTACTTCCATAAGGCTTTGCTAAGGGGGTCTAAGGAGTGGTACGGATTATCATTAGCAAATATGAAACGGTAAAAAAATCCGACTGTAGAATCTATGGTGCATATAAATAAAAAAGCAAAATGACAGCCTGGCTCAGTAGCGATTTAATTTTGTCACTAAAGCTATTAGCTTTAGTGACAAAATTAAATCGCCCGTTACGAAATAGAGTTAAAGTGAGTAATTACCTATTCTTAGATAAAACAATTATCTACCTACGGGTATAATGACAGCATAGGTAGGTACTATAGTAAATTACATCAACGTCTATTTGTACCTATCTACTTAATTTACATAATTCTTCATAATAGGTACTGTTGCCAATACCAACCACTATCATCAAAGTGTCCTTCTTCATCGAGGGAACAAGCTTCTTTGATAAGAGCCAAAATTTTGAAAGTTTGTGAGTATGGACGGATGGATGGACTAATGGATCTAATGAAATAAAAAAATACTCATACTATAGTATATTATTTTCTCTGTGCTCATACATTTGACGCAACAACTTTAATTATTAACGCAGTGACAGATTTTTTGGCGGTAAATTGAACTGAACTGCTTCGCGAAAAGGATGGTACGGCCGGCCGTGCCGCTTTTTTGCTCGACTTTACGGCGATTTTTTTACGGCTTTTTTAAGGCGATGATAGCTCAGTGGTAGTGACGTCGGATGCCGAGACGAAGGTCCCGGGTTCGAATCCTACAATGAGCTTTCGGTGAAGGAAAACATCGTGAGGAAACCATAGCACGGTGGTAGGGTACTTTGTAGTACCCGCCTGGCTGGCTACCACCCTCAAGTTGAAAATCTGTCGCCAAGCACCTTTCGGTGTGTTCCGACAGCTGCACTTGAGAGCTAGTTCCTTTCAAGGCTTTGTGTGCTTACCACCATCGGCCACATCATCACTGACCACGGTGAGATTGAGGTCAAAACACAGGCCTATACATAGTAAAAAAAAAAAAAAAAACTTGGCTGATGTTGTAGGTGGTTGTAGCTCAAAATCTTTCGATTTAGTATAAAAAAAGAAGGGTAATACGGGCTGTTTTTGCAGTAATCCTAGTAATATTATACCAAAATGCGAAAATTTGTGAGTATGGATGGATGGATGGATGTTTGTTACTCTTTCACGCAAAAACTACTGAACGGATTTAGATGAAATTTGGAACACAGATAGTTTATAACCTGGATTAATATAGGATACTTTTTATCCCAGGAAAATATAAGAGAAGAGGAACGCAGGTGAAACCGCGGGGCGGAAACTACTAAATAATATGATATGAATTACAGAGAAGGTAGAAAGCTAAAAATTGGTATGCGGACAATTTGTGACTAACAAAAAAGTCGTGCCTCATTATTTTTTGGAAATTGGCCTCCAACCCCTTAAAAGGATGGGTGAAATTTTATATGCGACATTTCGCAGTTTTCAAGGTAGGAAGCTAAAAATCGGAACACAGACTCTTTTTTACCAACGAAAAATACCTACCTACCTTATTTTTTTTAGGAAATCTTCCCCCATCCCCTAAAATAGGGGATGGAAATTTGTGTGACTGTCCGCAAAATTAGTACAGAAAAAGTAGTGCGAGTCAGACTCGCCCATGAAGGGTTCCGTAGTATGACGTATTAAAAAAAAACTCTTACTAGAACTCGTTCAAACTAATATTAATGGAAGTTTGCATGGTAATCATATATTTTTTTAGTTTTATCATTCTCTTATTTTATTATTTTAGAAGTTACACGGGGGGACACACATTTTACCACTTTGGAAACTTTGCGCAAACTATTCAGTTTAGAAAAAAATGATATTAGAAACCTCAATATCATTTTTGAAGACCTATCCATAGATACCCCATACGTAAGGGTTTGATGAAAAAAAAAAAAAAGTATGGGGAACCTCCAAAATTTACCTTGGACAAAGGATAAGCATTGCCATACAGCGTGGCAATGCCGCCAGCGTTCTCGGCACACTACCGGCTGGCAGTGATTTAGATCAGCTGTATCTACTGTAAATAGCTTTTCTTTCTTATTTTAGTCTAGTTTTTATTTTATTTCATAATATTATTTAGTTTTGATGTAAATAGACTTTTACTAATAAATATATACTGGTAGTAGGTACCTATCTAAGTTTTCAGGTGTATTAAAATTATTTTTCTATTTTTGTGTACATCTACTTACCAAGTTTCAACAATATACGGATGGACTGACAGACAGACATGACGAATCCATAAGGGTTCCGTTTTTTGCCATTTTGGCTACGGAACCCTAAAAAGGAACATTCGGTTAGTATAAACAAACTAAACCAATTCCATATTCCGTGCGAGACTAAAACTTTGTCTTTCTTGCACATACGGCTATTAGTATTTTGACATCTCATTTCCTCTCAGTTCAAAAATATTTTATGTTCTAGTCTTAGTTACTAGTTACGTCACAGGCGATCAATCTATATACACTAGTTTATAGTGATCTGTGCAATCTAATTACGGCAGAAAAAAAATATAAAATCTACGTGATCCATAAAGTCACAGATAAAGTAAAGCTCTCTGCTTGGTTGGCCACAAGGTGTTCCTTGGTTGTTACAACCAGCGATGGTTGGTTGGTTGTGCGGTTAACATAGACAATATAGTAAGCTTGGTTTGCTTTTTATTTTATGCTTCACTCACGACGAAAACAACGGAATAAAAAGTATGGTAGTGCGTTAGATTGATTGCGCCGCAAATTATTTTCTTGGGTAAGTTATTACAATAAACGCGAACTAATTCAAGTTTGTGGCTTATATCTTAAAAGCATAAAATTTCATTAATACTGTTAAATAAATGTATTGTACCGATACGTCGTTGTCAATTTAACGGGTGTGTGCTCTGTATTATAAAGTCTAGTAAAATATGTATATTTTGTTGTGTTTTACACAACACCCTGAAGTATTTTCATGTCAAGCATTAATATTTCTATTAACAACTTGTACCAAAGACTTAAATTATTTTCAGTTAAATTTGGGTTCATGATATAGGTTAGAGCCAATGAAGAACTAATGGTGGTTTTGTTTCTGTTTCAGTGTTGCATATGGTGAGGAATGAATGTTAATAAATCAAATTAAGTTTGATTTTCGTTAAGGGGTACCAATTTTTATAAGTTTTACCAAAATCAGAATGGCAACTCTAGAGCAACAAGCCTCTAAACTTTTGGACTTCAACCAAAAATTAGATATCAATCTACTGGATAATATAGTTGGGTGTTTGTATTCAAGTGTAGGAGAACAGCAACGCATTGCTCAGGACATACTAACTGCTCTGAAGGAGCACCCTGATGCCTGGACTCGTGTTGATACTATACTGGAGTTCTCACAAAACCAAGAAACTAAATATTATGCCTTGCAAATATTAGAACAAGTGATACAAACAAGATGGAAAGTTTTACCAAGAAATCAGTGTGAAGGAATAAAAAAATATATAGTTGGCCTCATTATCAAAAATTCATCAGACCCTGCCACAATGGATAACAATAAAGTGTACTTGAAAAAGCTTAATATGATTTTAATTCAGGTGTTGAAAAGAGAGTGGCCGCACAACTGGGAAACATTTATAAGTGACATTGTAGGTGCATCTAAGACAAATGAAAGTCTATGTCAAAATAACATGGTAATCTTAAAACTCCTCAGTGAAGAAGTATTTGTGTTCAGTACTGGACAACTCACACAGACTAAAGCTAAACATCTCAAAGACACCATGTGTTCTGAATTCAGCCAAATATTTCAACTGTGTCAATTTGTTCTTGAAAATTCACAAAATGCGCCTCTTGTGGATGCAACACTTCACACTCTTTTAAGATTTTTAAATTGGATACCACTTGGTTACATATTTGAGATGAAATTGATAAGCACCCTTATTTTCAAGTTTCTCAATGTGCCTATGTTTCGTAATGTAACTTTAAGTTGTTTAACAGAGATAGCAGGTGTTACTGTGAGCAACTATGAGGAGCAGTTTGTGGCACTGCTTGTGCAAACTATGGAGCAGCTGGAAGCAATGCTTCCACTCACCACTAACATACGTGAAGCTTATGCTGCTGGAAGAGACCAAGAACAAGTGTTCATACAAAATCTTGCTTTGTTTCTCTGTACCTACTTGAAAGAACATGGTCAACTTATTGAAAGGAGAGGACTTAATAACACCTTAATGAATGCCCTCCGCTACCTTGTTTTGATATCTGAAGTAGAAGAAGTAGAAATATTTAAAATCTGTTTAGAGTTCTGGAACGCTTTGGCTGCTGATTTGTATAAAATTGCACCATGCTCACACTCATCCAACTTATACACCCTTGGAAAGAATGTGGGTAGGAAAGCATTGTATTCTGATGTGTTAAGCAGTGTGCGCTATATTATGATCTCTAGAATGGCAAAACCAGAGGAAGTGTTGGTGGTTGAAAATGAAAATGGTGAAGTTGTAAGAGAGTTTATGAAGGATACTGATTCAATCAATTTATATAAGAACATGAGAGAAACATTGGTATATCTTACCCATTTAGACTATCAGGACACAGAACGCATCATGACTGAAAAATTGCAGAACCAAGTGAATGGTACTGAGTGGTCATGGAAGAATCTTAACACACTTTGTTGGGCTATTGGTTCCATATCTGGAGCGATGATGGAGGAAGATGAGAAACGGTTTTTGGTTGTTGTAATTAAAGAACTCCTAGGGCTATGTGAACAGAAAAAAGGCAAAGACAATAAAGCTATTATTGCTAGTAATATTATGTATGTTGTTGGGCAGTATCCACGTTTCCTCCGTGCTCATTGGAAATTTTTAAAAACTGTTGTGAACAAACTTTTTGAATTCATGCATGAAACTCATGATGGTGTTCAAGATATGGCTTGTGACACATTCATTAAAATTGCGCTCAAATGTCGCCGCCACTTCGTAACCATTCAAGTTGGTGAAGCATGTCCATTTATTGAAGAAATTTTAAGCACAATTAGTTCCATTATTTGTGATTTACAAACACTTCAAGTGCACACTTTCTATGAGGCTGTAGGGTATATGATCAGTGCACATGTTGACCAGGTGGCACAAGAGCAGCTCATTGAGAAGTACATGCTGCTCCCCAATCAAGTGTGGGATGACATCATATCGCAAGCATCTCATAATGTGGATATTTTAAAAGATCCAGAGGCTGTCAAACAGCTTGTGAGTATTCTAAAGACAAATGTGCGTGCCTGCCGTGCATTAGGCCATCCATATGTTGTGCAGCTGGGCAGAATATATTTGGATATGCTTAATGTCTACAAAGTTATGTCAGAAAATATCAGTCAAGCAATTGCTTTGAATGGAGTAGTTGTGACCAAGCAGCCTCTGATAAAAAATATGAGAATAATAAAGAAAGAAACACTCAAATTGATTGCTGGTTGGGTATCGAGATCCACTGATAATGGTATGGTATTGGAAAACTTTATACCACCACTCCTCGATGCAGTCCTCTTAGATTACCAAAGGACAGCTGTTCCTGATGCACGTGAACCAGAAGTATTATCATGCATGGCTGCAATTGTCTATAAGCTTGGAGGACATATTACATCTGAAGTACCGAAAATATTTGATGCTGTCTTTGAATGTACTTTGGAGATGATTAACAAAGACTTTGAAGAGTATCCTGAGCACAGAACAGAATTTTTCCTGTTATTACAAGCGGTGAACACACACTGTTTCAAGGCATTCCTGAGTATACCTCCAGCTCAATTCAAGTTGGTGCTGGATTCCATAATTTGGGCATTTAAGCATACCATGAGAAATGTAGCAGACACTGGTCTTCAGATACTATACAGATTGCTACATAATGTAGAGCAACATCCACAAGCACAGGGTTTTTATCAAACCTATTTATGTGATATTTTAGAGCATGTGTTCAGTGTTGTAACTGATACGTCACATGGTGCTGGACTGACGATGCACGCTACTATATTAGCATACATATTTTCTCTAGTAGAGGCTGGTAGAGTTACAGTACCGCTCGGTCCTACCCCAGATAATGTCATCTACATACAGGTAATCTCATGAAAATTGGTGTGCTTAATATTTTTACAATATATTTTTTTTTAATTTGTTTATCAACACGTCATTACAATTTTTTTTTCAGGAATATGTGGCCAACCTTTTGAAAACTGCATTCCCCCATTTAACAGATAATCAAATCAAGATTACTGTTCAAGGGTTGTTTAATTTGGACCAAGATATTCCTGCTTTTAAGGATCACTTAAGAGATTTCTTAGTTCAGATAAGAGTAAGTATATCTTTTCGACTACTTGTTCGGAAATTGCTTCATTGTAGAAAAAAAAAACCCGTACGTTTGAAAGGTTGAGAAAATATTCTCCCATACCCTCGATATAGGTACTTAACTCACGGTTAATTTTTCCAACTGCAAATGTAAATTTAAAATCTCATTTTTTTTGTGATATAAAAATCTACTTTTAACAAAAAGTGTAAAACCTTCAAAGACAATAAAATTTAAATGGGACCACTTTGGAGCTAAACTGAACCCGAATTTGCGTTAAATAAAAAGTTATGTATGAACAAACTTATATACTTACAACCAAATTGATAACTTCCTCCTATTTTAAGTCTGTTAAAAATACTTATTATCGGTTTGAAGTCAAATGTTCCTTGATTAATTTGTTTATTGTTTCCTAGTAAATTAGAAAGAATACCACACGAGTATTGATTGTATTGTATTCGAATGTATCATTCAGTCCTAATTTATCTCAATGGACATATCGCATATTATGAATATCATATCAGATGTGCAAATAAGTAAATTGAATAAATTTGCAGGAGTATACGGGTGAAGACGACAGTGACTTATATTTAGAAGAGCGTCTATTCGCGCTGCGCCAGGCGCAAGACGACAAACGGAGAGTGCAGTTGTCGGTGCCGGGCATTCTCAACCCTCACGAGCTGCCCGAGGAGATGCAGGATTAACTTATATTTTAAAACAATGGTAACAGTTCACAAATTTTACGGTATCATAATAAGGAAAGAATAGGAAGGGTCTGTTTATGATGTTAAATCACTATTACTAAGTTAAACTTATTAGCTTTTAGTCATTTCTAAAATACATTTATTTTTGGGTGGCAAACTTGTGAAGGGGAGCTTGTTTGATGATGCATTTATTTATATGGAAACTTGCACAGTCAGACCCATCTTCTATGTAGAATATTGCATTCTGATGAGAAGTACTCTGTGTTGATCTATTTTCTTCTTGTGCTAATCAATTCTGGTTAAATAAAATTGTGGAATGGTTATAATTAATGAAATAGTTATAAAGTATTCAAATATTTGAGGGATGTAGGTATTGAAGTTTCAGGAAATATAGGCACATAATATATACCTACCTATGCACACATAACGAATAATCGGTTCGTGTGATTCGAATCCTATCGCAGGGTTTCTACAATCAATCGCGCTACGAATGCCAAAACAATCCAAACCAGTGGAAAATTATTGATAATGGCAAACACCACTTGTCTGCAAACATGTATGTACTATATAAATAATATGTCTAATAAAGACATATTATTTAAATCAATTCGACAGTTTAAAAAACTCTGAACGTATAGTGCGACAATTCGATCTTCATGATGATTCCATACAAGTCTTTAAAGTAATTATTAGTACTAGCTTCTGCCCCGCATTCCCAAGGGATTAAATGATACCTGGGATAAAAAAATACTTTATATCATTCCATGAACAATCTGTGTCATTTCAACCAAATTTTCAGATGAATCATCATCATAAATAAAAAATAATAAGCAGTGATAATTTTTATAAACATACCCCCTAGGTGACAAGCACGTAAGGCTAATACTCGCGCCCGGGCCCGTAGAAGGGAAATCTGGGAATTTCATGACTTCTGGCCGAGTTTTATTTTATCCCCGACTTAGTTCAAGTAATAATTTTACGCAATTTAAATAATAAAATTTAACTACACATAATTTTAGAGCTGCACTCGATTTTATTTTGATTATAACTTTACGCGTTTGACCAGGCGGTCCTGTCCGCTTGAAGAGACTTCTGACAGCCAGAAGACCTTAATCACTTTTTTAAATGGAACACGTGTCGACATGGTGATTACTCAAAAATATACAATAGCCCTATATTATATATATACTATTATAACAAAAAATTGCGCTTTAAAGTTGACTATCTCGCAAACGAATACCTAAATCAAAAAATCGTCTTAGCAACATGTGTTGTTATAAACCTATCTAGTGATACCCCACGCAACGGAATAGACGCGAGAAAAAAAACATCACCACATTACATGTAGGATGGGTACCCCAAAAAAAAAATATTTTTCGTGATTTTATTTTAGCACTTTGTTGGCGTGGTAAAAACACATATCTATACAAAGTTTCATCTTTATAGCACTAACCGTTTGGAAGGTAAGCCGAGGACGGACGGACAGACATGACGAAACTATAAGGGTTCCAGACGTGAACTACGGAACCCTAAAAACTACGGTCGTTAACCAAGGGCAACCCACGAACCAAGGGCAAATATATGGCATCGAGTAGGGGCTCTGTTTTAGCGTTTCAAGTTCATTTGTTTGACAACTTCGATCTATGCGGTGTCTTTCGCTCTTGATATTTGCAATTTGACAGTTTTCGTATCAAAATAAATGCGTTTAAATTGAAACATCTAGGTAAAGGGTCTTCAATAAGATTGGTTTAATGGGTTAGGTATACCATTAGGTATTAACACAAATGATGTCCTCACTGGTTTATTCCGTTAAAAACGCCTCTTATTCTATTCTGTGAGCTACTGTCTCGTTCGTGACGCTGTATTTGGCAAGGTCCCTGGTTTATTTAAATTTTGTTAGTTCGTTTTCGAAAATGAATAAAATGCTCTAATGGCGGTAATACTGACACGTCAACACATTGTAATCCAATTATCAGCTTATACGACCTACAAACAATGCAATATGCGTAAAATGTATAAATAATAAAATAATGTAATAAGATGCACGTCTGCCGATACTGGTTAGGGTTACTTCATCTTTTATTTAATAAAATATGGACGTTCTGTATTAAGGGCCTACCCTACGTATTTGACATTGCGCGCTAAGCCAAGCGACGTAAGCTGCATGTATGCTGTAGTTCACGGATTATTTTATCTTTCGATTCATAAACTTTTCCGAAATTCTAGTGGACAAAAATAAAAACCAAATACCATACTATAAATATATTAGTTGTACTTCTATTATACTTTATAGGACTTGAAAACGGCAAATTTTACCGGGTAGCCCCTTAACGGCGCTTAAATATGGGGTCTGAGCCAGTCTTACTTTCTTTTACACTTTTAATATTACAAACAATCATCTAGGACTGCACGTCTTGCTTGTGACTTGTTAGTGTAATTTTCAATAAAGGATCCCGTCCATACGTAACAATTTTATTATTATATTGATTGTATCAACAAACAAGCAACTTATTGCATTTAAACATTGTAAGCCTAGCTGACTTTTTAGCTTTAATGCTATAATCTGTTAAATATAGGTTACTTATTTAATTTTAAGTTTTAGAAAGCATGATGAAATAGGCGTAATAACTATAGGGCCATGGTTCACGTTTCATTGTAAATATTTCAGAATATTATATGAGTGCAGAACTTATGTTTATTACATTCTTTTAATCCAAATAAATCGATAAGAGTTTTGTGGACTGTTGCCATTATGTTACGTATAGTTGTAGGTTGGTTCCTTGTGCTTATAAAACTATACCTTATTGTCAGTTTGTACAGAGGACCGTATGGAACAGTGCAAGAAGATGAATGTAAGTGAAAAGGTTTGCCTTTTCAAAAGGTATGTTTTGCAAGCTCAGGGCGGTTTTAGGCCTTTAATAATTATAGGCAGGAAATCATGCATCAATTTACATTGCTAGAGAAGAAATAGAATATTTCTATGTTTTTTTTAAGTAAGTAATCTTCAAAATATAGGTAATGAAATCTCTGTGATTGAAACCAGTGTCGGATGTTCAACATGTGCGCTACGGAATCTGAGTATTACTATTACTGAGTAGATTCTAGAAAATACTTGTAAAGTGGATTGCTGTTAGTAATATTTTTTATGTTTTGTTTAATGTTGTCAGAACTAATTCATAATGCTTTGGGAATCTAAACATTCAAGAAGGTTTCTGAATGCATTTTGGGCCCGATTAACTGTCAGTCTTTCAATTTTGTGTTTAAAATAAACCAATAAACATTAAAAGGTCTTTTATTATCTCTATTGGATATTATTATTATTATTGTGTTTTGCCAAGGAGCGTAAAGCCAAAATCATAATAAACTTGATTCAGATACATGGTACAAAACGGTCTGAATCAAAAAATGAAAACCTTTCCCCGCTCCTCCACCGCTGGCTCGTTTTGAAACGATGATATCTGTAGTAGTAGCATAGATTAAATATATTATTTAATCTATTGCTACTACGTACCAATGATATATTAAACTGATAGATATGTTACGTTCATAGTAATTTGCGTTTTAAATTTCCAAGCAATCCAAAATTGCACACATGACGAGTTTCACGAATAAATAAAACAAAAGATACGAAGTAGCACATAAATGAAAGAGATAGCTATATTTTTGTGAGTGCGACACACTCGTGATCGTGATTGCGCTCGCCGCAGTTAATCAAAAGCTTTCCCAATTGGGCCGTTTTTAAGTCTTCACAACACACGCGCTTATAACATATCTGCTTCTCGTTTATTTAATATCATTGCTACGTACTATAAAAAACTATCGCAGTAGTATAAAAATGCAGATTTGTTTTATTTAATAATAATAAATGAATGTCCTCCTCGAATCCTGTATTTTCCAAATATTAACTATCTCATCGGAGGGATGATGGCCACTTTGAATTTCTGATACAAGTTCCTAAGAACTTAGTATTGTTAGTATAATAACATTTTTTTTTGGAATGTACTAAAGTTGGTACCTGGCCTCTGATGGCTATACTTTAAGAGAGTTGCGGTGATTAACGGCAGCGGTATTGAAAAATCTGCGTGAGGCGCGTTATATAAATTATTTTATCGTGGGGAGACGTGTGTAAGTCAATGTGGAAATTTTCATTACGCATGTACCATGGGGCGTCCGTGGCATTGCGCATGAAACGGTTTTGAATCACCTGATGGCTATGGATTCGTGCAGGGGCTGTATGTGCGAACACAGTACTAGCATAGGTCATAATGGGGCGGACTGATTTAATGTGGGCATCAAAGATCAAACGATAACTGAGCTGCAATTAGCAAAAAACCTAATAAAATTTGAATTTCGCGGGTTTATTTGGACCTTTCACCTTATGTTGTAACTACACATGGCCATTTGTATTTGTTTATTTGGTTAGAAAATACACAAATGGTATTTGCCGAAACATGCCAAATACTGGCGATGTGTGGTTTTTTTTTTTTTTAATTTTGGCATCACACTTCGTATATTTTGCCAGTGTCAAGTTAAGCAATGTAGGTATTTTTATATTCTTCATGTATTAAATTCTCGTCAATCGTCAAGTTTCAAAGTTCAAGTCATGTTAAATCTTCTTCGAGTCATAGTCAGTTAGTTTAGTTAGGTTTTAGTACGATGGTAGCCGTTCTACTAAAACTTTTCATGGACTTCTTGAGACAACTTGAAAAGCCACTATACACGTAATCATTTCATTTCACTTCACTGGTGCACTTGTATTGATCTTTATTGGACAACATACCACCGATAATATTCAATAAAACTCAAAATACACGATTTTATGAAAATAAAACGAAAACGCAACGTCACTTCGCAAGTTCCCGCCAAAAAGTCTTCCCGATGTGTGGTTGCAGCAGTGGTTATATTCTCTTTGGTACATACTTGATGTTTAATTTTTTTCATTCATTGTATAATGCTGGCCACAGCGGTTCAAATAATTTAATCAAACAAAACAGGTTAGTTCAAACAGTTTTATCATGGTTTTATCAAATTGGCATGAGTGTATGTGGGAAAAGATCAAAAAGGGGGATGCTTCAAGGTAGCCCGCGTTTGTTTGTCAACATTGCGTGCGACACACCCTCTCCCCTGCATGACACTGGCTTCTTATTTTATTGACCTGGCAATACATACTTTCTATTTGTCACTCAGTTCAGTTTATCAATTTTATCAATTCGACAGAGGACAAGTTAAATCAATTTTCTATACCATCAGTTGGCTCATTCATAATCCAGTGTGTATTCTTTCTTTTGTGACGATTGACAACTCAAAAACGCATAAAGGGATAATCATTTTTGTGTTAAACTTATTTACTTAGTGTAATCGTATTTCCTAGGAAATACCTAGTGATCAAAATGGCCAGTTCAAACGATAATCAGCCAAGCAGTGTAAATGATGAGGATGACTTGTTGCTTACTAATGAAAACCGAATAGCAATGGCCCAAGCGGCTGAAGGGATTGTCAATGATAATGTTGATGTGAGTTAATTAATTATGTTCACAGAGATACTAGTAATAACTAAAATTTATACCTACCGAATAATGTTTAACCTTCAATTTAAATTAGGCGCACACTCCTGAATCACCATATTCAAAATTTCAGTCAGTGTGAACCAATTACAATTAATTTAAACATTTTACATATTCATTACTATACCTATCTAACTACTGACTATAGACATTTTGATTAAATTTAAATGCTCTTGACCTACTTTATCTCACCTTTTTTTATAAAATACAGTTTTTAAATAAAGTTTATTTTCAGATCAATGCACAGATTGATGAACAACGTCAGGCAATGCAACCAACAAAATTAGAATCCTTTTTCGCTATAACAAAGTCACTTATTATAAGGGCTTTAGTAGTTTATTTTATAACATCAATGTTTCGTCAACCATCAGCACCTAAAACAGATGTAAGCTCTCCAACAGGGGCACCTCGTATTCCTTCTGTAAATATGTTTGCCAATGGGACAATATTAGATATGTATTGCTATGTCTCCGAGGAAGAGATCTATAATAACATTGATGAATCAGATTTAGTTTGGAAACACACAGGACTTGTATATGGTGATTGGAATGGAGGACCTAATGATGATGGCACCTATACATTTTCAACAACAATCACGCCATCTGATACATTAAAAAATAATGGATCAATTTATCTTCATGTTTTTATTGTCAAATCTGGAAAATCACCAGATCCTAAAAATAAACAGGACTATGCAGGATCATATTACACACATGGCAAAAAAATGTTAAACAAATATAAAAAGTTACGTTATCTTAAAACTCACAATTTATTAACTGGACAAACTGAGAAGTCTGCTGAGGAGATTGAAAAGGCTGAAACTATGAAAGAGGAAATTGTATCACACTGGCATCCTAATTTGACTATAAACTTGGTTACAGACCAAACTAACTGGGTGCAGGGTAGTGTGCCACCACCACTGGATGAGTTCATTTACTTTTTGCCTGATGGTAAACATTATAAACCTGCTGTATTTTTAAATGACTACTGGAATATGATGCGTGATTATGTGCCTATAAATAAAACAACAACAACTCTTGAATTACTTATAACATTTCAACCTTTGAGTCTTTTTAAATGGCAGTTGTACACAGCTCAAGCAATGAGAGATAAGTTAAGCATGTTCTCAGCTCTGGGAGCTGAAGAGCAAGATGAGGAGCAAGATACAGTAAAGGAGTTGCTTCTGGACACCTCCCCATATCTGCTAGGATTGACTATTTCAGTTTCTGTCTTACATTCTATATTTGAGCTCTTAGCTTTCAAAAATGACATCCAGTTTTGGAATAACAGACAGTCACTTGAAGGTCTCTCTGTAAGATCAGTATTCTTTAATGTGTTTCAATCTACTGTTGTTCTTCTGTATGTCTTGGACAATGAAACTAATGTCATGGTTAGAATCTCCTGTTTCATAGGATTGCTGATTGAAATATGGAAAATAAACAAAGTAATGGATGTTAAATTAAATAGAGAGGACCGTATATTTGGAATACCAAGATTGACCTTCACTGACAAAGGATCCTATGTGGCATCGAGCACAAGGGAATATGACACTTTAGCTTTTCGCTATCTCAGCTGGGCCTGCTTCCCACTACTGATTGGTTATGGTGTTTACTCTTTGTTGTATCAAGAACACAAGGGCTGGTATTCATTTGTGCTGAACATGATGTATGGCTACTTGTTGACATTTGGATTCATCATGATGACACCACAGTTGTTCATTAACTACAAGCTGAACTCTGTAGCCCACCTTCCATGGCGCATGATGACATATAAGTTCCTTAATACATTTATAGATGATATCTTTGCTTTTGTTATCAAAATGCCAACTATGTACCGATTGGGATGTTTCAGAGATGGTTAGTGTGACTTGTTTATCTCTCCTTATCTTTTACAAATACTTTGAATGAACAGAAATTACAAAATTAAAGCAAAGTAGTATCCATTAACATTATTTGCTCAGTTTTAAATGTATTATTAAATAACATTTAAATATTATTTGTGCAGATATTGTCTTCTTCATTTTCCTGTATCAACGTTGGATCTACAAGGTCGACCACAAACGAGTCAATGAGTTTGGTTTCTCTGGTGAGATGGAGGAGCAACAGAAACAACCTAAGAATGGTACACCAGCTATCACAGAAGGAGAAGATACTTCAGATAAGAAAAATGATTAAAGTCTCATCTAGCTTCCTGTTATAATGTCTACCATAAATATCAAATGCAACTCTCAGACCAAGAAAAAAAGAAAGACTGCACCACGGCTAATCAAATTTAAGCACACCCAAAAACATGCTCATCACTCTTTGGACTTAAAAAATGTGTGTGGTGTAGGTAAATGTGTAAAAATTAAAGTAAATAAAAAAAAAAGTCTCACAGAGTTCACTTGAATGTACTAAGTACCTACTTTTTCTTTTTAATAAATTTTAATGGGCTTTGTCTCTATTGCGATTATGTCGCCCTTGAACGAACATCATTTATCTACTTACCTAATTATCATTGAAAATTATGTTTTGATTTATAACACAAAACATCAAACAAATACACTTGGATTAAATGGTGGCTTATCTTTGGTTGGTTGTGGTGCTCAATCTTCCTTTTTTGCTAGGTCTGAGACAAAAACATACAATCATACAAATTAAAATTACAAATATCACATGGAGATTCCATGTGATTTTAGGGTGGGCAATGGTGCCGATTATGATGTTTACGAACTAAACTAATATTAGTCACACCACCTCTCTTTCTTATGTCTTTGAAAAATATAGGAAATATTTAAAATGATCAAATCAGTACATGTCATTGTCATTATGAGGAAGTGATGACCAATAAAGATTGCTTTTAAATTCACATAAAATAAGCAATCAGACTAATTTGACAGAACTATGTGTATTTTGACCCTTATGTGTTTTGTTAGAAAGAGATATAGTGAATTTGTTTAGTTTGTTAACAACAGAATTGGGGCCAATAACTATTTTCCACAGTTGGTTTGCTGTGATTACTAGAATATAACTTGTATTGAATAATTTTTGTTTAGGTAGTGAAATATTGAAACTGTATTTATTGGAAAGCATTGATGGTGCGAGGGTATGATGGATGATCTCGTACTGGTTAATGATGATTTCGATATTATAGGAAATGTAATGAAAAGGTTAAAATTAATATTATATGGCATATGACATTGTAACGCACCATCCAATCAGGGGGGCTAAAACGGCCGCTCGAGCAATATTGCTAATGCAATAAATTTCTGAAATTTACAGCAGATTATGGTGTAATTTGTCTAAATTGGAAATTAATTGACTAAAAGAACATTTTCACCAAAAATATTTTAAAAACATTTGGCTCTGCTTTAAATTCGAGATATGAATTGCGTAGCAATATTGCTCGTGCGGCCTTTTTACGGCCGCAGAAAAAGACTAACGTCTCATTAGCTTAAGTTGCGCTTAGCGATTAGCTATCAGATCTGGGGGTCTAAAACGGCAGCTCGAGCAATATTGCTACGCAATTCATATCTCGAATTTAAAGCAGAGCCAAATGTTTTTAAAATATTTTTGGTGAAAATGTTCTTTTATTGCTACAAGCAATTAATTTTTCGAAGTCATTTACAGCAGTTTTTATGCATTTTATCAAATTCATCAATGCTAATTTAATCAATTAATTCAAATGAGTTAAATTTTCGCCAAGAAATATTAAAACTACATGGGTTACGTTGTAAATTTGAGAAATGAATTGCACGTAGCAATATTGCTCGAGCGGCCTTTTTAGACCCCCAGTTCCATGAACTTATCGCTATTACCATAGATAATTGAATATTATACCGCCCGGTGCGGTGGTTAATTCGCGCGATCGTTGGATAGTAAAAAAAACTGTCTGCCCAATTTTCGGATAGGTACTTTTATTCAGCACGTGCGTGAATATTAAATTACGTCACTATTTGGAAAGGACTAAAATTGATAGCCACTATTCTAGTGTAAATGTATCAGCCAGAAATATTTAGATACATAATATATATTATACTGTCGTATGTGTACAATGAACAAAATAAGTTTTCGCTATCTCGAAAGTAATAGTCATATTTTGAAGCGGGTTTTTCACAGTGCGTAACAATAGGGTTCAACTTTAAAAACTGCGATACTATTTATGGTATTTCAGTGGTAGTAATGGTATTTAACTTAGGAAGGTGGGGTGAAGGTTGGCGGTTTGTTCCTATACCTTGAAGGACTGAGCCCCGCCGTTGTTCTGCGCAAGTACCTACATTCGTTACCGGATACGGACTGTAGGGGAATAGTTAATCTCTGCCTTTACTTTGACTGCCCTTTAATTGACTTTCCAACATATTATTATGTACTTTGATGTTTGGGCAGATAAACCTCGAGTGCTGTTACCTTCTGAGATTTGTATACTTACCATTCTCGGCCACATCGTCACTAGCTGTGAAAGAAAGATTTGCCCGTATTGCTAAGCTTATCTTAAGGTGAATGTTCCGCAGTTTGAATTTTTAACGAATATTTTGTGCGTTTTTATTTATTGCGCCAATTTCAAGCGCCTATGAGTCGTATTTCTGTGAATAGCGACAGGGTTATGGCAATAGATTTATCTATGTATTCATTTTGCATTCAAAGAACTGGCTGTCACGTATCGTTTGGTGGTAATAGTAATGGTGTTCCATTAATGATTTCTCCGTCTCAGTGACGCGCTACGACGAGTGGGTGTGGTGAGCCCTCAAAGGATGATTTATTTATGGTGTTCATTACGATTACATACTCACAACGTTATTTATTGATAAGGAACCAATGTAATGATTTAAATATGTAGTTTGAAAAGCATAATTATATAAGCATAGAATAATCAGTTGACATACGTCTCAGGCACTAATCACAAAATTCCTTTCAATAGGTATTTATAATTTATGTAATAAAATTAAAACGCAAAAATATCCGAAAAAAATTAAAATTCGGCCCATCCCCCTTAAATTGTTTAATATTTTCCACTTATAATAATTTTACAGATGGTTGGTATAAATTTACCAGTTATTAGTTGATTTTATAAATTAATAAAGTTTTCGATTTGCCTCAAAATGTGTTTAAATATCAATAATGGTGCCGATTCTGTTGTTTATGAACTTAACTAATATTAGACAAGTCACCTCTCTTTCATTTTAACCTTATTGAAAAAAGATAGAACATTTTTAATGCTGTCAGTTTAATCCATACCGTCGTAATGTACGGGTAAATAGTCGTGACCAATAAAGATCGCACTTAAATTCACGTTGAAATGTGTGATCGGTTTAAACTGACAGGACTAAAATATCTTGCATCCCTTTCTTATATTTACTATTAGAAAGAGATATAGTGAGATTAAATTTATTTTAGTTCGTAAACAACAGAATCGGCACCAATGACTATTTGAAATATTTGTGTATTTATTTGTTTTAAGACTTTTTTGATATACTTCTAGATGCATAGAATTAAATAAAAAATCATTTTGCTTAAAAATATTTTAGCATGTACCTAAGTTTATAAACCAAATGATAATTATTGAAGGTTGTGTTATTCAATGACAGTATTCTAATAATTACGGTTACATTTTTATCTTCAATTTTATCTTTTCATAATATTCTCTAGTTTCAATGTATATAAGAACTTAATCATCGAAATATAGCGTACACTTAATCTTTATAAATTGCCTCATATTATTATTATTGTGTTACATATGAGGGCTCTTAAAAAGCTCTGCATTGCGACTATCCATTACGTCCCTGCTTGAAATACCCATTCAAAGACTTTTTGTCAATGGAATACAAATTATAATAAATCAATGTATGTACATTTTAAAAGTCAATGTTTTTAATCAATCGTATGTATGTAGGTATCTACCTATATAAACAGTTTTTGTGATAAATTATTAAATAGATTTACTATATTTGAACTTCGATGATTATCTGTTTGAGGCTTGGTTTAATTATGAACAAATTTTATTTTCATTGATGTGTGTCTTCCATAATAATGAAAATGTTTAAATTATGTACTTACGAGTATGAATATTTAAAGATTGCTGCTGATGCAGTTATTTTCGTTTTAATGCATTTCGGTTTGTTCATAAAGCACAATATTGTTTCAATTTATAAATTATATAAATTGTGAAGTAGTTTTACTCTTGCGTATTAATAAATTAATTGTTTCAAGTGTTGATTTATTTATATTGTCTCCATATCGCACCATTAGTCTAGGCGCGCATGGAAGACGCTGCATCAGCAGATTTCTAAACTGTGGCGCGCACTAAAGTATCGCTGACGAACTAATCGTTACATGCAGATGAATTTTATGCGCGCCTAGCTAGCCATAATGTGATTGATCGGAAATATTTTATTCGTAAAGTTGTACATATGTTACCCTACACCTTGGATGAAATTGCAAAGTAGATTTATGGATAAAGAGTATAGTAGCACGAACGGTCATTGCTACCTAGTGCGGATCTGAGTGCAGCCTTTAGGGAGTAATCGCTCGTCGAGCTCGCTCATAGGCACGAATTAGCGCAATAATAGTCTGGTGAGTAGTAGGTATATAATTTTAATTTGTTTAGATCGTGAGTAGTTATGGTATGTGAGTATGGCTATCGGAAGGGGCAGCCGGGCGCCCAGTGTCCGCGCGCGCCGCAGCTGTAGCAGCGGCCGTACCCGCCGTAGTAGGCACCCGGTATACCGCTGACACGCCTACGCCGCCGCCGCCTTCGTTCGCCAACACCATCAGCGTCTGTGCTCCTCTCTGAAATTAAATATTTATTTAAACAGGCACTTATGTATTGCCTGACTCTTCAGTCGAGAACTCACAGTTCGGAAGGTTGCTTTTGTTGAGAAGAGCTGGCAGTAAACTCAGTTTATTCAAAATAAACTCAACCCCTATGTGGGTAAAATAGGGGATGCGCACGGGTGAAACCGTGAGGTGGAAAGCTAGTTTTGAATATAGTAACGTCGTAACGTATAGTACCTAGTAGTAGTAGTAGTGGTACTTTATATAAGCTTCATACATTTTGAACAAACATACATCTTTAACACTTAAGGTCACAGCAAACACATCAACTCTAAAAGGTATCGTCATCGTATCGCCTTTCGCCGCGCTGTCAAAACGTAAGCACCTAACCAAAGCGGATCAGCTACGGCTAGGCGACGCCGCGGTTACGGCTCGCCGACCGCTGGTTGACGGCTAGGCGGCACCAGTTCAATCAGTTTGAATCCGAACGTGAAGTGTAGAGTACAGGTTATGTCCCGGTTCATAATATGCGCGATGGCTATCATAGCCATAACTTGATGAAACGGAAAAAGAAATACAAATTAGGCCGCGGGAGGACTGAGCGGGGCAAGGGTGGACGAAGAGACAAAAGCTAAGGTACGAAGAGACGAAAGCTAAGGTACGGAGAGACGTAAGCGCGGTTACTGCAACCGGAGCGCGGATCGTGAGCATGTTTCGAGGCAATTACGTTACGTTTCCAATTAGTGTGAGTTACAGTATGGCGCTTCATATAAAGAATACTAAACGGCTCGAGTAGACATATATCGTGACGATCCCTTTCTGAATTGATATGTGTGCTGAGATCTTTATTTCTTTTAATATGTTTTAAGAATCAATTTAATGTGGGTAAATCTAAAGCTGTGCAAGTTATCGCTAACACATATTTAAATCTATTTCAGGATTTACTCTTTGTCAGCCTTAGCGATTGGCGCAGTGAGTATAATTTGTCAAGATGACTGCAGCGATTAAAAATATGTAATTAAACGCACCTGTATTATGCGAAACGTTTGCGGTTGCGTGTGCGTCCGTAATGGGGGCCGCACCTCCCGCAGTGAGTGTGGTTGGTGCAGTACTTCCCGCAGCGGTTGCGGCGCCTCCCTCTGTGGTTGCGGCACCTCCCGCAGCGGCTGTGGCTGCGGTTGCGGCATCGGCAGCGACAGCACGGGCGGCCACTCGGACGCGTTGCGAGTCGTCATACTCACTGTCGCTGGCGCTGTTGTCAGATCCACTATCTGTATCGGACTCGCGATAGAACCGACTACTGTAGAAGTTGAAACCGCGCCCGCGATTGCGCCAGTCGCCGTAGTCTGTATAGTCCTCGCTAAAACAATAAAATAACATTATTTTTCGTACTACCTGCTAGACAACGGTCACTGGGGTCTTGCCGGGCAATAAGTACACGTGATTTGAATATGGGACATCAACTAAATAATTTGTATGAAAACTCTTACAGTACAGATACGGGCATTATTGTAAAGAGCGTTTTTTAAAAACCGAACTGGCACCCATAGGTAGAACACAAAAAAAGAAAAAAGGCGCGATTGTAAAGAATATGAAATAAAAGCACTGAATAAAAGATGGTGTTTGGTGCAATTTTAATACATAATTCCGTATATCATATTCACGTCGACACAAAACTGTCGTCGAGTGACAGTGTTATCACTCCGGAGGTTTTTATTGTCTCGCAGTAGGTATTAAAAGTAGAGTATTCACCTCGAGGATAAAGCTTGTCTTCATCTTGGGCCCCTCGCTTCACTCAGGACTCTAAATATATCTTAACTCATAGTTTCCAGTCCTCGTTACGATCAGGAACAATATGCCGCGACAGGGTCGGTGTTTGACGACCGATTATAATCAACATGACGGACCACCAGTGATAAGCGCACTATGATGCTTTATATTAAAACTAGCTTTCCGTCCTTTGGTTTCACGCGCGATCCCCTACTTAATTCCCGTAGGGCGGCTTAGGGATTGAAATTTAAAAACTCCTTCATAGCCATCTGTAGCCCTCTTTGAGCCCAATCCGTCAAGTGTTTTAAGCTGTGTGATAGACCAGTCAGACACGTTTTCCTTTTATATATATTATATATTTAGATTAGATTGACTGCCTTACTTATGGTATATATTTACTAACAATAACTCCTCGTCGTAGTCCTCGTAGTAGCCCTCCTCCTCCTCCTCCTCGAGGTCGTCGGAGTCGGTGTTTTGATAGGAGTCATCATAGCTGTCACCTCCGCTGCAAATAAAATATGTACCTATATATACAAATATTAGCTGTCCTGCGGTTACACCCGCGTCCCCGGGATAAAAATAGCCTATGTTATGTCGTGTTTATCTATGTGCAAAGTTTCATCAAAATCCGTTCAGTAAATTTGCGTAAAAGAGTAACAAACTTTCACATTTTTAAATTTCATTTTTTATGTCGTAGTAAAATAAGATTATTAGAAGTTTGTTTATTTAGATGTAGGAGGTAATCTTCGGAGATTCTGATCCGACTCAGAAAATAGGTCAGGGAATAGGTTAAAAAGTTGCCTATGTGTTAATCCAGGGTGTCAGCTACCTACTTTATGTCAAAAGGCAGGCGGTCCACCTGATGGTAAGTGGTTACCGTGGCCTATCGCCATTTGCAATACCAAATATTAGTGAAAAGATTAAGCGTACCGGTTGGTCTCCGCGCTGGTCTGACGAGCCAGTTCCAACACGAGTTCTGCAACAATACAGCTTCATAAGACTACACAACTGTCACCATAAAAAAGCTACACTACTATTCGTTATTTAATACGAAATCAAAAAAGGCAGACTAGATAAGAGTTCCACAATTTGTTGTTGCATTTCATTGTTAGTTTTTATTTTGTCTATAATATGACTCAATTAACATAATAAATAAATAAACATCATATCAAATTGTAACTTAGATGAATAATTATGAAGCTGCATTGTTGGCAGTATTGTTTTATATAAATTTGTAATAGTGCACATGCAGAATTTTACCTTCTCTGTATTTCAACATATCCTGTCTTTTAACTTTCATTTCTTCTGTAAGGTTCTGTACCATTTTGTCAATAAACGAGTCTAGTACAATGCTTCTACATTCAGATATAATTGGCGCTCTGAAAAAAATATTAATGAATGATATTATATTTACATTTATACTTTTTTATTAAAACTATATATTGGATAAAAGTAATTTAAGAACTATACTTTTACTGATATTTTATTCCGATTATTTGGATTTTAGTTTTTTTACTCTACCGACATATTATTCATCCAAATCGGTTCAGCCGTTTAATAGTTACGAGGGAATATATAGACGGATATACATACAGGTCAAACATATAACCCTACTTTTTTCGCTTCGCGCAGTCGGCTAAAAATGATATTGGAATGAACGGTAAGGTAAGGTCATTGTCCTGGCTATACAACATATTCACTATTGGTCGCTCACCTGCATATAGGGCAGTCTTTCTTCTTCTTTTTCCACATAGTGATACAGTATTTACAGAATGTATGAGAACAGTTGAGAGTAATTGCACAAACAAATAGTTCAGCACATATACTACACTGCAGTTCACTTTCCATCAGCTCTCCTACTTCTGTGAGCGTTGTCTGTTTTGAGGAGCCTTCTCCTACTTCAGGTATGCCCAGATTTTCTAACAATGTGTTTTTCTCTGTTTCCACATCTTCTAACTGTTTTTTTACCTGTAATTGACGAAGGATCAAAAGGATAAAATACTCACTTGACATTGAATCAACTTAAGGTGCACATTAGGACTTTTTCTATAAAACCTAGAGTCATGCAGTTTTAAGGCTCTATGGGCTATAGGCATAATAGGCAGAATTTCAGCCGTCTATACCCCTGTGACATTCAGCTCCACCAATGTGACACATATTTGCAGCTATCCTGTCCATCTATCCTTTTATATATATATATGGGACATTCTATTATATCCTGACCAAACCGTTTCGATTCGTTTTACCTTGCGAAATAGTTACATAAGATTAAATTAGTTGGGGAAACATTACCAAGGCATTTATACTAATGCCTACTCAGTTGTCAACTCTATTGACTGCCTCGTAAAGAAAAATAGGAGCCATTCAACTGGTCGACTATCAGATTGGCTTGTTGGATGACAAGACAATATTGGGACCTCAACCAAGCAGCCCTGAATAAACCCGATTATCTATGTTTATTTATTTATTATCAGCATTCAGATTATATTTTGTGGCGCACGCAAGAGTGATAATGATCATTAAATACTTTATCATTTAATAGTAAAATCTCTCAAAATCTTACTTTTTCAAGCTGTTCCTGCAGCGTGCTAATAACTTCGCTAGACTGCTCAGCCTGTTGCTGTATCCGCTCAGCAGCAAGGGCAGCCAGTTGAGTTTCTCTTTCCATAACTCGTTCCTATCAATAAAAGCATAACACTACTAAAAGTCTACTAATGATTGCACAAAGGCCAACAGGTATTGTATTAAACAAATAAGATACCTTTAACTCGTTTAACGATTTCTGTGCATTTATTTCTGCTTCACTGTGTTTTTTCTCCATTTCTTTCCTTTCCAGCTCCTGAAATAAAAGCAAGGAGCTAGTTTGTTTTAGAGCATATCCAGCTTGTGTGCTGGTTTAAGATATTTAAATTAGTCTGTAAATTAAATGTAAACTTACAAATTGTTCAATTTTAGCTTTTTCTTCATTGCTTAATTTCTTCATATGTTCTATCTTTTCGTTGAGTAGTTTTTCAGCATTTACTTTATCTAGTTCAGTTTGTTCCATTTGCATTTGTAGATTCATCTTTATATTCTCAAGTTCTTGTTGTAGTTCTTTTTCTCTTAGTTTTTTTTGTTCTTCTAACTCTTTTAACTCCTAAAATGTTGGAAAAAAATTGCAAGATTAAAGGTGGTTTCAGACACAAACAACTGTTAAAATGAACTGAACATTAGAAAAAGAAAATCCATTGTATTTGATGATTTATTTTGTTATTAATCAGTGAATATACTACCATTCTTGTCGCAAATCACATGTTGGCAAACTTACAACCTATAACTGAGCTACAATTAGCAAAAAACGTAATAAAATTTTGCAGGCTACCTTGAAGCATCCCCTCAATAACAAAATAGTTACCTTCTCTTTTGCAAGTCTTAGTTGTTCAGTTTCCATTTTTAGCATTGCTTCCAATTCTTGTTTTTCTTTCAATCTGACCTCTTCCTGCTCTCGGATCTTTGATTCAAGTTTATCTAGCATCTCCTGTTTTGCCGAGTTCTCCACTCTGTCTAATTCAGAAAGAAATACCTCCCGTTCTTTCCGTAATTTTTCTTTTAGTGAGTTGTTTTCATTCAAAAGTTCAGATTCTGACTCATTGTGTTTTTGAATTTGAGCCTGAGTAAAAAGAAATTGGATGTTAACACTTTCTCTTTCACCAAAGTGACAATGTAACAAGTCCTGCTCTAAGGTATTTTAAGAGTGTAAATCTGTGTACATACCTCTCGAGCTTATCTCATCCACTCAAGTACCTACTGCAGAATGTCTCGAATACAAATTTAAACTAATATTATGATGATCTCATAAATCTTTTGGGACAACATTATCTAAATAATGGTAATCAAAGTCTATTACATTGTTTAAAAGAGCTAAGGTAACAAACACACTGACAGAAATAACAACTTTACTTATACTATAGAGGTTATTGGTATTGAATAATCATGTATGTAGAGTTACCTACCATTAGTTCAGAAATTTTTGACTCCATCTCATTTTTGACACTTGCAAGTTGTGCATCTCTTTCTTCAATGAGAAGGGCTTTCTGTTTCTCTACTTCATTCTTCTCACCTTTCAAATTTTCTATTTGTAAAGCAAATTCACTTTGAAGATTTTCTATCTTCCTGTTCATGTCTAATTGTAATTGTTCCTTTAAGATCTTTGATGTTGTTTGCATTTGTTTTGCATTCTGTATTTTATCTTCAATATGCTTTATTTCATAACTTTGCGACTCCTCAAACTTCATCTTAACATTATTTAAAATATTATTGTTGACAGTATTGTCCATTTTCATCCGTTTTCTTGGTATTTCAAAATCATCACTTGAAATTGACTGATCAACAAATTTAAAAATGAACTCTCCTGATGGTTCCAATGATATAATATCATCATGAGACAGCTCTCTCGTTTTGCCTTTACCTAACTTAGTTTTGTTGATTTCAATACCAAATGTACTGTTATCTTCAATATGCCAGTTAGTTTGTGTCTTTTTAAATGTGCAATGTGTTCTTGATATGCTTAGAAAAGGTATTACTGTTGAATTCTTCAGTCCACGACCTACAGTAAACTGAAAAACAAATGTGTAAGATTAGCTAGGTCAAAGTTAAGCAATGGTTTAACATCTATCTTATAAATGGTATATTTTAAAAATATAATCTGTAAAAGTATATACCTAATATCAGATAATTTGGTTTCCATAGTACAAGCTCTGCTTAGTTTGGAATCAGAATAGCTTAATGTCAATAGTGTCCTAGGATAATAATATCAAGTACAGATTTTATTCCAGCTGACAAGTTGGAACACTAAAGAAAGACTGATAAATGTTTGTAAATTTACTCACAGATTGCGAGGTTATGTCTATTTTGTGCAAGTTATCAAATTCTGGTTGAGCTGGTTTCCGTAAGCATATGAGAAAAGGAAAATTTTCATTTTCTTCCATTTTTGTATGATTTAAACCGTTTGTTTACATCAATCAAATAACATTTAGTCCTGCCTGTCGTTTAATTATTTTTGAAATATCCGTCCAAAGAGAATACAAATAAAAATAAATAAATATCCGTCAGACCAGTGTTGCCATATAGTACAGTAGAGACTGTACCAAAGAGAATTTAATACTACGTTTTAGACTGTACGTTCAAAACATAATCCGTGCAAAATCCATACAATGAATAACTTTAAAACTTCACTATCATCACAAAGTCGCTTCCCGTCTGTCTGTCCCTACGTATGCTTAGGTCTTTAAAACTACGAAACGGATTCGAGAGTGATTCAAGAGTTAGGTTTATATGTATAATACATGCATAATTTTAAAACATTGATAAATTTAGACGTTTCTTGTGATAAATAATCAACATATTCCTCCAAGGTATATTAGTGACATAATACGACTATTTCATGAAAACGTTACTTTTTACAACAAATTTAACTCCATGACATATGTTGATAATTTATTTTGTTATCAATCAGTAAATATTCTTGTCGCAAAACACATGTTGACAACTTACAAACTATAACTGAGCTGCAATTAGCAAACAACGTAATAAAATTTTAATTTCGCGCTCTAACCGAAGGCATCAGTCACGTTTAGTACCTTAAATACATTGTGCATTTAATATAGATCAATATGGGCTTTTACAACATGTAATTTAAATGACTAATTTCGTAGATATTACAAATTTCAAATGCAGGAACATAGCGGTTGCGGCGGTACCGGCCGGGGGGCACAGTCATTTTGTAGTATAGTTAGTATCAGCATTGCACCCGTGTGAAGCCGGGTCGGGTCTGTGCAAAAATATGTTGGTATATTATTCTAATGAAACTGGGTAAATTACATTGTTACTCGATTATATTGTGTGTTTTATTGTTTTGAGTGTTTTCTAGCATAATAACGTATCGGTGAAAATTCGGGCAAATAATGCAATTTTTATCCGTACAGAATACTCAAAATCCGTACGTGTTCCGTACACGTACGGATTTTATGCCATATGTACAAATCCGTACATATGGCAACACTGCCGGACAGACCGCAGCAGTTTCGCACTACGTCGGTACGTCCTATCAGAAACGGATCCGAATCCGATAGTATTATTAGTACGTAGTATATTATTTATTCTTTGGTATTATTTATCTGAATACTCGCGCACTGTGTCCGAACCGAGTCCGAGCTGCTTATGACCCGATTGGCAGCGTGGCGGGCGGGTATGCGGCCGGTCGTCTCGGTAGTTTATATTGGAGGTAGTGCGAAAAGTTCCCGAACTAAGGTTCCCGCTGAAAATCAGCGTCGTGGGTTATACCGCAACATTATTGCTGAGCGGTGACCTTTCTTTGGCAGTAGGTATACTTATTTATAATTTAGTATAGGTATAAGTATGTAATAAATAGCTTAGTTGTACTGTAAAATAAAAAGTTATTCTATTCTAAAAGCAATGTCCGAATTCAGTCAGTCTTCCAAGTCAGGGATTCAGATCGGATGCAGTGCGAAACCGCTCTCTCAGCCAGCCAGCACTGCCAGCAGTCAGTTGTAGTACAAATCATTACAATGTATGTAGTCTAGTAGTCAGGTCAGGGCTGCCAGGTTTAGAACATACGTGATCGTACACCAGCTAAAAAAAGTCGACTGAGTCTATCAACTTGATATTTCAATGTATGGCGGGAAATATTTAAATGAAACGATCTTACAAGTAACTATTTATTTATAGTAGGTAGGTATCTACCTACCTACTAATGGTTTTATTAATAAAAGTAAAATAAAAAAAATTAAAAACCCCCCGACCCAAAAAATAAACTCTAAAAACGAACAAAATTAAATAATATTTGAAACCTATTATAATTTATTATTGTGACATATATTATGTAAGTTCAAATATTTTTATTTTCCAAGCGGTCGTCGTCACGTCGGGGGACCGCTAAAGTTCAATAAGTATTTTTCCAACAACAGCTAATGAGCGGGCAGACGACGGCGACGTTGACGGTTGTGTCGATTTTGCGATTTTTTCGGAGTAAATTCTTTTGATGCAATCGAGTGCCCCGACGAGACGACGACGCTTGGAAAATAAAAAAATATTTGAACTTACATAATATATGTGACGATAATAATTATTATAATAGGTTTCAAATATTATTTGTTCTTTTTTAGAGTTTATTTTCCGGGTCGGGGGGTTTTTAAATTTTTAAATTTTACTTTTATTTTGTCCTTTTTAAAGTAGGTATAAATATTAGGATGGCATTTATAGTGATTAGTTGAGTTAAACTCATCAACTAGAAAAGAGTTGATGATCTTCAAACGGCTGATCAGGTCATGGTTACCTTACCATATACTTTCAATATAATTGAAGTAACACGGTACCAAATTTCGAATTGATCGGATATAAGGAAGCTAGTCAGATCCTCTCATCAACTAGAAAAGAGCTGATGGTCTTCAAACAACATGGCTAAGAACACTCGGGTTAAAATTATCTATGAAACAAAAAAAACTAAACGAAAATCGATTCATCCGTTTGGGAGCTACGATACCACAGACAGACACGTTAAACTTAAAACACCCCGTCGTTTTTGCGTCGGGGGTTAAAAATAACTAAAACGAGTGTCTAATTAAATCGACATATTTTGTCATGACTATAGTGACCCCCGCCAAAATTTCAGGCTGCGATCGCGCCTGGCGTGCCATCGGAACCCTATTTCTAAGCCTCCGACCGATGTCCGTCCGTCCGTTCGTGTGTGCGAGTCCGCTAACAGACGGGTGGAATAGTGCATAGTTAATTCATAGATCTAAAAGATTTCTCCTGCTATATCTAATTAACTAAAAGTTGACAGGATTGTCATGAATCAAGACGAAAGATATAGGTAGGTATCAACTATATTAACTCAACCAAAATGAAGTCCGTTTTTATTTTATGTTAATTTTATTTATTTTTTATGTTAATTTAATTGCCATCTTAATTGTATCCATTATATCCTTTTTTTATTTACAACAACACATATTTAATTAAATAAATGAAAATAAACACAAGAAACAATAAGTTGCTTTGGACCTGTATGTTACCTACATTCCAGGAATCGTCCCGAGTCCCTCCTAGCTCTTCATATTCATGCATGAATTATTGAATATATTTTTATCTAAACTGTTGCTACAAATAAGAAATACATATCCTTTTTGTTCATAATATGATTTTATATTTTTCCTAATTTTTCAAACTCATCAAGCAATGTAATGAAAGCAGAGAGGAGGCGGTTCTACCGGGATGAAGAGCCGACGAGAGTGAAAGCATATTTCATGGATAAAACGAATAGATAGAGGTCTTTAATATAAACGAAGCAGACTTTAGTACTCTCGAAAAATGCAAGCTTGCCGTGTGGGTACATACTGAATTTTTAAAGCGCAGGCGGCGGGCGGCTGCGGCGGCGTTCGGCTTGTTGGTTTGCGGTGACTGGAGCGTCACGTTTGGTCCTTTGCTGTGCTTTTCTTACTTCCACCTTATATTTTGTAAGATGTCTTCTTCTGAACAGAAAATAAGTTAACTTTTGATTGAATCGATTTTCATAGTTGGAAACCAAGCCAAGTCCGCGTAGAGTTTCGAAGTGTTTTGACTTTTGTTCAACATTATAATTATAAAGTATCTATGAAATAAATTATAACGCAGGTTTTTTTTTTATTGCAATGAAATTATTGTGTTCGATATCTATTGAAAAAAGTATATGAGTTGTGTCGTCGGTAGGCGACGGCGACGGCGCGCGGCGAGAGGCGGACACTCGGGCAGGCAGACGGGGCGGGCGGGCGCGCTCGCTTCGGCTTCACATCGGCCCTCAATATATCAACGTGGACAGGACGAAAATTGGACTGGACCCTTGTTAATGTTCCGTACTTAGGCCCTTCCGCCCTTGTTTCTGATTATTTATTTAAGACCTATTGATACTTATACCCACCGGAGTGTGAGTAACGACCGACAAACCAAAAGCAAAAGCATTTATGCTACATACTTACCTAAGAGTATGTTTCTAACAATAAAATATGATCAATCTGTATAATCGATTTTAAATTATATACTTACCAAGTTACCAACCCAACGGACGACCATATCTTAATTAACAGGTATGTCGTAAATAGGTACCTAATGTAGGTGCCTACCTGCTACTAATCAAGCAATTTATTTTAAACTTGATAATAATTATCTTTTACTTTTACTGAAGTACCCGGGGTTGCAGAATAAAAATGTTCTTAATTTAATCTTCGTGGTTCAAAGCTACCGCCCCGCACTTTCAGCCGCGATGTCTACCTCATAGTATTTAAAATTCAGCCCGATCCGTCCAGTGGTTTGAGCCGTGCGATTACAGCCAGTCAGTCAGACGCGTTTTTTTTTAAATATGTATTTATTTATAACTATATACCTATACTAATAATAAAGCTGAAGAATTTGTTTGTTTGAACGCGCTAATCTCCGGAGTTAGGTTAGGTTAGGTTACTACCTACTGGTCCGATTCGAAAAATTATTTCACTAACAGGAAGCTAGTATCCTCGATTTCTTATTCTACTAAGGTATCGATTGTTTAAAACAATTGCTTTAATAATAACAAATTATTCTTAGGTATTTGAGAAATTGTTTTACTGTAACGTTTCCAATGATGTATCTTTTTAGGGTTTTTTTAGGGCTTTCTACAAGGAGTAGGATGATTACCTAATAAGTAGGTACCTACTCAAAAAAAAGGAAGGATTTTAAGTAAGGAGGTAGGTATAGCATCTGTAATCATTCATTTCTTTACAGAATGTTATGATGGACGAGAATGTGTGTAACATACAATAGAGGTGGGTGCTTTGTGTGTGACGCAAACTCAATAACGCGATATTAAAGTTTGTCGAAGCAAAGGTCATGCATGTGCGACCGCAGCCGTTTGGTAAATAAAAAAGTCAATAAACTTCCGACTTTAGATTTGTTGGTTGGTAACCTTAACCCATGCAGAATTTACTTATGTATGTATTTTATCCACTCAGTATTCCGTACTTAAGTTAACAGTCTGGAATAATGGATAGTGTACGTATATGAGTCGGTAAGACAGTGTATGGCATACAGTTCGTGAAAAAGTATTCATTGTAAACTATTGTTTAACTAAAGTATAATAAACTCTCTTGAAGTAATAAAATGATCGAATGAAATGTTCCCCGAGAGCATTCAGCAGACAGGGTAGGGTTAATGAGTCACCATCAGAGAATAAATTCGCGCATACACCTGCCCCAGCGTGAGCTCTTTATCTGATCTTATTAAAGGCGCCAGGAAGCCTCCATTCCGATCACGTAGACAATTATTCGACTAAAGTGTGCGGGCTTGAATCACTAACCTCAGTGAACGGCCAACTTTTACAATAAATCCATCCCGGCCTCGACACTTAATCAGTCCTCTGATAAAAGCTTTAATCGAGAGTTAGAAACCTACCTATAGGTAACGCAACTGATTTTATTTCAATGTTTGTGAACTAAATTAAATAAATGGGAGACGTCGATAAAAAACTTTGCGAATCCCATGAAGTATTTATTATCTTATAGATTGAATTGATGTATAGTTATAGGTACTTTTTACCCAATTAGCTAATCTTTTAGTAACATTATACTTATTTACAACATATACAAAACTATCTGTTCCCCGCGGCTTCACTCGCAGTCTGGGAATAAAAAGTAGTCTATTATAACCATCGGCGATAATGTAGCATCCTATTAGTGAAATAATTTTTCGACTTTTTCGATTTTGTCACTCTTTATAGGTAAGTACGACTCAAAGCTTAAAAATATTTTTGTAAGCAGTGCAGTTAAAATTTTGCTGCTAAACTGGAAATGTGATGTCGATAAGCTCTTGTTTATTTTTTATTTCTATCCTACCTTTTCTATTATGCGACGGACGCACAATATAACAATAAATATATTGTCTCCATTCGAGAGGGCTCGTAGAGGATCTATTGTCGAATCGAATATTAGTGGGCTATGGAAATTGATGGCTTAGCCAGAGCTTTAGTCGCTCCTTAATCCGATTTCCCGCAGTTAATTTCACTCAACTGAAGTAATTTGTTCTCACTCTTGATTTTATTTATCTACATAGTGTTTTATGCTACCTACTACTTAAATTGAATCTGTATCAAACCTAGTAGTAGAGTACCTATACTGAATGTGATTTTGTGAATCTTAATTAAATAATGAAATAGAGTCCGTTACGATGAAAATCTATGTAAAAAAACTTGAAGAGACGTAAAATATAGGTAGGTAAGGTTCAGTAAAATCGCAGTTAAACAATTTATAATCAGTAGCCACCTTTGCGATTTCAGTTTTGTAATTTCAGTTGATTTATGAACTGGAATTTCTACATGAATGTTAAACATCTACAATGTGAAATTAAACCCTGGCAAGTAGTACTGATCTGTAGGAGTCCATTTTTAGGTTTCGAAGTTTTATGGCAAACCTAGTCCAATGCACATTGTTTACGAACAAAGCGAGATCTCGTTCAGTTCCCGATACGAGCTCGGATCGAGTCTGCCTTTCGATTCGCCTCGAACTTATCCGTCTTTGTTCCAACAACTATTGATGCTTGATGAAACTTTATGTGTTCGCTTCGTCGTACAGGTAGCTATTGCGTAACCAGTAATGCTCGCCATCGCTCTATCCAGACATCGTTATTGGTCATCATATAATAAAGCTTAGCTGCCTGCCATGACATACGGAGTGGAGACGCAGCTTGGACACTGACACATAGACTGGTCCAAAAAATTTAAGTCACTCAACGAGCTATGGAATGAGTTATACCTACTCGGAGTTACTTTGAAGGATACAATTTGCAATGAGATTATCCGACAAATTAACCTGTTTTGTGTTTAATCAAATAAATAAAAATAATAAAATAAAATAACTAAAGTAACCGATATAGCTTACCGAATTAGCAAGCTGCGTGGAAATGGGCCGGTCACGTTTGTCGAAGGACGGACGGTCGATGGAGCAGACAATTTTAAAAGTGGAAACCGCGTATTGGCATGTGTAATGTGGGACGCCCTCCAAAAGAATGGGCAAAGGTGGCCGGACTGGGGTGGCTATAACCGGAAGGAATGGCGCGCTCACTGATAGGCCAGCATTAGACAAAATAAAATAAAAATAACTAATTCATAAACAAATAATTATTGGGCGATATACTAAAATTACAGATCTACTTTCGTTTAATATTCCAAAAAGCTTTCTCAAAATATTAGCATCCGAAAACCACATAAACAAATTGAGGTTGATAAAAACTATAATAGTCACAATAGCACTTTGTTTCCCGGCGCTATTTGTCCCGGGCGGGCCCGGCAAAGGGACGAGTACCTACCTAGTCGCATGGAGTAATCCGTCCATCATACCATGCAAATTGAATCACGTCTCTCATCTGCTCACATGAGAGTGTCTTTCTCGCTGGAAAAGCGTTGTTTAACGTGGAACATAAAATTTTACACCAACATAATATGTAGGTATGTTGGGTGGGCTGTACCAATATATTTTAATCATATCTTTCATCAAAATCGGTTCAGTAGTTTAGTAGTTTCGAGGGAACATAGGGATAGACAAGCATACATACCAACAGGTCAATCACATAACCCTTCTTTTTGGGCTTAGCCGCAGTGCAGTCGGGTAAGAATACCTACCATCATTGCTGGTATTTTTAAGTCGAACTCGTTCACGAATAAAAATAACTCCAATATAATTTTGTAGCTCTATAGTCTATACTGGGTAATTCTATTTATAATAAAGGTACCTTTAGTAGAAGATACTTTTTGGCGGGAACTTGCGAAGTGACATTGCGTTTTCGTTTAATTTTCATAAAAAATTTTGTGTATGTGTACAACAAGTGCTTATATTTGAAGAGATGCCATCATCAGATCTTGTTCAGTAATTTGTTACGGTATTAATGACACAACAAAATCACGTTTACTGCAAAATATTTTAAAGAAAAAGTTTCATAAATTTTAGTTTCGTTTTGGCAAAATTCTTGGTTTTAATTTATAAGGAAATTTCTTGAGCAGGAGGACAAAAAATGTGGTCCATAGTTGAAACCCCGCCGCCCCGCACGGGTCTACTAATGAAGGAGCTACTCTATTCGATAGAGTCGTGCTACATGGCGTTTACGAAAACTGCAAAATATTTTGACTCGTACACATGTTTCCATAGTCTTTTTTTTATGTAATGTTGTAAAGGTATTTCTTTTTTAGTTTAGGCATTTTTAGTTTTTTTTGTACCTTTTAAGGAACCACTCTGATGTCCGTCCGTCTGTCACAGAATTTTTTCTCACAGACTAAGTAATGGCATAAGATAGATTATCGCCGTAAATAAATGGACTCCTTTAGTTTAATAAAAATAAAAAATAATATGATATTGTTTGGGGTACCTATCATATAAATAGATGTGAGGATTTTAATATTTTTTTCAATTGTCTTACGAGACTTTGATTTTAAAAAAAATATTAAAATCGGTACAAACTTTCGTTGACCTTTAATACCTATATAATAAATCAATTATATTTTTAATAAAAAAACGTTTATTAACATTTCATTTAGATGTTATACATACGTACCTATAAAATAGAATTGTTTGGGTTTTCGATAGGTTTTGGTTATCGACAATTTTTTTTTTCGTATAGAACCTTAATTGTGCGAGCCTGATTCGCTTTTCACTAGTTTTATTTATTAACGATTACAACAAAAGAATTTATGAATCAATTTTTTTGAATAATAGATTCACGGCCAACTCATGCGAAATATATTTTGTCCAAAATAGAAAATTCAAATAATTTTAATAATTGGAACAAGTAAACTTATGTACTAGATATCTTTATTTCAAAAACGTAAGGGGGAATTTACGGAGCATGTGATCCTACCGTTATATCTAGGCGCTAATGAACCGCGTGAAGAACATCGTACTAAAGACTTTGGAGTGATCTTGGGTTGGATTTTTTGAGCGTACCTTCCCTTGTTCATTAGTGTAATTAACTTACGTCGTAGGTACCTACCTATTCTTTTACAATTCGTTGCGGATCCCCGAGCATTATTAAATTATCATCCAACTCCCAGCATTATTTGAATTTTATATTCCGCAACGAAGCTGCTACGCCAGCTTAGCTCTACTATAAGTATCTACTGTTTGTTATTTATTGAAATACATAACATTTACATGTATATTTTATTTTATTACTTATACAGTTGTATTTTTCGTGTCTATTCTCACATTTACTAATTTCTACACTCAATATTTATAGAATTTCTCATAAAGTTTATTACAAGTTCAATAGCAGTTCCTGAAATTCTATTTTTTTCATATGTAGAGGGTTTCAGATTACAATTAGTCAGTTAGATATTTAGATAGAATAGTCTAATACCTCGACTGGGACGAGCTAGGACCTCGTGGCTACTAAAAGTATCCGGAAAGGAAAAAAAAACTAAAGCAACATAGTATGATATTTTATTGCAAGATGCGTTCGATACGCGTAGTTTACAAAGGTTTTCATTTCACTGGATATATTGCCTATAAAAATAAACGTCCGTTTATCAATCGTGATAATATAGACTTATAAAACTGCTGTTATGAGTTTACGAGAAGGCGGGCGGCGCGTGGCGGTAGGTAAGTAGGACAGTTTGTTTTGGGACTCGTTTCTATGCGATATTGTAGATATTATTATAGTCTAAACGTACGGCTGCCGAGAGCCCATTATTAGTACGGGTGTCACTTTAGTATACCTAATAATAATAGCTTACATTTTAAGACCGAGACCGTGAAATGTTTAATAGGTACAAAACCTTAGCATCATCTCGTAAATAAGCATAGTCGATGGTACTAATTTATTATAGCGTAGATACCTACTTTTTTCTACGTATAGGCATTTATTCTGTGGTATAGGCCTATGTTTGACTACAATCTCACCGTGGTCATATACTCCATAATTAAATATTAATAAGGAATTCCAGTGAATTTCGGAAATATTTGTGGAAAAGTTGATTATGAGGTCATTCGTACGTCAAACATGCTTCCGCGAGCTCAACGTCCTCGAGCATGAGATGACCCAGCTAGACGTGCTCGCTTCAGAAAATGTTAGGGAATAATTATGTCAGATGGATCCTTCCAGTTGTCATATTTTCATAGGGTTTAGATAACTTTTACTATAGGAATGAAAAATTAATCATACAAAAGAAGATTTCTTGCTACATCAAAATTTATGAAAACATTTTTACGCCTTTTTGACGATGTTATTAATAAGTTATCTGATTTGCGTAGGTTTCGTAATCTACCCACATATATTGTTTGGCTGACAATACCTCACATATAGAAAAATTATAATCCTTAGGTAGTATTTTTTCAGAGCCCGATGAGGTGTATTTTTTAAACTTTGATTTTATAATTTCTAAAATTTGGTTGTTGGAAATCAACATACAATAATTTAGCGAGCTTATAACAAAAGCATAATCTGTTTTATTTCAATTCAGTTTTTTTTAAAGTACCTATTATTTATATATTCTACGTGCTTTCTCCTAATAGAGCCAGGTTACAACGAATGAAGTCACGGAAACAAGGTAGTTGTAAATAATGCCACGTATACTCCACATCCACGGTGGTATCGTCGCTAGCGCTGTCCGGCTGTGTCGTTTTTACGCCGGAACTGTGTATGAGTTACCGAGGCCGTCACATCCGGCAGCCCAGCCTTCTATATAATGTATGGTTGTAGGTATACACACATATGTGAATATAAAACATACAAAAGTAATATTCGTATCGCCTTATTCCGACCATTTGAAATCGGCAATCATTTCCCTATACACGTAATCATTATTTCCCTATATGCTGTAGATAAAATATGATAATTTCAGAGTGTGTTTTACTAAGCTGTTTAGAGTACCTATTTATTTTTACAAATTACATTAATGTAGTCCATGGTAAAACAGAAACGTTGTCATCAATATAAGGTTAACCACTGGTGCACCTAAGCACCTATTTATGTAGGTATCTCATCGCTGTCATTGCGGTAGGTTTATAATGTTTTAAGAATTTAATTTTAAGTACAATTGGAACTTAAATTGTAGGCCAGCAGGTTATTGAAAACTATGCAAGTATTACATTGGGTAAAATTTCCACGTGTTGCCTTTATTGAATTCTGATCACCATCTACAGTATCGACTGTAGTTACGCTCAATGTGTATTGTCGGTATATCGAATAACCCATGAACTGATTCACACATGCAGAGTTCTGTGAAATGGCGATAACGGTCTGCAACGAAACGAGAACTTTACAGTGATCGTTCCGGTGCAGGGTGGTGGCCATTTGTATAAATATCTGTGGCGGAAAAAGTCGTACTCGGATTAAGTTGCGCGTCGTACATTATGAGAACATCCGCATTATATTTCACTGAGCGCCATGAATTATGTGCCGTTGGACGCCAGTATAAAGTTACTTTAAATCAGGCGTTGGGAAATTCCCCCAGGCGCTTGAAATAAAATCTAATACTTAGAAGCGTCGCATATTTGAATTAAACTAATCAAATATTATTTGACTTAGCTTGAAATAATAGTTTTCTTTAGAGTAAATTTTAAGCATTTTTGTTCGGTAAAAATCCAGGCAAGTGCGTGTCGGCTAGTGTAGGGTTCCAATCCCTAATTGAAAAATAGATTTCACACTCTCGTAATATTTTGAAGACAGGGTGTCTTTGGATAGGGCATTTAAAAATATTGTGAGTACATAAGGAATAGACGAGAAAATAACCCACATAACGTGCAAGGGCCGTACTCGAAAAGACTGACGGTTGGACGGACATAGTGAAACTATAAGGGTTCCTTGTTGACTTCGGAACCTCAATAAAAACCATTACGAAACCGAAAAGTACCATAATTTACCGAGTCACCGTTGAAATTATTTTCAAGGTTAATGGCGTCCTCATAGCACCGCTTGGGACAGATAAAATATCAGCTCGATTAGTTTTACAACGGAGCTGTTAAATGATCATAAGCCGATTGAGCCTAACTATTACTTTGTTCAGCTCAATCCAAGTGCACTTTCGTTGTGTTGGCTTGCTGCCAATTGTTCATATTTAGCTGTTTCACAACTAAATATATTAGTTATTGCAAATAAGCGCAAGACTGGTCATCATGGAGATCCTTTTGGGAGGCCTTTGTCCAGCAGTGGACGTCTTTCGGCTGATATATGATGAACGTAAGCGGTATGGTAGATATAGTGTCTTTTTAATATAGTATACCATGTTGTTTGTAAATAAAGTAACTAAGCACCCAAAATTGTGCAGAGATTGTTTACGGGCCGCGTCTACTGGCACGAACTGACAGAGTTGTACAGAGGGTCCAGAATGCATGCGCTAGATACTGTTTTAACGTCTTTCCACGCTCGCATGTCACTCCTTACCTTAATAATGCAATTTAAAAAAAATGACTCTCCGAAGGGAACTCCATTTAGCGTCACTTCTTTTCAATGTCACTAAATTTGAAAGACCCAAATATCTTTTTGAGAAGCTGGAGTGGAGATACAGCTCGAGCAATCGTGCTGCCAGAGCTGCAAGCTATCAATTGAAAATGCCTTTACACCACACTGCAGCTTTCAGAGGCAGTTTCAAATACACGGCCACCAAGTGTTGGAACAACTTACCACCTCCAGTTAGGGAAGCTAATAGCATTTCGTCTTTTAAGACACAATTTAAAGCATTTCATTTCTGTGTCTGGGTGTAATTATCTATATAAGTATGTATTTACAAAAAAAAATAGTTTAAGTATTATATCAGTCATCTGGTTTCCATAGTACAAGCTTTGCTTAGTTTGGGATCATATAATCGTGTGTGAAGAATGTCCCAGAATATTCATTTATTTTATTATTGATTATAAATTTTTTTAGTAATTATACTTTTTAGTCATAATATACCTATAATATGTTTTATTATTTATGGATACGTATTTTATTATTGTTATCTCTTCATTCACTATTTTATATATTGTATACTTTGTGACTTTTATTTTAGTCCATACGTTGGGAGCGCCCCGCGAGCGCATCGCGACTTTTCAAGGGGCTCCCCTGAAAATCAGTGCTGTCGGTGATTGCCACAGCTAATACTGAGTGGGAGGAGTCCTTTTTGGCATCACATGACCAACTGTTTGTTTTATTTTTATTTTTTACATTTATTAAATACTTCATCTTGTAAATTATATTTTTAAATATAATCTATAAAAAAAAATACAATTAAAAATATAAAAACAGAATCCAACCGGCATCGGGAACAGGGTCCTAGATACCGATGGTTAAGGCTCCAGACAGAGAAACTTCCTCACTATGCGTGCCGTCTCCAGGAGCACTGCCTTCTGAATTAGGCCCTTGAGCCAGCTACCTAACGAGAGCCTCTTGAGGTGTTTGTCGAGGCTCTTGGCCATAAGGCCATGGGCTGATACGATTATCGGTACAATGGTTGCCGTGTCAATATCCCACATGTCAACAACCTCGTGTGCCAGATCAAGATACTTGCTTTCTTTATCTTTCTCCGACTTCACGAGGTTCTCGTCATGGGGGATAGCAACATCGACAATCATTGCACGGCGCTCTTGGCGATCTATCAATACAATGTCAGGTCTATTGGCGACAATAGTCCTGTCAGTGATGATAGATCGATCCCAGTATAGAGTGATATGGCCATCTTCGAGAACCGGTTCTGGCACATACCTGTAGTACGGCACCTCAGACGTCACTAGGCGATATTTCAGGGCAAATTGCTGGTGTATAATCCTGGCTACTTGGTTGTGCCTATGCAAGTATTCACCGTTTGCGAGACGCGAACAACCAGAGATGATATGCCTGAGGGATTCACCAGGGCGATGGCATGCCCGACAGATGTCGATGGTGCCATCCCGCAGGATAAATCTCCGGTAGTTGTTCGTCATCACAACCTCGTCCATAATTGCACAGACAAAACCTTCGGTTTCCCCAAAGAGGTCACCGAATTGTAGCCAGGCCACGGAGGCTGTAAGGTCCACATCGGGACCATGAAGGGCCCGATAGTACCTTCCATGTAGCTCCTTGCCCTGCCATACCTTCCTGCGATCATCTATAGTGAGCACCACAGGCCTGCGCCAGTTCTCTCTAGCTAAAGATAGAGGCGTCAGCCCATTGTCCACTGCCACAACAGCCGCAAGCATCCCCCCGACAGCGTGGAGAAAATACTCCCTGAGGTTATACACCTCGCGGTTATGTAGGGTTTTAGCATTTAAAAAGCCTCGACCACCACATTTCCGCGGGATATATAACCTCATTACCGAAGATCTTGGGTGATGCATACGGTAAGCAGTGAGCAATGTACGGACTTTTCTATCCAGGGTGTCCAATTCAGTCTGAGTCCACTTGAGTATGCCAAAGGAGTACATCAAGACCGGCATGACCCAACCGTTGAAGGCACGTACCTTGTTTCCGCCTGACAAAACACTTTTCAGTACTTTTTTCAGACGCCCCAAGAAACGTTCCCTCAACGACTGTTTCATGTCAGTCTCATTGATGCCAAGTGCCTGTGACATACCCAAGTATTTGTAGGTCTCGGTTTCGGTGAGTGATCTCAGTTGGATGGAATCTGACAGCTGGGTGTCCCCAGACTCCACCATCCTCCCCCGCTTTACATACATGACCGCACATTTGTCCAAACCAAACTCCATCCTGATAGAATTACTGAAGGGGTCAGTGACCTTCAGTAAGCCTGTCAGTTGAGATTCAGTGGGGGCAAACAGTTTGAGGTCATCCATGTAAAGCAGGTGGGATATAACCTGACCTCCTCTTCGCAACCGAAAGCCCAACCCTGATCCCTCCAAGAGGGTACTTAGAGGGTTCAGGGCCAGACAAAACCACAACGGGCTCAGACTATCACCCTGGAAGATACCCCGCTCTATCCTTATTGGATCGCCGTTCCCAAGGGTCTGTCGAGATCCTGGACAGAGAAGAACCGTTTTCCATTGCCTCATACATGACGCTAGGAAGGTGCGTAGGGTTGTATCTACCTTATACAACTCCAGCACCCTCATGAGCCATGTATGTGGCACAGAGTCGTAGGCCTTCTTGTAGTCTATCCAGCATGTCGACAAATCCTTTCGGTTACGGCGAGCCTGCTGACAGATTGACATATCTATGAGGAGTAGCTCCTTAGTACCACGGGCCCCACTCCTACATCCATTCTGAGAGTCAGACATTATTGAATGATGTTCTACATGTCTGGAGATTTTCGCTCTCAGAATGGATGTAAGAGTTTTGTAAACTGTAGGTAGACATGTAATCGGCCTATAGTTTTTTGGGTCTGCGGTACTACCGGACTTATGGAGTAGGTGGGTTGCACCAGTTGTTATAAATTCTGGCAACGACCCAGATTCTAAAGCTGATTGGAACTGAGACGCCAAGCAAAAATGCGAACTGCGCAGCCATTTAAGCCAAAAGTTGTGCAGTCCGTCCGGTCCCGGTGCCTTCCAATTAGGCAATGAACGGACTGCACTGGCTACGTCTTCGGCCTCGATGATAATGGCCCCCATTTCTTGAATTGATTCGCATTTATGCTCGACTTCCCTGATCCAATCGCCTTCGGAGTGACTGACGGGCACCGACCAGATATTGCGCCAGAATGTAGTCATGGTCTCAATATCTGGTCTCTGTACATCACCCACCGATTGACTAGATCGCTCCCAAGACCTATAAACCCTTTGATCTCTTTGGAACATGGAGTTCTGGGAATATCGATCCACACGCGCCTTATACCTACGTATACGGTTTGCCCATGCATAATTTTTTTGCTTCAGGAAATCAATGCGCTCTGTGACACAGGACAAGTATTCACGGGGACTGACATCAGTTCCCGTAAATGCCCGCCTCACAAAGCGCATCACCCTGGGGCGTGTATTGCCCTCCCTGAAACAACTGAGCTTGCCGATGAGTACCCTAGCCTCGCTAATACGATGTTCTATCCTGCACTGCCAGGCCGGCACGGCGGGCTTCGGCCGTGTAGCCGCGTCAGCGTTTGGAAACTTGACACGGGCTACACGACATGCCGTCATGGCCGCGCAGTACAGGAGAGAGTGTGTATCCGCAAGGTCTTCACTACTGTCAAAATAACTTGCCAACAGTGAATCTAAAGCACACACCAGTGCCCAATTTCTTTTATGCATGGGCAAACGAGGTATGCGAGGTTTAAGGTAATGCGGTATGGCTCGATACTCCCGAATCACATCCTCCAAAGTACTCCTCATTATTATTATTATTCTTTTACTGTGCGTGTACTTTAAAAAACTTGTGATGTCAAATAAAGTGTTGTCTATTGTCTAAATTAATCCGTGTTCACGTCTTACTCCCATTATTAATTCTTTACGTAAACAACCTTAAATTAGAACATAGGTTGTATACAGGGTGGAATTTTGTAATGCCACCTGGAGGGGAAGTACTCTTAATACTTTAGATAGAAAATTTTGCTCAAAGGAAACATTCCTTTATTTTTGAAAAGAAAAAAAACGGCATTAATGATTTTTAAAAATTCGCTTGCCGCACACGGTAATCGAACCGACTAAAATCTGTAAAAGTTGCACCGTGTACTTCTATTGCATTGATTGTTAGGGTCAATGAAATCTTAAATTATTAATTCAATCGGTCAAGTTAAAGCACTTTTACTCAAAGATCTATCTGTGTACTTATGTTATTCATTAATTATTATCATTGACGTCATTTATCCATCGAAATGACGAATTACTATTTAGATAAGACGATTGCAATTTGCACGTGTTTGTAATGCAGACTCCTTTCTTAGATGTGACATAACTGCGTGTATGACGTAGTTTAAATATGGAATGTTACATTTGAAAATAGATTTTCATTGTTTTCATGTAATTCAATTTATGAAGTTTGTTAAAGAGATTTCATCCTTATTGACCCTAACAATCAATGCAATAAAAGTACACGGTGCAACTTTTACAGATTTTAGTCGGTTCGATTACCGTGTGCGGCAAGCGAATTTTTAAAAATCTTTAATGCCGTTTTTTTTCTTTTAATAAAGGAATGTTTCCTTTGAGTAAAATTTTCTATCTAAAGTATTAAGAGTACTTCCCCTCCAGGTGGCATTACAAAATTCCACCCTGTATACATTTAACAAGGAAGCTTTACTCCGTCTCAGTTCTCTTTTTCCGACCTAATTATAGTGATTTAGGTTACGTGGTTGCTAAAGTAGCCCGCACAAAGGCTTAAGAAGTGATATAATCTTAAGAGTGACATTAAGTAGGAATATTACAGGCACTATTTCTCTTGGAGATAAGAAGACGAAATTGTTTAATATAATTTATTACAAGAGTTCTAAGTAATCCTTGAATACGACCAGTCATAATGATTTGAAAAATCGAGTTGAAAGCTCTATTAAAGGATTCATTCAACTCAATATGATGTGCAAGTGTTGCCAAAATAAATACTTATAGGTTTAAAAAATACTATAGTGTTATGTATGTTTATATTAGTTAAAAATATCGTAGGAATGTAAATACTAGATGATAAACAATATATATAAATTGAAACCCGAAGAATGCTGACGTCATTGTCAAGGTGGATGGCAACGCGGTCAGATTATCTATCGTAAAATCACCGTTTTGGTTATAAGCCAGCAGTTTGGTCACAAAATACTAGTCGTTTCGATATTTCACAATAACGGTGGCGAGCTCTCGGCTTCCACAGACCGAGAGTTTTAACCACAAATGACTAAAATATTGTATCTTGCTTTCACACCGGCTACTGGTGTGATTCTAAAAGCTGTACCTGCATACATAATATTATGTCTGACAAGCATTTTGAGAAGAAAGACAAAAGCGTGTTCTAAGCTTGGCCTAGTCGTAATAAATCAGACAAGAACCAGGCAGATTTGTAGTTACAATGCTTACGTGCTTGTGTGTACTAACAGTTGCGGTTAAGTTGGAACGTTATAATGTAGGTACCCAAGCAAGAATAACCATCCAGAAATTAATCATTCAGAGCTTAATAGAAAAGTTGCTCAAATGTGTATTTTAATTTACATAAAGAATAGCACGAACGAACCGGAAGACGCAGCGTGGGCAGGTCCCCCTCAAGGTGAACCGATGGTCTTATGAAGGTCGCGGGAAACCGCTGGATGCGGGTAGCGCAGGACAGACCATAGTGAAGATCCTTGGGGGTAAACGTTTTCCAGCAGTGGACGTCTTCGGCTAATGGTGCCGTTTCTGTTGTTTACGAACTAAATAAATTTAATCTCAATATATTCTTTCTAATAGTAAATATAAGAAAGGGATGCAAGATATTTTAGTCCTGTCAGTTTAGTCCGATCACATGTTTCAACGTGAATTTAAGCGCGATCTTTATTGGTCACGACTATTTACCCGTACATTACGACGGCATGGATTAAATTGACAGCATTAAAAATGTTCTATCTTTTTTCAATAAGGTTAACATGAAAGAGAGGTGACTTGTCTAATATTAGTTAAGTTCGTAAACAACAGAATCGGCACCAATATCTTTATTGATTACATTAGCATTATGAGCAATTGAGCACCGTAACTTGAGAAGCATTTACCATTACTGAGATTTTCTAACATGTAAATGTACTAAGTACGTACCTACCATCAAGAAAACGTGTTTATATTTATAAAAAAGTATACGTTGTTTAAAGCTAACACAACAGCAATATCGACAGTAGGTACTGGTGCAATCTCGGCTCTGGCTTATTCTGCCAGCATTTATTGCCTGTTTGCGCGACAAACCCCCGCAATTGCTACGAAAATTTTAGGGTTTCGCAGAATGGATTCTTCTTATACAACCGATGTTACATACCTCTCTTTACAAGCTGTGGAAATGGTTAACGTTATGTAAACAATGCAATAAAATGTAAATAAATATGATAGATGCTTCCATTGAATAGGAAAGATTTGAATTTTAATCACTTAATTCAAGAATTACTATGGTGCGATGTTTTTTACAAGCTTAAACGAAGACAGATTCATAACGAGGGTGGTGGACGTACTCTTAAAATGCTTCAACTCCAGTAAAAAAGCCACCTTGACATTTTGCTGCGTAGGTAGAAGTATTTTATTTACACTGATATATTTTCTACAGAATCTGAATGTAGAGCTATTCTACTCTACACAGATATGTTAGCAAAAAATAGGAACATGACTAGCTACTCTAATTAGGAAATACGTATGCAAAGCCGACTTGAAACACCGAAGAAAACAACTTGATACGACTTTGTTTACCATTATAACCCCTGGGATTTTAGAGAGCTTGTTCGGATAATTAGCGCAGGAGCGCTAAAGACGACGTTAATAGATCTGTAAGATTGATGGCATGAGTACAAAGAAAAACACAAACTCATGCATCAATCTGACACCGGCGACGTCTTCGCAGAATTTTGCTCCGGTTTTCATCCGGTAATTAAATTTCAGCAGAAATTCCCTGCACTTATCGTTTCAAGGTATAAGATCCATTTCGTCTACTCAAACATTTCTCCTGACATTTAAAACTCGCTCACATTTTTTGTAAATCAACAAGATTTCTGCAATGTGAGTGTTTTTATGAAGCAATAGTTAATTTTGTAGTTTTCATGGTAGCGTACTATTTACCGCCTGGGGGCCAAGACTGCTATTTTGACAAGCTGCTTTTACAGCTCCATTATCATTGAGCCAATGGTGTGTAGTTTGTAAAATTCATAATTGTTGTCCAAATATGTTATAATATAATACTAACTGAGTTTATTGCCGGCTCTTCTCAACAAAAGCTACCTTCCGAACCGTGCATTAGAGTCTGACTATTCATAAGTGCCTGTGAAGGTCTATTTGAATAAATAATATTTCATTTCATTTCATTTAACTAGCTAATTTCTGTAAATATTCGTTTATATTGTTATAAATTTTACGTCGTTATGGCTTTAAACATTTAAACCATCGGAAAGTCAATGATGTACCACCGTCACGCTGTAGACTACTAAAACTGTAAAAAGTCTTAATCTGTGATGCTCATTGAGAACCACAAGTTTTGACACAACAACTGATTGGTTACCCTACACACAAACTTAAGAATGTTCCAAAACATTTAGCAGTGCCTTCAAAGCTGTAGGTTCATTATTATTTAAAAGTTAGTACCCTTTTAGTTTCTATAGCACATAGGTGAAAACTTGTAAAAGGCTATTTTATAGATTGTAAATAACTGTAGGTTTCCGAAGAATGAATAAATATATTATTTGTCTCGTTGAAATTTATACATAATGCTGTTGGTTTCCTGAAATAATTATAAAAAACAACATATATAAGGCTTCTTTTTGAAATAAACATACCCAAAATAGATCAATCGAAGGCGAATAAATTTGTAACACGATGCTTTAATTGATATCTGATCATCCCACAGGTGCTTTTAAGTGTTTTGGAAATTCTTAGCTAAATAAAATACACCCTTAAATAAATATCTTACGGTATTGTTTTGAGTAGGTAGGTAGAAATCTCAATCTTTTGGTGTTATCAATCAGTCAAAATGAGTACGCCATCACAATCAGAATGTACTGACGGTGACATTAATTGAGATGAAGATGATTGATTAGCGCTAATGTAAAAACTGTAGTTATTTATTGTGCTTGATGCGTACGACGAGTTAGTTTTGAAGTTTTATCTATAAATTCCTGACCACAAGTTATCACTATCCTATATTTACAACCTATTTTATGTTTTTAGTTTTTATTGAGAATATGTTTGTGATTTCATCCGCGTTCCCGAGATAAGAAGCCTATATGAAATCCCAGGATTTAATTTACTTAGATTCCTTTCAATCAAATCCGTTCACCCATTGTAATGGGTGAACGGACATTGTAATGTCGAGTGTCAAAAAACACACATAAACTTTCGCATCGCATTTATAATATTAGTTACTTGTACTTACGTGAATGGTTTCAATAATCAACTCCATTCTCTTGTTTTCGGTGTTATTGTATTTGGAATTAATATAAGATCAAAATAAACAGACCCAGAATACATCAAGCTGCAAATCCATAGTGTTGGGCGACGGACTGCCAAGTTTGTGGTTCACCTGGTTGTAATTTGTACCGGCTGTTGTTCAGGCATTTCCAATCCGGGCAAAGTTGGTAACTTTATTTTCAATTCCTCTTAATTTCCTTCTGAATAATTCAGATGCGGGATCCACAACATTTGTTTCCCCTTCGTGTACTAAATAAATAAGTAAAAATTTTGAGTAAATTTTTTGTTAGTCTATTTTGTTGACGGGTTTTGTTGTTGTAAATTGTAAATAAATATTACTTTTAATCAAGTTGTTTTGATGGCTATGCCGTAAATTTAAATAACTTCTTAACGTATTTAGTATCGTAAATTGAGTCTTTAATATATTTTATATCGCTGTAGAGAGGTAAATTAAGTTCGGCTAAATCACGAACAAACCGCAGGCTACTTAATTAATAATAAAATTTGAATTTGTATTTCCACAATATTTTTAATTATATAAAATCTAATTTTGTTTTTACTTATGGGTTTCATAATAAAGTTCTCAGAATTATTGCTACATAAAAGTAGATTCAAAAACATAATTAAGTCGTATTGAGATTTACGTAGCGCAATATACCTATATCTATGATTTAGATTTTACATGAAAGGTAGTCGTATAATCTAATTTCTTGCATGTAACTTGTTTGTGCAGAGTCTAAATTTGTTGTCAAAGCAATTTACTTTACACTCAAAGATATAATTGAATTAAAGTGATAAAAGTTCATCCGTGCGAAGCTTATTTAAGACTTGCGTATTGAAACGGTAAACAAGGTCCCTAATTAATAGAATGACAAGATAAACAAAATACGTGCCCGTTTTCATTAAGGTCTCTACTACCGCAATCAGTCTTTTGGTGTAGATGTTTTAGTTATGTTCAACATGACTTATTGTTTAATTATTACAGTATGTCTTTATCATTTATTTGACACAGTTATTCTTTTACTTTGATCAATACTGCGAGCCTACTAGCTCAATAGCTAAGTATCCGCACAAATAAAGTAAAAAGAATGCAAAAAAAACACAGTACAGTACAGTGATACAGTGAATTCAGTAGTTTGCTCAGAGAATGCGTTTGTGACTGAGTAACATAGCTTAATCACCAAAATGGTTAATCCGATTTCGATGGGACTTTCATACCATTAGGGTCAGTATTTACTTAGGTATAGTCAATGATTCATCACATTCAGATCAGTTGTTTTCAAGATTATCTCATTAAAACAAGTGGAAGAAACGCATTCTCTGGGCGTGTGGCGAATACAATAGATGCCGTAGCAATCTACGGAATTACTATGATTTTAATTTGCTACGGACTTACCTTCAACATTAATAGCACTATAGTGAAATGAAAACCTAATAATAGCCTACCTACGTTATAATTTAGAGTGTAACTTATGTAAATATTTATCATCCGGTTCCATAAATGAGAGTGAACGAATCGCGTGTTCATTAGTAGGTATCCATATAAAATGACACGAATATCAGTGTTTTGGATAAAACATCCATACTAATTTTATAAATGTAAGTAACTCTGTTTGTTTGTTACCTTTTCACGCCTAAGCCGCTGAACCGATCGCGATGAAATTTGGCACACAGTTAGTCTATGATATGGAAAAAGCTACATTTTATCCCGGGAACGCGGGGAACAGCTAGCTATGAATAATATTTATTATTATGATTAACGATGGGTACAGATAGGAGTGGTCGATGCTTTATTCTAATATTTATATTATATTATTTGTAATTGAGCTAATAAAACTATCGCTATAGAGCTAATAAAGCTAGCAAAACCTATTTACGTTAATTATTAAATAACAAATCGATAGCCTTTCTAGGCTTTGTGTGCTTACCACCATCGGCCGCATAATCACTGATCATACAGGCCTAATATTATAAATGCGAATGTAACTCAGTACATTTGTTTGTTACCTTTTCATGCGTAAGCCACTGAACTAATCGCGATGAAATTTGGCACGCAGATATTATATGATATGGAGAAGGATATAGTACATTTTTTATCCCGGGAACGCGGGTGAAACCGCCGGGACAGCTATAGTATAAAAAAAGAGAATTGAGAAAATAGTGTATGTTAGATTGGATTTGTATGAGATTTAGTTCACATCATACAATACGAAGTCTGGCGCAACGAAAACTGTTTTTTGAACATGTTAGTCTTGGCAAAGCTCATCCCTAGTTCAAATAGAAACAATATTATTGCTTTGTAATTTAAAAAAAAAGAAAAAAAAAACTTCTAACGAAATTCGCAAAAACTGGGAGACATTTGAAAAAGAAGAAGTGTCCGATAAAATTACGTCGTTAATCGGAGATTTTTCTCAATCATTGAGGCAAGGGAAATATTTGTCAAAATTTGTCCGCGTTATAAATTTCACTGCTGGCCAATTATTTATAAAGTGACGGGTAACTGAGACTCCCTTGCCGACAACGCTTTAATTTATGGACACTTTTGTCGACCGCAATTGTTCTTTTTAACTGATGTGAATGTGAAAATATTTTATTAAAATACAGTTCTGTATTGTACTATGATCCTACTCGGAATTTAAGGTACGTAATAGATTTAGCTGTACCTAAATAAATTGTCTAGATATAATGAATAAGAATCAATTTATTATTATATTTAGGCTGATCAGTCACGTCACGAGATAATACGTTTACAAGATTACAAATAAACCCAGAAACATAACTTTTTAGTATGAGTAAATACCCAGTCATTTTATTTTGTAAACATTTTTTTCTCGTAGATACTTACTAGTCTTAAAATAGGTACTTATTTATCATAATGCTGGCAGAAAATTCAATGAGCAAATATTAAAATGAAGAAGGTAATGCAAAGAAATAAAATATACCATCTTCCTTTCATTTAAAGTCGTACTATTTCAACGCATAATCTCTCCTCACCGCCTTGTAAATATATGCGACGTTCATTGAGCGCCAGCCGCCAGCCTCTGTCTGTCTGTCTTTTCATTGCATTTTGTGACTTTTTCCTTTTGCACATTTTAAAATTAAAAAATCTTAGTTATTTTAACATTCTAAAATATATGTGTATATTGTAAATTATATATTATTTGAATAAAAAATGTAACATAATATTACTTTAAGTTAAGCTAACGTACATGTTCAGTCTATATACCTACATTATCATGTAATACTTTATTTCAACAATATCCAATACTGTCTTATAGTATTCGTATGTTAGATATTTATTTACCTAACAAATTACTAATTTCCTGTAGTAAGGTTTTTGTTGGTAAGTATCTGGTATGGACGGATACATCCCGTAATAATATCAATTCGCTTTCTGCTCGTTATCGTGTAGGTACAGGTAAGTTCTGCGTAATGGCCTTTTTTGTTTTCTCTCATTTCGGATCTCAGGTGGAGCTTTTACATTGCTTTGCGGAGAAAAAAACGCGGAGTTTCCGGAACATGCGGGTAATCGTAACAGTGAATCACCACCGCTCTCACCACTGCAAAGGGCGCGCCCCCTGCCCATTCGGTACTTCATCGTGGAATTATGACTTTGGAACGTGGCCGATATTTCAGATGAGATAAGAATACCGTTTTATGTGTATTCATGTCGCACCACACAAAATTACTGTGAATGATAAAGTTTATGGGTACGCAACTAAATTGCCGGCCATTGCATCTCTCGGGACTATCGGCACAAGTATTTTCCGGTTTTAACGCGTTTAATCTACCGTGATAATGTGTCAGCCTAACTATGTGTGAATTTTATAGATGCGTTTATTTTATTGGCTATTCGATTGGGTGTAGCGTAGCGTAGCAAAGTATGTCGGTGGTACCATCAACCGCTTCCCATCAGGTATGGTTGTTTACTATATCTTAGTAGTATAAAAAAAACGATATCTATAGGTACTTATCTATATCTATATATGGGAAAATTTATATACTGATAACGCAAGTGAAACCGCGGGTAACAGCTAGTAGGTAATAATTATGATTAATTACATTATGTATATCTCTTCCCTTTCTCATTTTTCAAAGAATTATACGCTACTATATTTAAAATATAATTTTGTAAGATAGCGAACATCCAGATAGAGAGATATTTAGTGGTAAAATATTACATTTTAGTCTAACAATTATAATTTATCTTCTCAAGCCGAGCAACTCATACGAATAAGGGAAAGATGTTTCTGAAAAAATGAACTAGCTTAATTTATTTCGGGGTGACACTATATAGACACGACAATATACTTTACAAAATAAAATAAGTATTATTTACAAAAACTGGGTAGGTACCAGTTTAGGTAGCGACGACAGATTAATAATTAGGGTATCTACTTACTTATACATTATAATACAACAATGGTATACTGCTTGGTTGCGGGATTTAACAATACTATATTTCTCAAACAATTTTGGACAAGAGATCCTTTTTCCAAAATGAAATGATAATATAATAGGTATAAATTACTTTAATAGTCCCATCTCTAGTTTTGCCTATTGATCAACTATATGTAGATACAAAATACTTACCAATTTACTTTGCGGTTAGTTAAGTGAGTAAACTTGGCATAATTATAATAAATAGTCATAAAATTCAGTAAATATCAAGTGTAATTAATAACCTGAGTCATCCTAGAGTCGATATCGACCCCTTTGGATATCTCTGATCTGGACTATAGGTAGTCTTTTCTTATTTATAGATAGTTAAGACGAATATCTTTTACTTGAGAACAATAAAATATATGAGTAATCATGTGATAATTCGATTGCATGTGTCATTAATTGATTGGAAGATTAAGCACCAAGTGGATAAAGGAGTGCCTTATGTTAGAGCGAACGAGGGACTCTAGAATTAGTTTATAATGTAGAGTCCTAAGTGTTTTTTGTTCAGTTTTATCCTCGAGGCGCATACTCTACTTTTCATACCTACGTAAGATAATAAAATACGGAACTATCAAAATAACACAATAACACTAAACATCGTCAGTCAGTCACTATTGACCTATTGTATACCTACATGGGGAGGCGCTGCTGCAACCCATTTAATGGAACTGGAGAGAGCACAACGTGCTGTTATCAAGGTGATGCTCACTAAACCCAAGAGATACCCAACAGAAAAATTATATAAAGATGCAAATGTACTTTCAGTGCGGCAGCTATATGTATCAAATACCATCATACGATTTCATAGACTCCTCGCAGCAGCCGAGCTCCCAAGAGACAAAAGAAGAAACCCTATACATGTTCCACTTGTTAAAACAAGCTTTGCACAGCGGCAATATAGTTTTCTTGGTCCATATCTGTATGGGAACGTATATGTAGTTGATAATATTATCAAACTAAGTAGACATCAATTAAAAAAGTCCCTGAGGAAAAAGTTGTCTGGTCTAAATCACCAGTCCACAGAGAAACTTCTACGTCCACTACAATAACTAGGTATTCACATTTACACTAAAATACTACTCCAACAAACACACATACCCCACCAGCCACACACACATACACAAACCCACATACCCAACACAAACCTATGCGCATCAGTACACGCACAACAAAAACACACTCACATACTTGCATGAACTCTCACATACAGTCTCATATTTTTCAAAATTTCTACATTGTTCACTAATGTTTTATTATAAAATCACTGTATGGGAAGGCACTAGGCTCCTAAGATACAGATATTTCTAGTTTAGGAACTAGGGCTATCAATGCTATTATACCCATGTAATGTTCAATCAATAAAGATTATTATTATCGTGTTTTGTCTTTTCGTTTCATTTTCATAAAATACCGTCTCGTGTGTAATGACCAACTTGTATCATAATGTACTAAGTAATACCTATTTACCAGTGCAAATTACGAGTAAGTAGTTTCAATCTTCAGGCCCGCTTGATTTCATCGTCACCAAATCTTTATACCTACCTAATTAAGGTATTTATCTGAAAAGCAGTTCACAGTAACACAATTCCTGTTTATGAATATTTTATGTGATAAGAAGCTCAGCTTATTACTTGGAAACGAAACATTCCATTTTTCATTTGAAAAAATAAACAAACGTAAGAGCAAAGATAACAATCCCATTCGAGTTTTGTACTTTTGACTTTGAATATTTAATTTATGCCGGGGCTTAAAATTCGTACAAGCGGCGTAATATAAAATTGTATCCCGTCGGAGGCATGTCGTAGGACGAGTCCAAGTAAATGGCTCTGTTTACTGTTTAGTTTGAGCTGTGAATAAGTTAGGTAAGTGGGGAGAGGGCCAGTGCCATTGAACAGAAGACGTGGAGCAGTAAACAAGAGGATTTAATGGTTATGGAGCAGTCGGTGGCGCTAAGTGAAAACGAAAGTGATTCCCGGGAGCCCGTTAACTTCTCAGAATTATGAGGAGAATTCTTGTGTTCAGCCGTTCACGTATCTGCCACCGTTTGTGACTTAACTGCCATTTCACGATACTGTTACGATCATTGCACGTTTAAATTATACGACGAACAACGTTGGCTGATCGGAAATGTATGGTTACTGGTATATAGTTAGGTGTTCTATAGTCCATGGAGAAATGTACGGTTCAATTCTTTTAATAATTATGTACCGAGTTTTTATGTTGATGTTTTGTTCAAATTGAAATTCTGTCGCCAAGTTCCTACCGGTGTGTTCCGGTAGCAACACTTTGTTCGACAGTTTCTTTCTTGGCTTTGTGTACTTTATACATTTGGTTACATTGTCACTTACCATGATGAAATTTGTGGTCAAACAAAAGCCTATCCATAGTAAATAAAGTATAATATTGTAATCAGTACTTATACAAAAGAACATTTTCAGAATTTAATACTTAGGTCCAGTTGTGTCGACTGACCATTAATTATTTATTAGTAAGTATGTCAATGTCATTCGATACAACTGGACCTATAGACTTATTTTGTATTCTGTAATGTATAATAAAACCTAGACATCGTGCATCGAGTAAAACCGTGGGGCAGTTCACTACTAATATATGTTATTATGTAACACCACTTAGGTACCCTAGGTAACTAGGTAGATACGGAACAGCCTGTGGATATAGTTGACAGACTCACTCACAGTCGCCGTCGCGTAACTTATTCATAAAACGGTAATTTTATGAATAATTGAGTAATTTTAACATAAGGGTGCTCTGTTGAGCGGCTATATATATATATATATACCTAGTCTAATCTCGGTGACGTTTCTAAATTATTTTTCTACTACATAAAGTATTGTTATATATTAATAGCTCAGTAAAATAAGATCCATAAAAACCGTTTTGAGGAATTAATTTCCAGCAATCTGCAAATCGTTTTAATACCTTAATTTAGTCCTAAATGCGTGTAATGCGTGGAGTGGCAAGTAGGGGTATGTATGTGTTGGTAGGTAGGGGTAGGAGGTAGGTCCTAGTTTTTTTAATACTCAGGGCAGGACGACGTCTACTGGGCCAACTATTTATTTATATAAAACCCGTGAAACAATTCAAATTGTTTTTAAATTGCGCTAATAAAGTTGTTCAGTTCAATACAAGCAGTTATTGTTTTAAATATACATATCTAAAGTATGTACGACTCAAAGCAATGCTGGTAATAGCATTTGTGAACAGAGATTGTTACAAATAAGTCCCCCGAGGCGAGCGGCGTACTGTAGTTCTGCTCGATATTATGTAGTTTCGATTTTAAAAACGTTTCGCTATAGAAAATGTTTGAAACGATACTGCACATTTAGGGTCCATTTTACACAAATGGTAAAGGTTGCTTAGTTATAAAGGAGCAGTATTAAAATACTGATTTATGGAATTGTTTTGGAAATTACGGTTATACTATCCCAGTCCCTCAGATAACTGGAGCGTGTTTGACCCGTATATATAGGATAGGATATGACCTACCTTATACTTGTAGGTAGGTGCATTACGAAATGGTCAAAATGTATGAAAATAAAATAGTTGCGCCGAATGGCCTGGCGCCTCCTATGCCTATCCATGTGACTTTTTTTTTTATCACAGCATTCTGTACACAATACTTTAGTGTTCCCAAATTTTCCACCTAACCCTACCAATCCTTTGCTGGAAATGCTTCAGTACCTACATTTACATTTGTAATTTTAAAATTAACACAATAACTATGTTCATAAAGCATATAAGTAGATGCTGAACAAAATATCGAAATTAAATAACTTATGTACCTTGGTGAACAAACACAGCCTATGGAAATTATATGAAGGACCTCGAGTCTCTTCTTTATTATTATCAGAGCGCGAGGACGACCCTTTCCTCGGTTTAATTGCATGTTTATGCAAAACCAAACTCCCGTCTTCACTATCTGTGTTTAATATTGCATTCCTGACATTTTTTCAGTGCGACCCTATGTTGGTATTTTATTTCCTGAGGTGAAATATGTTGATGGCTTGGTATTGTACATACCAATATACTTACATAGAAAAGTACGTAAGAATGCAATATACTGAGTCTATTTCTACGTTCGTATAATTACCGAGCTTCGTTCACTTCAGTTCATCGTTCAGGTATTTAAAAAAACAAGAAATTAATTTGGATGCGTCTTAATATTCTTACACAATCAGAATAGGTCTGAGATCGTGTCTAATTTTACTTGCTAAAGATTGGTCAACCTTGCTCGATCAAAATGTATATTTTTGCGGACTTTATGAGGCGTCACCTTGGTTTAAAAAAAATGCCTTAGTATCCACACAATAGGTACATACATAATTAACAAAAATTATAGATGTTAGATACAACTAGGTCGAGTCAAATTAAAATGGGTACAAAAGCTACAATGAAATAATAAAATTTGCTCGTTACACAGGGCAACGCCTCTACGAAACATGCCATAACATAATCCGAAAAAACTCCGTATTCCTACTCGTGACATACCGGTCGGTAGGTACAATTTAATTTAATTAAATTTGATCTGGTGCTATGTTACTCGCAGTATTCATAAACCACCGTCGGGTACCAATCAACTGCCTATTTGAATAGTACTAGGGTACTAGTCTGCAAAATAGGGGCTCTATTTTGCAATTTCAGCTCGGTAAGTACCTACTTACTTACCTAATCGGTTCATCATCCGAATATTTGCCGAGAAGCTCTTATATAATAAACCTTGTTAAATTCAAGAATACAAATGCTGATGTAATTCCTACCCCTTTTCCAATCTCGTTGTAAAAATAATATAAGATTTTATAATTTACTTCGCTTAGCCTGCGAAAAAGTACATTTCAGTTAATATTTAAAATGAGCTTGAACTACAATCTAGCGAAAAAGTTATATCATAAAACAACAAACCTCAAGCGAAACTATTAGAGGCTTATACCGCCGGTGTTAAGGAAATATACAGCATTTTTAAGCAAGTGCATATTTGAATTTAAGTCGTGTTACGGAGTGGTATAATCCCAGTTTATAAGAGTTACTGTTATTGCGTCTACTGAGAGCGTCTGCACTTCGTGGGGGTTTTTAAAGGATTAAACGCAACCAGCCCCGAACATTTTGTTTGGCCTAATTGTGACGTCACTTAACTAAGTAACATTGCTGGCTTGGAATATGATAATATTTTGACAGCACTAGAATAAGTGATTTCGGTTTCCAGCGTTAGATGTCACACCCACCCAATGGTAACAAACAAACTTCCTCAGTGTGGATTAGGGAATGACTTGATGTCGAACAAAGATATTAAATATTTATATTTAATTCGAAACATTTATGTCCCATAATTTTCCACTATGTATATCATTATTTAATTACCATATAACACTTAAAGATCTTATCGATTGGTTTATACCTACCTATTACTTATTCTCAACTCAATGTTTGTATCCTGTACTGTAAAAAGTTTATAGGACAGAAAAGAAATAATATTTCCAGCTTAGTTTTGAAGTTTCAAGGGTAAATTTGAATGAAATGTTTTATGTGTAGCGTAGTTGCTAGATAACCTTGTTAGGCGGATGGTTACACGTAACGTCGTTGTTCGGTAACTGTGTAAAGTTTGAACGACATACGACGCACATTTTTTGATACGGGCCTGGAGAAAATTGTCTCGTTCAAAAACTAGAATACGATGTGTGTGAGTAAAATATATAAGTGTTTAGCTCATTAGCCTTGGGTAGCTTTGAGTTGTTAGAGTAGTTTCAGCCGCCCAGGGCGTAGTAATATTTTTGTCGCTCCCTTAATTAGGTCTTTAAATTCAAAAGACTCAAAAATATAATGTAATCCTATCCTAAAGAAATTAATCATCAACATATTCCTCCAAGGTATATTACTGACATATACGACTATTTCATAAAAATGTTACTAATATACCTTCGAAGAATGTGTTGATGATTTCTTTTGTTATTAATCAGTAAATATAGTACCATTCTTGTCGCAAATAACATGTTGATAACTTACGACCTATAACTGAGCTGCAATTAGCAAAAAACGTGATAAAATTTGTTGGAAAAATATACGCATTGTAAGATGACTTTTCGGCGGGATCTTGCAGTAATTAACGATTTCTTTTCATTACAAACTGTATTTTGTATTTTATCGAATAATATTGTTGGCATTTTATAAACTTTTTATTCATATCTTATTATATTTATCGCACATAACATGGATTATCGCACGATGTTTCATCTCGGGAACGCAGGAATCGGGCATTTTATAAATAGAAGCCTAAAAACTGTTCATGTCAGTCTCAAATGTCTCAATACTTGACATCGTAATGAATGGTAGGTATAAAAGTAATGAGCACGCTACGTAATGAGACTGCTCTGAGGTGCAACACTTAAAACTTGGCACAAATACGGGTCCCAATAGAAATTAAACCAACAGAAATATTTTTTACTAACTTTTACATGCTACTTCGTTGAGTTTTGTTCCGTGTCTCTAGACACGGACAGAATTTAATGATTATTATTATTTTAATTAACGTAGGTAGTAACGTTACATTATGTAGTTAAAACTTGAAGAGTGAATAATGATACCACTTATCTTCTATTTATATTTTGGTTTCTATATGTAAACCATGTACAAACATATACTTATTTATTTTATGTTTATATGTATATTAAATAGGCTTGTGTTTGACCATAATCTCACCGTGATCGATGTGTGATACCTAAGCATATTTCTTAATTTAAACAATGGTTGTAATGAAACTAGTTTTTCGCCCCTCGGTTTCACCCGCCATTCCCTATTTTAGGGGTTGAATTTTCATCCATACGTCATATCTATCTGTATGCCAAAACATTTTTTACTTGAAATTGTTTCTCATACAAACTTGGAACCCTTTTAATGGGTAGTTTTGAAAAAAAAAAATATTTAGATACAATAGGGTAGATGACTGACTTATCAAATCAGCTACTCTTTAATAAATGTCAAAACGATCGGTTACATGGAATATTGTATGAAATACTAAGCTATGACGTCATCGTTTCACAGCATGAAATGATCTACTCTTAGTGGTTCTACTGGTAATTAAAAATCATAGAAAGCATTAAATGTACAACATATTTGATGTTTCCGCGTGTTTTCAGTTGTTTTATGCATTGGTAAGTGTTTGGTCATTTATTTTTGACACTGTCATCTAGCCTATTACTAAATATGATCTAATTATATCGCAAATAATACTATAATTGCAATTGCTGTAAATACGTCAAAAATACATTTTCCGTTTCATTTCACAGAACAAGGTTAATTGCTTTGAAAAGCTTTCCTCTCACCTTTTGTTATTTATTCATGTTCTAAAGATTGCTTTTTCTTTTGAAACGACATAAATTAAATAATTTAAATACCTAGTCTGCGTTTAATTTTTGTCATCTACAAAATCATTGCTGTTCAAAAAGGAGGACTTTTTTATGTATGTTCCCAGATTACTCGAAGACGCCTGGACCGATTTGAAAAAATCTTTTTTTGTTTGGCATGTGGTCCCATGATCGCGAAGTCAGGATCTGATGATGGGATCCTAGAAAAATCGAGGGAACTTTTCAAATATGCTTATACTAGGTCAGTGAAACATAAAAAAATAAAAAATCTAAGAAAAGTAGAACCAACTAGACTTTAAAACAGTCAGATTAGAGTTCCTACATAGTTATATTATGCTTTTTAGTGTTTTTGAAGGCGGGTCTATTTTTTGTTAAAAGATTTTTTTATTGCGTGAGATTTGTTGTAGAGTCCCGAATCTTTCTGTTACCTATAGGTATCTATTTACTAGACATGTTTTAATATATACTTGCACTGTATTATGTGTCGTCATTACAACATTATAGGTCACTTTTATTGCGCATGAAAAAATATTCATTTAACTTGCACAGTACCCAGGTTGTGTGTCGTTTCGCGCGGGCGAGGTAATGTGCTGATCTTGCTACCCCTCAGTACCCTTAGCCATGTCAATATTGCATATTAACTTTTGTTAAAGCACACCAAGCTCGTATTAGTACTTACGTCAAAGGTATAACATTAAAGTAAATAATAGATAGCTTGATATTACATGACCATGTTTGTGTTCACTTGTCTACTATGTTAGGTATATTTATTTACTAGTCGCTATGTAATCTAATACCTTTAAGGTGAAACGTTCGGTTGGAGCGCGAAATTCAAATTTTATCACGTTTTTTGCTAATTGCAGCTCAGTTATAGGTCGTAAGACTTGTAAGTTATCAACATGTTATTTGCGACAAGAATGGTAGTATATTTACTGATTAATAACGAAAGAAATCATATTCCTCCAAGGTATATTACTGACATATATAAAAGACTATTTCATGAAAATGTTACTAATATACCTTGGAGGAAAACAGTTGTAAGTATCACATTTGTTTGTATTAATAGACCTAAATAGGTATTAGACTACACAATAGACCTAATAGGATGTAACCGTACGTAACCACGAACTGAAATAGTTTTTTTTTAAATTAAGTTTTACTATAATGTATAATTACTATTTAGTTCCAATTAATTACCTCAATGACGGATAACTCAACAAACAAGCCAGCTAATAAAAACCGGTCAAGTGTAAGTCAAACTTTCGCGATTAGTGTTCTGTAGGTACCATAAATCGTAGTCTGCGATCCACTAGACTTACCGCTAGGCTCTGGGCTTTACTTACAATGCGCTGAATTTATGATATCTTCCTACCTTAGTATGTTGGTACTATAATGTGTACTGAAGATTTTATTGAAATAAGCAATCACCTCGAAATTACCGTTTGTTTATTTTAATTTATATCATCAAACCTAATAAAATACCTACTAGTTTGATGTGACGAGAAGAAAGTAAACACTCTTCAGTGCGCATTAGGTATATATGTATAAACCGAACCGGTTTTCAATTTCGATACGGAACACTGAAAAGAAGAAACTTGAAGAAATATACAAAGTGAGTGTGGTATTTTGCCGGAAGGCCACCGGAAGCGGTTGCCAATGGAGGGGAAAAGTAGCTCGCTTCGCGGAGCTTTGACCGGTCACTCGAGCCCCTTTGAGCGATTTTGTGTTTAATAAGTTTTTTAATCGTTAGCATTTCTTGGTAACGAAATATGTTTTCTTCTTTATAGGTAGGCAATGTACCTATATATATATTATATAAAATGATAATATATATCCTGAGACGTTCTTCACACTCGGTTATAACTAAGCAGAGCTTGTACTATCGAAACCAGATATCTGATACTAAACATACAACTTTTTTTTGTAAATACAGTTTAGTTTAGTGTAGTGTTTTAAACAACCGCGCTAACTGATAATTTGTAACATGTTTGTGACTTGGACAAGTCTAATCTTGTTATAATAATGGTTTGCAACACACACATTTTCAGCTGTATTACAGAGCAAATTATTTACAATAAACGATTCTGATTCTGAACCAAAGTCTAGGATTTACCTAGTGATCAACGTCCTGAAATCGGCGATAGAGATGTTGACGGCAGAAGGCGCTGGCTCGTGCGGATTCTAATCTAGCGTCAAAAGGGGCGCGATGCGACGAGACGCGGGCACCGCTCACCCCACCTGCCCCCTCGCTCCCCCTTCTCCACCCTCGGGCTCCGTCGCCGTCGGTTCATTATGCAGCCGCCCACGCCGCGCGCCAATCACATAGCACCGCTGCGATATTGCCATCTCGCTAGGGATTTCAACGATGTTTGTCGATTACTTGGAATCTCAGTTTAGTTCTCCAGATAGACCTATATTTACCTATGTCTTGCCAAATGCCTTCGTGAGCGTATGTTGCCTCGCTGTTGTGTTTTGGGGATGTTTGATCAAAGTATAGTTATGACATGATTACATTTTCTATTTGATTAAGTATATTTACCAAATTATTAAATCAAAATTCGTGGTAATAAAAACTAATTCGGGATAGAGTTAAAGAAAAATATATATTACATTACCTACGCGTTTCCAGATGTCGCTACGTAGGCGTGGGGTCAAAACAACTATCAAAATGTACTGAAAATTTGAAAAAAAAAAAAACATTGTATTTGCACATTTTTGAAGTTTCGTACCCAAAAGATGCCAACCAACGGAACCCTATTACCATAGAGTACATAATATACTACGTACTATTACTAAGCCTCGTCTGTCCGTCCGTTTGTCTACCAGCGGACTGTATTTCATGAACCAAAGTAGGTAGACAGTTGATATTTTCAGAATGTTGGCGCTATAACAACAATTAATCAAAATAAAATAATATTATAATAGTACGTAACCCTTCGTGTGCGAGTAAGATTCTCACTAAGTTATAATGATGGCGGAGGTGGTAAGCATGTAAAAACAAGATGAAAACTGGCAAGTCAGCAGAATACCGGTGTATTCTGATGTATTATAGGTCCTTGATGACCAGTGTCCAACCGAAGGTCGATTTTGGCCGTAGCTTAAAAACCCAAAGAAATTCAGTTCAAGACTGGCTAAAATTAATAATATGAGTACCTAAATGATTTTAAAACATTAAAATTGAAGGTTTATATAGATTGTATAATATAAAACGTTACTTTAAATCATCTCTAGAAGTTGATCTAGAGATGATAAAAATTACCTACAACTTGTCTTGTCGCCGCTTGTTCCGCTGTAGGTGTTTTTTTTTGGCCCAAGGAGGCCGAAAGCGAAGCCGAAGCTTCGGTCAGACTCTAATAATGACATACATAAACTGCATAATATACAAGTGGATCCTCGCGATGTTTCACTTCACCAAAATCTCAAGACCATTGTAGGATGTGAACGTGCGTTAACAACTTCCACCAAAAATATCAAAGTATATGAAGTGGTGTTAGTTGGCTGGTACAAATCTGTTTCGATAGCACTTGAAATAAAAGTCGATACTTTAAATTGCAGGTGTGATACACAACCCTACAAATATTACCTGTTCCTAGCTAGCATAAAGAATAATCCGAGTTGGTCGTCATTGTATGTTGCATGGACGACAGAAACCTCATAGCCTGTATAACGTCTTGTTGTTACGGTCGACTCGGCTGTACCTAAGTATTTTTTATTGCCCAACCCGGCGTAGCTCTGAATGTAAATGCAGTCGCGTGGTGTGCCCGACTGCGGGCCATCTTGACGGCGTATCTGATAAGTTATTTCCGTTACTTTGAGACGGCTAGCTTTGCCGGATGCATGATTTTTATTATCCTCACTTTATTAATGTAGGTACAGATTTAAAGTGCATGAACTCATCGTGACTGACAAATTAACTGTAAAATTACTGTTCTCAAGAAAGAGTAAATGTAGAAGATATCGTGTAATGAATAGTATTTTTTTGATGTATGTATAGTTACTTTGTAAGGAGATCGTAGTTTGTTGGCTGAGACTAGATTCTAATTCAGTTAGGTAGGTAGATTTGTTGGCCGTGAATTGATCTGGAATTGATAGTTTTACTGATAGCTTTGTTCTTACTCTATATATATATATATATAGCTTTAGATATTTTAGAACTAAAGTTAAGGCTGTACGAGGTAGAGTACGACACGTACCTGCCATACGTTAAATTACCACTTCAGCTTTAGTACTGTTATATTTTGATGTTTCCGTATAAAGAGTAACGAGACTTTATTACCAACTAAACTACGCCTGTAAACTGTTTGTCCGTCTGTCCGTCCACCTGTCTGTCTGTTTCACTGAATACGTCTCTATCATGAAAAGTATCACTAAGCATAAGATAACTATGAACACTAGGAACTCTAAACTGACTGTTTTGAAATCGGCGAAAGTGTAGTTCATGTTCCATGGAAATATCATGGCAGATTTTTTCAGCTGACTTCAAAACTGAGAGATATAGTTTCCAACATACCTATTTTATGCTTTTTGTGCCTTTGAAGGCGGTTAAAAGTTTTTTTATTTTCAGGTTCTTATGTTTTATGGGTGTTTAGTATTTATCACTGACCTATTATAAGCATATTAGCGTTGTACCTTCCATCATCGCATTAAAGAATACAAGTAAAGGTCTAAACGGTCCTATAATATTTAAAGAATTATCCCCTAACTCCTCAACATAAAATGATGACTATCAAACGCAAATATCTGAATAGCTTTAGAAAGTATATGAAAAACATTGTACCTAAGTTCCTATAAAATTTAAAGAGTTCCCTCGATTTCTCCAGGATCAGATTCTGACTTGCATGGGAAAACCTGTGAAGTATATCCTTTCAAACATAAAAATAATTTTCCAAATCGGTCCAGGCTCGCGGTCTTCGAGTAATATTTAATTTCATACAAAAAAATCATAAAAAGATTCCGACGAATTGTTAACCTTCTCCTTTTTGAAGTCAGTTAAAAAGAATTACAATTACCTACACCTACCAGTATATACTCAAACTTTACCTATTTATAATATTAGCGTAGATACAAGTAACAATACAAGTAATTAATCATTATGAACAACCTTTAGCTTGGAAATACCTCTGAAATAAAGAAAATAAACTCCTGCTCTGAAAATAGATCAATACCTACTTCAATGAAAACTATTAACCTATTGATAACAATTACTTTCTACAGCCATTTTATAGTCTTTACGGCATAATAGTAAGCGATTTTTAAAATTGAAAAGTAAAATATACACAAAGTCGTTATTTATTGTAATATGCATAACTATGTAGCCTGTAGGTAGGTAGGTACCTTACCTATATTACCTACAAACGCATTGTGTTGTGTGACAACAAGGCGACCTTTCGAGTGGGTGGGAGTAGGTACGAGCTTACATCCACAATACATATAGGGGTGTCATTTAAAACATCATATCACAAAAAGATTCCATAAAATAAACTTGATAATGAAATAGCTGCTCTTTCTTTATTGGCATTGGCAGGAGCGGAACATATTTTTCCCTTAGTTACATTGTTTAGGTACCTATGTTGTTTATCCCGGGGCATGTTACCCGTCAAGTTGGGAAACATTGCTGGATAGTAAATACGTGGCATGAATTCGAAGTCCGGGACTACACGTACGCGTGTATTGACCCACAGAAAGGGTAGCTACTATTATAAGAACAATAATAATTATAATAAAGGATCCTTGAATGCTCGTTTATACAAAATATTTCCAAAAAAACATCGTGACGTTTGCGGTCTGGAGCCGAGGGAATAAATAGGACGAGTAACAACCCTAACCGGCCAGACATTCCAACACAATTTCCCTTTTAACTCGTACTCTGCGGTCAGTATTTATCAATGGTATGATCTCACGGTTCGGACCCACACAAGTAGTTTATTTATTTTACGTTTTTATTTGGCACCTACTGACTCGCCTTTTACCGTCCCATTTCGTTTTTTTATTGAATGAATATTTATTAACCTGTTTTCTTATTACGAAACGTAACTATTGTATTTATATTTTATAGTTTAAGTGTGAATGAAGGTAAGATAATGTAAGTAGATAAAATATTGTAGGAAAGAACCTACCTACTTATTTTTATTTACATAGATGTGTTTTTGGGATGGAATAAATTGGTTGATTTAAATTATTACATCGATTATAGAGCGTCAATTTAGAGAATACCTACAATGTATAACAGTAAGTAAGACTTCTTTGGCTCACATACGATTGGCACTCTTTCCTTTGAAGTTGACGAATAACTACGTAAGTAGTAACTGGTAAAGCCGAACCGTTTCTGCGCCTCACGGATGAGTGAGCAATTCCGACTCTGATGTAGACAGTGGGAGCCCTCTATGTGAGTTTTATTGTGTGCGCGACATCCTGTCTTGAAACGTGTCGAGTCGTGGTTGTATAGGTGCAGCCTAATGTTCATTACATACCATGTATAGCATACCTATCACACACAGACTTACTCCAAGACATGTATTAACCTGTCGATTCAACCTTGTTCCCTTGTTGCCGTGGTTTATCGCTATGCAAACAAGCTTTTGTGGCGATATCACTGAGTCATAGCAACATGTAAATAATACATGGTTAAAACATTTAAATATATCTATACGACGAGTACCGACCGGAAGGATTCTTATCTATTTTTTAAACACTCGAATACTTACCATTTTTAAATGTAAGCGGTATTATGGCTATGGCGGTATTATTCGTAAAGGTATTCTTTTAGAATGTTCGAACGAAAAGACTTTTGAGGAGTCATTTTGAATAAGGATTGACAATGTGTGATACGCATGCATGTGTCTTACCATAAATTACTACCAGGAATAAATTGCATCTATCAATGGACTTATACTCGCAGGTATAAAACCTGCTAATTAATTATGCGTTTGGTGGTAGATTTATAGGTAATCATATCTGAAGCAAAGAAAAATGGACTGATACACTGACAACTACAGACTGATATTACAAAATCTGCGGCCTCCAATAATTTGCGTTGGAAGACGATTGTCTGAACGTGTGCTCTACTCCGACCTCCGACGGGGAAATCAAGCGATATATTTTTATACGTCTATGGCGATACCAAATCACGTACAACCTCTAGTTAAAGTAGTGATGGGCGAGATAGAGATTTTATTTGGTATATCAGTAATCTTTAGAAATAAATAATATTTTTCTATTGTTTTGCACTCAACAATACCTATATTTTTTAAGACCTATATTAGGTAAACTTCATTACGCTATCAGTATAAAATTTCCAACCAAAGTCACCTTGTATATTACAAATTATGAAGGATAAGTAACCTTCAGAAATGAAATCAAAAGCAAACACTTAACACAGAAATATCCGTGTCACATCAAGGTCGTGAGCTATACTCGTTGGAACTTGTTAAAAGTATCAGGTCTCGACATGTTGAACATAATATCATATTGAAATATAAAACACGACACTTTCTATTATTACCTCTATATGTGTCGAATACGTGCGTCAGCTGGCTCTATTAGCATTTGTAGTTTTTTCCACAGCTGCTGTTAGCCTGTTACTTACACGACAATTATTTAAATTTTCTGTACCAAAGTAATGGTATAGCAGGTACAAGATGAGACAAACAGATAGTATATATATTATATATTATTTACTTTATGCTATAGGTAAGTAGACGTTGGGTATCTCAATTGAATTGATTGAAATGGGATACCTACTGGCAGTGTTGTATAATATGGCGGATTTTACAAAATAGCCATTTACTGCAATTAATTATCGGATAATCAATCTAGCTAGGCTAAAAACAAAGAAGGAAGTTAGCTACCTAACCACTTAAAGTATATCTACCTCTGATTCTATAAAGTTGTTTATTCTCACATGGTACTTTTTAATACTTTCAGTTGCCTGATAATTAGATGAAAATAAAAAAATGTTTCATAACTAAGTACTTACCTACTCTTTGTTAGTTTGCATGGGTAGGTTTGTCAGGTATTCAGGCAAAAATAATGTTTGTCGCAACACACAAGCAATTTTATGTACCGCAATTGTAGCCTGTATGAAAAACCTCTTTGTAGGAATGTGTAACATTTCGCTGCCTACATTGTTCGCCAGGGGGCGGGAGAGGGCGGGGGTAGTGGAACGTTGGAAGTTCACTTACGAGGACCTACGTGAAATTCGTGAACTATCCAACACTGACCACGCGTGAAGTATTCGTAAAATGTGCATTGGCTCTATATTCCCTCTATAGATGCGCTGGTTGCCTGGTAGAACTTTCTATTCCAGCTTTTGTTTGTTCTATCCAGAGTTAGTTCACTTCTTGCTTCCTGACGTACAAAAACACTGTAAGCATATTTTTATAAGTCATTTATCATAATTGAATTAGGAAAATACTTTTATTTCACTTAATAAAATGAATGTAGGAAGTAGACCAAACATAATGTTAAAATTATCATAAAGAAAGTAAGTAAATCTTGTACTCATATTCCAGAAGAAGTACTTACTTTATATGTTTCATAATGATTTAATTCCATAAAGTAGGTACAAACACAATACGTGAATTGTAATTTCCTAGTGTGCCGCCAGCGCCGGGCTGTTCATAAAATACCGGTACGAACGGAATGTGAGTAGGGCTTATTACCTGCTATTTCTTTGCAAGGGTTGCTTTGAAACCTTTCAATAGAAACACTATTCCATTAAATCAATAATAATAAACATGTATTACGTGTATGGTGTTCTCATTCAAAGTAATTTTAGGTACTTACATGGCTTAAAGAGAAAAAAATAAATGTTATTAATGTATTACGTATACGTAAGTATACTTAAGATTAGACAGCTATTAAAATATGTTCTTAACTTATATGTGTTGACAACCCTGCACGCATCTGTATTTCCACGGAACTAATTAGCTAAAACATGATTTAACAACAGGTAGTACACTTACAATGTTAAGACGGGTGTAAACATTGCATTACACCCTTAGACGTGTGATCTATTTAACAATATAAACAAAATAATCACGGCTAATAATGAAATGTAGAACTACCTGACCGAAGAACCCAGTTTATTTACTGTATTAGGTAATTTGAAAGCCCGAAACGATGCCTTTGTGAAGGAAGGTATGGTACAAGGCTACAAGAATAAAGCAGGAAGCGTATGTAGGATTATAAATACGTGACGTGTTGTGGTATGAAAGATGTAGGTTGTGGCCACCTTTATGGTTCTTTTGATATAAGCCGCGCTTTCCTTACGATATCTGTACCAAATTTACTACGTAAAGAAGGTGCATTCACACCCCCCCTCGCCCCTGTCACTCGCAAAATAATAGCCTAATAGTATTCTGGATAGTACGGCTCACCCATCGATCATGGCCTCACCTTACAGAGCGACCTGCACTGAGGTAAGTATATTACTACGTATAGAGACACCACACATAGCCACTATGTTCCGTTCAAGTGCAGCCATCCGGCCACACTTATTTAATTTAGTTGCTTGAAAACACACGGCGCTTTCGACCTTTTGGTCGCGAAAAAACTAAGCGTGTTTAAACTGTCTGGTTAGACGACTAATTATTGTTTCAGCGCTGCAGAGAATATTAACCAAATGGAGCATGACTTTTGCTTAGGATAGCTACTCTATACGTAGTGTTTACCTGAGATTTATGCCAAACTTCAAATTGTCGTAACTTCATAATGCTCAGGCTCCTGAAATTTTATAGGATTATTGATAATGATGTAGGTAGGTATACAATGAATGCTTGGGGTATTCGGCCTCTTATACCCAACCAAAATCATTCTGTATACTCGTATACAAATATCTAAATATCCTTTCACATTTATTTATATTAGTGACGAGGGCGAGATGGCTATTTTATATACTTAGTACTCGGGTAACCTAAAAAAGCTCTTGGTTAATCTTACATCGAAGCATATTTTAATGGCTTTGTATGGCGATATTTTTGTGTTGTTTTCCATTCTAAAATATTTGTATCATGACTTGTTTATGGTCTATTTCAATTAGATTTTATACTCCAAAAATCATGCTGTCAATTATTGAATGGATTTGAATTTTAAACAGTCATAAATTTTATCCTACTGTCTCAGATTTATTTCATTATCATACTAAGATGATATTCTGAGTGGAATACTCCTAAAAAAGAATGGAATAATGTAAGGAGGAAAAATGACAATGGTATTACAAAAACAACTAATATTCGCGTAGCATGACTCCCTTATAATGGTAAAGCACCCTTTGTGGATTTTTAATTGTTTGTAAAACTCAATTTACAACATCTTAAACGTGGTCTGTAATTTCGTAATTTAAGTTGATGAAACCACTAATTTTCTAAACGCGTTCTATATTTTCGAATCGCAGTATTTATTAGGAATTTGATATATAGTTTAGGTATACAAATAAATTCAAATAAACTAGCAAAGAAAGTGTTTTTTTTAGTAACATAACGATAAAATTATGACCATGACAACTGGATTTGGGGATTTTCGTAAGTATTTAGAGCATAAATAACATGCTTTCATTTTCGGTAAAAAGTAAAACGGAATCTTAAAGATTCATCAAAATCATACCAATGTGGGTGAGAATATTTTAACATTAGTTAGGTCTTCCTCTTAGATATTGCTTTTTTATTTCAATATTTTTCTTTAACTATTCCCAATTTTTTGTTAAATCTTTGCCGTTTCCGTCCAGTGGATCGCGCACTATGACTTGAATTGGTACAATTCCTAGAAACTGGTAGTCAAGGCTATTTTTCAAATGTCTCTATATTGTGTTTTTTGGACCACATCGCCTCTTTCGTTAAATACTTGATTTCGAAGCGTCTATTCGACTCATCACATGACCAAGGCCAAGGTAAACATCAGATAGATAGAATTTTGGAAAAAATATATTGAGTGGAAAAAAGATTTATTATGAAGCAATGAGCTCATAATACGTTTTCTCTGAATTCGACTTCCTGCTGAATTCATTCCGACAAAATAATAACTACCTACACAATTTTTTTAATAACCTTCGTTGGATTCAAAGTCATGTTACCTGTAAATAAGTATAGGTATAGGTACTAATGTTGTCAGATTTGTTTGTTACTCTTATTTTCAATTATAATTTATATGATAGTTAGTTTAGATTATATATAGTGTTTTAATTCCTATAAATATATTCTTTTATGTTTTAAAAAAAATGTAAAATAAATTACATGATAAAGATCATTATTAGAGTACATTATCTACCTGTCTAACTGAGTTAATGAGCCAACTAGATAATTATATCCAACAAATACCAAATATAATAATGTCATGAAGTCAAATTGTAATAACTCACAGCTGCTGAGTTAGAAAAGTGGTAGGCTTTTCCCAAATAATGAGAAATCAGAATTCAATTTATTTTGAACTTATATCACTTATGAAAAGTTTCACGCGACGAGTCTCATATAACTAGAGGTAGTGCTATAGCAACGAAGGCTGAAAGGCTGAAAGCTTCACAATAAAATGTTACTTTCCTAGCGTACGAAAACATAAAAGGCGGCTCTTATAACGATAAAACTCGTACGTAGCAATTTACCGTAAATATTTATACCTATTTATTTATCGGTTACGATTATGTACTTAAGGTTTCAAGTGCCTTAGGTTACCTAAGGTACCAAGTAGGTATCTAATCGATTTTACTCCGATATTACTTAGATTTTTGATACCTGAAAAGCCTATATAAAAATATTGTTCATAAAATAATGTTGAGTTATAGGTAGTTGAGTAGTACCTAGGTAATACCTATTTCCACACGATTAGTCAAATTCTAACTTTTAATGAGACCTTTATCTTCTTTTAGTTTTGTTCTCAATGTTTCAAATCAAATTTGCTATATCATCACTATCATCATGTCAGCCGAAAGACGTCCAATGCTGGACAAAAGATCTCCACGATGAATTAGATAGATATATAGATAACACTTTATTGTACATAAATCAACATTTCAAAATAAAAAAATAAAAGCTTAATATTATGAATGGGCGGTCTTATCGCTAAGAAGCGATCTCTTCCAGCTAATTACCTACCTGAAAACTGGATCATTATTGGCCAAATCAAAATAGATAGTTATATTTTTATCTTCCTTTAAATAAATAATTTTATATATACCTACATAGAGACATCAGTAGTGCGGCCCTATACAAAAGGTTGTGATGTGAGTTGAGGTCATATTAGACTACGTAGCGGCCGGGTGAGCCCTTTTCCTTTCGACGTAATGAGTTTGACACGGGCGTAATATTATTCTTGCCTGCCTTTTTAAGGTTCCGTAGTAAAACCACTTGTTTCTCTGTCCGTCCAGCTATTCTACCCGGAGACTTTTATTGATATAAAACTGACATTTTGTATAGGTAGTTAGAATATTTATGACCTCTACAATGTGAGCAAATAAATAAAGTGTCAGAAAACAATTGTGGGATATCTCCTCATATGTAATGTCTAGAGGAAGTGAAGTGTAGTTCATTTTTTCCCACGGCCATCAACTAAACATTGAAATATAAATTATGACAGAACAATTTCATATTTTTAAAATAGTACCTATACATTATTAGATAGGATATGGCTATTTTTTTTATGAAAAGCTAAAGCGGAACTATTCTTCAAACAATATTCACAGTGGTAGGTAGTAGGTAAAAATATTCACCCACAACTTTCGCATTTCTATTGTTTTCAATTAAAATTGTTTTTAAAATTATTATTACTAATTATTTAAAATTAGAATTTTTGAATTTTTACTGAAATTATATACTATTTTATATTCCGACAAAAAAAATATTTTTAGTACGAGACTTGTACCGTATTGTACTAACTTGGAACCCTAAAGTGCGTGTATTCCGTCACTCACTTGACCGTTTTTTAAGTGATTGAACAAGGTGGTAGACAGGAATACCATTGCCTTTGGACACCTGCATTACCGGAGGCAAGGAGGATGCGCCTACTTAAACTGAAGCAGTGTTAAGTAATTATAATAAATAACAACTCTATAATACTACATAGTACATCTTATTGTTTGAAATCAAATGTAAGGATTACCTATTTCATGCAGACATTTTATACTACATGAAACTGAAAAGTTGACTGACTCAGGGAACGATTTTTTTTTTCAAATTTAAATGGGACCAACATCGAACCCAATAAAAAAACATCGGTTCAAAATACAGGTGATGCTAGTGTTAATTGTTTTTCGGTGTCTATGGGACTACATGGAAATACTTTATAAACGATGTCACGGAGCTTGAATGTAAACAAAAATAAATTCGTTACACGAACGTAATAATAATGTTTTGTTATGAAAGAGAAAAATGAAAGAGTCAATATTTTCCCATGTTACATACCTACATCCCACACCTCAGTCAATTTGAGGAACGCAACGAATTCTAATACCTATATGTATGTATGTATGTATATATACGTATATGTGGAATCATATTAAAAATACTTGTGAGAGAGATCGTACATACATAATATTATGTTGGTATGTAGGGTATACATAATTGTTGAAAAGGTCTAGTGTTTAGAGATTCTCCTAAAGAATCTTCTAATCTAAGTATATAAAAGGAAAGCGTAACTGACTAACTGACTGATCTATCAACGCACAGCTCAAACCACTGATCGGATACCTACACATTTTTTAATGGATTTTTGAAAATTCAACTCCTAGGGGATCGCGGGTGAAATCGCGTGGTGGAAAACTAGTTAAATTTACGAGTATTTTGCTATGCTACTGCTAGCCCGCTTTTTTAATCAGTGCTAATATTTTTAATCGTTGTTTTGCGTCGCCTAGTTCCGTATTGGAAATAATGTATTTTGAAGATAGTTTATATAAAGTGCTAAGTGATGACGTCAGCCTTAAATTATGGAAGGCGGGTCTATGATTAATCAGAATGTGACAAAATCATTGAGTCATAGTCATCTGTTTACAAGGATTGCGTAAGATTTCGTCACCTTATGATAAATATTTTATAATGTTCTTTAATTTTTTATCGATTTATTCAAAGGAAAGACTTACTTATATGAAATTAAACCGTTTCTTGAAACATAAAGAATTCGGTTAAAAATACATTGATGGAAAAATATTAGATATATAAGATCAGATATTGACCGAGAAGATTATTCAAACTCAAACTAATTTATTCAGTTTAGGTCCCTGATAACTCACATATGAACGTCGATAGCATAGTTACAATTATTACAATAGACTCTACCACCGGTTTGGAATACACTTAAACTGAGAAGACTCCGAACTTAGCAAAGCTTTTTTTCTTGGGGATCTTTCATTTAAATGTATGTAATTAAAGTTTTTATTTTAAATTAAGGATAGTAAATTATTTTTATAATTTTCAGTTTGACTGAACATTAAAGCTTCCTAATAAGACACTAATAGAAATACTTGGATAAGATATTAATAGAAATAGCTAGTTTTGGGAACGCTGTTAAAAAAAATTGTGTAACCACCACAGTAATGAGAAAAAATAAAGTAGGTACTACCTACTTGTCATCCACTGAAGACTTTTTTTTTACTAAAGATAGGAGAACTACCAAACAAAGATAATGGGTGATAAAAACATAAAGACTGGCTCTCAAGTGCTGTTGCTGGAACATACCAATAGATTCTTGGACAGTTGTACTTGAGGGTAGTAGCCATTCTGGCTGGTACCTCACCCTATCGAGCTATGGTTTTCTCACAATCTTCTCCCTTCATTGAGAGATCAAGCTCATTGTAGGTTTGACCTGAATATCGTCTCATGATCAACACAGTAAAAATAACGACTCAATAAAAATAAATATACAAAAATAGAAAAAAACCACGACGGAGACGGTGGGTGAGGCCAAAGGCAGACCATGCTTTTTAATTTGGTGAGTGCCGCTTTTGCCTCCCTTATCGGGCCAGTTGCCTCCGGATCTGAAATAGGGTGCTCTAAAATTGCCTTCTTATTCAGATTATCCTCAGTAGGCACCAGTTGGAGTTTAGAATGTTGTGCTTCGAACGGCATTTATCGAGTTTTAATGGAGGCGGAAAGGTCTATCAGGCGATTTTAGCTCGTTTATTAACAATTAAATTAATTTAGTTCTGGGTCTGTAATAATTGTGCTCAACAGAAATTTATTTATTACCTGTTTTTAATAAAGTTTAGGTAGGTATATATTTTGTTTATAATTTTTATTTATTTATTTTATTTATTTATTTATTTATTCCAAAACTTACAACTATCATTACAGGCAATACCTAATAATAATCATGGTAAAAGTTCTATAGTATAGGTATACAGGCGTATTATTATATCTGTATCGATATTTATACTTTTTAATTTATTTAATTCCAATACCAATGATTCGTCCATACAACCAAGTACTCAAAGCTTAGGTGGGATTTAAAGGGAAGCGAAGGATTTAAGTATACATTTTATTTATTACTTTATGATGATTATAAAAATCATAAATTTAACCAATAGTTGAAAAAAAACTATTTACTTGTTTTATGTGTAAGATTCACATTGAGCGATTTTGTCAAAAATGACCGATTTAGGTTAAAATTACATGTGAAAGGTTTCTTATTTGCAAAATTTCAATACAAATTAAAACTTGATGAATGAATCTCGGTATATTTTTTTGATATATATAGAGTCTATATATATCAAAAAAATATACCGAGATTCATTCGTCTATATTATAGACGGAAGGTATCGTCAAAAAATACGACGGTATGTTTTCAGGCTACAAACTCAGCAAGTTTATGTTTAAACATGTTTTGGACAAAAGGAATAATTAGGTGTACCTAATGGCTATTTCATTTTAAAATGTTTGCAGTAAATTTACGTGATAAAACATTTTTATGATAATGTGAACCTTGGAAAATTACATTGCCTTGTATGCCAGCCAGCACCAGCCAACTATTAGGTACAAAACTTGTGCGTAAGCTACATATTAAAGGCTTGATGCTGTTTAATTTAATGAGTCACATTACAAGGCATGTGTCGGTCAACATTCGTCATACGTCAGTAATTATTTTATCCTTCCAGAGCGGAGAATAGCCTAAATTGTGGGTTTCGCATACAACAATAAAATTGTATCGTCGGCCAGTGACCGCCGGAACTAGCTCATAATCATTAAATTGGGCGCTCGTTTAACTGTTAATTATTGCCGACGATGCGGTCATTAAGAAACTCCAGAAAAAATATCAGTGATGCGAATTCGAGCTATATTTCAACGAAATGAGCTCAAATAGCGTTAAGCTACAAACGAATGAAATTCAAACGAGTTTCATATTTAATTAAACATTTATGTGGTTACGATAAACGAGTATATGTTCATGTTTTATGTCTCTAGTCTTTATTTTTTTATGTAGAAATTATCATTAATTGTACCCCTAGAAAAGTTAAATTATCGTAAGTTACTGAAGTTAGATAGATAACCAGTTTTTCGTAGACGTAGATAATCGCTAACTGTAGACGCAATTTAGATGAAACGAAAAGTGATTATAAATTACTATTTTACATTCACTGAAATTATACAGCGGTAGGTAGGTACATCCATCAAATAAATACGAGTACCTACATTCGAATAAAGATAGCCAAGCTCCACGAATACCACCTTTTGTCTATTCTCAACTTGGCTGCGGTATAATGTAACAAAGTATCTCTATTATGTTTCGTATCATAAGGATTTAAATATTTAATTCGATAACTTTATTTTCTAACGTTACAATTATTTCGTGCAATATAATAAGCAATTCGAGTTAAGCTTTACTTCGTGAAATATAAATTAGGTACTAGTTAAGTACCTACTAGCTTAGTTATGAATTAAATAACTGCGAATTCTATACAAATAATTGTTGGCAGCAGCTGTAGTTTTTAATTAATTTGATTGCGTTCAGACGAAGCTTAACGACTTTAGCTTCTTGAACAAATTTCTAACGAAACTGTAAAATCAGCGCTACTGTAGATTTATAAGTTATTGTATTGAGCACATATTTTTAAAGGATTTTGATCAAGATTTTGACTGAGATAATTATTTATAGAATAGAAAGATATCATGTAATTAACAAGAAATTTCATAATAGGTAAGTAGGTAAGTCTTATGAATGTAATAATGATGTGGGTGTTTTTACACTAAAGGTTTTCCCTGATCACATCTTTGTGACTCTAAAAATTGGAATAAGTAGGTACCTATTATTGGCTGTTATCTGGGGTTTCAACCGCATTCTTGATATCAAAGTAACTTATTTTTTTCTTCATGGCATAGTCTACCTACTCGGCTAAAGAAGAATGGTGATATGTGACCCAGGCACGGCGCAAACGGATCATATCTCCGATATTTTACTATTTTGTGCACCTAAATCAATAATCATAGGATAATTATAATATATCGAAGTGTGCTTGTATTTTTTAGCGTGATATACCATGAATTTTCGTAGGAAAAAGTCATCGTAAAGGGCCTACAACGAATTATAATGTATCGGACCGTTTTCTTTTCGGTGAACATCGACCTTAGTAGTTTAATTTATAAATTAAATTTCTATTTTATCTGTAGTTACTGGTTTATTGCTACGTTTCATTGTTTGCTTAAGTGCATGTATTGTAAATCATATCATTCATGTGGATGGTGGGATCGTTTATATTATTTTTATCTTCCGTTTATACTTCTTACTCTGATGTTATCATAATAAACATAATTCAGGTTGTTATGATTCGAGCCGAATGTTGAATCAACGATTGTGGTTTTGGAACATTTTTGTTTATAAAAGTATGAATGAATGAATTTCTCAATAATTAATACCACCATATGTAGGTATACTACTTATAAACAAACATATTTTTACTTTACAACGGAGTAAACTCCTAAAAAGATTTTGCTATATTTAGAAATGCCGTAATGGTCGTTATAATATTACTTTTTTCATACAAAATGTGATCAGTTTTATCACAGTTCACTAATAACATGGCAAATTCCTGAGCGTCTTTGATTATTCTAGAAATTAATATAGATTGCATAACTCTATCTGTATTTATTTAAGTTAATAACAAATTACAAATCTTTTATATCCGTAAGCAAGAACTTTGTTGCCCGGAGCTCTCGGCATTTAGTTACCCGTTGGTCTGATCCGTTTTTAAATTAAAATTCTTTCGAAGTTCTGTATTATGTAGAAGGATTCACGCACTCGAATCGTAGCTGCGAGCGAGTCGGCAACTTGGTTAATAATTCAAGTTCAGAGGTGAGATAATCGAACCCTAAGTAAAGTGGAATGCAGGGCCACACCCTATCAATTATGTACGAACGCTTAGCGGAAAGATATACCACTAAAAGATTAAATAACGCAAATAATATTAGACATCAACAGGTTTCATGTTTCAGGGTAAAAAGTTAGCTTTGCGTTTTTGTTGCGCTACAATTTGTTAAATTCTTAGAACTCTACCTAGTGACTAACGGTCACCCATTCTCAAATCGTACCGATAGATATTATAAGAAGGTAAAATCATTTACATTCCAAAATTGTATATTTATTTTAATATTTGAAGTTATGGCTAATATTAGGTAGCTATCAACTTGAAGAACTTCTTTTCGAAATAGAGCCCGCACAAAAAAACGTGAAAATTATGCTATTTTTGTCGAGGTTTCTTGTATCTGTTACAGAATTTTGTGACGGACAACTAATGGGCTTAGAAATAGGGTCTCGATAGGCACCTTTCGGGTACCAAACCATAAAAATTATGTAATAGGCCAGCATTGTGTTGAAATATTATTTGAGTGTGATTCAGTTTTAACACGTATTAGTAATTATTAACTATGTGGTTTTAGTAAACTGTAAATTATGATATAGTTTTTATTTATCTTTTCAATCGACCACAATATCTCATTCGCTGGCAAGTTTAACTCGTAACATCCATATCCTTGATCACATATAACACACTGGAGAGCACAGACTAAGGCCGTTTAAGGCATATTACTTTTAAAGTGCCTCATTTAATGCTATTAGGGCTGTCTGGAAGCTTTATTAGCGAGGCTCGTATGTCGCACCCTGTTTGGAATTGGAACACGTGCCTTCTATGGCCCTTCTGGCGCTATGCCATATCACCAGGTGTCGGCACAGCTGACAACAGCTGTAGGTAGGTACGCGTTGCGCAGGCGCACATGTCGGAGCGTGCCAGCCGCGTGGCACTGCCTGTCACCCTCTCGTCACTAATTTCATTTTATAAGCTTCCTTTGAGCCTTTAACGAAGCACATTTAATTTACATCCTTTTGAGACTCACGTATGAATTGTACGGTTTCTTACACTCGATTATTAGGTAGAATTTGTGATCATAAGTTCATGTTGATAATTTATTTTGTCGTAGCCATAGAATAGTATCTACTATCTATGTCGTTATACAAGGGTTGATAGGAATCAATTCCCATACGAGTTATTTCCCAAGCGCAGCGAGGGCGGCTGTAGTCCGTTTTTTTTTCTTGTCTGCTCGCCACTTCACAAAATCATTGTATGTATTTAAGAATCTTTCCTTTGTTTCTGGCAAATAATTTTCGATTAATGTATTTGCCCTTTAACCGAATCTAGGGTCAACATTTCAGAATCACTCATTTTTAATCAAATATTGGACAATCCTGTACGCCTCCACTGCATCGGGAAGGAACGTCTTGGTGACCCCAGCCGTGTCACCGGCTTTATATCTCCGGTTCCATTCGTCAAGCGAGTCCTTACGGAGCTCCCGCTTGACGAATGAAACCGGGCACCCATCGTAGTCCGGCCGCTTCTTGGAGTGCAGGGCAGCCTCCTTGGCTAACTGGTCCGCACGCTCGTTCCCCTCCAAGCCCGCGTGTGCTTTGATCCAGAACAAGGAGACTTCCTTGTTCCTTGATTTTGTATCGAGATTTGAGATCCAGTCAACGAGGAAACTAAGCTGGGAATCAAGCATATTCATTTATCATGATTTCTATTGAGTTTTTGTTTTTGTTACCATCAGTTTTGATCCAAGGAGATGAAGAATCTGATTGAGCAATATTATATATTTCATTAATCACTAAGTTTTTTTTTTTTTTTTATTTCAACAACTTTTTAAAATCTTGTAGAAGTGCTACGAGATCGATGTATGTTATGTAGGTATTAGTGGTAATGTCTGAAGTTTGTAAAAAATTGTTAGTAATCGGCTTAAAAATTACAATTACCTAAGTACGACTTCGTAGCGGTTACTTTAGTTCAAAGAAATTATGAATGAAATGTCGTATTCTTTGTGTGATACATCCTGCCTGTGTCATTGTTATCGTATACCTGCCTTCCTTTTAGATGTGCCATTTATAAATTAGTTCTCTACCTGATGCTGAGCCCCGAGACCCGACGTGATCGCGACAAAAAGCTGTGCATTGTATAACAATTGGACCGGTTTGCGCGTCGCAGCCGAGCGCGCACGTTATTGTTTGATGCATCTCGGGCCGACATTGAAACTATCGTCCCCTCCACTAGCACCACCAGGTATTTATGAATGAACGTGACGAGCTGGCGAGCGGGATGATCGGCCGCGGTTACAGCCAGGTAGAAAATTACACTTTTGAAATTCTTTCAACAGTTCCCGTCGAGTGGGGCTACTCAACTCTGTGGCCGAGGAGAGCCGCAGAGCGGGGCGAGGGGGGCCCTCGACGCGCATGCGTTTAGCTATTTTACCGAGACGAGCGGACGATCCCTCCCTCTCAGTTGATTTAGAGCCGTCGCGGGTGTGCACCGTGCCGTCATGAACCGTTTGCCAACTTTCTCGAGTAGTGATGTGATACGATACCCATTCGTAAAAACTACGTAATATCAGTAAAATATATAAAGTATCATATTTTACTGTGTGTGTATACTGTGAGAACTCGATGTGAGACGTTCAGTGAAATAAGAAATGATTAAGTGAATGGAAATTAATTAGAACTTAAAACACCCATAAATCAAAATGAGGTGGTTTATAGTGACGATGAGTGTGATGGTGTGTGAAACAGTTTTGGCTGGATTTGCACCCCCTGGATCGTGTCCAGCGGTGTGTGTGTGTAAGTGGAAAGGTGGAAAACAAACTGTGGAGTGCGTGGACAAAGCTCTTATCACGGTGCCGGAGCCGGTGGATCCAGCCACTCAAGTGCTCGACCTTTCAGGGAATAACCTTCAGATACTTCCTCAAGAAGCTTTCGCCAGAACGGGGCTCGTTAATCTGCAAAGAGTATATTTACGCAGCTGCAATATTGGCCAAATACATGATAGAGCATTTAAAGGTTTAACTAATTTAGTAGAGTTAGACCTTTCTCATAATTTACTCACTCAAATACCTTTGAATAGTTTTAAGGATGCTCCTTTTCTTAGAGACCTTACACTGGCTCAAAATCCAATACAAAAAGTACATTCAGATGCTTTGAGTAATCTCGGAAATGTCGTCAAACTCGACATATCTAGATGCGATATTAGAGAAATAGCTGCTGATGCCTTTAGAAATTTAAAATCACTGGAGTCCTTAAAGTTGAATCACAACAAACTTCGAGATTTACCGTTGAGCTCTTTAGAAAGGGTAGAAAAGCTGAGAGCGATCGATTTATCAGATAATCCTTGGACTTGTGATTGTCGGCTTCGAGAACTTAAATTATGGTTAGCAAAACATAAATTACTTTCAACTCCAAGTTGTTCAGCACCAATGCGCCTTGCAAATCGACCCTTTTCGGAGTTGGCTATTGAAGAATTTGCATGTAAGCCAGAAATATTACCGATAAGCCGGCACGTTGAAGCCGCTGTAGGTGAGAATACCACTATCATTTGCAGAACTGAAGCAATACCGAGTGCTAATATTAATTGGTATTGGAATGGTAGAATGTTACAAAATGGAAGTATTTTTAATTCTCACCAAAAAATATACATTTTAGAAGAAGGTGATGGTAAGAAGAAATCATCTTTAATTCTTACCAATACACAAGAAACGGACTCGAGTGAATTTTATTGCATTGCTGAGAATAAAGGTGGTAACGCTGAAGCAAATTTTACTGTACACGTCACGCAGATGGCAGCAGGAATGGCTTCTTTGGGTAGTGCTCAAATCGCAAGCTTAGGTGCTGCATTATTTTTGGTCGTGGTGGTCATATCATTAGTGCTTCTTATTACTTTCGTCCGGTTTCGTCCAACGCCGGTATGCGATACCAAAACACCTAACACGATAGATAGAGTCGTCTCGGGAAATGAAGTTCATCCAACGGCAACTGATAGGCCACATGTTGCCGTTTTAACCAATAGACAAGAGTCATCAAACTACAATGACGTGAAATGTAATCCAGTTCTGAAGCCTCCAAGAGTGAACGATATACCTTACACGACGAACCACTATGAAGGCAGAGGAAGCGTCGTTACCGCCGGGGGACCAGTGGTAGTATCTCCCACAGTGTCAGCTAATATCGACCCCGATCTAATCAACGACACGAGGCCAGACAGTGCCACTAGACCAGGGAGCGGCGAGTATGCTCGCGAGGGTTCCGACTCGTTATATCCATCCGGTCTTTGGGACCAAATGAAAATGAATCAAGCGAGCAATTTGGCTCGGGCAGTCAGTTCAGCAATACCTGCGTACTACAATGATCGAACTCCGATCATAGAAAACTGCAGCGTGAACGGGTCGCAAGAGGAGCTGGGCTACACGAGCCGGACATTTCCGCGGACGCACGCGGCGCCGGTGACGAGTTCGGCTCCGCCAGCGGGCTCGGCGCCGTACCCGCCCGACTACGGGCTGCCTGTGGGAGGCGCGCGCACGCTTCGCGTGTGGCAGCGGGCGCCGCCGGTGTTGCCGCCTGTCTCCGCGCTCAAGAGGGTGCTAACCATCACCAGGCCTTCCACGGAGGAGAGCTTTCAGGACGGCTGTGCCACTGACGTTTAAGTGTTAAACGAACGCATTGTTACGTATCTAGATGAGATGTCGATATTTGTATCTTAAGCTAGGAATCATCCTATACCTAAGGTATGTGTAAATTGTACCTATGCAGGTTGTTAGTGTAATATTTTTTGTATCATATAATTTATTTAGATAATAATTATGGAAAGTTACATTGGATCCGGAAGTGATGGGTCCGCGACTGATTAGTTGAAGAATGTAAGTGTAAATTATTAAATGATACGGAATGGTAATGTATATGATCGCCAAATAAAAGTCTTAAAAACATGTTGAAGTCATATCTGTAAAAAAAGTATTGTGTGTGTTTATTCAGATAATACAGTGGCCAAAACAGCTATTACAGATGGTTTGTCTATTTGTTTATCTGTGCATAGAACCATGGTGATATTGTGATAGTAAGTCTCGGATTAAAAAAAAACACTCCGATTCACCATCGAATTCCCAATCAAACATGGTGGTATCGGGAGCATAGCAAGTGAAGAATATATTATGACTGTTGAATCTCAAATAAAGTGTAACATAAATAATATTATAATAAGAGTTACACAGCTATCCAAAGATATTTAAATTGCCCTTGAAGTGATTTATTGACAAATCTTAATAATTAAAATGTAATGCACAATGAATGTTATTCGATGTATGATAATGAATGTGTAAACTTTATGTTGGAAAAAATAAGAGTTTAGCAGTAAAATGAAAAAAATAAATAAATCAGGCGATTGTAAAGATAATTTTTTGTTTGTCTTGGTTTTTCCTTTTAAATCTAACGCTTATTTTTTATTATACTTTTATCCTTTTTTCTGGAAAATTGAAAAACCTCAATTATTTAGCTTAATGACAAATTTTTGTGAATATTATTCCGTTTTGAATGCAATCGTGTTCGCGTATTCGAAGTGTTTAAAGGTTATCTGTAATTATACCATTTGGATTGAAATCACGAACTTTTGATTCAATTTTAGCTACTTTTCGATCGTTTTCATTAGAATCAAGTCCATATTTATATACGAGTATAAGAATCGAATTTAACAATTCGAAAACAACAAAAAAGCTGATATAAAAATGTTTTTGACCAATAGTGTTATTAAATCGTTCAGTTTGCAAGCTCCTCAATAAAATTTCAATGCTTGATAATTCTAAAATAGTTAGGGCACCTAACATCATGGTGCTTAATTCAGGACTCATCTCGAAGTTCTTTAATCTAAATAGATTTTTTTTTTACAGTGTGCTAGCTAAAGTACTTAAATGTGATATTATCGAAATAGATTAAAAGCATCACAGATATAGAAATGTTTCATTGAAATGAAATGTCGAAAAATATTACACAATGGCCGGTAAAAATCAATACTATTCAACTGTAATGTAAGGAGAGCCAGTGGCAAGACGACAAAAAACAAATAAAAGCTCATGCCTGCCTCCGACGCACCGGAGAAAAACCGGTTAACATTATTTCATTTCCGTTCAGTGCTATCGTTTTTTTTTAATGGACCCTCCTAAACGGGTTCAATGGAGTCGAGAGTTTCGAATCATGGTGTAAGAGGACTAACTTGTCCACCTACATAATATTTTTTTAACAAAATATATCTCATCTGTCCAATCACCTACTCCAAGTGATATTTAAATTGACAGCAAGTATTGGCTTCCAGAACAGGATCTCTTGGACGATTTAAACAGTAAGTATTTATTTTCATTTGATTATTAACTTGTATATGAATTTGCTTATACTTTACTAGCGACCCGCTCGGCCCCCCGGCTTTGCTCCGGTGCAATGAAACAGACAGAGGCAGACAGACAGCGCCTTTGTTTGTTGTAAGTACATATTTAGAGAGACTTCTTACAACTTTAAGATTTTGCCTGAAACCAAAGATCGAGTTAGGAAATTCTGCTCTTCTGCGCTGAAGTAACTAACGCTCTGTTAAGTTTCAAAGTGGTTTATCAAATCCTATTTTGTAACATAACAGACCCGTGTTACAAAATAGGATTCACGTTAAACCACTTTGAAACGATACCTACACCAAGCGATAGTGTAAACTTCGCGTAATTTCTTGATTCGAATCACAAAATTCGGTGTGATAAAATCCACAGGAAATGGCAAGTTGATTAATTGTACGATAAACTTGAAATACTTGTTTCATAAGTTCGAGGTCACTTGATGACCTCACCTGAATAGTCCTAACACGAAACAATCTAAAACAATAAGCTCCAAGAAATGTTAAGTAACAATAAAGTTTATTCTATACCAATATTTTTAGACGAAATGTTAAATCAAATTACATGATTGACGTGATATGACATCTCGATTTCAATTTAAAGATTAAAAATATTGCTGTAGCTACTAGCACCAACTAAGTAATACATTTTCATTTTTTAAATAATCCATTTGTCATCAAATAACTACAAATTCGAAAAGTTATAGCTGTGCGTGCGCTTTACTTTTTAACTTACAATATACATACAGATTGAAGCAGAGTCACAGTTTTACAATAGGGAATATACTTAGTTATACTGTTGCAAAAGTATAATAGCAATACCCCTTTCATTTTATTACGGACGTTTACCGATTGTCCGCTTGGGTCACCATTAATTACTGCTGTCACTTCTTCTGACAAAGGCATGTCAATCGCTTTCTGTTATGTAGGAATATTGATCGATACCTACTTGTAAAATCAATATTCGTTAGTCAGTACTCAACGATAATGATCCTAACGTGCTTTTTGTATTATGCTAAATGCTCTCGTTTTAACTATTGACGCCTTTATGTCCGGTTGCATCGAACCATTAGTAATAGCAAAATTTTTTTTTTTTTTACCCTTTAGTTTAATACCTGTTAGTTTTAGTTATATTAATACACGTACGTCAATGTCAGTCGATACAACTGAACCATAGTGTTTATTCTGATGTCTATATTGAAAACACAAGTTGAAAAAAATGTTTTCGCTATTTGAAATTTGATTGATACCATCACACAAATTGTTCAGCTTAACTTACTTAGGTAGATGAAGTATCCACTCAGTAAATTGACTAAATATTTTCATTGCATATCAAACACGAAGTGTTAGGAAAAGTTACAAGTTAAGAAAAACTTCATGAAAAATACATAAAGAATAATTCGTATACCTGAGCCGTATAATGATAAAATTTGTAATAGAGCAATATCATTTACGTAGGTAGGTAGGTACAATCAATGGCTTTGCGCTTTCTTCTCGCAGAAGCGGAGACTTTCGCTGACAATAATGATGTTTCGGTGAACCAACAATGGGAGCTCAGCCAGAGCGAACTTGATTGTTTGCCTGAGTATTTCAATTGTGAACATTTCGTGATTCAGTCATCGTATATTCATTGTTTCCGTCTTTCTGTATAGTGTTTATTTTATTCGTTCGTTAGCTCCCCGTACAATGGATTTTCTATTTGTGATTATGTTTTTTCACTGTCGTCCATGCACTATAATATGACACATATCTAGGTGCGATGTTTTGTATGATCTTCTAATTACGAGCAAATGTATATCCGTGTACGAACACACATATTCAATAGGAAATATTTTATTGCTTTAATAAAAGCTCATTGATATTATAAGAAACAGTAGAAAAAAAATATTATTCTAATAAATATTTTTTTCTTAGGATTTAAATTATGTTTTGGCAAAAGTCATAGAACAAAAGTTGTTAGTTAGTCTTGCTTGGTTTACCTAATTAAGTTACCTTTAAGAGTTTATGCGTAAGTTACCTACCACTCCTACCAGTATACAGGATATACGGAATGAAAAATATATTTCACTGAAAATAACTCGTGGACAAGTGCCGGCCGGCGCATGTTGTTGGAGTTGCCAATAAAAATTGATTTTATTTTCGGGTTATTGACAAGTTCTGGAATAATTAACCATTAACCGAATATACATATTTCGCTTTTTGAATTTAACGTCTGTCTAACCTTTTGATTTCGAATCAAGTTTTTGTTACTAGTTCGTTATCTGTTTTTTCTATGAAAATACTGATCTTTAGGCAACTCGACCTACATTTATTTCATCCAATAGGATTACCTTACGCTCTTTTTGTTTTAGAACTATACTCGGCCTACTGTTAAATTGAACAGTAAATTGTTGTGTTATCTTACAGTTTTGGTACTAAATATTACCATTACAGTGTAATAATTACACCCATTTATTTCCACAATTATTATATATTTATGTCGAGTGATTTCTATGAAAAAAATAAACAAATTATTACTACTGAAATACATTTAATTATATGTATCATCTTGGTATCATGAAGTAGGTATGTAGAATATTATCATATATTAATTAATAGTAAGGTGCCTCCACCTACTTCGTTTAATTGAATATACTGAATTTATATACAGCATTTTGTTGTGTATGCGCATATACATACTGTTAATGAAAAAATCACCTCTAATCCTCACCACCAATCATGTTGAATTCGGTACATATACAAATTTTGTTACCTTTATTAGATAAAACAATTGAGTTCAGATTAAAGCATCTCGAACTTCGGGTGTTAGATACCCTTACAACAAGAATTTATTGCAATAGTAAAAGTAAAGGATAGGTAATTATATACCAAGAAGAAATATACTTCGTACCTGAGGTTGTATATAAAGGTTAGATAATCTGATAATTACATTATTACATTACCAAGTTTGTACTTACCGTTCCATAGTTCGTTGAGGGGGAAGAATGCTCTAAGAAGATTAAATCTTACATTAAAGAATTAATTAATTGGAATTATATCGTGCCCAATATTTATGAAGCCCTTTATATCATACGCAATTAAATAGACCCTAATATTTGATTTAACGCAAGTAAATACACCCAGCTATGACATAAAATAGTATTTAATGACCGATGACGAATGGGTGACGTTCAATATTAAAATGAGTTGTTCAAATAAATGAACGTACCTAAATACATGCAGCAAAAGTAATTTGATATTAAATTAATATCTTTATTCAAGACAATTTATTAAACATTTAATTTAATATTATATTTAATTTTACATATTAATTTGATGAGGTTTAAAAATTTTATGATATGTACAGGTACTTACTTTGGTATAACATGTAACAGAAAAAGAGTAGCAAGCAGAAAACAATCATAAATTAATTCGGGTAATGGATTTGTTAACACTTTTCATTCAAATTGAAATTAAAGACTTTACGACGATAAAGGGTTGCAGTAAAAAGTATAGAGCTACCTATATTTTATCATGATTTTACACTGTTACTTAGAAAAAATATTTTTTGTTGGGTATGAATTTAATACCTCATGGCGATAAATAAACTGATATTTTCAGCCTTGATAAAATTAATGTTGAAAACGTTAGAAGCATCTGTTCAAACATCTTTACTTTCCTTAAAAGCTCCGTAACATCCCTCCACCAGGGTACCATAGTAACACCCCATTTGTTTCCACTAGACACTGGCAGCATCAGTGGAAACATATTACAGTTGGTCGTGTGATTGATAATTGAATTAATGGTTTATTCGTTTGGGCGGCAATTGGTTCCCAAAGCAATTTGGTAAATCGGCTGACGGTAGCGCCACCGCCCTAAACCGATATGTTCCTTACACGCTCATAAATAAGCTACGTATGTACCAATGCATATACTCGTACATATTATGTGCTTTTCCAGCTTTTATCTTTTTTATTTGCCTATTAACGTTCCCCTACAGGACAAAAGCCTCCCGCGTTGATATTGAATCATCACATATGGGTTACGTTACTTTCAATTTCTCATAATAGTTACCACCCGCGTTTAGAAGAAATTACATATATATATTTCCGGGATAAAAAGTATTGTAAATTATCTCTGTAACAAATTTCATCCACCATCCCTTCAGCCTTTACGTATCTAATAGGGAATTATTATATCATTGAAACACTATCCATTCCATCGATTGAGGCTAAATACGACTCTTCATGACTCTACGTGAAGAACGTTTGTGTTTAATAGAAGTGTAAACTTTTAGTTTTACCTAACTGTAGGTGAAATTCCGCCGTATTTAGTAACTGTGAAGGTTTCTACTGCCCACGCACGCGCACGTACTCGCCTCGTAAGTCTCGTGTTAATTGAAATCATGCCATTTCAAATGCTAAAACATTGTTGTTTCAATACCGATACCTACATTACATTTTAATATACATTGGCAGTGATAATTTCAAATGTTATGGCCGTCCTACGTAATCTTAGGTCAGTGGTTAAATGTAAATTGCATTTTGGCTAATTCGCCAGCTGTCAGATGCATTCAATGAGATGGATGCATCAAAGTTATCCGACGGAACCCGTGACCTTTGCGCCACAATTTTATCACCCTCAAGTATTTTTTTTATGAAATCTTTTTTTTGTACATCACTCATTAATTATTTAAGCGTTAATTCGTTTATTATAATTTATTCTACCTTCCTTCCCTAATCTGGGGCAGAGTGCCTTCAGGTTTTAATTCTTCTTCAATTTTATAGTACTTGCGTATTCATCAGTCTATTGGCTCTCCAAACGTCCTTTAACTCAGATCCGACCTAAAGAAAATAGTGAGACGAAAAAGATAATGGATATTTTTTCTACAATAGAATGTAATTCCTCTATCTGTACCGAGCCGTCCCTTTGGCAGAGTTGTGTTACCGCTAAGTCCGGGACTTAAGCTTAACCACCTTAAGGCTAATACCGGGATTTCCTTATCCCGTTTTGGCCCGTGGTCAGCTTGGCTGGCGCCTTAACATCAATTAGCACTGTGTCTTAGCCTTACTTATTGGCTCCTTTGAGGTCAGACTCGGGTTACAACAAAACTCTTTACCTATAAATATATAAAAGGAAATTGTGATTGAACTGACTGATTGACTGATCTATCAACGCACAGCTCAGACCACTGGACGGATCGGGCTGTGGTATTCAGATAACATTCAGATAAATAGCTATCTGAATGACGTATGACGTAGGCATCCACTAAGAATGGATTTTTGAATTCTATCCCTAAGGGTAAAATAGTGGATCCCTGGTGAAACCAGGGATCCACAGGGCATTTTTATTTGTGTACCTATTTATGAATTTAAATAAAATAAAAAATATAGGTATTGTATTGAAAAATGCATACTGAAAATAAAAATAAAATCTCCACTGGTGCATAATTAAAACGAATATAGAAAATCATAAAAGCATTCCATTCATGAGAGCTAAGATAGTGAAAGCTATATTTTATTTTTACATAAAAAATGATTTTCTTGTGAGTAGAAATTTATAAACTGTTATTTTCAGCCACGATAACAATTTATGTAGGTATCTACAGCTACTAATGTGTGTTAGTGTGTCCCTTGACGTAGAAACTAATCGACGTGATAAATTAAAGAAGCCTGTGTTACAGGCTACTTTTATCTAGAGAACACAGGTTAAACCACGTGGCGGACGCTAGTTTAATATTTATGTAAATAACGTAAAAGGCTTGTTTTATGAATGTACCTATTTGATAAATATTATAATATAGACATATTTATAAATAGTAGCGTAGTAATATAAATACTAGAGCGATTTATGAAATAATATCGGCACGTTATTATTTATACAAAATAATAATGTACCAATAACTGTCTACACTAGGAGGCTATATAATACGAGTATATCCACTGGCAACAAATCTACGCGGTATCATATTCCTCGAGTTAGTTTATACAGATACGTTACGTCATTGCAATAATAAGATTTACACGCTGAACTGGATTTACCCATCATTTTGCAAAACAGATTACGTAATTTGCAATCGTAACTATTTATTAATTCCCAGTATATTTAATTAATCTATTAATTATAATAATATTTGCATGTATTTATTGTTTAATCAAATTGCAACCATGCATAATGCAGACCTGTCAAAGTAAGTACATACGTAGGCGAAAACCTAGAGTTTTTTTTTTTTTGAAAGGACTAAAGTTAGTAGCCTCTGATGGCTACTCCCACCTTACTGGAACAATCGGCGAGCGCAGAGGGCTCTCAGCCGGGTAACATTTAGGTAACCACGCCTGAGGGGCACCCCCGAGTGGGGTACGAACCTCGGCTCAGGGCGTTACCGGGGGAAGGGGAGGACTTAGTACGAGTTACGACTAATTGGGGGCGGTCGGATTACTAATGGCAGCTCGGGCCGCTTGAACGGGACGAGACCGAGTGGGACGTCGCGGCGATCCTCGCCGTTGAGGACGGTAGCGTAATAGGTTTTGTGTAGTGTGTTGTGTACTTGCTTCGTCAGCTTCGATCTGAGCTAATGTTATGGGGTCATCCGGCTCGCTGAGGGCTTGCCTTGGTCTAAGGATACGGAGTATACGGGACGGCGTGTAGGTTGCGGCTTTCACTATAAGAGGGTTGCGGTGATTAACGGCGGTATTGAAAAGTCTGCGTGAGGCGCGTTTTATAAATTGTTTTAACGTGGGGAGACCTAAATCAATGTGGAGATTTTCATTACGCATGTACCACGGGGCGCCCGTGGCTTTGCCCATGAAACGGTTTTGAATCACCTGAAGGCTATGGATCCGTGCAGGAGCTGCATGTGCGAACACAGTACTAGCATAGGTCATAAAATCTAGAGTTCTAAACTAGCGAGAGCTATGTATCAGAAGTAATTTCCCATGTAACTTCCCATGAAACAAAATGTCTTGCAGATTTTGTTACGAGTATTTTACAATCGACGATTTGTACTCGATACCGGTTCTTCGGTTTTTAGAACTAGGTCTTGACTTAGATCTTACTAGGTCGAACTTAGGTCTAGGTACTTTATTTGTAGAAGAAGTAACCGGGGTAAAGCATTTATCTAGCGGAGTACACCTTTCCTAAGCTCCAATGCAACTCGAATCTTTCAAAAATTCGTATCGAGTACTTTAATCGTGAGATTTTGAAAATCTAACAGTTTCAAATCGGCAGCACGAATACCTAAGGCAGTCGCTACGTCTTTCTCATTATATTTCCCAAGTGATTTAAACACTTATATTGGGTCAGTGATATAAAATTACATTGCTTTTGTTATTTTCATGGGACTAATCCCATGAGCCCCATGAGTAGCTGCAAATATTCCGTACGTTGATGTTCGTGAAACTTGTTTCAATATCTGAGTATTCCAGTAATTATTATTGATTATAACGTTCATCGCCATCACTCATTTTATTATTCATGTTCCAGCGAATCGTACCTACATCTTGTATCCAAAGAATAGAAAACGATGTGGATATTTTTGGAACCTATGTTGGGTTCGTTAAGTTTAACAACTTTTATGATCGTGAAAAAAGCCAGAATTTTCACACAAAGGGTTACGCAGGTAGGTACCATCGTACATTATTTACTGTTAAAGCGGCAACAGAAATACACATTTTGTGAAAATTTCATTTGTCTACCTACCTACGGTTTATAAGATACTGCCCTCTGATAGACGAACGAACAGACGGACGGATGGAAAGCAATGTAATAGGGTTCCGTTGGCACCCTTGCCAATAGGCCTTGTCGATCAAGTATGTTAAACATAAGTTGATCGACAAGGCCTATTATAAGGTGGCTCATTACATAGAAGACAAGAATACATGGTTGTAGTAGTTTCTCTCTGCACTTGCAGCCCCCTGGCCAGGTGATAATTGTATGAAGTTTATGTTTATTTAAAACTGTAATAACATAAATTAAAAAAAAAAGATCCACCAAAAAAAGAAGCCTTGCTGAGTTTCTTGCCGGAGTCTTCTCAGTTCAAGTGTATTCCGAACCGGTAGTAGAGTCTATTGTAAAACTGTAACTTTTGACATTCATAAGTGCCTTATTAGGGCCTAAACTGAATAAATGAGTTTTGATTTTGACCCTTTGGGTACGGAACTCTAAAAATCAGTATTCCTCGATAAAATGTGTGAACAAGCGGTGCAAGATAACAGTAAATTTCACGCCTGCAGACTAAGTCGCGGGCAATAGCTGGCACAATAAACAAGCCAAATTATAACAAAAATCATACGGAAAATTTTGCCGGAAGTGAAGTTGAGAGGGAAGAAGCTTCTGACCAGCTTCAATTATTACCTGACATTTTTAATCATCTCATACCGTAATCACGTAAATACAGATTAAATTAATTTACCCGCCATGATCACGGTCAGTATTCAGTAGCCATGAAACAAAAAGATTAAATATGGATTATACCTAATTCACTTTTTGCCCTGGACACATCTCAGCGGTCAGGTAGAAATGAGGCTTGCACAATAAAACTAGAGCTACCCTTATTCAATGAACAATGGAATTAAAATGAAGGACGCATTTTGTATTAAAACTCTTTATATTTTATAAATATTTGTGCAATGTGCTTAAAATCTATCTTCCGAATTGTACCTTTTAATGACCTCATCATCACTGCTGAAACACAACCTTCATAACGAGGTGGTTTTAACTCAAACACGCGAGTGGTAAGCAGGCAGCGGTTCAAAGGGAAAATATTACTATAGGTACCTACAAGTAATTATATATACTTATGTATACAACTATTTTTAACAAATATCCATCCATAAATTCTCACAAACTTTCGCATTTATAATATTAGTAGGATAGTAGAATAAATGCATATTTTAAGAAAATAAAAGGGCCAATATATATATGCATAGAAATTAGTTGGTACATACCTATATATAAGTATTGAAGGTCCAGTTTGCTCAATCTCTACCTACGCCAGTCCCAACACGAAATCGTTTTCTAATCTCGTATCAATTCCAAAAGGATTGTGTTGCTCAAATTACGTAATTTCAACCTTTGGTAGGAACAAAATGTAGGTAACTTGTGAAATAAATTGCTAAAGGGAATCAACACTATCGTGATCATTGATTGGCACTTTAAAGAATACGAACTCGTTGAAGATATCGAAATAATACTATTGTTAATAAATAAGCAAAATGTATATAGTAGGTATGAACTTTTTAAGGCACTTCAGTTGGCGTGCGGAAGGTCGTTAGCATGTATAATCGCTCTTGTACGTTTCTAATACCCCCTCCTTGCTCATTATTTAGGTCGTTTATTACCTATTACTAACTATATTAATTTGCGTATAAGTAAATGAGTTTTGCATGTTTTACATAATCTTTTCTTCAATACTTATTGATGATCAAATCTTTTGAAGATATCGATTTCCAATTAGTTCTGCATGTCTTTAGATGTGAATTGAAAATACTATAGTTATACTTAGTAATACATATAGTTTTCTTCTATGCTAGTGTACATGTATAGTGTATATGTGAAGGTGAAACGATAATTGCGCTCTTTTGTATCTTACATAATGTACGTTCCTTCCTGAAAAAGAGATAAATGCCCGCTACCCAATATTGTTGGCGGAAAGCGCCGAGCTGAGCGACCCCCACCCCTCCTACTGACCGACGATCGAGAAGCTTTGAGTCGTTGGATGTTTATGCAACTCAAGGACGTTCGTTGTGGAATCTCATAATTGTTTAGTAGTAGCACAGTTTAATGATTCTCCCTACAGTGTGGCATCGCGTTTGATGTCGGGCGAAGCCGATCCGCCCGTGTAAGTACCTGCTTACACTGTCGCACGCAGACGTGCCAGGATTGTCACAAAATGGAAAATAAAATAAACGTGTAATTTAAAAGTACTTAATATGCCTTCATTTCTATTACATAATCATTATTTGCTATAGGTTTATCATATAGACAAACTCCGTGCATATTTGTTTTTTTTTTCGAAGTCTCATTGAACTCGCTCGCGTCTGCCCTCAATGTGAGTCAGCAAACTAAGCGAGTTTGCAGCCAGCGGTCCGCGCCGCCCGCTTCCCCGCAAGCTCCGTTTTTACTCTGCGCAAGTAGGTACCTACCTACATTCGCTACGGAACTGTAGGGGAATAGTTAATCTGTGGGTGGTAGTAGACATCCGTGGGCTGAAAATAATGATGACTCTATGTCATTAGGCATGAATGTTCAGTTTTCCAAAAAACCAATCCTATGGAGAAGGACATAGCTATTTTTTATCTAGGAATCGTGGGTAAATCCGCGGACAATAGCTAGGTACCTTCTACCTACACAAAATGGTTTTATACAATACAATTCAACATAATAACGCAAAAAAATTGTATCCGAGTAAACATTTACATATTTTGTGACTGTATTTATAAGATGTACGAACTATAGACGAGTGAGTTTTGCTGAGACGAAAATATGTTTTGCTAGTAATGTAGGTAGTGGTATGTGAGAAAGCTCTACCTTGCAAAAATTAGGTAGGTATATTTATGTGTAATACTTACTCACAAAATGTATATAGGTGCGTAACATACGTCCCGTAGGTAACTTTTATAAGCATACCTTTTCGGTTCCACTAGAGCTCACAAGATAAAATGTAGTCTATATTCATCTTGCTATAATTGTGCCGAATTTCATCGCGATCGGTTCAGCGGTCTAGGTGTAAAATGGTAACAGATAAACAGTTACTTTCGCATTTATATGATTAGCCTATGGTTTTAAATGGTTATTAAGCATATTATAGCAGATAGGGATCTATTTATTAAATTTTCTGATAACACTTTTCAAACTTAGCTTGTAAATTATTATAAATTTCGTACAAACTTGAGTTGAAAAATATATGGAGTACCTACCTACCTATTTTGTTATGTCTGAAATTATAATAATTGATTATAAACCAATTATAGGTATTTAACTTCTCTCAATAATAATATAATTGGTATTTAGTGTCTCCCACATTCCACAACTAAGTACCTACCTACCTATATTTCGTTGAGCTTTGAAAGTATTCAATAAATTATAAGTTATAAAACTAATATTATACCTAGCACAAACTTTCAGTTAGTAAGATAATATTTCTACGTAATTTATTTATTTAAAGTTTTAAAAGTTTCTTATATCCACACACACTATTTTTTTAGGTGTTCTACTTAAAAAAATTAAAGAATTAGGTTGAATAGATTAGAGTGGAATATAATATTTGCTGAATAAGTAGATAATAAAATGAGAGATGTTACAAAATATTACAGCGATTGAGAATAATTGTAGATAGTAATTTCAGTTGCGATTCCAACCACTTTTCAGATTGATTTAATGATTTAGTGAAATCATAGGTAGGCACAGTATGACACTACTTATCGGCAAAATTCGTAAAATCGATCATTTCCGAAAGAGTGCGCCTACAACATTACCCATGTTTATTAGTACTGTACAGAATTTTTCCTACCACCGAGCCGACGATGAGCGAGAACCGAGTAGCACTGAGTTTAGCAATAGCAACCTAGTATTGGCGAGCAACGAGCATGTTCGGCCCGAACGAGCCTGTATGTACTGTCCAAACATCCAAGTTAATTCAAATATGATTGCGTGTACAAATTGGTAATAGGAAGTATGATTTTATGGACATTTATGTGAAATTTGGGTAAGCAGTATGAAGAAAGTAGTACAAACCAACAAACACACTTTCTCATTCATGTATAATATTAGTAAGAATTAATAGGTTCCATATTAAGGCACAAAAAAGAAAATCAAAAAGAGTTCGTAAATACCAATGTATGAAAGATACGATCCTAGTTACCCAACGCTGCGTGACTGCGATGAATAAACTCCTTCATAGAAAGTTTCAAATGCGATTCTACTAACACACAAAGTAACACAACGGTAATTACTGTAACAAGATTCCCTCAACTTATATAGTTGATACCTACAAAACTTAGACCAGGCTTAGGTACTCCAGTTTGTGCAAATATTCTATCAGTATCTAACTAGAGAGCCTGTCGTCTGCAGTTTGGATTCGAGGAAATGCAAATGGCTATTCATTGCTTGCGGTGGTTCTATTAATATCAGAAAATGGCTAACACAAATGTAGGTAAACTATTGAAATCTCAACTTTATGATGCAAACATAATCTATGTAAGCAAGCAAGTTAGAAAAGAAATTAAGTCTTTGGCTATATTTTGCATCGAAAACAAAGTTACCTCCGGCATGCGAGGTTATTTACGTAGCGAAGGTTCCAGACGACATACGATTTTGGGTAAGTACTGTAACAGATTGCCGAGCTAAAGTAAATAGAAACAGTTTCATGATGAAGGCGAAGCAAACTACTTACATTTATATTCACAGCGTAAAGCGTCTTAGCGTTTCTAGACAACAATCGTGTGCAATGATCGCTCTGGTAAGAACTTGGTCACACCCACCAGTTTAATTCACAGATATATACCTACATTTTTTGAGGTTGGGTATCGTAGATTGAAAGAAAATTTAAGTCATTAATGTAGGAATATACGAAGTAAACCTTATACAGGTCACATAGAAAATATTCTATATTTTTAGAACCTTTCATACAAACTTAAAAAATAATATCCATCAAATTAGTTTTAAACCCAACAAGTTTGTCTGAGTAGAACGTGTATTTTGTGAGTTTTCCTTTACAAACCTTATTATGCAATTCTACGGGTAATTTTCTAAAGGAGATAGAGTTTTGTCGATGTCCTTTGATTCAAAACTCGGCTTTATTAGAATTAGGTCGTTCCGTAATGCATTGTTAAAGCTATGTAACTTTATATTTGGACTTTACTCCAGCAAGAAGACAAAAGACGTCGCGACACAATTCAACCATTTAATGTACAGAAGTTCCTCTGTGGTTTAAGAAGTTATATCTCTAGCTTTGCGTTTCTCAGTGTACATCGCATCATTATGTGATATTGAGTACATATCCTACGTTCAAAAGTATTTGGCTGTACATCGAAATGTAGCATTACTGTGGGAATTTATTCGTCGATCAGTGAGAAAACGAGATACATTAGTCTTCTATTCATCTCTAAGTGTGGTAATATACCTAATGTTTAATAAACGATGCAACGCCTCGTTCTATTGCATTGTTGCTTGTTTATCTACACAATGGATTGGGTAATAAATTATTCTTGTCGCTTCTGACAAATAAAACAATAAAATAAAAGTATGTACCTAAGCTTTTGCGGCTTCTGAATTACAAATATTAAAGATTAGCTATTCCCCGAGGATCCACTCGCGTTTCTGAGATGAAAAGTTGCCTATAGTACTTGGAGATAATGTAGCTTCCTATTACAAATAGTTTTAGTAATTACCTCCTATCCTTGATAATTGAAAATCATCGTTTCTCGTTACAAGAGCTAGTATATCTGCGGAAACTAGCGTCACTAAAATACCTACCCACGTAGGTATTGTAGAAAAATAAATGAAATCGGGTAAAAATGATGTTCTTCGATCTTAGCTTTGGCTTAAGCATCGTCGGGACAGGCACAGATATCTGGAGATCAAAGATGTCAAGACGAGTAATAGGCGAACGATCTTGCCAATTTCGAGCGGGCTTTTGTGTTCACTGAAAAATTCACTGATAAAATTAGGTTAGTAAGTACTAAGTCAATCTTTGCAACTATTTAATATGTTGTCAAGTACCTTCTTACAAACGAGAACAAAACTTATATTACTAGTTTTAGTACCGTCGTATTAGTAGGTAGCCACTTTTCCCAGGGAAATAAAAATTTCTGGAATAAAAAGTATCCTTCACCTAAACTTCGCATTTATGATATTACTATAAAGTATCTACTTATTTACAGACATTGGTCCACGAAAACTACCTTGAATATGATACCTACTCTTTAAGCTTACAACATAGGTATTCATACAAGCAATAGCTAAGTATTGCGTATATGATGTGACCTTTTACAGCACTAACTATTTAGTAAAGGCAGTTCATGAAGATTCTATAGATGCTAGCTCAAGGATTTTTAAAAATCCACTTCTAAATTCAAAATGCAACCGTAAGCAGTTTATGATAACGGTCGGTGCATGAGAGTGAACCAGTGAATAATGGATCCAGCAGATATTTTATCGGCTAACAAATGAGCATGTAGATATTAATGGCCTAGCTTCTACATACGTCTGTATCTTGTTGCAAGTAGAATACCCTGCTCCAAATATATTGATTTTATAACAAAAACGAGGGGTTGGTTGCAGGCGGGGTGAATGCCCTTGTCATTGCAGATTCGCCCGCCATATTGGTTGGGGTTCTGGCGTGCGTCGCTAATGGAGTGGCGACTGCTAAAATATGAGCCCGCACTTCTACATAGTACCTACGTTGAAAAACGTCGGGATTCGGAGAAATCATTTTATAAGTGCATTCTCTTCACATCTCGTTGACGTTTTCAAAACGTTTTTCGCTTTAGTTATTTTTTGATATTATATTATTATGTAGTGAAGGTAGGTAAGGTACCATGCTTGCAATCACGAGGCGAGGTAACCATTCTATATGACGTAGACCCGCGCTGCAAAAGCAAGCCTAGACGTATGTGTAGGCGGTATATTTGACTAATTATTGTTATAAGTTATTGCGATGTTTCTTTACTCGAAAAATATTTGCCGAATCCAAGTAGGTAAGTACATAAACCCGAATAGGAATAGTCATTGTGGTGGCACCATATTAGAAATACTTAACCATATATTTTTAGCTAAATAAAGTAATTACATTTTATAGGTCGACCGCCCACACGTTTCTAAATCAGATATAAAAATAAAACTCACTCAGTCCAGCTTAATTAATAAAAAAAACTAAATCTACGTTACAGTGCCTGGTTGTGGAATATGTGACGCATATATAAATTCAACATTGCAGTTTTATACTAGAAAGAGTAAAGTTATTTTTTATTTATTTAGGTAAACAAACTGTCGCGGCCCCGGCCTTCGATATCATCTCTGAGTGGCTCTGAGTTATTAAGTAAAGCCATTTCGTCCCATAATCACATTCATAGTGCAGTAACAGTACCTAACTAATGTTCGATGGAGAATCTATATACCTATATATAAATATGTTTGATAATACCTATCAAACATACATCTAGTATCTAATAATGGCTTAAAAGCAGATTGAAGATAGAATTTGCAATGATTGAACATGGTCAAATAGGCCCAGGACATAAAATAACAGTTTTATCACAGAATAAAGATTTCTACTGTGGTTTTATCACAAAATAGTTAAGAAACTATGTAAGTACCTACCTATGTAACATACAATTTATCCTAGCAAATATACCTACGTCACGGATCATTCACCATAATGTGCGCTTAGAAAGCGTATCTACATAATATTTAATTTTGTATAGGTACAATTAAGAATTCACGGGGTCCGATCGAACCCCAAACACTTCGATAAAGAAGTATCTCAAAAGTTAAAAGTCGGTCAAATACGAGCGCCTGCTTGAATTCTAATAGTTACGCACTTGCTTTCACCAATAAATGAAACACGAAAATCAAAAGTCTTCTTTCAGTTGTGACAAAAATAAGAAAGGAGGAATAACAATGAGGGCGCGTTCAGACGACACGCACCCGCTACGTGCACGCCACGCGCGTCAGCACCCGCGTCTTTGAAATTTGTTGCAAATAATTTGAGTCTTATTACAAATCAATAAATCTCAAATTGCATTTATCGAAGTCCAACCGCAGATGCCTCGCACACGCCATACGCCCGCCTCGAACACGTCACGCGCCCGCCTCCCACACGCCATAAACCCGTCCCGCATACCTACGTCATGCTCCCGCGCTTCAGCTAGTCCACTGAACGAACTGGTGCAGCCACTAGTTATGTTATGGTTATAATAAATTAAAATTAAATAAATTTGTCGATGATATATAGTCAACGTTTTTAACAACAGGGACACACACATTGACTGGGTAAAAAAATATTAATTTTGTTTAGTCCGTCAGTTTAGTTTATTGGATATCTACGTATTTTTTATTTTTTCAAATTAATAAAAAAATATAAAAACACATCGTTCAGGAGTGGGGGCTTGTGACGTTACTTCTATGTAAAAAGTATCCTCCATCACCAGACCCTCAGACGTTGACGCTCAAATCGCTCGGCTATTTGATTAGACCCAAGTACAAATCGATGAATCATGAAAATTGGAGCGCATTACAATTTCACGCTCGGTTACTTTTTACTGCAACAGCGGTAAATCACGAAACCCATGAATTATTCGCACTATTTATGAATTTACTAAATTGAACCAGTTAATTTGTAATTAAGCTGGCTTATAAAATTCAACATGTCTACACTTAATTCATTGGTCAATAAATCAATAAATAATATTGATCAGAAACAAATATTTGACTTTTTATATGCATTGATTCATAAAAAAATGCGAATATAAAAAGTTTTCATTTTGTGACAATATTAATGAAGAAGAGGAAGTTTTGCCATTTCATGAAGTCCGTAACCATAAACTAGAGGATGGTTCTACGTAAGTAGGTACATTATCACAATAATAATATCGATTTAGCTAACCATTGATGATTTGAAACGCTGTTTCTAATAGACCAAAAATTCAAAATTATTGCAACTAAATTATACATTATTGTTATTCAAATGAATAAATAGTTCAGTGCACAAAAGTGTTTCACTTTATTGTTTTATTTTACTATCGCATAATTTAACGGCTTAGGTTATAAAAACCGCAATATTATATGGTAACAATCGTTCTCCTAATCATATTCGTGGATTTGTTGTAAACTATATAATTGATTCTAGCTTGTATCATTCCAACTCGTATTGTTAATTACTTTTAGTAGGCACATTTAAAAAAATAGAACTACTTTATCTTATCGTTTCAAAACATCACAGGTATCAAATAGTAAGGTCGATGTTCACTGACTAGAAAACGGTCCGATAAATTATAATCGAGCATTTACCATGAATTTTCGTAGGAATGTCATTGTAACTTCGACCTATGCTGGTATCTGTAATAATGCTGTAGTCATTATTTTTTGAGGCTTTTCATCAGGATCAAGGACTAGTTCGTCTTTGGAATTTTCCTAGTCAGATGCAGTAGGTACTGTACATTTTTAATGTCCATGGTCCGGTGTCAGCCTACATTGGTATTCTTCTAGCATAGAAGTTGAATATACCTACGCCTGCGTTTTACAGAAATACAATATTTCCAGGGATAGAAAAAAGAATACCAAAATGTTATCTACATTACTTATTATGAGTCATGTTGTATTAAATCCCTTTAGCCCTTAACATGAATTAATACACAAATTAATCAATTTAATAAGAATCCACAAGTACAATAGGTTTTTAATACAATGACGTCACTAATATTTATGGACAAATACACGGCAAGTTGCGACTCTTCTTACAGGAAGAACAACATCAAATGAGGATATCATCAGGCACTGGAAATAATACCCATGTTGTAGTTAGTTATGTTATTGATCGGAATTTATTTCGATAAGTCTCCCCGTCTTCCCATTTCCTTTGATCCGTACATCCTAAGATATTTCTGTTCTCACGTAGGTACCTATAGATAAAAGACAATCCTATTCTTGGCGCATTAATTGCGCCATCAAGATTTGTTAGTTTGGTATTGGTTGGGTAGATAATATTACATTGTATTGTATGTAACTAGTAAGTAAATATGTTATTTTGTATGAAAACAACAGGCGGTTTTTCGATAAAAATATACAGGAACTGAACATTTTTAAGTAAGTATGTACCTACAGTTCAACCACATCCCTAAAAAATCCATGGATACCTGAGGAATTGATGCTTGTCTTGACGGAGTGCACTGAGACTTTTCATTTCTCATACTCGGAAAGTAGTGTTTGTTTGATCTAAGTAGCGGGTGGAAAACGCTGTCTCCCACCCTTGGGCAGGAAAGACTCATAGTTATTGCTTCCCTCCCGCCAATGATATTTAAAAATAGAACTAAATTTGGTTAGATAGTCGGCTATCATTTTTTTGCTAAAGAAAGAGTACACAGCCAGAGTGTGAATTTAAAAAAGCGGGATGGCCCGCGGCCTTCCGGCTTGGCGGTGACCCGGTGTGTTGTTCCATATTTAAAATTTAAAATACCTAAACTATTTTATTTGGTGAGATCCTAACTTTGTCAGCTATACTGGAATTCAAAATCTCCATTTTATACAAAGGAAAGATATTTAAAAACATACAATGATTTTATGAAGTGGCGAGCAGATAAGAAAATATAATCGTGTTCCTATGTGTTTCTTACTATTTTTAACTTTCGAACAATGTATACAGGCTTCCTAAATACATTTTTGAGCAAATGTGCTGAAAAGGTGTTTTAAAAGATTTCACCGACTGTAATTTTATATTAGGGACGGATCGGACGAAGGAAGTTATTACTTATAATTTTGCTTCCTCAGATCAGTCCTCATGAACATTTATTTGTAATATAGATTATAATATGTACTTAGTTTGTCACGTTGAAAGAATAAAAAAAAGTTATCTTAACATAAAGTTGAATGAAGCAGTAGGTATAATATATGGTATCGAGATGGATGTAGTTACAAGTCGAATGTATCCCCTCAGTGAAACGTTTCATATGTAAATGGCTCCGTAATCTGTAGGAGGTGCTCGCTGAAAAGGCATCTATCGCCTATGGATCGGGGATTCAACTCAAAACTTTCCGTATTAAGTATTCTCGAGTGAACATCGGTCTGGAAACTTCGTGACACATTTTTATGGATGGACAAACTAGAAACAAATCTTAAGTTGAGGAGCCCGGCTATGAAAACAAGCAAAACTAAATGTATAGTTTGTTTTACGTCGCGGCTTTCAGTTCATTTTCGTTTTATTGAATAGATTGTCCCTTCTAAGCTTTGTAATACTTTGTAGGCTTACCATTTTCGGTCACATCATCACTTTCACGAGATTGTGGTAAAACTTTTTGTTTAAAGCAAAAGAAATATGTGTTGACTCTTGTGGACGATTCAGGCAAAAGGGAGGCCACTGGTGTACTATTTTATATATTAGGTATAAACAGGTGATTTTTTTAAGAGGGAGTGGTAGACCACATCCTAAAGTACCTATAGGGAATAGCGAAAAATGCTGAAAGTAGCTGATTTTGATAAAAACTAAAACTGTATTGTACTGTAATGTAATTGGATTTACAAAAATTTGCTTTGCAGGGAACCAAATTCATTATTGCTCCATCTCATGGATTGAGTTTCGCTTATAATTCATCAGTTTATGGGAAGTAATGTTATATGGAAAATTAATGGAAAAATGATTTTCTTACGAAAACGCGACCATCTTTATTATAATGATGAGTACCTACCTATAGGTAATAATGTATAGAAATTTCGAAATGGCAAAAAAAACATCCAGTATATAAGTATACACTCCTGACAATATCTGTCCTGTCGCCAATGAAGGCAATTTGTACACGAGTGTCGTATTCACAACACTTATTTTGCATGCTGCAGATGCGGAACCGGCTTTTCGCTCTTTTTACTTGAGAAAATTGGTTATACCTACATACTGCTTTATTGTTATTTCTTTGTTATTATTCAGTCAACATTATCAATTGGATAGTAGAATTTCTGACGCTTTTGCGATGTGATAGGTATGTAATGTATGTTTTTGTACAAATGTTTTTACGGATCTAAAATATTCGATTAGAGAGAACTTAAAAAATATAAATTAAAAATTTATAGAAACCCCCAACCCAAAAAAACCTCGAGGCGATGTTATTACACCTTTCAAACGAAAAAAAATAATGAAAATCGGTTCATGCGTTCAGGAGCTATGATGCCATAGATACAAACTACATATTTATCTTACTACTTGTTACTACACACTCCCACCGGGGGCTTTTCACCGGGGCTTAAAAAATACCATTGTTTGTGAAGTTATACGCTGAAGAAAAATTATTCATAATAATTACTTTAACTGTAGGCTTCTTCAATCTCTGCGAAAATGCCAATAAAATTATTACAGCTTCAATAAATGAAATATCTAACATCTTCGTACAAACTGGCGACACCTTGAAGGCAGAACATTTTTGTGATTGGCGTTCCGCACAGAAAAGAGAAAAAATCTGTAATAAATTGCCACTTTGACGGGAGTCACGAGCCTAAACGGTGATAAAAATATAGCCTCGCATTCCTTTCAGCTTTGTCAACATTAAACAAGACAGGGATATTTATTTTTGCCTTGTTTAACATTGTTAAACATTTCTTGTCTGTGGTTTAAAGTCGTCTGGTAAATGTTTTTGAGCACTTTTTCCTAAAGCAATCTACTTGGATTAATTTTTAAGTTTTTCTGACACAGAAATATTCTCTCTAACAAACTATTTTTTCATAAATTTTTTATTTAAATACCATTAGGTCACTTTTCTCTCCTACTTTGCTACTAGTTTTCCACCCCACGGTTTCACCTACGATGGCCTATTTTACGCCCTTATGTATGAATTTACAGAAATCCTTCCTTAGTGGAAGTACAGTACCTACTTAGTACCTACCTATATATGCAAACTTTCATGTTCTTTCAACTTCATGTATTACTTACATTCCACTACTAATCCTAAAACTTTTATGGCATTTTATTAAATTCACTTAATCCTGAAATTAAAAAACATGCACGTAAAGTTATTGTGGAAAAGGTGCTTGAATAATAAAATAGATGTATAATACTCGTATAAGCCACCCTCCATGCCACTGGATGGAAATATTACTTCTATTAATCTGTCTATTCACTCACTAAAAACTAAACTTAAAAACTTAGATATTTCTAAATCTGCCGGGCCAGATACTATTCCCCCTGTTCTCATTATAGAATGTGCAGATGAACTATCTGTTCCTCTTCATATACTCTTCAGTAGATCTATCAATGAAGGATACGTACCATTAATATGGAAACAAGCTTTTATATCACCTGTTCACAAGAAAGGACCTAAAAATGAGGTCACCAATTATAGGCCAATCTCAAAGCTTTGCGTTATATCTAAAGTTTTTGAGAAAATTGTGCACGAGCAACTATATTCAGCTTTAAGTAGCACGTTACCATCATCGCAGCACGGTTTTCTCAAAGGCAGATCTACAGTAACAAATTTAATCTTGTTAAATGAGTTTGTTACTGAGTCCATGGAGGGCGGATCGCAGGCTGACGTGGTCTATACCGACTACAGCAAAGCTTTCGACAGGATAGACCACAATTTGCTTATAGCTAAATTACAGAGATCAGGTATCAGAGGTGATCTTCTAAGATGGTTCACGTCTTATATAGAAAATCGCTCTCAAGCAGTTGTGCTAGGCAATTATATATCTGATTGGATGTGCCCTCCAAGTGGCGTGCCGCAGGGATCATTGTTGGGCCCCCTCCTCTTTCTAATTTTCATTTCAGATATAGATAGCTGTTTTCAAAATTCCACTCTTCTTAGCTTTGCAGATGATATGAAGATTTTTAAAGCAGTCAAATGCCGAGCAGATGCAATTGCGCTCCAATTGGATCTTTCTAGGTTAGATGATTACTGTGTTGCCAATAAGTTGGACCTTAACGTTAGCAAGTGCTCAGTTATGACTTTCTCTCGTAAAAGGAATCCAATTTGCTTTAATTACTCGCTTAAAAATGAAATACTCAATCGTGTGGCTGGGATGAGAGACCTAGGGGTGATTCACGATTCAAAACTAATATTCCATAATCATATCTCGTCTATAGTAAATAAGGCTTCCAAATCACTTGGATTCATTATGAGATCTTCCAGGGATTTTAAAAGTACTAAAACTCTTAAGATTTTATATAGTTCTTATGTGCGTTGCCACTTGGAGTACGCATCTCAAATTTGGAACTCCAGGTACCTAACATACATAGAACGGATTGAACGTATCCAACGTAAATTTATTCGCCATCTTAATTTTAGGTCAAATTCACAGGAGATGGATTATTTAAAATCATGCGCTAAGCACCACTTTCTCCCCCTAAACTGTCGACGAGACATATCCGATATAATAACCTTGATAAAAATTATTGCCTCTGATATAGATTGCCCCGACCTGCTTTATAAAATTGGCTTCTATGTACCTAGCAGGTCCTACCGAAACAATGCACTTTTTTTTCTCCCCTCAGTCACAACAAATTATCGCCAGAATTGTTTCATTTATCGTGCATGTAAAACTTTTAATGAATTAACCAAAATTCACAAAATTGACATTGATATATTTCTGGAAAGCATACCAACAGTGAGGAAACAACTTAGTGATAGTTTTTTTTTCTCGCAACTATTGACTGGGTAGCGTCGCGTATGTATCATTTACCTATAATTAATATCTAGCTAGTATTATCAACCAATTGCATGTGAGTGAGTGCAGTACCTACTGAATTATTATATCCATTATTTTTAATTTTTGATCAATTAATATAGTGTATAGATGACGCTCTGTGTTTATGCATATAGGATCTGCAGTTTTATTTTATTTTTCTTATTATTATAACTTCTTCTATTATGTAAATCTATTAGTGGAGACTTATTAATGACTTCTGTGTTTTATATTTAAGAGCTATATTGTACCATAAAGTCGATAGTCTTCCAAAAAATAAATAAATAAATAAATAAATAAATAAATAAGCAAGTGGGACGTCTCGGGCGGCCGCATCTCCCCTCACAAAGGTCTCATATTGCATGCACACAACATATTGTGCGCGCGCTATCTTTTGTAAGTTCCGTGGCTTCTCACACTCATCGCCGAGCTTGAGAGCCCTTGAAGTCAATCGCTTTGCCTTTCTGTTCAACGCTCTTTTGTAGTGCGTTGGTTGTAATGACTGGAAAAAGGCATGACCACATTTGATGAGGAATAGTAGATTGTTATACAAGGGTCGCAAAGAATCAATTCCCGTACGAAGTAGGTATTTAGACAGGAAGTTCCGAGTAGGAATTGATGCCTTTCACCCGTGTTCAATACTAGGTATAGTAATTTTCATTTCGAATATGAGACAAGTAAAAAATTATAAGAAACACACTTTGGGAAAATTATTTTAATTTTTTTCTACCTCTTCATAAAATCATTGTCTTTCTTTTGTTTCTTGCGAGGAGTAGTAGGGACAAGCGCGTTTTCTACACTGCAAAAATCAATGGTGTTTTTTTGAGAAAGCGTATGTGGCGCTGGGTTTTTTTATATTCCTGATCAGGCTTTACATAGTCACATTTTTGGTTTTTAAAGGACAATAGGTATAAGCGGTCCCACCCTCCAATAGGTCCACTATGTGTCATAGGAATCTAATCCAATCGTTTGCAACAAACGATAAAATAACATGTTGCAATAATGAAGTCGGTTAAAAATTTGAGATAATAAACCAAAAACATAAATAATTTACAGGCACAGACACTGTAAAGAAATAGTTACCTTCACAAGTAAAGATACTCACGTGTTAGTATAGTAGAGAGCGACGCGTGATAAGTGTTCTTTTATCAGGAACCGTCGGGAACATTGGCCTCACTTCCGGCCTTATCTGAGTTTACTTACCTTTTCCTGGGAACCGCGAGCGGCATGTCAGCTGTGCTTTTTCCTTTTATACAGACAGATATTATATTTCCGTGCGGTACACACTATTTATTCTGTATGCATTAGTCGTGCGTATAATGTATATAATGACGTATCATTTTTCAAACGATGAAAATAGACTAAGAATGTGCTACATAATTTTTTTGTGTTTTCAGATTAGGTTCAAAAGTTATCATATTTATGAGTACAGCAATGCAAGCTGATGTATAAATCAGGTGAAATGAAAATAATGATTGAGACATTCTATGGGTAATTTCGAAATAAAAATGAAATCAATGATCATGACTTTTTTTTTACATTAGATTTGCCTTTTTATACTAGAAAGTGGCCGTGGGAAATTTATACGGCCGATTGGCTTCATATTGATCCAAAATCTATCCAAAGAAAACAAAAAATATAATAACCAAATTTTTCCCCAAACAGCAATGGTCGAGCAATAGAATGTACTCATAAAAAGGCTGAAAATATTGCAAAACATATTGAAAACGTTCAGAAGTTTCATCGAAAAGTCCTAGCAGGTATTGGACCATCGAAAGTTGGGTAGGTAAGTGATATAAAATGCTAGAGGATTGAAACCTCGCCTCAGGTTACCGCGAACTACGACGTGGAATCGAAACCGGTCTATAGATAATATCTCTTTCGGAAAATCATCTCAATGAACTTACAAAACTATTTTATGTATGTATGATTCAAGTGCTGCAGGAGAAAAGGCTATCTTCCTACATTTTTATGGAAATATTTGCTTTGGTTCGGTCTCTTTGTTTTCATATATTTTGTGAACGTTGTGTTTGATCTTCTGTATATTATGGTGTTATGGATAAATAAATGAAACGTGAGCACTATTATTTTATTTTGGCAACAAACAGTAATTTAATAAGATCATAACTTTAGACTATGTTTGTTACAGACCTACACAGTGCCGATAAAAACTCATCAGTCATACTTATTATCAAAATTATGTTACACTAATATTATAAAGAAGTTCATATAATATAAATGTAAATTCATACAATTTTATACTATGTATTATAATGGTTATACATTATAACAGTAATGTTGTATTTTTTTATGACTATTGATACAAAATGAAATGGATATCTTGACAACACTTTGTAAAATGCATTATCTTGAAACATTTATCAGCAGCGATGTTCGTGGATAAATCTCAAGTATTGCAAGACAGAATTCCAATACAGGAAAAGATAAATCTTGAATAGACAGGACGCGTATATTTTAGTCCACATTCCACGAGGAAGGTACTAGAATTACATTATCAAGCCGCATTTCCGCTTGTAAATGTTATCAGAATGTCTTCGCTTACACAAATTCTCAAGAGTAACCGACGTTCACTGGTTTAGTGAACGGACTAGTGTCTACGTTTAAACCGACCATTTCACTTGGAAATTGATGTGAATTTCTTAGTTACTGATATTATGAGTAGTAAAACAAAGTCACAGGGGGATTTGTTTAATCAAAATTATACTGATATTGTATACCTAACTATTCAAATGAATAACCCAGTAATGAGACAGAAATTCTTGAGGCACGATTAAAAAAATCGATATAATTCAATAAGTAAACTAACAGTGTATGAACAGAATGTCATCTCCCGATATGAGTAGAGTATCTACCTACCTATTTTTCGATATTATTTACATAGATAACTAATTATTCGTTTTTATGTAGGAGCGAAGGGCGTATTTCCTGTTTACCAGCGGTAAACAGGAAATACTCCGGCCTCTAAACAAAAGAAAACTTTTACGACCCTGAATGTAAGGGAAGGATTTGTAAGTTATCGAGCAACAAAAGCAATTTTGCAACAGTTGTAAGAACGCGCGATGGTGAGCATGTTCGTGTAGATGTCTAATCTCGTACCAATCTTAACCATAAAACTAACTTTAACCTAGTTTGCTGCAAAATGGCCTTTTGAACATTCTTGATAAAAACTGTTTTCGTAAAATAGTTAATAGCACTTTAATTATAAGCTTCCTGCTTCGTGTTAGCACCACCGGTAACATTCTCTTTAGAGAATTTTTATTTGTTGACACATCTTTTTGCTGTAGGTACTTCTGAGACTTGAATATAATCTTATACATATGGTAATTATATCCTTAGTCATATAAACTACAATATATACCTACTATTCTACATATTCTAACAAATAAAAATGTATTATTATAGGTACTCATGTAGTGAACTATTTATGTGCTAAGTTTCAATAAAATCAATTCGAGTAACAAACGTCTTCACATCCATACAAACTTTCAGATAATTTATTATTTTTAATAGGAAGTAGGATGGAATAAATATAAACTAATACTATTATTATTTTAATTAATGTTTCTATATTATGGTGACTATCAAATATTTTCAATTCAAGCTCATTGATGTGGCTTTTATACTACATAGGTACATATACGATTAATTATTAGTGTTCGTTAAATTTGTAGCTTTGGTGTTCATTACTCTGTTACACAAAATATGATAGATGTTTGATTGGAATGGATGACGTAGAGTTTATTAATAGTATAGTACTTACTTCGTCGTTTGCATATTTTTACACAGTTTTGATTTTATTACATCCTATATTGAATGAAACACTGTTGGTACTTTGGTAGTATATTCTACGAGCAATCTTTTATTTCTCGGTTAAAATCGCACTCAATTTATTTCTTGTAGCTGGTATAAGCATTCCTTATACTATCATCAAAGCGTTTGACAGATGATCTGGCACGGATTGAAGTCTTAAAATTGATGTACATCGATATAAACTATTAGATGTTACCGCGATCGCTCAATATGGAGAAATCGTAAAGGAAACATAGTCAAATCGACACCGGTACGGGTGTACGGCGCTTGCTGGGATTCTCACGATTTATGAGGCAATATGTTTAACGTCTACTACGAGAACCCTCTCTGAACATAACGGGGCTGTTACGTAAACAGATTGCTCGCGAGTGGTGGGCCGACGCCGACGCCGACGCTCTAGATATCGGCCTACGAACGAGTCCTACACTTACAACTTTTGTACGAAATCGACGACGACATTTTGCTCTTTGTAAAGCTCTCTGCATACGAATAGCTAGCTACGGTGGCAATTCGTGAACGATATCAGAATACTGCTGCCTTTATCGAGACTTTGTTACATCAAAAATTGCTATGAAATGTTCAGGTATTTTATGTTGTTCCATTTCGCCGACCTGTTTGGAGGTTTGCATTAATATTATTACGTATTTTTATTTTATACATGTTTTGTTGGTTAGTGACATGATATTGTACTACGATGAATGTACTACATTAAAAGTTACATTTGTTAACATGATATATCGTTCATATAAAAGCAGCGAATTGAAATTGAACTGAACAGCAGGTGAATTCAAACATATATGTAGAAAGAAACTAGTGTTTGATCAATCATTGCATGTGGTATTGAGCTCGAGGGTACGCATAAATAATTTTATATCGATCTGGAACGTTTGGTGGACTTGGTTGAAGGTGGCAGGCGACTAGCGTGGCGTACCTACATACCTACTGCATACCTAACCTACCCTTAGAAGGTAACAATCGCGTGACTTATGGAAGATTCTTAATTTTGATTAGAGCGTGGGTACTACGCCTGCGGTACCATTCATCAAAAGATTTACCTACTGTTGATGTGTATTTTACAGCTTAACATAAACCTCAGCTGAAACTACAGCTAAAAAATGCAAAACAAATATTACGCTCGTAAATTCTGTCTTTTGTCTTGTCCATTATTTCTCGGTTATATAAAGCTCAGAGATGTAGTTTGGCGTTGTTCAATACTGTTTATTCAGGGTTCAGTTTCAAGAAATAGGTATATTGAAGATAATTTTAGGATTTGGATTGTAGAAGTTGTTGAATATTGAAATTTGCCGGTTAGTAGTTATAAGATACATAATCCCAATTAGGTAAACATACAAGAGTCATATAATTCTCTACCGATTTGGCGTCCAAATTAGAAAAGAAACAATATTTGTGATGAAAAATAAACATGAAAAAAATATGTATACGGTTTTTAGAGTTGAGTACCCAATGGGTACCTACCCATTGGCTAAAGGGTACCCAACGGGATAACTTATCAACAAGGCTAAACCTTCTGTATGTGTATATCGATTTAAAAATGACGACTGTGATAAAATTAATTTAATGCCGCACTTACTAGTACCTAGGCAATTTTACACAAAAAAGTCGAAAGAAAGTGTTTGGAACTCACTGTGTGTTAGTCCGACTCACACTTGTCCAGTTTGTTTACCGTGAACCATACTCCGTAAATCCTGCTATTGTTGAGCAATTCACTTTAAAAAAATAAAAAGTTGTGCTCAAACATGGGATCGGCTCCGTGAAGCAATAAACTCTGGCACTAGGCAAAAGTCGTCGTTAGTTGTTCTATTTTAAAAGTTCAATTGTACTGTAAATTACAATTTGCAATAGGAACAGTTTCATCGTCTAAAATAAACATATATATAAAATGGTATTTTTGTTACGTTCCCGTGATAGAAATTTCCCCAAAGAACTGAGCAGAGAAAGAACACCTTTTTATACATGTTTGTTACATTTTTATGATCGTCGGTTTTACAGCAAAGTACCTATGTATGACATTATCAAGCTATGTCATAATAATTAGCTTCTGGCCCGCGGACTTTACGTATCCCGAGTGATACCTAGTGTTCACGGTATAATAGTATATGTACGTAGTTATTCTAAACATAATCTAATATATAAAATTCTCGTGTCTCAGTGTTTGTCACCGAACTCCTCCGAACGGCTTGACCAATTTTTATGTTTTTTTTTGTGTAGGTATTTCGTTAGGTTTGAGAATAGGTCGAAAACTATTTTTTATCCCGGGAACGCGAGTGAAACCGCAGGGAATTATTCTATATGCCAAGTTTCATACAAATCAGTTGAGCCGTTACGTAGCTGAGTAGGTAACAAACATACACAAACAGAGACAATCATTCGCATTTATAATATACTAGCTGTCCCCCGTGGTTTCACCTGCGTTCCCGGGATAAAAAGTAGCCTATATGTTATTCCAGGGTATGATCTATCTATGTGCCAAGTTTCATCAAAATCCGTTCAGTAGTTTTTGCGTGAAAGAGCAACAAACATACATACATACAAACTTTCACGTTTAATTAATAAAATAAGTTAAATTTATAATATAAGTATGATAGTAGGTTAAAACTGACATAAAAACTATTGTAGTACTTAATATATAATGTTGTAGGCATTTCTAAGACACTCCAAGTTTGCGCCTAAGGGATTGTAAACATTTGGCAGAACGCGATCCTCTTACAATATTGCAGTTTATTGTTACCTACCTGCAAGTTAATTTTGAATACAAAATCCACGCTCGGATAAATTAAAAATAACCACTTTTTAGTGTTGTATTTATTATATTGTATTTATTTATAAAATAAAGTGCAAATAAAAATGCGAAAATTGATTTGTAATTGTTTGTTAAATGCTTCCTACCTTTGTTCAAAAATTCAATTGAGCATTGCTTTTTCCGTTATTTGCCGTAACATTTTTATGAAACTATTGATATAATAATATTGAAAGGTTGAAGAAAATGTCTATATAGGTGTTGTTAGATTGATCTCATCACAAATCTCGAAAAGTCCTTTATCTACTCTCATATCGTAATGTTCTTATTATGAAATCAAAATCAGTACTTTAATGACCCACTTTAGGCACACCCGTGTATAATGATTCATTATAGTACAGTTGTGATCCCAAGATAATGCTATAAAATAACTTTTTTTCATTAAAGTACAAGTATTTGGACATGTCTGGCCACTTATAATATTTTTTGGGTTTTAATACTTCAATTACTGTCAGTCAACTTGTCAAACAAAATAATAAAGAAAAAAAAAATATAAGTGGCCAGACATCAGGACTAAACAATTATAATTTTAGATGCAAATTTACTTTGTCTGTGGTCGCGTATGCGGTAGAGATCTCAACTTAGGAGTTTTTCCCCACACGGATTTGGGCGCCATGATGATTAATGTTTGTTTATTTTATTGATTTTTTTGCATACATATTTTATTTTGGCCAAAAATGATAGTAAAATAGCAGTGATACTAAGGTGAAATAAACTTGGATCTGAAATTGTGGAGGCGGCAGTGGAAATGACGAATAATCGATACCCGTAAGTCATGAAAACCTATGACAAAATATTATCGATTTTTTACCTTTAAATTACATTATTTATATGAGTTTAGATAAAGTACTGTATGATACTGCACATAATTAGGTATTAAAAACTCGTGTGATACTATTAAGAATCTCGCCTACGGCTCGGTACTTAAACTCACACTCGTATTTAATAACCCCTATTATGCAACAGTATCATAAACTACTATTAATAACCAGTAAGAATTTACTTTAGTATCATATAAAATATGCTTAAACTAACGTGATAAATCATAAAATTTCGTACACTTACATAAAATTAATGTTGATTCACATTTTCTTGAATGTTCAAGCTGTAATTTACGTGGGAAGTTCAGTTTTACAACGGCTTCTTTAAAAGTTAGCTTAGTAACGACGCGATAAAAATTACACCATAACATTTTTGCTGTCAAACAAATTACATAATGACTAAAGCAATCATCGGGGATTGCAAATCTCTACACCTCCAGTCCAGAGCAACGTTCAGTCCATAGAAAAAATAAGGGTATCATTTAAACGGCTAGCAAAGTATTCTTATTTTTGTGAACAGAAAAATCTATTGGTCAGCCAAAATGGCTAGTTGGTTAGTAACTTATGGTCAACGAATTTTTTTTAAATCAGTCGGCAATTAATGTCATACTGGACTGCTTTAAATTATTTTGGTTAGCAAATTAATAATATTAGCTACATTGAGCGACCCACGTATAATCAAATTTTAGTAAGCAAAATATTGGGGTTATGTACCTATATGTATGTAAAAAAATAAAACCTAACCTGAACGATTCATGTCGTTTTTGAACGGAATGTTTATGTTGTAGACGAAGTAATTATTTTGCAGCTTGCGAATCAGTTTTAATAACAGACATCCAAAAAATAGTTATCACTTTTTGGCCCTGTTCAGCGAGGCGGCGAGGCGTGCCATTTGAATTATCGACGATCCCGAGCATCACATCACATTTTGATAATGCCAAGAGGCTAGCATCAGAGTACCTACATATTTTTAAGGTTATAAGAATAGTAAGGTTACGTGTAAAACTAATAGTTCGGAGTAACACACACCTAATTTGAAAGTATTTACTTTCCCACTAGGTAAATGAGGACAACGATGCGATGTTTGCTTATACTGCACTGAAAAAAGTACAGGCTAATTTACATTTATAAAGAGCTACTATAGTTAAACGTAAACACGGGTTCCGTGCTTGTTTCCTCACCTAGCCACATTATGCGGTCGCCCAGCAATTTGATTTTCTGTGAACAGGCAAAATGTAAAATAACCCTGATTACAATCTATTTAAGTGTTGCATTTATCGTAGTTAGCAAATGATTTAATATAGACCTAAAGGTAAATATTAAATATTAACCATATTAAATAATTTGCTTTATTGTACAGACGGACTTATAAAACTTGTAAGGACCTTTGAATACCTAACCATGATTGTAATTTAAAAAACACTATCTACTTACTTTTAGTTTAAAAATGTAGATATTTTCGTCATCCCTCGGGCGTCCTGCTCTTTTATCGCTCGCGTCTTGTGTTTTAAGATATAACGAATACCGACACGAATATTACCCACAGCTCGGGGAAACCATAAAGAGGGTAGTTAGATAAATAGATTGCTAGACGCGGGAGAGAGTGCGCCTCTAAACTACCATTTAATATAGAAAGATGTTCACAGAAATCAACAGTTACTTTTATGGTATCCACCGTGACCTGGTTACTGAATAAAAAAATCACAGTCACAATCTCATTCCACCATAGAGGGTTCTGCACGAAGAGCCTTCATATATCATAGGCGTTATTACCTCCGGTATTTTATAGTGATCTAGCCGCTGAAAGTTCTTGTCCATATCTATCTATTAGCCAAATACTGGAACACCTCTCACATTTAAGTAGTGTTCAACCCATAAAATAGAACTGTCAAATGACGACATATGCATAATTTCATATGAGTGGCGTTTAAGTATTCAGCCCTAAATCTTCTGTCTACCTACACATATTATAAAACATTAGAATCCGCGGTGTATCTGTCTATACATTGTAGAAAAGGTAAACTTAGGTTTCATTATAAATAGTTATTGTTAATGAATAGGAAATAATAATTTGACGCAAGATATAATAATATTATTTTATTAATTAATTAGTTTCCTCGCAGTTTCACCCGGGTTCTCGAGGGTGCTGTTTTCCTGATATAAATAGTAGTGTATAATATATCTATGTGTTCAGTCGTTTAGGTATGCTTAATTGAGTCACATCCAAATATTCACATTTATAAATATTAGTGAGATAAAATTATATATATTTTCTGCAGATATTACTTTAAAAAATATTTTTTAAATAAAATCTTATGACGAGGCAACCCTTTAGTTACATTATATTATACATCGACGGAATATTGAACAGACATAAGTACAGATTATATTATTGGGTATTAGCTTACCCTCTTTAAGGAGCTTAACATAAAGTACTTGCTTCGTCATATTAAAAGAGACTCCTAGTAAAAATCTTCCGACATTAAATCCTTTTTTATTGACTGATCTCTTTGAAAATTGGTAAATGTGTGATTAAGACGATCATCAAAGGATCTTAGATATTTACTGTATTTCATAGTTAGAGTAAATAGAATTTGAAATATATGGTACAGTTTAACATATGTTAGATGAGTATTACACTGTAGCCTTGATATAAACCACACAAAAAATCTGAGTTCCACGTCTTAGTGGTTATTGATTCTATATCATGTTTTGAAGAGGCAAGGTTAGATAATAGAATATTCTTATTCTCCATCTGCGGAATTCTGAAAAAAAAGGTTGTGAAAATAATGTAGCTTGGCTATCTATAAAAGAAATATTTACTACACATTTATTTGAAGGAGCGAACCCAACGAACGCCTCATAACGGCCGCAAAATTATTATATGTGAGGAATATTCTCTGGTTTATACACATCTATGGGTAACGTAGCCAATGTGTATGCATAATGGACTATTTTATGAAGAGTTACATCTACGCTCAGCATTATTTATAACGTATTTATATACCAGCAGGAAAGTAGAGCCAGAAAAGTGTTTCGCTATTTAATATTTGAGAAGCTGGCAAGCTGGCAGCCTCACCATTTTCACAGCTAGCTACCATATAACCTACAAACCTAGTCATAATCGAAGAAACTGGATTCTGAAAACAAAACATAGGTTAGACCTAAATAGGCAAAGTTGCACAGTAAAGTTGAGTTACAGAGTCACAATTGAGTCAGTTTAATATTGTACAGAACCTTCCGTGCGTAAAATCGTACTTGGCCAGTTTTCTTCGATAGGTACTTTCTCTCATTAAAAGTAATGTACTTACTTATTTCCTTCGTCGAAAGAACCTTGATCCCCAATAGCTTGGCGTTCCAGTTGACCCACCATTTACTGTTGTAACAAATAAAGTCACAATAATACTGTATTTAAAGGCTACCTTAGAATTGTTACAGATTAAAAAATACCTATGTCTATGAAATCTAGTTTTTTATCAAATTATCGCCCCTCATATTTAAATATATTTTTAAATACAGACGACAGAAGTCCCATACACAATATTTGTTGTACTTAATAATATATATTGTGTAGCATGTATTGCTTCAGTAAATAAATAAAAATAAATCATTCGTCATACCTATCATTCGTCACGCCTTTCCCTATAGGTACCCAAATCTGTGTAGACAGTAATTGTATACTATCAATACGAACCAGCCGCTATCTAAATAGAAAGTACCAAGTACTTCTCCGCGACGATAACCATTCCCTCGCGAGTTTTCATATAAACTTTGAATAGGAATGTGATTGGGCGATTCATGCCTATGGCTACCCCATTTCCACTTTCCAAATTTAATTTCGGAGTTTGATTATCGCATTGTTAAATAGTTTTGGACAGTGTCAACCCGCGCTGAGGCTCGCTGGTGTACTTGTAACTTTTAATATATAATAAGTCCGTCTGTACCTTACGGAAGTCAAACTTTGATGTGAAGGTATGTTTAGTAATCGCGACTCCGAATCGTGCAACGAGTTGAGCTTTCGGTAAATGATAATTAACTTAATGGTAAGGAATTATGGTGGTAGGGTACTTTGTAGTATCCATCTGACTGTCTTTCAACTAATGGGTTGTAGTACTCAGTAGAAAGTACGTCATCAAGCACCTAACTATATATAGTGAATTATTATCTATGCTTTACGTTATTCCTTTCAGACTTTGCGTGTTTCACAATTTCGGCGACAACTTCACTAAGCACGATGAAATCGTCAATATAAGCCTATCTATAGTTATAGAATGTAACGGAAATGGAATAAATTTTGGATGTTTATGACCATGTATGTTATACCTACAATATACATACCTACATGTGAAAGCTTTTTAGGAGGTGAAAATATTTTGTACTAAAACTAATGAACGGATTTTGATGGAACTTAGCACATTAGATGGATATCCTGGAATAACATTTAGGCTACTTATATCCTGAGACCGCGGGTGAACCCGCGGAGGATATACCAGCTAGTATACAATATAGTGAAAAATAGGTACCTCTTTAGGAATCCCTGAAAATATCAAAACACAATCCTTCAAATTGTAAATTCTTATGAAAACAAAGGTCCTACTACAACGTCTACGTCGTAGACGTCGTAGACCCATCAATCAATTCCCCATTTCCATCTCCGTGATAAATACCTACATGGCGCAGGTACATGATTTTGCTCGTACGTCGCAGGGCCTCATTACCGTTCGGATTTAGGACAAGTTCCCAGGTACCGGTGCATAATGAGCCCGTCATCGTATTAGAACGACAAACTTCCGTTACGGTGAAATCTCATTCGTTCTGAACTGAGACAAATTTCGTTCACATATTTTTTACCGAACACGGTGAGTTATTCCGATGGCGACGAAAGCGGCGCGGCGTGTCGTGTGATTCCGTCGGCGGCGTATCGACGCTCATTATCGACAAACGGTGGCGAACGCGCCCAGCCGTGCCGCCATTACAATCGAATTCTCCTTGACGACTCGTGATTCACGATCGAAATCCCAATGCGTATGATTCGATAATATTTATATTCGATTCATCGCAAATGAACGTTAACTTTTAAGTTGAAAAATCAGCCTTTGTAAAGTGAATTCATTTTCATAAATGTAGAGAGAAATTATCACAAAAAAATACCTTCGTAATAAAAGTTGCCAAGCAACAATCACTGGAGGTTTCCTCGAGATTTTCTCTGTAACCGAGAAAAAGATTTGGCAAGTTACAGCCAACGTGTACGTTAAGTAAAAGCGACAATTCTGTTAACGGGCTCGTGAACTTCACGGCTGAAAGCTCTTATTACAGGTTGCTCAGTTCTGAGTGGAGCGAGGCATTAATCGTGTAACGTAGCGGACATGCATCACGTCGCGTCGTGTCGTATCGCGTCGCGTACCAAATATGACACGACATACTCTAGTTAACGTAAATCACTCATTAGAAGCGTAGTTAATGAGTCATCGTGGATGGTTTTCTAATGACAATTTAATGCCGTTCATCGCTTAATTTCGCCAAGTAATCAAAGTTTCAAGCGAAGCTCTGAGGTAAGCTGAGGATAATAGACAGCACCTTTGAGGTTCAGAATACATTAGACGAACAAGTGTTGCTTGGTGATTTATTATTATAAAACCATTATGAGCTACCCAAACTTGTTGATGTTGAAATTATTTTGATTTGTATCGTGAACAATGTAGAGTTTAATTAATAATTAAGTATCTATGCTCAGCGTCTGAAAAGCATATTATCAAAGAAATTCATAAACGGATTTATTGTTTAAGGGTGTAAAGTTTTGTAACAGTATTGCAACTTAGATAGAGTTTTTGTTTATACTGAGTCGTCATTTCTTCTTTGTGATATTAGCCAATGTTGATATTTTTCACATTTGACCTTACGTACCTACTTTGAATAATAGCCTCGATTTTGTTTATTATAAACTAACCAAATTTAATCTCACTCACATGATAGGGATGAAAGATATTTTTGTCCTGTCAGATTAGTCCGATCACAGCGTTAAAAATGTTACTATCTTTTTACAATACCGAATACCGTTTATAAGAAAGACTAGACTGGACGTGGCTAATATTAGTTTAATTCGTAAACAACAGAATCGGCACCAATGTTTTAATAAATGTAACATTAGTAACCTTTGCCATTCAAATATCGACACTCTGTCGACGTCGTTACAGCCCGCTAACCAGAGAAATTCGGAAAGAAATCGTGACACTAATAAAATAAAATTTATTGCTGGATTTTTGTGCCAAGAAGGCAGCTGTGTCGGCTGAGCCTTAAGAAGATATCAAAATATTTGTTTGAGAAGACGAAAATATTTATTCAAATGTAGCTATGTTTATATTTTTGTAGGTAAGGAAAAAATATTGCTAAATGGTCAAAAAATTCTGTTTCCTGAATGATGTGAATAGCGGAGTGAGGTACCTAATTATAATTGTGTGGCTACCAGATTGGTACTTCACTCTTAAGATATTACAATACACATATTTAATCCGTAATGAACTAAGTAGGTAAGTAGGTGGAAAATCTATTGCACCATTCCATCGTCTTAACCTCTCTTACCACAAGTACCTACTTACATTGTTTTCTACCATGTTAGATAGGACTTAATTAAATGATGGGTGACGTCATTTTTCGTTGTTGTTGGTACTGTAAGTTTTACTAAAAATAGCCAATTAATTTGATTTTTCTAGGCACTTTGGAACGAATATAACTTGTTTGTCCAAAAGAGGATTTCAGATAACTATGTTGATTTAATATAAAGAAAAGTTCTAAATAAAATTTCTAGAATAACAGTTCTATAATTTTGACTAATATGGGGTCAACGACTGAACGACTTTTGATGAAACTTGACGGATACTTTTTAATTCAAGAAAATATTAATCTTTAATTATATCTTTCAGGATTGCATGAAACCTGTACTTGATATATACTGATTCAGTCACAAGCATCCAAAAGGCATCCAAGCACATTATAATATAAACATTATAATGTAACTAACTTTCCGCACTTTCCCCCTTAGGGGTACAATTTTCAAAAACCTTTTTATAGATGCCTACGTCATAATAGCTACCTGCATGCCAAATTTCAGCCCGAACCATCCAGTGGTTTTCATAGTTATTCTTCTATTCTCGGATTAGACGAATCCAACAAATCATAGATCATCAAAATCGGTCCACCCGTTCTCGAGATAATGATATAAATAATCGGACTTTCTTTTATATCTAGATTTTGTTACTCAAGCACGCAGTAAACAAATGGATTGGATGAAACATGGTACCTATAACTTTCGGATACTTTAATCGCATGTCGGAAAAACACGATCCTTTGGGAGCGCAGATAAAACCGCAAAGCGGATGCTAGTTGTTTGTATAATTTTGCTGTTTGATATTGCTATCTAGGTACTTTTTAAAGAAAACAAACCGTACACGGTCAAAATATATGAAAAGTATCAATGTTCCATGGTAAAAGTTGCTCATATTGATGAGTACCTACTTCCATCCCTTAAAGCGATTAAAACGACATAAAAATTACCCTGTATATGTACAAGATAATCGTCATATTTGATTGTTTTTTCTAAACAAGTTACGTTAGGTAGGGTAAGGTATAGGTTTCTGAAGGTAGTAAGCCCATAAACCCTACCAGGAATTACAAATTGGTATAAAAAAAACGACGAAGCGCTTCGAGATAAGGTAGGTAGTGCCCTTGCGCTTCGCTTGGCTCGTTTGGCGGGGGCACGACCGTGCCCCAGATATTTTGCTAGTCGCTCTCTCTATTTTTGAAATTGACAGCTTACAGGACGTCGTCAAAAACCATAGCCGTGGTGAGCTTTCGGTGAAGGAAAATCATAGGACAAGTAGTATATAGTACTAAAATGATTGGCTACCATCCTCCTGTTAACAATCTATCGCTAAGTATACCGGCGTGTGGGCAAAAGCAGCATTTGAAAGTCAGTTCTCTTTTAGTTAGAGTTTCTTGTCGGAGTTTTATTCCAAACCGGTAGTAGAGTCAATTGTAACATTCGACGTTCATAACTGCCTTATTGCCCTAGACTAAATAAATATGTTTTGTGTTAAACCCTGAGATTAAAAAAATTAAAATCAATAAAGATTTCGTATATAAATTTGGTATTTGGTAATGGTATTTTCTTCTCTTTTAATTTCTTTACCAAAACATGTTGTTGAATTTTAATAATTTACTTATTATAATATAACAAAAATGTATAATTGAATCTTCGTTGGTAGAGAACATTCTCATTGGTCGCGTCGTGTCGCGTCCACCGACCGCAGCCCAGCTCCAAAAGTAATTAATTAAATTCACACTTAACGCAGACAATGACGCTGTCTACCGTTCTAAATGTACCCGCGCAACCTATAGCGTCCTTTGTATTGTAATTCTCACAATATTAACTTTTATTAACTACGAGAGCATGCTAATTTATTTTCTCTTCCCTAAACTTTTTGCATTTCATTGAGAATTTGAATGAGTTGCAGAAAGAATACCTACCTAAAAATATTTTTTTGTTCTTTAAGGGGATCACTAAGGCCAATAACCTTGATGATTCGTCCATACAACTGATACAACCAAGTAGGTAGGTACTCAAAGCTTAGGCGCCCGCGGGTATAGGCTACTATTTATCCCGGAAAGCAGATGAAAATGGGAAACAACTAAATCATTATTGGTAAATCTATTAAAATAACATGTGGGTGGAGTGCACATTTCATACAAATATAGGTAGGCAGGTATTCATGTTATCAGGAAACATTATTGCTCCCTTTCTTACACAGCTTATATTTCAATTAACTAATGAAATCTGCACCTACAGGCTACAGCCTACAACTGAAAATAAATACCGTATTTAGAAAGTATATAGTAGCAAGAAAATGAAATTCAAAAACTAACTAACTAACGTGCACTAATGCATGCAATATAATATTACGACGAGGAAATTAAACAATACATATAAATATCCACGCATATTATTTGTATTCTGTATATGCAATCTAATATTGTCGCAGCGTTATAGTGGCTGCCTGTTATTGAAACACAAGTCAACTGCTTTCATTTGTTGGCGGAAGAAACGAAAAATATTACATAAGCGTGTGCCAAGTGCCGATCTGAATGCTAAATTATTAAAGAAGAGTTAACCCATTATTACTGAAGAGAACTCAAGTACCTACTACAGAATAAAGATACATTTTCTCTACATCGAAATTTTTGACCCGACAGACGTTGTCCTGTCGAAATTTCAAGTTAAATACACAAAAAACCCAAAGAAATAAAAACCAAAAGATTATTGATTCTGATATTATTGCCATTATCCGTTCAGCCATTTTCAAGTGCTGTAACGAGTGATGTGTGATCAACAGTACTATTTTTTAGGGTTCCGAAACAAGGAACCCTTACAGTTTCACTTTTTCCATTCGTCTATCCGTCCGTTTGTCCGCGGCTTAGCTCAGAGACTTTTAGTATTCGAAAACTGTAGCATGGGTATTCTTTTAAATTACACCGAAAAAGAGACGAAACATTTATTTTTTGTACAAACGTCTATCCAATGGTATGAGGTATCGTTAGTGTTTTATGTTGTTTAATAAATAATAACGATGCAATGAATAGAAAACTTCTTTATTAGCCGCCATTACAAATCATACCGAATATTTTACATTATGGTCGAGTAATGTCCCGTTTGTAGGGATGTGCTAATCATAATAGTTCCACTTAGCACAGTTAGATAGGACGTTCAAAAAAACCATTATTTTACTTAAATTGTGGTTTAGATTCCAGCAATCATCTTGTGCAGTTTGAATTTTTAATGAATAGATAAGTATTGTAAAAATGGAACTAATGCATGAAAAATAAATACATAGATCACAAAATTACGACTGATAGTCGCTTGAAATTGACGTGATAAATTAAAACGCAAAAAACGAATATCACAATTATATAGGTAGACATGTTCAACTTTAACCAAGAATCAGTAACGTACTAATCTTATTGTTATCGTTGGTAGTTGGTAGGGGATAGTTGTTGTTCCGGATAATGCGTGATTAATCAAAAACAATGAGATGTTGGCGCGGCGGTGCGACGAGACGCGAGGGCAGTGCTCCGACTCTATTGTCGCTGATCACCGGTGTGTGTCGACCATCGGACCACGAAATCGGTCCCAGCCGTGCCATGGCGCCTCTCAACAACAAAACTCAGATCAAATAAGTATTCCTCGTCTGTAAAAAACGACTAAACTTGAAATTATAGCTGCAGATTTAAGACATCATTATGATTGTATAACGTCGGAGTAGTTTAATAATATTATCTTGGGTCTGCTGGTACACTGCCCTGGATGGGAATCAAACCCACTACCTGCGGCGTGATAGGTGACATCTTAACCCACTACGCCAACCGGCCCTTCTACTTTTTACTAAGGGTCGGTTGCTCGTATTTTTAGTTAAAGTTATATTCAACGTTAACTTTAACCTGACTATATAGTGACACGAGCAACCCAGTTGGCTTTCTTTCGGCGGTTAAAGTTAACTGTAACCGTAACCTAACTACCTATATTATTACTATTACCGCGCTTTATGAAATCGACCCTAAGGCTGCCACATTTTCAATTATTTTTGTTTTTTGGATGAACAACTAGAAAAGCAGTGCTAAACGTTCCATTGTACCAGTGAGTAGGTAAATCTAGAAAGATTATTTTAGGGATCTCTATACGCTTCTTTAATTCTCAGAAAAAGGACCACCCGTATTTGATATTATTAAACAACTTAAAAACATGTCTATATTAAGTAATATGTTTCAATAATGAAATAACATTTAATCATAATCACCTTTCTATTCATTATGAATATAGAAATCGGTAATAATATGGAAATGTTGTAAATTATATCTAACAAAATTCCGTCAAGAAAAATAACATTATTTTCAAATATTTTTAGGGGAACATTTACATAAACGCGTTTACTTCGGTGCTCTGAAATTTCTTAGGCTGAGGATTTCATTTTCGCCATGTCGACGAAAAGGAAAGGTTTTTTAAGTTAAGTTCAAAAAAGACGACTTGTTGGAAACATTCATTCTCGGATCATCCTATTATTACTCCTTCCGAGAGCTTTTTGTGAAAGTATAAGGGATCATAACAGAATTTATTTATATATAAATTTATTTTATCGCCAGTAACTCGGGAATCGATCGAAGGCTGAAGGAGAGCTTAGAAAATTATGTTGGACGGTGACCATCAAAAAACTTACCGTTCGGTACAGAAACTTGGCGTAGCATAAAATAAGTTTTATGGACCGATAAAGACCTTTTTCAAGGGTTTACGGTAAAAGAGAATGCGTTCATGCTCTCGGTTTCAGCTATGAAGTTTTGCAAATGATTCCCAAATAGGTATCCTGTGAGCGATATTAAACAATGGTTTGGACGTTATATAGAATTATACAGTATTGATTTTTGTACTTTATACTGCGTCAAACTTATAAAAGTATAGGGGAGTAAATTGTGATCAGCAACACAGAAAAGAGAAGTGTATTATTTATTCTGTGGTCAACAGGTAATTTCAGCAATGTGGTTATGTGACCAGTTACAATATTAAGAAAACTTAACCGATCCGCTGTGGCGGCCCACGATGGTCATGCGGTCCGTGCCACCGGCACCGCCGGGATATGTTTTTTGGTACTGCAATACTTAGAGGGAAACCGTGGCAATGCGCGGTTTTCATGTACCCGTTCACTTCGAGTTGGGAAAATCGTGAAAAGTAACTCCTTTTCGCAGACGATTCTCGCCTTAATGACTATGAAATGTCATTATTATTATTATCTTATCCTTTCCCGATCAAAGCCGTAAAAACATATTTTTGAGCGACCGTAGCGGGAGATGGTGGCGCGACACTCGAGGGGAATTATGCTATGTTGGTGAACATTATGATGCAGAAAATGCTTGATTTTTGATGAGTTAGTGTGCACACGCTGTTTGCACCAGATAATATTCAGCAAGAGTCGGAGTTAGTTGATGTGTAATAATGCGATGACTACAATTACCCGCGTCTGGACAATGGTGGTCAAACTCTTTCAGACTAGTAGATTTTATGATACTAGGTATAAACTTATAATAAGAGAAACTTGTTTCCCTCCTTTGCCTTGAGAAACAATGGCTATATTTCCAATAATTAGTTGGTTGGAAACGGAATTCAATTTACAAACTTTGCGAATAGCTCATGAATTCTAAATTCAGCTCATTATCAGGAACTGAATTTGGATCGATTTGAAAATTAAGTGACCAAACGTGTGAAGTGAGAAGAAAGCCAGCTGGGTTGCTTGTGTCATTTTATAGTAAGGTTAAAGTTAACGTTGACTGTAACTTTAACTAAAAATACGAGCAACCTACCCTTTTGGTGCCTTAAGATGTCACGTATCACGCCGCACCGACCTTAACTAAAATAAAATAAAACTAGATATTTAATACTTAGCGATATCACAGAACAGAGTATATTTAAATTTAAACTGATATTATTATACCTACTTCAATATCAATATTTGGCTATGTTGGCACCGTTAATATTGCGGCTATCGATTTTCATTTAACTCTTCTTAAACAGGTCATTACGGGAGTGTGTTTATGAGTAAAGCGTCGACGGTCGAAGGGCAATATTGCGCTTTGTGCCACCGCGTACAATAATAGGGTGATTAATGGCTCAAGCGATATACGAAGCAAGTTCTTTGTTGTTCCGCAAATATTTGATCCGGCACCGACGGCACAATCCATTCTATTGATATCACTTATAGCGGCGATTTGAGGCAAAAAGCTTCAGATTGTATGCCGAGTTAATGTTGCCTGGATTTCGCTAAAGATCCTTACCATGAAGTATATGTATATAGAATCATGTACTTAAGAAGCTTTGTTGAAACCTTTTCAAAGAATAGAATGTATAAGTTCATATAAATTGCGGGCGTTCGAATATGTTTATGAGCACTAATGATCAAAATACAGTTGTTCTATCTCGCGAAGTCTCAGTATTACAACTCATTGCGTATTTGTGGCGTGTAGGTGCAGATACATTATTATTTTCAGTATATTATTCTCTTTATCTTTTATAACATGACTTTATCATTATTAATAAGTATTTATTTTATTTTCGACATGGACTTACAAAAAACACTTGGACAGATCGACTTCGAACATTCGAACGACGCTACCCAATGATGCCAGGTTTATAGTAAAGCCTAACACCAAAATCTTGCCTATTTTTGACATTCACGTAGTATTTTGTTACATAAGATCGCACTCAGGACACACATACGTACTTAACATACGTACGATATATTGAATGTCATTTTGACAAGGCGACTCGATCCGGTCTATTTCTAAATTTCCATGATTTTCGATTTTCTTCCAGACAATTTCAACTCAACGCAACTAACTCGTCGACGAAATTAATTAATAGCAATACTTTCTGTCAATGTAGCTCATTCATGACTATCTGAAAGATGAGAATGATAGTCTTCAGCAAATGAAGCGACGTTAAATTGGTAGTTGAGGTAATTAATAATGGTAGTTAGTCAGCCGCCACTATCCAACCGCTTTATTACTCTAGCTGGAATATCTACAATTTATTATTTCGACACTTTTGGCACATTGCTTAAAATACATGTAACTTTATTAATTTATTATGAAAACCATCGCATTAAAAGCGCTGAAACGGTTCTAGAAATATATTACTTTTAATGAAAATAAAGTAATAAATAAACGTTTTGTAACACTATCCCGAGTGAAGTATTGAGAGGTCATAACCACTTTAATTCTAGGGATAGGACATTATCCTGATTTATCCTTGAGCAGAAGTTAGTGGCCCGCTATTAGCCAAAGCCTGAACCTGTGTAATGGCCCGTAAGCTCTACGCCTCTAAACTTCTATTTACTATGCGTCCCACAAACAAAAATAAACGGCCCTCGAAAATACGGTCAAAATGTACGCATCCAAGTTGTGCCACGATAAAATATTGAAACAATAAATGTTTCGGTGTCATATCAAAGGTTAGGTAATAATATTCTAAATTAAATGTGACGTGTGACGACAATAAAAAGTATAATCGAGGGATTTTATTGTTGTCACAGGACGGATCGAGCCCCAAAATAATATCATTTTCTTTTGTAAGTAAGTTGTAACACAGTTTTCTGTAGAAACGTTAGCGCGTTATCCTTGAAATGGAATTAAAATCTTTAAAGAATTCCTATTTAGCAGCATTTCGTGTATCCGGTTATTCTACCCCAAATTTATCCACCACAAAATTGGAGGAGCACTTGTTGCTGCAAATTAATCAGGAAACAAGTTAACAAAAAGTGCAATAAACTTCGTTAAGGAAGCTTAATTTCCGCCTGGACTCGAAAGAGGCTGACATTAATCAAGCGAAACGCTTTCAACTGCCGCGAATTTAATTAAATATTCAGAATATTCAAGCATTATTATTGCTATGAAACGAAGGGTGTCAATCACAGTTGACTGGCGTCACATTGTCCTCATTGTCATTTGCTTACGTGAGTTTTATTTGTTTTAAAAATGTTGTACGATTACAAAATGGGCAATAAATACAAGAAAATGACTCGGCTCAATCTATTAATCAAAATATTATACACTAGATTCCGCCCCGCGGTTTCACCCGCGTTCCCGAGGGATCTTATGTTTTCCCGGGATAAAAAGTATCCTATGTGTTAATCTAGGTTATAAACTATCTGTGTTCTAAATATATTATATTTAAATTATTATACTATATTATATTATTATATTATATTTAAAAAAAAAATAGGGATCCTTACTAAAACTCCAATAATGTAACATAAGGTGTAAAAAAATGACCTGAAAAATTCCTTACGTCGCGTGCGCTGCGAAAACTATTGATGATAGAACAAAATCATTTACTACGACTTTGCAGAACTCATCATTATCTACAAAATGTGTCGCGACAGCATATGTCTAAATATTATAGTTATGTCACAGTAAGCAGTTTTTTATTCTAAAATATTAATTTATATATGCCGCCTCTTGAAAAGGCTCTTCATTTGTACCTTGGTATTAATCCTCATCAAAATAAATTACTTTATATTCAAGACGGCTTTAATACCTTTTTATAACTTTTTGAATTATTCAATTCGGACATTTCATTCGGAAGATATCACGAGTTTAAAAATGCAAGTATTAGAAAAAAGTCGCGTGGTTGTCGCTCACCGCGCTCAGCTAGCCAGCATGCGATGTAGGCTCCATGTAAGCGTCACTGGGGTACGGGGGGGGGAGTAATCTATCTATATATATAAAAGAAAGACGTGTTAGTTACTCCACTTATAACTCAAGAACGGCTGAACCGATTTAGCTGAAAATTGGCAGGGAGGTAGTTTAGAGCCAGGAGAAGGACATAGGATAGGTAGGGGTAGGTAGGGTAGGTAGGTAGGGTAGGTAGGTAGGGTAGGTAGGTAAGGTAGGTAGGGGTAAGTAGTGGCAGGTAGAGGTAGGTAGATAGGTAGGGGTAGGTAGGGTAGGTAGGTAGGGTAGGTAGGGTAGGTAGGGTAGGTAGGGTAGGTAGGGTAGGTAGGGTAGGTAGGGTAGGTAGGGTAGGTAGGGTAGGTAGGGTAGGTAGGGTAGGTAGGTAGGGTAGGTAGGGTAGGTAGGTAGGGTAGGTAGGGTAGGTAGGGTAGGTAGGGTAGGTAGGGTAGGTAGGGTAGGTAGGGTAGGTAGGGTAGGTAGGGTAGGTAGGGTAGGTAGGGATAGGTTTGTAGGTCCCAGTTTTATTTTTGTTCTCAGGGCAGGACAACGTCTGCCGGGTCAGCTAGTTTATAATATTAGTAGGATTATTGCACCTATTACTCACATAATTGTCACTTTGTTATCCAGTTTGGCGTGACTTTCAAATAAAATGAAAAGGAAAATCTAGGAAAGTCGTGAAAAGCAACTCTTTTGCAGGCGAATCTTGTCCTTATTGACTTTAAAAAAAACGTTATTATTATAATTCTTATATTTTCCTGTCAATGAAATTTAAATAACATTTAAAAATAATAAAAGCGTAACGGAAACTACTTGTTATAAACAAAAGCCATATGCCAACAAAATTGTTGGGCCAAATACGGACAGCGACGCCAGACTGGTTATGTAACTTAAGTGGGTTTGAAAAAGATTCGCCACTCTCAATGCAGTAAATTGACTCCTGACTTTGAAGTGTCGATCAAAGTTATGGGATGAAGTCTAAGCCCGTTTCCCATCCCAAAGTTTCCTCGTTTGCATCACTTAGGGCGTGGAAAGGCTTTAAGTGCTACCGTGATTAGCTTGCTCCTCTCGAATAGTTATACTTGTGGCCCCCAGATTATAATGAAACCTTTTACTGAAAGTACCTCTTCTGCTTCTCGTTGGAGAATCTAGTATATCCCTTTATTCTTTCTGTTTTTCAATATATTTGTTTTGCTATATTCCGTTATAGTTTTATAAAAAAGTGTCCTATAAGTGTTTTCAGTGTGATGATCCATCTATGTGTCAGATTGAATCAAAAATGTAGTATTTTTGATTGATAAGTCGCAATTATTACAAAAACAAAACACGACTGCATTTCACAAATGTAATGTAATTAAAACTCGTGTCATTTGGTATGATGTAAGCATTCTAATGATACCCCATAAATCAATCCGTTCAGGTATTTAAAAGTTATGGTGGATTAAAAAGACTGAAATACATACAAATGAACCCTAAAAACATTACACTCCTTCTTTGGACAGTCATGTAAAAATAGGAAGGGATTAATATTACGATAAAAAGATTTTTAAGCACCAAACAAAATATTTTTATGGATGTTGGAGTAATGAACCAATTTAATTTTAAGATTACATCGTTTTTGTATCATTAAATATTCTAGTTGATTCTAGGTTAGTTATAAGGTACACAACAAGTTTAAATGAAATTCCAAAATTAAGTAAGTGTGTAGCTAGGGCCCTACTATTCCAATTACAGGCACTCTAAAATTGAGGTAAAGCTTCCTAGAATTTGTGCCGCTTGTTATATAGGTCGATTTTTCGGACGGGCTTTTATGTCTCTCGTAATATTTAAATTAAAAAACAATTGTTTCAATTTAATTTAACAGTCAATAGACAGCGCTGGTATATTTTTAATAAAATATCTGTTAATATTTCCAATCAGAGACCGGCCGGTTATAAATTGATTCGTTTTGAAGATTGTTTTGCAAAGCTTTATTGGTTAGATTTTTAGACGTCGAAAGCTTAACTGTAGAAAATAATAATATATAATTATCAACGTTCATAAGTGCCTTATCAGGGCCTAAACTGATTTGATTTTATTTGAATAGTTTTAGTTTTATGACACGTAACTTGTGTATCTTTTTGAAAATATTAAGCTAATGATGATGGATTCAAATTCAGCAATACATCCATATGTATACACTATACCTACAGGTTACCTTTATCTTACTACAGTTTTCATTCAATTAATCCGGCAAAATGTTGGACATACATAACATAATATATTCGTGTTGTTAATTAGTTCCATTCAGCCAATATTTTTTTCAATCAGAGGTAATGATTTGGAAAACCAATTTTAGTCGTCGGTACCTAACGTCGACAGCTTTTTTCTCACTCACCATTTCTACCTATATACTATATTTCGGCTGTTATTATATTATTTCTAGATCTATCATCACACAAAAATATAAGTAATATTTGTTAATTTAGTTTATTCATTTTCACACATAATTATCCTGATCCCGACTACCTTCTTATTATACTCAATTAGGGGGTATTTATAATAGGTATACCTAATCATTGAATAGTTGATGAAAATTATTTTTGTCTGACGTTTGAACTAGGTACCTACCTGCCAAATTTCAGTTTCATATATCGATTAGTTTTCGAAATGTCAGGATTAGTTAAAATAATTGTAGTTATACAGGTTTATAAAAGAAATAAATAAGATACATTTTAGAAAAACCTTTTTACAAGACTGTTGAACAGACTCGCCACCGTGGAGGAATAACGACTTTTTAAATTATTTAGTGGCGTACCTACTTCAAAGGATTTTCAGATTTAAAAAAAGAGGCAGGTTATAAAATAAATTAGTATATAACAGCCAAAATTAATATTTCTTGACCTAATAATCTCCCAAAGAGATGCTGGTAATTTCATTAAAATTTGGGATCTATCCTTGAGATCAGACAAATATGGACCAGCTGATTAATATATCCGTAAAAAATAAATGGATTTAAATGAAATGTTCGAGCTTCGGATCGTGTTAATAGGCGTGTGTTGAATGCAGGCACTCGTATTCGCTCTATTTCCATCTATAGTGAGTGACACCAGGTCGTACTATACGTCATCGATCCTCCAACTTACCTACTGCTAGCTCCATATTATGATTTATTACGTATCAGCGAAAAACGTCATTCTATTCAAAAGCTTTATAGCACTCCTCTGCTTGACTAATTAGTTCGTAATAGTGCTTTGGTAGCTAGTTATACGTGAACTAAAAATCTCAAATAATAATAATATGTATATCAACATAAAAAACCTCAAAGTTATTCATCGTAGTTCTTTTCATGTTGACTGACCTGGTTTTTTTGTATATTTTCCTCAGGGGCTTTGTGTATTACATATTTTTGAATTTCAGCTCTACTGGTTCGGTCTTTGAATAACGTTCGCACTAAACAAATGAGTTTTGTTGGTACGGTTTCTGTTTTGATCATAGACGTCTAAAAATAGCAACCAGTCAACGTATAGGTACTCCAAGCAAAGAGAATATAATACTACGTTTAACTGCAAGTAGCAAGTAGTCGTTTCAGTTCACTTTATATTAAACTTGCTCATCCCTTTCATTGCTCAATTAAGTTTACGTAGTGAACTTTTTACCTCGTTATTTCAGTCCGATCAATATTTTGCAGTAGGTACTTATCATAATCTATTTATGAAATAAAAGCTATTCAAGCTATTAATTTAAACGAGTATGCCATTAAAATGACTCTAGGGAGCTTTTACAAAAATAAATAACCACTTTATTGTACCTAGCCTTTATTATGCGATTTAATTAGTAGATATGATTGCTGGCTACTGACTCAATTTAAAACTACTCAGACATTTAGTAATTTGTCGTGGTTTCGATAAAAATGTTTCTATTAAAATACTTACCGAATTCTGTGACAAAATGGAGAGCTGCGTCATCCGGCCACCGCTGAAGGTAGACTTGTTCCAACGCACGTCACGTAATTCAATCGTGTTTCAGTAATGTCTTGTCTTGCCACTCTTTTAAAGTAATCTGACTCAAGTCAATATTACATGTCTATTTATGATTTACTTGCTATAATAATATGTATACTTCCAATAAAATATAAATGTTTGATTTGAACCGCCACCCGCTGCCTGTAAACCTCTATTACCATGCTGTCTATTCATACCCATATTTTCATATAAAATTCCAAGAAACAAAAATGGGATATCGGAAAAGTCAATCGTTCGCCATGTTTATTTTCTTCAGTAGGTAGTACGTGTTAATTGGGGACGCTGAGCACGTCGGCTTGTTGACTTGCGACAGGGCCATTAGGCCTCAACAGTAAGGGGGACACCCGACACCCAGCCTGACCCACCCGTTCTTTACGCTTATCTGTATTATGCTAAGCAAAATTCACTACTCCCAACACGTAAAATTTAATACACTAGGGTTTTATTTTCAATATCTGTAAATAATTAAGTATAATAAACGATACATTGGAGTTTATATTTTTAAAGTAATTAATGACAAACGTAGTAGTACGAAATAGTATTACGAATGTTGAAAATAAATGTAGCGTTAGAACAAGTGCCCTGCCTGTAATGGCAGACAGTTTGGGATGAAGCGTAATTACATGAGCGAGAGTTATTATAAGGGACAGGTATTATAACGTTATGGATGTTTTATAGCACGTACTAAAGTTTCTTGGAGATATTGCAAGTTTAACAAGTATACCAATTGCAAGGAATTAATTATTCTTTTCAAAGTTCCCAACACAGTTCTTAATTTCTTCTTCGTACTAGTTTAATTATGCTGCGTGTTGGAAAGAATATAATGTTCCTTTGTGTAGAATAAAGAAAGAGAGATTAAATGCAAAATAAATAACATTATTGGTTTGGTCATCGTCGTTATTGCGTTCCAAAATAGAACAGTCCCCGCGTCAAACAAAAACGTACTTTGTGGTGTTTCGTACTATGTTCCAGTAACGATTGATGGACCACACAAAATAACTTCACATGTCAATTTTTTCTCCTGTGGCATATTTCTTCGCCCGGTTGTCTTTCACCCATCTTTCGTGTATTGAATTATAACTGAGTATAAGAAACAAAGACATTATTCACAAGACAGCGCATATCGTCTAAAGACTTATTAAACAATGCCGCATCAAAACATAACTAGGACATAAGTATAATTAAAGTTGACTGAAAATCTAAAGATGATAACATCCCTACAGGAAAAGTTTCCCTTTAGAGTCACTGTTAGTCTACTAGTTACACAAAGTAAGATCGTTTTGGAATCCCAAAGTTTCCACTTTGGGGTAGGTATCTACTTAAAGCTAGGAAAGGCTAACGATCGTGGAGCTTATACAATAACACTTGTCTAATATTAACATTGTCTTCTTACATTAACTCGTTATTTAAATTGATATTGATAAAAAGCACCTACCAGGTAAATACGGTACCTTCGCTTCTTGTGTAACTTTTAGTTCGTTATTTTGTTCTTTACTCAGTAACTAGGGGAAAAGTTTAACAATCTTATAAAGGTGCAAGTGGAAATGTTTGTTTTGAAAATAGGTTACATACATTTTTAAAACTTCCTAAAGCTTCTTTGTACAGGAAAGTCTTAACTTAATTAATAGAAAATTGACTTCTGATAAAATATGATTTTATTACATTCAAAATTATTCAAATAGTCCAAATTAATAACTGTGTAAAAATTTATATTCTACGTCTGAGAGAGATTAAAAGGCAATTTAGTCTATTTGATTACGAAAATCAAACTCTGATGAAATTATAACTTTTACCAGAACCCCTTTTTGTTTCTGCTGACATGACTCGCCAAGCTGAAGGTTTTGTTCGGCCGATTATATATTTTAACAGATTACGTTTTTTTTTATATAGCTACCAAATTTAATTAGTTTCAGTATTTATTCTATAGAATATTGCGCTAAGGATTTCAATATTTCCAACTTAGTAACCGAAAATTTAAAAAAATCACGCTGATAATCATGATTATCAACCAAGACGTGATGATCCTGACAATTCCATCATGAAAATGGAACAAAAACGTAGGTACCTATTGAATTAAACATCGTTATTATAAGAATGTTATAAACACTTCGACGAACAAAATCTCCCCGCCGCGTCTTTCTGTCCGTCTGAACTGAACGCGATAAACCCGAAAACTACCGAACGGATTTTCATACAGTTTTCACTGATGGACGGAGAGATTTATGAGAAAAGTTTAAATGTATAATTAATTAACGTTTTGTGTAAATTGGCTGAAATATGACGACTATTGTTGAAGCTGTCGTAAAAAATCATGTCCCTAAAACTCGGATGCTCTGCGAAGCGACCAGGTCGAAGCCAGGGTGGGTTGCTAGTAAATTATAAAAACACCTTCCACGACTCGCTGGATAACATACCTACAATTTCAAACGTAATTTTAAATAGTACCTATTCATAGCTATAACTATGTGGGAAAATTTTAAAACTAGATTTGACACTCGGTTGGCACAATCCATTTAGAATCTATCTATATCGTCATCTAAATTTTAGATGAAGATATCATACATTTATCGTACGGTGTCAATAGGTATGTCATTGGTTTATTCCGGACCGTACAATGGATGTGGATTATCTTTTTTTATCATTCATACTATTTACTAGACTACAGGATACTTTTATGCTTTTGATTTTACCAAATGAGACTAATGGAAAATAATGGATAAATACAATAACAATTTTAATACCTATTGAGAATTAGAACTGTATTAAAATTTTACTGTAATATAAAAGGTATCGTTTCACGTGGAAAAAAATATCTAATTGCTATAACGTAACACACTTTTTAGTACGACCGTAAATTTCTCAATAAAAACTTAATTTAACATAGTAAAAATGCAATTTTTATTCTCCAATCGTCCGCCTTAAACTTTCCAGCGAGAGCCGTTTCTTACGAGTTATGAGAGCAACGAGGGGAATATTGGAATTTATTTTTATGAAGCCGGATCCCCGACCGAGTTAATCTGTTAATATTGAACATTTCCCCCACAAGAGTAAACCGACGCTTGCGAGAGACAGAAATACGGATAATAATTATAATATAATATACCACCACTTATTTATGTCAAAGGACATTTTATGTCTAATTAATGTATGTACCTATACTATACATGCTCACGGATAAAAACACATTCTTATGTAATAGTTATGTAGATATTAAAATAATGTTCTAGTGGGAAAGGATATAGTGGAGAAATTAATTTAATTTTTCATGTGTACTCAGACATACATTTACACACATTAAGTACATAGGTACTTACACTGGTTTAATAAATTACTTTTTACAAAAAAGATTTCAACACTATGTGTGAAAACTTTTGTCTCTGCCATCTATTTAAAAATAATTCCAAAAAAATCCATGTAATTAAAAATCTGTATAAAATCTCACGAGGATCGGTTGAGAAAAGCGATCCGTAATGGAAATCCGCCCGGACAGATATATGAAAGCATTTTTCCCTGGCTGAAACGGAGACAACGATTAACCATGGCATGTCATGATGTTGCTGAAGGTAAGGACTCGAAAGTCTAAAAGGAAATATACCCACCAATATTACTATTCCTTTTTATTAGATAACTTTAAAATATTCTTTCAACATTTAAAAATATATATAATATACATAATCCGCACAATTTAAATTGTTGAAGCTCGATGCTGCTGGGGATTAATTTTCATTCCCGCAAAGCATATCCACGTACACAATAAAAGTCGAACGACACATAAAATAAAACTAGTACAGTGACATAAAAAGTGTTAAGCAACAGTTAACATTACTATTTTGTAAAAAATAAAACAAAAGCGATAACAGAGTTTTCCGACTAAGCGCGCGAGATTGAAGCGTTTTCCTTTGTTCATTTTGTGGTCGTTACACACGTACCATTCGGAGTTGTATAGCGGATGTTGGTAGAGGGTTACGTCCGATGGTGGCGGACAGTGGCTAAGTGGTCTGTCGGGGCTCGCTTACGCGTGATGGATTGCACGACCGTTTCTATAACACTGTCCCATTTAGTCTTAACCTTTAATGATATACCAGTGTTCTCCCACTCGTCTCTCACCCACACTGAATACTTGGAAACACTAATGTTGCTGTTACTATTGTTGTTGTACATTTTCTGGTTTATTGAGAAAGTTTTCTCTCCTTTTTACAGTTTCAGCAACGAACATTTGTTACATTTTTTGCAAGGTACAAGAACGCTTTATCACTTTAACTCCTATAATCCAGGATCTACTGTGGTGACTAGAGGATTTTGAACTGAAGTTTGTAGTACTTTTGAACTGAGTTTTGCAGTTTGCACACAATTAGTAAATTTTTAAGTAATTAACAAGTTTTATCGAACTCAAACTCTAAACACATTTATTCAGTTTAGGTGCTGATAAGGCACATAAGAACGTTGAAAGTTACAAATGACTCTACTACGGGTTCGTAATACACTGACTGCGACAAGAAATAAGGCATATTTCTTTTGTGAAACTTTCTTTTGAATATATGTAAAAGGGTAATATAAAAATCTGTTTTCACTACTCTTGCTCAAAAAGTCCGTCATTATAGTACCAGAGCAGGGCTAAAATAGCTTTTCTCTCCCTAGGGGTTTTTTTGCGAGCCATCCGACACTACCGACACAAAGCCTAAAAAATATAATATTTAAACACTTATACATAGTAAAAATTAAGATTAAGTAAGAAACAATATTAAAATTAAAGGTTTTTTTTAATATAACTAAAGACTAACAAATAATGTAACTTGACACTGCCAAAAAAGTGAGTCCTATAAAAGATTTGGTAGCTATATTGAAAAAAAAAAACAAAGAAGAAGACCATAATAATGTAATCGATTGTATTGTATTATCTATCTATTTTTGCGCTATTTATTTTATTAATCTGTTGTCTTTGTGTGAGATAAATATAAAATAAACAAATTGGCGCCAATATGAAAGAAGTGAAGTGAAAAATACCTAACAATTTTTAATATTTTATAGATTATTTATTTTCTCGCAATCGTAGTGTAAACACACGGCGCTAAAACCCATTACAATTCGGTTTCTATTTACTTGCTAAAGCTCGGGAGTAAAACTACCTCGTATGAAATGGATAATTTTAGCCTCTTGTATAACAAAGTAGGTACTATTGTCAATTCAGATTTGTGTATCAAATAGGTTGCTAATTTCAACGGAATCCATCAACACAGGGTTGAATTTTGGGAATGGATATTACTTATATCTAGTCCATAAATTATACAAGCACCGCACCGTGCGGACCGAGTGTAATCAAAATCGCTGGCGTATTTGTACATGGCAATCCTAACAGGCGAACGTTTTATTAAAATAGAAATCTCGACGTAGACAGATGTCTCCGAAAGATATGTACGAAAATTTATGAGATTCGTAAACGTAACTCATAGCTGTGAATAGTTACGATATAATTACACAGTAACACACCTCCACTCGGATTAAGTAATGAAGTGTTACCGCCGACTGAGCTTTAATACTCATATTAACTGTGTACAAAATTATACATTGGAATTGTAACGAGAATCGTAATAGGCTGCACAGATTGCATGTAATGTTGTAATTATCCTCACATATAATTGGGTTAGAGCTATTTATAATGTGATTTTGGGAGGGTATAGTAGGCTGTGAGGACATTGATGTATAACCTTACCTATATAGGGCATACAAAATATTTAAGCGTGAGAAAACTAGAAAAAGAATTTCAAATCAAAGCTACACTAAAATACATACGGCTCAACATAAGTCTAACTGAGATTAAATTGCCCGCGTACCTACTAAAATAGCTATTTCCCCTGATCACTACGTTTCAGAGTACGAGTTGGTACGAGTAAAGGCTTTTATGCTGAACTTCTAATTGTCATAACTTCATAATGGTAACGTTGGTAACGCTCCTGAACTTTTGTAGGATTTATTATTGATAATGATGTTAGTATACAGATACTACATTTATTATTGATAGTATACGGCTACAGAGCCTAACATACCCATTGTGTTGCGAATTGCTAGTTCTGGTTTTGTTAAAATACGACATTTGTCCATGCGTCATACATTCAATTCGTGTGTAGTTGAAGATAGTTACATTGTAAAAAAAACGGGCTTAGGTACAAGCCAAAGTTCCTCCACTAACTGTTACGTCATAGTGCACGAATATAATAAAGAGCGTTATTATAAGTTTGTAATGTGTATTTGTGTGTCTGTCTGTGGCCTCAGCTTCTGAACGGATGCATCGATTTCAATTTAGTTTTTTTGTTTGAAAGGTGTTTTAATCGATAATATTTTTAGTTATGTTTCAAAGAAATCCGCTCTGCCGTTTGGAAATGATCACCAATTTATTAGTGAGTTTCGGGGATTTCTTAATATTAGTTATTGTTACTGATTTAATGGAAGCTCTGCTTAGTTTGGGTATCAAATATAATTAGCTTTAATATCCGCGGTTTCACTTGCGATCCCCTATTTTATTCCCTTCCTTGTTTGTATCAAAATGGGACCCGTTGTGCAAAATTTCAACTTTCCGCGAGCTAACCCTTAGATGTTGAGCGTTGATGAATCAGGACTCTACTCTTTATACCTATGTATTTGGATTTAGTGAGACTGATATTGCAAGTGCAATTCTCCCAATTCTCTACATGTGTAGGATAAAGTTCGACACACTTATGTACAGAACAGAAGCAAGTAAACTAATACCAAACAATGTACCAAAGCTTACACAATACTTCATGTCATTACAGCCAACATCTCTAAAATCATGTCGGGAACTATGTATCTACCTACAATATTGTTCGAAGTATAGTTTAGGACTGCAATACTATCTAAATATTAAAAATAATTTAGTAGTTGCCATAGGGAACAATAGTTTGTTTACTTTTGACATTAGTTATTATTGTTGTAACGGAAAATATAGAGCGTATTAGAATTCTATTATTGTTTCCTTCGAGTCCTTAAATCACAATTTCAATACTAAATACCAATATAATGAGAATCAGAATCCAAATGATTCCTTTGTACTCGTACGTAGACTACATTCCTGATATCTTTTTCACTTGGATTGTAAAACACTGAAGAACCACTCATTAGTTATTCAACAAACGAGGGATTTTCGATTAATTCTATTTATAATTAAGCCTATGGTAGGCTTCCGACGATCGCAGCCAATGCGGCTGACGTGCGCGTTAGGCGCGTCGCGTTTACCATCGTCACAGAGATAAAAATAGTAGATGCCTAATGCACGGAGGGGATAAAGCAGTGTCATACGTCACGGCTGGCATATTGGATCCTGAGAGTAACGAGGGACTCTGAAGGAGTTTAGGGTTATTTAGAGTGAGGGGTGAAGTGATGGGTTCAAGTCTCCCATGTTGAAGACAGGCTTTATCGTAGGTGAATATTCTACTTTTCGTACCTACTGCACGACACTAAAATACCCACATAGGGTAACATAAACAAAGCATTGAATGAATACATCATAGGCTGCTTTGGCTTTCGAGTTGATGCTAACTATTGGAAATAAATTATAAAAAGACGGATTCAGACACAGCCTTGACATCTTTTGTTGTTCCACATTGATTAAAATCGTTATAGGGTTATAGCTTGGCTATTTTAGGCTATTTATCTTTAGATTTTTTGACTATTCCTAAAACATCAAATCACTATTGTACGATGACATTTTTGTGTCAACGTGAAAATTATAACATACGGAACTGTCACAAAGTAAAGAACTACGAACTGTTTTAATAATACCTAACACTTTCTTTTCTTTCTTCTTTTTTTGTGTTCTGCCTTTGGTGGCAAGTTCTATTTTCAAATTAAATCTCGAGTTTTCATTTTAACGTTCCAAATTCAAATCACATAATATCCTTTGGGATTCTGATATAATTTTGTATCCTTTGATGGGATATAATACCTTGGTTTACGGTGAGATAGCTCTAGCAGCTCAAGCAGGTGGTATGAACACATAATTGTGTTCTTGATCTTAAGCTGTATTTTTTTCAGAACTACCAGACTGGTTTAGGGGATAGATTCACGTCACTCCTGTAAGATTACTTTAGCCGTTTCTATGTAGTATGTATAATTGATTAGATTACAGAGACCTATTATTGAACAATACACACACCTCAGGATATTAAGTTAAAAAAAAACGTTAGACTTTTTAATAAATTACTATTTCAAATTTAAATGGAATTATAAAAGGAAGACTTATTTATTCTACCTTATGATAAATTTTTGGTACGGATCTTTTTTAAACTCTAACAGCATAATCCAGCCAATCTGTGGCGCCATACATTTCCATAGACTGTCCATGGCCGCGTGTGTTTGACGCGCGCGTCAGCCGTATTGGCCGCGACACTCGGAAGTCTACCAATTTCGTGCGGGTATGCCGCAGGGTGGAATCCGTATAAGTTCACTTACGCCCTCAATCGATAAGGCATTTTAACTTCCTTTCCGTAACACGTGACCTATCACAGATGAAGCCAAACTAGAAGATCGTTTATAGAATCGGTAGTTATAGTGACGCAAATTAGAGTAGGTACTCATTTCACAAATTATAGAGCTTTTATACATAAATAATATATGCAATAATCATTCAACGAGTAGCGGTTTATTTTAAATTAAAGTTCATAATATAATAACGTTTAATAATAATAAAATTATTCGTTTACATTGCAAATAAGCTCATTAGATATATTATGTAGATAATATTATTATAACACGAATTAATTATATGTACCTACATGAGAGGATTTGCGGGATATGTCTGGCTAACCATTAATAGACACGTGTAACAAGATGTTTGTGACAAATGTATAACTATTACAGATGAATGGTTCATTCATGAAACGACCATTCACGGCTCACTCTTGCTACATAGTCTCGATAACCCGAGGTTAGTTTCTTTTGATATATTATTAATATCTAATTTTAAGAATAAAACCAGTATTATACTGGTTCAAATTGTTTACAATAGTAGGTACCTTCATCTTTAACTCAAACTTCAAAGGAAAGGTTATTTTTTTTTTTTTCACTAAGTACCTCACACACCTATTACTGTGTTTGACCAAGCACAATGTCACCGTGGTCAGTGATTTTCAACTTGAGGTTGGTAGCCAGGCAGGCGGGTACTACAAAGCACTCTACTACCGTGCAATGGTTTCCTCACGATGTTTTCCTTCACTGAAAGCTGTTGTAGGATTCGAACCCGCGACCATCGTCACGACCACTGAGCTTTCATCGCCTCTAAAAAATTGCCTACAATATAAGCATCTAAAAAAATCGACTTTAGTTTTTTTGTACTTCAACCACCATTCGTACCACCATTCTAATTATTACAATATGTAGAGACATAGTAAGGAATTAAGTCACTAGGAACAATCAGAAGTCATTTGGACTTTAATCAAATTACTTTGATTATTTATTTACAAAGATTGCCAGAATAGTGTTAACCGTGTAGAGGTAGGTACGTTCAACGTTATTTCAACAGATGACGGCTTGTCAAACAAAGAGCAGTCTTTTCTTTAGGTACTTAGGTACTTAGAAGAATGTTAAAGTAAAAGTAACTATGGCCAAGTATGCTCCCGGGAAACACGTTTTGGCAAAAACATATTTCGTGTCGCGAGTGAGCTCGTTTGTCATGGCGGCAGCGAGGCGGCGGCGGCGACCTGCCGCGGCCGGAGCCTCCAGCAATCTGTTTGTCCAGCTGCCACCTTACTTCTTTTAACAAGAGCTTTGCTTGATATCCGGAAATTTATTTTTCTTGTAATTTGTCTCGGCGTTCCGGTACCTACAACGAATTACGTTCATCGCGGTTTCAACCGAAATTGTTTAATTATGTCAACGCAGACATTTTTATACACTGATTTATTAGCTTTGCCACCATTAATTTCTCATGTTGGTAATTTTTCAAGTGTCTCATGTCCGTAGGTCTGTTTGATTTTTAGTAATTTATCTGAATATAATGTTGACACATGATGATATTTGATTTATCTGTCAGCCAGATCTTTTTCTCCAAGAAGATGACAATTATGAATAGATATCAAATATCCAAAAGGATTATTCAGAATTTTGAATATTCGACCAATTTATCTGTTTTAATACCACTCCATATTATTTATAGTCATATCAGATGTAGGTATCTAATGAACATAAACCTTGGTAGCCTTTATTTGTACGCCTTATTGTATCTCGAACATTGTAGAATAAGTGGGTGCAGACAGAGACGAGGTTCTCATCAAACCTACGGATATCCGCGTCTGACGAAACTTTGACAATTCTATAGATATAAGCGCAGGCTTTACGATCTCACGAATCATTATCTCATTGTTCCTCAGAAACTCAAAACACGTCGTTCACGGCAACGCTTTGTTCTCGAAAATTATGATCGTCCCCTCGGTTATCCTGCACCATTAGTAACATTATGTTCTCGGGTATTAGCTTAGTTATTCGCTCGATATCTCGTGTATGATTTAGTCGACGACGTTACGCATACGATTTTCTTTTCTTTTCATACATGATAAATAATACTTTCTTGTATAATAAATGTTATTACTGAACCAACATCACGCGATGAAATAAGCAACATTAGGGTAAAATACAGTAGTATTTAAATATTCATCGGTAATTTATTTGTAGGTACGGTTTTGCCGGTTTAGTTTCATTCACTGAGAATATTGGACGAGATAGTATTATTTCATATTGAAAGAGTTGAAACAAACCATTATATTGTATTATATTATGTATCTAGTCCTCTATTTATGGAGGGTTTTGGCGCCAACAAAACATTTTCAAGTTGTGTGCTGAGTTGACTAAAGGGATAAAGATATAAAATAAAGCATGATGACACAAATAGCTTAACTAAGTGTTATGTTTACATAACACCGACGCACTAGTTTGTAGCAATAAACCACTTCATAAAATAAAAATAATAGAACTACGCTTCTTTCATCAAAATGTCAAAGGGCCATTGCGATCCTGCGTTTCTGTGAACGCAAAAATAGGAACATGCTCAACGTTTGCATTTCCACTACATAGTGAATTGACGATAACTCTCTTTTCGATCACACTATTTGGCACATGTGAGAACTACTCCATCGCAATTTTGTGCTATCCAGCGATAAAAATATTTGTATATGAGGGTTTCAAGAAGCTATTTTTAGATACGTGTACGTACGATTTTGTGATACGTAATTTGAACGAAGAAACGTCTCTCTGTAAAAATAATTGTTTTTTCTCTAAAAATGAGCTCAAATCCAACAACAATTAATCATCCTCGTAATTCAACTCAAAACCAACTTTAGACATCAAAATACTACACGCGACGGCTTAGTATTCCCAGAAGGAGTCCTCGTGTCGTGCCATACAGGTGAACCCGTGAAGCAGTCCAAGGTAGGTGCATTATAGCTGATGAAGTAGCTTCATCATCCCCACGCCACTTGTGCAAAAATAATTTATTGGGTAAAAATATATAGTAAATATGTGTGTGTAATATATGTATAATATAGCTATACATTATCTCTCCCTATGCCTCAAAAAATATGTTATAAGACATGAAAACTTTCCACCACAAAATACTGACCTCATTTAGTTAAATTTCCCTCAGGTAGTATATCAAGGTAAACACTAAACAGCCAGGACCTTATTGTAATAGCGTGCTATTGTTCGGTTGAAATGAACACGTGCTTGTTTACATAATGTGGGTACTAGGTGGGCGGCGGTCATCTGGGCACCACACGAACGTTTGGTAATCCTGCAGTGCATCCATCATTCCGTAATCCCAGCTCTAGCTCACCACCGCTCAAAACGGCTATAGAGGGGCTTTATGCGATTACGTGCGTAAATGCTCCTTACTCGTTTGCAGTGTTCATTAAAACTGTTAATTATAATAATGCATTTTTATTGGATGCCCGATTGATGGATTGATGTAAGTTATATCGGAATTTTATTGTCACCAAGCATTATGCAAGTTTTTTTTACCGCAGCCAGTGGGGCATAGGTTATGCATTGTATGTATAGAGTATCATCATTATATTTGACAGGCCAGTTGGCGCAGTTGGTTAAGACCTATCGCGCCAGGTTGTATAGGTTCGATTTCCATCCAGGACAAACATTTGTGTGCATGAACATGTCTGTTTCTTCTGAGTCTGGTTCAGTTATCTGATTTCCATAGCACAAGCTCTGCGTAGTTTGGGATCAGATAACCGTATGTGAAGAATGTCCCAGGATATTTATTATTCTTATAATATTCAGTTTAAGGGTGTCCACTTCTGACGGTTTTGAGATACTTGCACTTGCAAATGATGCAAATCTGTCGCTAAACACCTATTGGTGTGTTCCGGCAATTGCACTTGAGAGCCAGTTGCCTTCTTGGCATTGTAATAGGTTGGCAACACATTGGCAATACCTCTGGTATTACAAATGGTGATTGGGGACGGTAACCACTTACCATCACGTGGACCGCCCGCCTGCTTGTCGACCTTTATGGGACTCACTTTATGGGAAGTATACCTATATTATATTATTTATAATAGATAAATAAATAATAAATTCATTTACTAAATAAAGTATCTAACCATACATTTTTATTATTTTTGGTAAAATCTTCTTCAAAAAGTTTAATTTAAACTGTTCTGTAACTCAGAAAAGCTTATCGTTTTCCCATATTATTCTTATAAATTATTCATTACTCTTTAGAAACTCTCATCTTTATTCGAACCAAACCACAAACAAAAGATTCTTACGAATTCATTTAATGTTATTTAGGCCAGCTATAAAATCGCGTGTAATCACAGGATGTGCTAAGTACCTACAAACCTACCAATATACATTTAGCTAAGTGCTCTTATATGGCACGGAGTGAAATTGACGGATTTCATTTGGTGGAAACATTGATTCCCATTCTCGAAGTAAATTAATATTCAAATTAATGTAGAGTAGCTTGCGAGCTTTAATATAATTGAAAGTGTTATTTGCCGTGACGTTTTCACAATTCGGGTTCGGCTGATTGCGATTCTGAATGGATCTTTGAGTTGGGACTTAGCTGGTTATAATGTCCACCGTACCCGAATCACGTAGCACTTTAAGCCCCAAGGTTTTGCCTGACTCGATCTCCTTGTTTTCGACGTTTTGCTTCACAACTGGCTTTTAGTTGGTTAATCTAACTTCTGGTTTTAAAATATTACATTATTTCTGTTAAAGACAGATTAAATATGCGCAGAGCATCTAGTTTGTAAATTACCTTGTAATTTTTGAGGCCTATTATTATCTATTTAGGTACTTATGGCAAATAAGGGGAACACGATTTTCGGGAACCCGCGTTAAAATGGATGAAAATCATCAAGTTAATTTTAATTCGTAGATTAGATAATATTGTTTAATACTCAATAAAAAATGAAATTTTATAATATAAAATAGTTTTTGGGAACGTTTTGATAGATTTTGGTATTACACTAAAACATAATTGACATTAGATATTCGTCAATTACCTACCTACGATTCAATCACATATGCAAAACCTTTTTAGAACAAGTTTTTGTACGTAGGTAGAAGGAAGGACAATATTAAGGAGTTAAGTACAAAGCATTCAATTCCTTCCTGTTATTGGAAAGTTCAAAGTTAAGATTAATGAAAATACGAATTTTATTTTCAAAAAGTGTTTTTGTTGTTACTTGGCTTAGAGTTATATTTCAAGGAAACCATGAGAAAGATTGGAAAAAGTTAACATTTGTGATGTGTATTCCCAGAAGACGGCTTCACGCCGCGTTCATGCCTCAGAAGTGATATAAAGTTTAATATAATGCTTCGCACGAAATGGTTTCCTTAACGTTATGTTTATTTACAATCTGCTCTAATACAAATACGTATAATATTTTTTGATAACCTTAATGACGGACTAAACAGAATTCATTATTTTTTACCCAGTCATCATCCCCATTGGCCTTACTTAAAAATCGCAATTTAAATGAAACATTAAACTATTTCGACTATTTCCTCAATTAGGTAAATAATATTTTATAAAATAAGGCCCATAATATTATGGCTATAAAAACACACACCCTGGAATGTGATAATGTGGTGAATGATGGCAAGCGCATATAACACATAATAGCTAGAAGCAGGAATGTTAGGTTCTGAAGCGATGACAGCTTACTGGTCCGAAGAGCATGAGCTTTTGGTGATGAAAAACATAGCTCAGTTATAGGGTCCCTACTTGTTGTACTCGTCTGGCTTGCGACCCTATACCCTGTGTCGCTAAGCATCTACAGGTGTGTTCTGGCAGTTGCCCTTGAGAGCCAACTGAGGACTAAATACGGTATTACCATTGAAATACAGGGAACAATCACTTAATATCCATGACGTTTCGTGCTAATATGAGCAGATATTCTGAACTTGCGTACTATATAGGTATTACGGTCTGCCGCCTGCTGCTATTAAATTCAATAGGTAGAGGCTCACCACAGGCTATTATTGGAATCCACAATGGTTACCACAAACCGTCTGTAGACACTAAACCTTGAGTGTAACTATAGGTATTTGTGATAATATCCTGAAATATCGGTTGAATAAATAAAACAAATATTAATATGGAAATATATTGTTTAATAAAAAAAACATATAAATTGATTTATTTATGTTATATTTATTTATAATATACCATATTTTTTATGGTATACTTCAATGCACTTTTTTTTTACTACTTATTATATTTACGGGGAATATCATACGTATTTTTCTGAATATTTGTTTATATGACAGTCAATATGAGGGTCTCATTATTTCATCAAATCTAGCAAGAAGCCTCAATATTATCTGGTTGAAAATAAAATACAGACCTGTATTTATCTTAAGGGGGAGGCTTCGGTTGGAGCGCGAAATGAAAATTTTAATGATTTCTTTTGTTATTAATCAGTAAATATACTACCATTCTTCTCGCAAATAACATGTTGATAACTTACGACCCATAACTGAGCTGCAATTTGCAAAAAACGTGATAAAATTTAAATTTCGCGCTCCAACCGACGCCTCCACCTTAACAGAAACAAAGAGGCTATAATTTGCTTAAATATCAACTGCTGTAGGGCTGTGTGGACCTACATCTTACTGCCGTATAGATATAACTGTAATTAGTTCACGTGTTACCCATTTCAGTCCTAAGTAAATCAAATTTTAACTCGAATTATGGATATCAATTAAAGCCTCTAATTAAATTAGCTGGTAGATAAATATAGCAAAGTAGCTTCTTTTACATAATTCTATGGGAGCGGAAGCAAGAATTACTTATTAGTAATATAATTTGATTGGCCTTGCATTAAAAATTTTTTTGACACAATTTCATATTATATTCCAGTTTTAGCATTTATGGATTAAAGTATGGATTCTCCCAAAGTTAATACCACTTATGGTTGTAGATACCATAAGGCATTTATGAAGATAACAGCTACTCACGAATATACCTATTTATCAACATATATTTTGTTACTCTACAATATATTCTGTAACTAGTTAAGATCACGAGTGATCGTGTAACTCTGACAAAAACAAGTTGTGTAAAAACGTGGGACACTTTTGGGTTTATCTAAACGAAATATACCTAAGTCTATAAAATGTTAAGAAATCTCTTGTGGATCTCAGTCTGTAATCTTATTACGGAGTCTATATGTTAAGTATTATTCTTTAACCAGAGTCAAAAACTACGGTTACTACTTTAAGCAGGGCAATAATTTACATTATGTTTGAATCTCCTCGATGCCTGGTATTTTTTGAGAAATAGTAGGTAAGTTTATTTTATTTTAAATGTAAACTAAATAACTTAGAGTTCCGCATATGTGGCACAAAGCCAACACGCATTTGTTTTCTATTTTGCATACAACCTCTTTAGTCGTTTCATTTTTCTGCAATGCTAGCAGGCACCGGAGTGTTGACTGTAGATGACACGTAGGCATGTTAGGTCGGACGGAACTGAGGCTAACTTGCTGCTTTTGCCAGATTATATAACGTACTTAGTAAATGTTTGTTTTGCTTTAAAAGTATGTGAGGTTTTTATGTTCATTCTTCGTTAAAAATACTTACCTAAAGGCAAATGGCATAGCGGAAAAAACTGAGGTACAGAAAAAAGAATCACGTTTTTGATCTGAGAATAGAATATCTAAGCCGACACCGATTCGATAAGAGTTAGCTAAAAAGATTTAAACACATCCTGAAATAAGCCTGCCAACACTTTCCAACCTGTAAATTTTATATATTATCTATCTATTTGAATCTTTTCTTTTTCAGACGAAAGATAAGAGGGTCAAAATAATGCCAAGTTGATTCCAAAAAAGGTTGGAAGCGTGGCGCGACTTGGTGAGATTAAATCAATTAAATTAAAGTACATAGGTAACATACACTACAGGTACAGATAACCTTGTTGAATGCATCAGTATTCAGATCACGAAAAATATTTTGGATTTTGCTTTATACCTAACTACGGATCCTCCCCGGCTTCGTCGGGTTGCAATTAATACCTACACAAACCTGACTCGTTTATAGTTCTTTCTTTTATATTAATGAAAACCGTATCCAAATCCAATGCGTGGTTTAGAAGAAGTAAGGGGAGAAACAGACAGAGGCAAACAGATCTCTATCGCATACGCGACAAGACAAACAAAGTAAACTTGCATCTAAACTTGAATTTATTCCTATTTTTTTAGGTCTAAATTTAACTTGGTTATATTTTGCCTTATCTTGTAGAGAGAAGAAAACTGTAGAGTTCCTAATATCATATTTTATTTCATTATACACGAGAGTGGCATAGTACTGTACTGGTCATCTTATACTGAGCTAATCAACCTTATAATCTTTATGTTATTATGTACTAGCGACCCGCCCCGGCTTCGCCCGGCTTTTCTGTACTATAATATGATTGTATTATACATATAAACCTTCCTCTTGAATCACTCTATCTATTAAAAAAAACCGCATCAAAATCCGTTGCGTAGTTTTAAAAATCTAAGCATACATAGGGACAGACAGACGGGAAGCGACATTGTTTTATACTATGTAGTGAAGTTGTTGTAAGGTTATATTCTTTAAAATATTTGAGTTGCTGGTAGTCAAGACTCCTTTTTTGAACTCAGTTCAAAATGTGACAAAGTAGTTATTTGGAACTAAACAAGCTCTTTACTAGGTATTTGAAACATAAAGCTCAAATCCCCAACGTGAAGAAGGTCGGCCGGTATATTTTCCGTTTGAGTCACGCGTGGCCCGCGTCAGCTGGTGGCGATCGCTAAACCTTAATATTTCTCATATGAACTGCCTTCCCCTCTGTAAAAAGTGCCAAAGCCGTATTCTACTCGTGTAACCAATGTTCCGTATAAAGGACGTAAACTAAGTGGAACTAGCATTAAACATTCAGGGTCTCCTGCCGCTTTAAGACGGTTTTATACGCGCAACGGACAGCTTGCTCGAATCTGTAAAACCAGATTTCATATTTGTTGCATAATTTATGTCTTTATTTAAGTTTCCTTTGAGTAATATTAAATGGAAAACTGACAATGAGTAAACTATCACACTGATTACTTGATATATCACAAATGAATAGTAGTAATATGTCCCTCGCGATTTCACCCGCGTTCCCGGGATAAACAGTAGCCTATGTCCTTTTCCAAATCATAGGCCAAATTTCATAGCGATCGGTTCAGCGGTTTAAACGTGAAAAGGTAAGAAACAAACATAATAATTACATTTGCATTTATTATTATTTAGTTGATGATTTGAGTTTTTTTAGGACAGACTGTATATTTAAATGGCCTTTCACCTTCTAAATGCTCCAAGATGTAATGTCGCTTCAGACGAATCAGAAGATATGAATTAAAAGTATGTTTCGATTGAAATTATATAAGGAACCCTAAACTCACTCGTAGGTACCTACGACTATATATCGGCCGGCATTCTGAAGGAAAAGCAGTCTCACTCAATTTTACTTTGAACATCTCTTTGTGTAGGTATATTATAACTGTTTATACCGAGTTATATTCGGTCTGAATGGCGGCGGCGTCGGCGTAGGCACAAATATAGGTAGGTATGTATAGGTTAATTAATTTTTGCTTTACTTGGTTTCATATTTGACTCAATATCAATTCCACGTGACATTGACTACAAAATCTGTAAATAAAACTAGCTGTCCCCTTCCGGAGGTTTCACCCACGCCACGTTCCTGGGATAAAATGTTGCCTATAGGTTAACCTTTGGAGATAATGTAGCTTCCTATTAGTGAAATAATTTTTCGAATTCGACCGGTAACTCCGGAGATTAGCGCGTTTAATCAAACAAACAAACTCTTCAGTTTTATTGATAGTATAGATAATACATTCAATGTCCGTCTGACTGACTGGTATATCGGAAAGCTAGTTTAAATGAATAGCCAAAATATAAGTAGGTAGTATATTTATAAAATATAGTTTACAATTTTATAGCATGTAAGTACGTAGCTTATCGATTGAAACTGGTGAATTGATATAAATTTCATTCGCCATATGAGTCTGTTTCTTTTTACAAGAAACTTGAACATCGCGCCGGGAAACGAGCCTTCTTGAACAGTGTAAGTTTTTGACAGTTACGATCACACAGCGGACGTAGATGTCAAAAACTTGCACGACTTCCATGATTCTCTAGGATTTACTGAATTAAACTTACTAAAGTGGATATTTTAGTCGATGCGGTGACGTCTACAATTTTATAACACCAACTTGCGACGATTATTGCTATGTTAGGAGTAGGTACCTATATCATAAGTATGAAACTTTAATTTGTTTGTAATACATCACTTGACAGATAGTATAAAAATATAATCAACATCTATCTTTAAACATGCAACAAAATACTATATCTATAGTTAATATACAAAAATTCTACCAATCTCCGGGAATTACTTCCATCAATAACTTGAAGAGATGTTTTTATTTTTACAATATACTGGTATCGATTCTGTTGTTTACGAACGAAATAAATTTAATCTCACTATATCTCTTTCTTATAGTAAATATAAGAAAGAGATGCAAGATATTTTAGTCCTGTCAGTTTAATCCGATCACACATTTCAACGTGAATTTAAGCGCGATCTTTATTGGTCACGACTATTTAGCCGTACATTACGACGGTATGGATTAAACTGACAGCATTAAAAATGTTAAAAATCTTTTTTCAATAAGGTTAAAATGAAAGAGAGGTGACTTATCTAATATTAGTTAAGTTAGTAAACAACAGAATCGGCACCACTACCAATGTTACTGGCAATTAGTAGCAATGCAAACATAATTTTGTTGAGAAAATGTGCAAGAAGAAACTTTGATACAAATATTCTTGAAGGTTAAAAGAGGACGATAAAAATTGAAGCTTTTTACAAAGCTTTTTGTAAAATTAATTCTGTAATTTACCAAGACGCTTTACTCATTGACATTCAAATGTACATATTGACATTCAAGGTACTTAAACTATTTACTGTAGCGTACACAATTAACTGATTCAACATAATTAGCAAGTGTGGAGATAAAAAAAGGGTTTGAGACTTAATGACGGTCACAAAGACAGATATAAAACAAAAGGCACGTACAGAATGGCGCCTAAAACACTAACAAGAGCATAAAGTTCGTCGAGTTATCCCACAAGCCAACGTAACGAAAATCTCTCCAGCTAGTGGGGTCAGGTATTGTGAAAAAACCAGCGTCGATATCACAACAAACCTCTAGGTGCTCGGCAACATTCCCGTTGTTACCGGCACGTGACCCGAATGCCCACGCCCAAATGTTCAGGGATACTTCACAAATGTTTCCGTTACGATACGCGATCTTTCCCTTTATCGAATGCGTACTAAACACGTAAATAGCTATATGATCACCTTAAATTCCTCGTTTAGATGTATTTATAGACAACCGCAATGGTATATTATACACTCAATTTTTATGTGAGCCTTTGGTACTATTCCAAATGACTATGATTGTCGTTTGAAACTTAAACACCTTTACAGAGATCGTTACAATCTATTTAGGTATGGTTACCGATTTCAGTAAGAATGACTTTGATGTTTTATTTAGTTGTATTAGGTATGTACCTACCAGAATAATAATACCTAATAGACTAAACGCTAACGCGAGCAACCATGAACATAAAGTGATATAAAGACCAAATAATTTTGCTATACTTATACTTTGTAAGAATTATTTCAACAGAAAGTATATTTCAAAGGAAGGCTGCTGATTGCGTTTTGAGCCAATGTTTCAAGCGCTGTAAAATGTTTGTAGGTACATTATTTTGCCCACTGAGCGCGAACATTTTGCAAGGGATTTTTCGATTTAACGGACACACTCAATAGCGCTTGCAACATTTTCCACCACTTGCTCGGGCATCGATGTGAACGGAATAATATGATTCGAAAGGGTCTGAGGTGATTAAGATAGACGAAATCGATAGACTGGAAATTTCATTGTGAACTTTTTTTATTTTAAACGTTGAAAGAAGGTTCAATTTATTGGTGAGGAAGAGTATTTATAAAATAGTAAATACTACGACCTGTTTTAGTTTAACATGTTTCTATTTGGTAGCAAAATGTTGTCGCGTTTGGTCAACAAACACCACCTATCGAGCCGCAGGTTTGATTCTCATCCCGGACAAATATTTGTGTGTATAAATAAACATATCTGTTCCTCTTGAGTCTGGGTGTAGTTCTGTATTCTCAACAAAAAAAAATAGTATGTAGTAGGTAGGAAATTGGGGTAAATTGCAACTACTACTGGGGTGAAAAACAACATTTTCAAGAAAATAGTTAATCATCGTAGTAATAATAAAAATACAATCGAAAAATAATACCTATGTGTTCCAAATTAGAGCGACAAACAAAAATAAAATTATAGTTTATAAGTAAAATATCTCTGACATACAGACGGACGGTAGACTGACATAACGAAATGAAAATGGTTCCTTGAACGGAACCCTAAAGAATACCTTGCTAAGCTTTTTGTAGGGAGCTTTCTCTTTGAATCGGAGGGAGGTAAAGTCAGTTAAAATGATTTGGAACGTGCACAAGTACCTACCTTAACGGAGCTTGAATTTAATAAACATCTTTAGGCTGAGTAATAATTCTGAATTAATAATAAATAACCCCAAAAAATCAAAGCACGCACAACCTTCACGTAAGCTTAAATCTAGAATGGATAAACGATATCTACATTATTGACTAATCTTGCGTAATTAAGGCCAATAACATCGTAAATGTCTCACGTGGTATTTGGCCCGACTGTTTTCCCCGTAACCGTTTATGGGCGTAGTCACGCAATGCTAGAAACTGTCACGTCACATATTTGTTGCGTGCTATCTCAGGTGCTCATATTTTGTATTGTAAGTAAATACAAATATAATACAGAAATGGAATGTGTCTATAAATCTGATTTATACGGGATCACTGGTAACTAACGCAAAATAGGATGCTTGGTAGCCCGCGAAATTCAAATTTTATTACCTTGTTTGCTATTTGCAGCTCAGCTATAAGTCGTAAGTTTGTCAACATGTGATTCGACAAGAATGGTAATATCAAAAGAAATCATCAAAATATTTCAGAGCATTATATAAAATGGGAAATAGTCACTATTTCATGAAATTACCAGAAATTATACTCGGTGAAATATGTTATAGTATTTTTGTCACTTTCTAATTTTTCGTCAAAAAAGATAAAGTGATATTTTTATTTAGTTTTAAAACAGAAGAATAGGGGCTATTATCTCTCACAGATTTTTAAAAAATCTGTAAGAATACTGCCAAAATATATCTTTGGTAACATTCATATTTTGTTCACCTTAAGCTAGGTAAGAATATTTTACCTATTTTACAAAGAAAACTAATTTATCTTTTACTAGCTGTTCCGCGCGGTTTCCCTCGCGTTCCCGGGATAAAAAGCAGCCTATAACCTTCGGGAACAATGTAGCTTCCTATTAGTGAAATAATTTTTCAAATCGGTTCAGTAGTTTCGGAGCCTATTCAATGCAAACAAACAAACAATCAAATCTCTCCTCTTTATAATATTAGTATAGACAAGCAACGAGTTGAACTAAAAAGAATTATACTCACAAGCTAGTTTCTTAAGAATAATTATAATATAACTTTTGTGATCCTATTTCGCATACATTTGGTGTCGATGTTTAGTAATTTATATTTTATTCACTCATCTGATAATGAAAATAAAATCACCTTGAGAAATATTATGACAATGCAAAGCAAATGCTGCTAGTACATGTTATGACTTTAATTATTTTATTCAAACAAATAAATATTTTAGAAGAATACACAAGAACAAATGGGTTTGAAGCATTACGACTACATCTCAATATGACTAGATAGTGGGTATGACTAGATTATTTTGAGACTAAATCTCAATATGACTACATCATGTTAGGGCTAGGTACATAGCTGTCCGACCATATATGCATACCTGAATTAATATCGGTTCAACACGGTCGATTTTTACCTGTCCAAAATTTCCACCAAAATAGGTAACAGATAGATAAATCATTTTAACCTTTTTCAATGGCCAGTACCAGGATAATTTGAAATTAGAATAGTTTTGTTTGATTAGTCATAGATTCTTCAAGGTTTATTTAACGATTGAAATTGGATCCTAGTGAGAAAACTAAATATTTATGCACAAAATCGTTGCATTAGGTTTTAAATTCCAAACAAAAGAGTAACCTACATGCAAAAGCACTTCATGCAACTTTGTACAGTTGTAACACTGTTTACCTATGTATATTTTTAATGTAAGTTTTCCTCGAGTATTATTTTTACAACAAACAGATATTGGTCTGGCGGAACAAAGATATCGCCCGTAGCTGTCACCGACAGTAGTTTCAGCTGGCTTATACACTTGTGTGCTTGCATTATATTCTGTGGACCGTACGGACGTTGTAAGTGTGGTCAAGTAAAACTACATTTATTTTATTAGCTCGAATTGTTATTGTCTTTATCTTTTTAAAGACATTTTTGTTGACATGTACTTCATATAAGACCACCAGCAATAGGATTAGAAAATGTTATAAGGTTTACTGAAATGTAAAAATATCATCATCTTAGCTAGCTTTCCCCAAGGATATCCACGATGGCCGGTCTTGCGCTACCCGCATCCAGTGGTTTCCCGCGACCCTCACAAGATCGTCGGTCCACCTTGTAGGGCCTGCCCACGCTGCGTTTTCCGGTAAAAATATATGTATGAAAAATAATAAAAACATTTCTCATTTTGCCATTATTTTTTCTCGACTACGTTACAGCAAACTTACGGTTACGTTTTTATTGCCTACATTCTTATAACTATCTCTCTCCAACAGCATACTATAAGTACTTCATTTGACTGTCGTCTCCAAACATTAATGTAAGTAGGTATATAGGTCTTTTAAAACTCAAATAGCAGCTAGGGGGTTATTTATAGACTTAAGTTGTGATTCTAAAAATGATAAAAAATCACCAAAATATAATGCAATGAACCAAATAGGCAAACAATGATTCTTGGTAGGTATTTCCAATATCAAATAGCATCGAGAGTTTTAACTGTAGACTTTCGTTGTAAACATGGTGTTATTTCCGAAGAATAGTTTTTTCTTCTGGCTGGCACTTTTATTTTTGGGTACGAAATGAATGTTCTCCTTTGAATGGCAGATCAATCACATAAATTATTGCCAAATCTATTCACAAAAGAACACAATAATGTATAAGAAATTGTAACACTATTTTGACTCGAAGCATGTCTGTTTTTGCGGCTTGAGAAATAAATAGAAAAAGTTTCAATAAATTCCACAAAACACATAATTTGAGCGTGAAAATATTATTTCTTAGTAAATGTATAATATAGAACTTTATTACTTGAATAGTGTAATATTTTACATAATAATATATTAAGTATGTATCTATATTTCATTTGTTTGGTAGAAGCAAAAGTCCATACTTCAAGGGATGTTTCAGAGACTTTGATGTAACTCTCAAATTCCACGTAATTCTAATTACAGGCTACGTAAGTAAGATTTGTTGCCAAACCTGATATGTCTTCGTCAAAATCAATAAAACCGTGAATATGTAGGGAAAACAACCACACAAATAAAAATCTCTGAAGTCTACAAAGTGTATGAAATTATGAGTTTTAGCTTTCGTACGTAGGTTTATAAAAAAATGATAAAAAATGTAAAAGCGAATAAATGAGGCATACTAACTAAAGGACAAAGGTGAAAAGAGTTATTTTCACAAATTCCTCCAACTAGTGATAGCCCACAGCACGACGTGTCCGGTGAATCAAAGAGCAGCGCTTCGCTTGGTGAGGCAAAAACGGAAAACCATTTTACGGTCCATTGTGAAAGAGGATTGGCAATTTCGTTCCGAGCTTACCCGAACATCGGCCGGCCAAGTTTTACAACATCTCTGATGAAATGCGAATATACCGGCGAAACTCTCTTATACATGCGTGCTTTCCTTGCTGAATCATCACACAGATATTTTTTAAGTGAGTAAATCTGGAGGTTTACGATCATTTTTTATATCTATCGAAGTTGCGATTCGTTTTTTTTTATTTTTTAAATAAAGAAGGAACTCTGTTTTTGTTTTTTTTTGTTGGGGTGTCCTATCATCTTAACACGACACTGATTAGGTAGTATAGAAAAATAATAAAATTAAATAGGTACTACTACTTATTTCCTATCTTTGTTAACGAAAAATTTATAAAAATAGTTAATTTTATGAACTCCAACAGCTATACTACATAAAAATTATTCAAAAAAAATACTTCAGTTTTTTCGAATCTACATTATGTACATGCTGAGTTGGATCGCAATTTGAGCCCCAGGAACTACCCAATTTACCTATAATTTATAAAACAGCCAGAAGGTTCCTATTCTGTCACCGATTGTCAATTTTTCAACTTGGCCAAAAAATATTTTATGTCCTAACAATTAGGTAGATACTTGCTAACTGAAACATGCATACGATGATAGAGCCATAATACAATGCACGTACTGGAATAACTTTATCGCATTATGTATTTGTTTACATACAAATTGTTTTATTAATTTTGTTGGCAGCCGCAACATCATTACATTGCATCAAGTGTCTAGCACAGAATTATCTATGTTGACTGCGAAAAATACATAATTTGGGTGTAGGTACCTACTTAGTTTCGACACAAGTTTATTTATATCAATAATTTGACCTTATAATTTATAAATTTGTCCATATCTAGACTTTAAAAATGCCATTAAATTGGCATATACAGCGTGAATTTTTTAAATGGGCGTGGTAGGACCAAATCCTAAAGTATAGGGAATAGCGAAAAATGCTGAATGGAGTCTCGGGGTAGATTTTGATAAAAACTAAAAATTCACCTGTATATAACAACATAAAAGGCATATACATTTTCTGAGTAATTACAAAATATATACCTATAAGCATAGAATACTATAAGAGAACAATGTGTGCTAACCACAGCCCATATCAATTACCAAATCCAAAGAGAATTATAATGCGGCCCAGCATGTTGGCGCCGAACCGCGAACAGCTCTCGTCAGGATAAACGGAGGCCTATTTGAAATTCCAATTAGAAAGTTTTCTCATTTACTTGATTCAGGGCGTAGAGTGGCGGAAGGGCAACAATCCGCGCTGATTAGTCCTGGGTCTCCGCCCTGCACCAGATTTAAAGGGTATGGGCACGCCGCATAAACTAATCCTTCATTGAGAACGAACCTATTTGAATTATTTTCGGGTACATTCTGGTGACGACTTTTCATGTTATTTTAACGTATTCAAATCAGTGAATTAGCTTTAACATTTTGCCAGTGAACCTTTATAGCTTTGTGGTATCGTTGCTTTATGTTCCATTGAATAATATCTACATGTGTTTTACTTTTTTGACCAGCAAGCAGCGATTGCTGTTTTTCTATTGCTTGGTAAAATTTTATGAAATAGGTACTATTATTAATGTAACAACAAATAGGTATATACCTAGTATCTATTTACAAAATACATGTTGACAATTTCCTCAGGAGTCTATAAATAGGTGAACACAAGGTGGACTGATAATCTTGTGAGGGTCACGGGTAACCGCTGGATGCGGGTAGCGCAAGACCGGCCATCGGATCACCATGATGGCCGGCATCGTGGAGATCTTAGGGGAGGCTTTTATCCAGCAGTGGAGGTCTTTTGGCTGACATGATGAACAGGGTTCACAATAATACGGTGACTTACGGAATTGATATAAATCATGTGGCCATGCACCCATCGACCAGAAAAAAGATAAAAAATGCGGATGCTTATTACCTACCTACAATACTAGTTCTACCATACCTACTGATTCAATATACTACGGGAACGTATGTTTCCATTCAACAACTTTCCAGTTTTCTATACTCATATCGATTTGGGCTATGGCAATTTATTCAAAAAGTATCAAGCTTGAACCGGCCAGACGAAAGTTATCCGGTTGAAAATTGAATTTATCAAACTTTTCCGCGACAAACAGATACTTTATAGACTGTGAAATGCAATTTACTTTCAATTGCTATCAATCGGATGAATTGAACCTTGTAATAACTGAATGCAGGTATAAAAAATATGCTGACGTTATCTACTAGGTACAGTTACTGTTCAGTTGAAAACTTATAGATACTTTTCAGCGTTATTCATTACATGTTTTATTTGTATTATAGAATGTAAAATAAATAATACCCACATTTCCTCCGTGATAATACCTAATTAATAATAACAATAAGTTTGGTGAAATGCGGGTTTCAGTAAAAATATATCCGCTCTCTTCATTAGTTTAATAAAATCGGACTGATGGTACCTTAGTTAATTCTGATGAAACTGTGTTAAAAATAAAGCATTTTATTGAATCAAATCAACAATTTCCGCCGTTCGGCATACTCAATATGAGTTCCTCCAAAATATTTTCTGGTGTGTGTACGGCAGATATACTTGGCAGAGCTCTTTAGAAACATAGGTATACTTACCATGGGATTCAAATCTGGCGATTGACCAGACCATGGTAGGACGTTGATATTAGCTGCAGCAAATGTGTTCTCAATGACACTGGCAGTGTGTGGGGATGTGCAATTGTTCATTATCATGCATAACCAGAAATGAAGCACCAAATTGGGTTCGCAAAGGAATAACAATATCTGATACAATCGTTTCCGCGTAAATCTATGCATTGAGATTGCCTCTGATCCAAATCAGTTCGGTTCTTCCGCGGATTCAAATCACAACCCGCCCATAATATGATTGTACAACCATTGTATGTAGGACCTGCTGGCATGATTTTAAATATTCTTGAGATCCAGCGGTCTTCTAATACCGTGTACGTCTAGTATTCTAGTAGCCTCAGTAGTAGTGGCCTCATACTAAAGCTAGGTTCATATAAATCCCACGGCTCTTATAAATTGTTCCTGGTTGAAATGACTCTTTCTCTCCATATTATCGTTCTTTTGTATTGATTCCACTCGTTGCAGGATCATATGGGAATACGACTTGTCAAAAAAAAATTAATACCTATTTATTGGCCTGTGTTTGACCACAATCTCACCGTGGTTAGTGATCATGTGGCCGATGGTGAAGGGAACTGACTCTCAAGTGTAGCTATTGGAACACACCGGAAGGTGGTTGGCGACAGATTTTCCACTTGAGGTTGGTAGCCAGCTAGGTGGGTACCAGAACGTACCTACCCACCACCGTGCTATGGTTTCACGATTTTTTCCATCACTGAAAGCTTAAGCACATTTCTAGGACCTGTAACCATAAAATAAATACCTACTATCCTGTAACCTTTGTCTTGACATTCGACGTCACTACCACTGAGCTATCATCGACTCAAATACTCGAGTCTACGCCTCAAATACATCTTTGACCGAAATTCAATAACGATTCTCTTTAAATTCAAATTACGAAATTCACTCAAAAGTATAGGAGTTATAAAAAATATAATTATTTAAAACCTGATTTTAAATAACTAGCAAAAAGGAGCTTGATCCCTAGACACTTTTGATGTGTGTAAGTAATTCATGGACACTTTAATGAGAGATTGTTCTCAGAAAACATATTTAATTATAAGCTGCTTGAATATTTTCGTTGAATTTCTCACGATTCCCTATACAACAAACTTTATAAGCCGATCCTTTTACTACTGTGTATATACAGGGTGGAATTTTGTAATGCCACCTGGAGGGGAAGTACTCTTAATACTTTAGATAGAAAATTTTGCTCAAAGGAAACATTCCTTTATTTTTGAAAAGAAAAAAAACGGCATTAAAGATTTTTAAAAATTCGCTTGCCGCACACGGTAATCGAACCGACTAAAATCTGTAAAAGTTGCACCGTGTACTTCTATTGCATTGATTGTTAGGGTCAATAAGGATGAAATCTCTTTAACAAACTTCATAAATTGAATTACATGAAAACAATTAAATTTTAAATTAATTTAATTATGTACAAAAATTTAAACTAACTAATTAATTGCTCGAAATGAGCTCCATTTTCAGAAGTTAAATGAATGGAAAACAATGAAATCTTAAATTATTAATTCAATCGGTCAAGTTAAAGCACTTTTACTCAAAGATCTATCTGTGTACTTATGTTATTCATTAATTATTATCATTGACGTCATTTATCCATCGAAATGACGAATTACTATTTAGATAAGACGATTGCAATTTGCACGTGTTTGTAATGCAGACTCCTTTCTTAGATGTGACATAACTGCGTGTATGACGTAGTTTAAATATGGAATGTTACATTTGAAAATAGATTTTCATCTGTTATTCACATTTGATTGTTTTTACAAATCATTTCATAATTGTTTCACGGTAAAAATGGCTTATCAAGAGCAATTTGATTTAATGGAAGCTTATTTTTTAAATAATAAAGATGTGAATCGTGCTCTGCGGTGGTATGGAGAGAGATATCGAGACCGTCAGACACCAACTCGATTTGTACTGAAAAGAATGATAGATAATTTAAAGAACACTGGTTCGATTACCGTGTGCGGCAAGCGAATTTTTAAAAATCTTTAATGCCGTTTTTTTTCTTTTCAAAAATAAAGGAATGTTTCCTTTGAGCAAAATTTTCTATCTAAAGTATTAAGCGTACTTCCCCTCCAGGTGGCATTACAAAATTCCACCCTGTATATGTATATTGTCTTACAAAAAGAGCGTAAAATATAAGAGAGAGGAAAGAAATGGAGGAGGCCTTCGCGAAAGTTGGTCAAACAGACTGTGTTATCGGTCGTCGGTGTCACCGACTCGCCAGAGTCGTTAGATAACGATCAAAATTAATTATGTGTCTGAATAAAGGTTTATATTATTATTATTATACGTGTTAATGTATCGTGTATTTTGTATACAATATGTATACACTCTACAAAGCCTATATGTACATATTTTTATGTGTGGAGCATTTGCTAGCGGCCGCACTCGCATAGATTTAGAAACGGGGCGCGTGACATCAATACCAAAACCCAAACAATATCTAACCTTCCTTGTAAAAATAGGGTCGTGTCTCGTGACTCGTGATCGCTTAACTTTAAAAGGATATCATTTTGTACTGAACCAAATCCACAACTAATAAGAGCTTTTATTATATGTATTTTCAGCTATTTTTTGTCAGAGACGTAAACCAAACTATTGTTTCTGATTCTGTCATATAAATAATACCAAGCTTATCTTTTCAGTCCTACTCATTACTTTTATGAGGTGGCGTGACAACCCTAAACAGATTTTTACGATTGTGTTCCGAGAGTAGGCGAGTCGAGCGTCGTCAGCAAGTTAATTCCGCATAGCCACTCATATAGGTATTCCCAACGACCACTAGACGTCTATTCCAATGTCGCGTATGATGTTGGTAATTACTGCATGGCGCGGTGTATGTCGACCCGAATCCAATTGCGTCCGTTTCAATTAAATTCCGACATATGCGCGGACCGGACCGCCCTGACTGAGAGCTCTCATTCATTTTCAGCTCGGTTAGGAGACGAATCGATTTACCTACGTGATTCTATGCAGATTTTATTTGCACGGTAAAATATATTACAGCCGTTCCTCTATATATGTCAGCAACTGTCAATTGTTGAAAATTGACGCCGTTCTTGCTTATTGATTGTTTTCAAGGATGCGTTGTAGCTGTAGTTGTGTGGTGTGCCAGTGTACCAAATCGAATATCACAAAATAAATTAAAAAGCACATTATAAACGTTGGTACCTAATACGTTATTTTCCCATAGCTATTGGCGACAAGTGTCGTGTAACATTCCATTTGTCTTCCCGCTCTCAAGCAAGTATATTCCCGATGGAATTTTCAAAGCAAGTTTACTGCGTCCGCGATAAGATAGAATAAGCCCTTTGCGCTAGAATATCATGAGTTCTTTCTGGAAATCAAGTCAAGGATTTTTTTTTAAATATGACTTCATTAGCATATCTCATAAATGTTTTGTGTTTAGTATAAGTTTTTATACTCTCACGGATGAAATACCTGAATGCTTTGAAATATAATTAGTTATCCTACTACTTCTTTAGTAGATAATATTACCACCTACACCTCAACGAAATTAGGGACCTCGCGACCCAGATCAGAGCGAACGAGGGCAACGGTCGTGCCCTCGCTTCCATCGCGATGCGTTTCCAAAGCATCGTGACAGTCCTTTCCAACTTCCGCGTAAAACCGTAATGGATAATACAACCGTGACGTGTAGAATTAAACCCCGATCCCTCAAAGTAGGATTCTATAATGCAAATGGCATTAAAGGTCAACGCGATGATATCGCAGAGTTCCTGCGAAACCATCAACTTGACGTCCTCCTGATACAAGAGACCTTCCTCAAACCTTCCCTTAGGGACCCTAAAATTGCAAACTACCAAGTAGTCCGCAATGACAGGACTGACTCTGCCCTAGGAGGCACCCTTATCTATTACAAAAGGTCCTTGTACTGCTCCCCCATGGATCCGCCTCCCTCCCTCCAGTGCATTGAAGCATCGGTTTGTAGGCTTGGCATGACAGGACACCAACCTATAATTATAGTATCAGCATATATATCTCCCTCCCGCAATGATTCACCACTTAAAACCGATCTAGAGTCTATTTTTGCGCTAGGTAACTCTGTCATTCTGGCAGGTGACCTGAACGCGAAAAATATACTCTGGAACTGTCACTCAACTTCCCCCAGAGGTAGACTATTAGAATCCCTCCTTGACCCTCTAGACATAGACATTATCGCACCCCTGGACCCGACGCACTATCCCCACCAACTGACACACAGACCTGATATTCTTGATGTGGCATTGTTACGGAATGTAAACCTACGTGTGCATGACGTAACAGTGCTACACGAGCTTACATCCGACCACCGACCTTTATCATAGAATTAGCAGGGCGCATAGGTTCCCCTGATGCAGGTCAAGCCCCCCCCACAAAGGTCGTGACGAATTGGAATAGACTGAGTGAAAGCCTCAAGTCAACCACTTCCGTCCACCTTGATCAGATCCCAGATAGCCTCAACACCGCTGATGAGGCTGTCGGCGCAATCGACTCACTCACTAGCCACGTGCAATCGTTAATTAGCGATTGCTCACGGACAGTGCCAGCAGAGAGTGATCAACGTTGGCGCTTGCCCGATGACGTACGTGACTTGTTGAGAGAGAAAAATGCCGCCACTCGCGCCTATGATAGTTTCCCCTCAGAGGACAACCGCATCCGTATGCGTGCTCTCCAGCGTGACGTTAAGTCACGCATCGATGAGGTACGACAGGCCCGCTGGGACCAGACCCTTACAGACATTAGACCCTCTCATCGAGCCTTTTGGCAGCTTTCTCGTGCCCTTGCCAAGGACACGGTAGCACCCATGCCCCCATTAAATAGGCCCAATCTCCCTCCCGCTTTTGATGACGATGAAAAGACAGAATGCCTCGCTGAAAGCTTAGAGTTTCAGTGCACGCCCAGTACCCTCCCGATAGACCCGAGTCATCTGGAGGAAGTTAACTCTGAAGTTTTTTTTTTTTTTTTTTTTTTTTTTTTTTTTGTGCTAATCTGCGATCAGTCTCTAGACTATGAGCAGATGTGTTATGTCCGCTGTTCTCTTGTAAGGGAAATTCCCCAGTGGGAGGTCCCTTTTAGTTTTGCCACCGAGCTTCCAAATCTTGGATATCATGGCGCTTAAGGCGTTTACAGTACGACATTTGTGTGAGTTCGTTGGCCAGGTTATTGGGGTGTCTTTGGAGCCGGCCTCTGTAGTTGGAGGCAGATTGAATTATCTCCTCCTTGACTGTTTTAATTTTTAGTGCGTTGTGTATTTCAGCATTTGTGACAAACCAAGGTGCTCCGGATATTGTCCTTAGAATACCATTTTGCAATCTTTGCATGATAGAGACACTTGAGTTGCATGCGCTTCCCCAGAGTTGTATTCCATACATCCATGCAGGCTTGAGAAGAGCTATGTAGATAAGGAGCTTGTTGTCGGTAGAGAGCTTGGAGTTGCGAGCCAACAACCAGTGTACAGTCCTGAATCTGAGATTCAACTCATCACGTTTCGTTTTAATGTGCTTCTTCCAGGTAAGCCGTCTGTCTAGGTGCATGCCAAGATATCGGACAGACTCGCTGTGGGGGAGAGTAACTCTGAAGTTGAACGGAGAGCCGCCCTCCCGTTACCACCCCCCCCCTCTCAGCGAAGAGGATGACCCCCTCCCTCCGGCGACCCCTGACGAGGTCAAATCGATCATCAGGGATTTACACCCGCGGAAGGCCCCGGGCTCGGACAAAATCACTAACAAAGTGATAAAACTCTTCCCCGCCCACCTCATAATACTGCTAACTTCCATATTTAACGCTGCCCTCTCTTGTAATATTTTTCCACATAAGTGGAAAGAGGCCCATGTCATTGGAATCCATAAACCCGGCAAACCCAGGTCCGAGCCCTCCAGTTACCGCCCTATAAGTCTATTAAATGTCCTGGGCAAGATGTATGAGAGACTGATCTATATCCGCCTCAAAACATATGCCGACGCCAATAATCTCATCCCTGATGAACAATTTGGCTTTCGAGCCAAACATTCTTGTGTTCAACAAGTCCATCGTATTGTTGAACACATCTCCTCTCAGTACCAAGAGCGCAACATGACAGGTGTCTTATTCTTCGATGTCGCGAAGGCATTTGACAAAGTGTGGCACAATGGTTTAATTTTTAAGCTATTTACCTTAGGTGTCCCACATAGACTCGTGCTCATCTTACGAGATTATTTGTCAAATCGCCACTTTCGATATCGCATTCCTGGCGCACTCTCCTCCCCTCACCCTATCGGTGCCGGTGTCCCACAGGGCTCGGTACTGTCCCCCTTGCTATTTTCGCTCTACACGAGTGATATGCCAAAGACCGACAAGGTGCAGTTAGCACTTTTTGCGGACGACACCGCGGTCTACTGCTCTAGTAAGTCCCCCTCAGTCATTGTTAAGAACCTCCAAACCGCGGCTAACGCCCTAGGCGCCTGGTTTCGGAAATGGAGGATCGAGATCAACCCTGTCAAAAGCCAGGCGGTCCTATTCTACAGACCCTACCATCGAGGTACCCCCTCCCCTCCAAAGGCAGTTACTCTATTCGGTGAACCAATCCCCTGGGAAAGGCAAGCCAAATATCTCGGAGTAACTCTCGATGATCGTTTGACCTTTGATGCCCACATTAAAGCGGTCCGCGCGCGCGCCGCCTTTGTTTTAGGGCGCCTCCACTTTTTATTAAATCGTAAATCTAAACTTGCACTTAAAAGCAAAGTTAGACTTTATACCACGTGTATCCGCCCCATCATGACCTATGCTAGTACTGTGTTCGCACATGCAGCTCCATCACGGATCCATAGCCTTCAGGTGATTCAAAATCGCTTCATGCGCAAGGCCACGGGCGCCCCGTGGTACATGCGTAATGAAAATCTCCACATTGACTTAGGTCTCCCCACGATAAAACAATTTATAAAACGCACCTCACGCAGATTTTTCAATACCGCCGTTAATCACCGTAACCCTCTTATAGTGAAAGCCGCAACGTACACGCCCTCCCGTATACTCCGTATCCATAGACCAAGGCAAGCCCTCAGCGAGCCGGATGACCATATTACATTAGCTCAGATCGAAGCTGACGAAGCTCGTAAAAGTACACAACACACTACACACAACCGATCACGCTACCGTCCTCGACGGCGAGGACCGCCGCGACGTCCCACTCAGTCTCGTCCCGTTCAAGCGGCCCGAGCTGCCTACAGTAATCCGACCGCCCCCAATTAGTCGTAACTCGTACAAAGTCCTCCCCCTCCCCTGGTAACGCCCTGAGCCGAGGATCGTACCCCATTCGGGGGTGCCCTCAGGCGTTGTTACCTAAATATTACCCGGCTGAGAGCCCTCTGCGCTCGCCGATTTGTCCGGTAAGGTTGTTGCAGCCATCTGAGGCTACCAACTTAGTCCTTTCAAAAAAAAAAAAAAAACCACCTACACGATATTTTGAGTTTCACTTTCGATTTCAGTATGTTGTCATTTTATTTTATATTAGTAGGGGCTCACTCAGTTTGAACTCCTGTCTGCCGCTGCATGTTTAAACTCGTAATTAGTTTTTCTTTCTTGTTTTTCTTCTCGCTACTGGTGAGTCAGCTAGATCAAACGCACCCGCGCCTCTCAACCGCATTCACTCCACGCTCTCCCTCGAACGCACGCAACAAAAGCTGTACGGACTCGTTGCGTTATAAAGTGCCATTTTATTAAATTTGCATTAATAAAAAAGTCATATATTTTTCAGAATTCGCAAAGAGAATAACAGAGTTCCTTGGAGAAATTGTGTTTAAGATAAAATAATTCATACTCCCTGTATATCTCTCGCAAACCTAGCCTTGTTACGTCTCAAGCGGTCATTACCTAGGAATAGTAATAATTTCCTACGGTCGTCACGGCTTCGAAATAATTGGGACGCTCCGATAAAACCAGTCGCTCGTATAAAATCAACGATACCCAACGTCAACAGAGAATCTTGTACCTGGCTTAAAACATAATTCCCAGGGAGAGAGCGTCAAGGATATTTCGTGCAATAAATCAAGTCACTTTCAGGATTTCTCCTTGTACGCGATAATGCTATCCTTGTCATCGTATCTTATTACCTGTTGAACACGGATCCAATTTTATTATTAAAGAAAATGAATTGTTTTATATTGTTCGCGAAAATAGCTTACAATAAAACTTGTTATAAGCAAACTAAACTAAATCACAAATATTAATATATTAGCATCTGCTTTAAAGCACTTAAAAGTCCAATTTGAAGAGTAAGTCATGAAACTACCATGCCATAACAAAACTAATTAATATTAGTTTTCAATTTAAAACGTTTAAGCATATCATTAATATAGCAATTTGTTTCAGGAAAATATGAATCCAACTCGCAAGTGAAAAATGTATCATACGAGCGGGAGCGACATCTGCACCTGCGATCGCTGCCAAAGTTTTAAGACTTGAAGACTTAAACAATTTTATTAAAAAATACTTGTCTTGTACAAATAGAATGGAAATCTAGAAAATTTAAAATGCCGCTTAGAAATCAAAACAAACAGGATATAGAAATTTGAATATATAGATCGTATTATTTGTAAATAAAAAACTCGACAAGTGCGAGTCTGACTAGAACGCCGAGGGTTCTGTAAAAACTTGTGTGTAGATAGATACAAGTAGGTAGGTATTGAAGGAAAAACTTTGCAGCTAAGGAAATATTCTCCTATACATCGATGATTCATCGATCCGTGAGGTATCACGGTAATTTTTCCGATTGGTCTTTATTATAATCGCCATCGTGGAGATCCTTGGGGGAGGCCTTTGTCCAGCTGTGGACGTCTTTCGGCTGACATGATGATGATGATGATTATATTTTTATAGGTGAAATGTTAAATAAGTAATAATTTTTCGTGATATACCTATTGCAAGTTAACAGTTTTTAGATTTATTTCTTTATTTGCCAAATTTCATGATTCTAGGTCGACGGAAAATACCCTATAGGATAAGTACGCTTTTGATTTACTCGAAAAGTATGCGACATAAAGGGCCGCGTTGTTGACATATAATATTTTGATTTTTTTACAACTTCAAGGGAAAGTAGAATATAGTATTTGATATAAATGTCAGCTTAATAACTCCACGCGTTCCTGAGAAAAAGGGTCTTGACACTTGGGTAGACAGACAGATAGATAGACAAACGGAAATAATAAAATAATGTTTTCTAAGGCACTCATAGCACTTTTTTAAAACTGTCATATACCTAATTTACGCCCATAAGGTATGATTCATAGTATTCCAAATGAAAACACAATAAACAGATCGGTTGGAAATCAAATAAACCCGCGAAGGGCACATAACGACCACCGCAGGGAGTATTCTTCAATCCTTGTGGTCGTGTACACTACACATAAAAGAAAATTTATAGGCCGATTAAGGCGCTTTGAAGGGCGGCCACAAACGTGCTTCGCCGTCATTCCCTAAGCCGCCAGTTTGCCAAAATTAACAAAATTCTTCACATCATATACCTACCTATATCATGTATAGCAGTATAGTATGTAAAATATAAGGGTATAGATGACTATACCCTTATATTTTAACTTATCTGTAGTTTTGGTTCTATGAATTACAAATTGATTTTATTGCTGCTATTCAATTAGGTAGTCAATGCAAGGAAATCTTAGCGTACAATTTCAGTGTAGTTTTAAGATTTTTTTTATCTCAAAATGTACTAGTCTCTGTGATAAGTACACATATACTACGTTTTCCGTAGAATTAATTTTACGAGAGTGACCCAATATTATCTCAAAATCCTTCAGCATTATTATTCTTACTATATACTAGAACTGTTCAGCCTTAGTTTATTAAGAAAGAAATAATCATAAATGAATTTTCATAACCTACATTTTCATTTTCACGATATTGTGAAATAAATGAGAAAAAAATAAAGTTGTTTTCATTTCATGAAGTCTTTACGCGGCTATCACAAATCTTCCTTAGCGTTCAGTAAGTTAAATTGAATGTCTAAGCTCGCAATCGAGGATTCAGCAAATACCAGTATCTATTGGAAGCGACCGGAGTCTTTAAGAAAATCCCTCGGCTTCGCTCGTCTACAGTGATACCGGTCGGGTCCACACCAACGGAATAACGTTAAAAATAAATTCTACGACTCTCGCTTGAGCTAGGTGAAAACAATTTATGACTATTCATTCAGATTTAAATTTTCTAATAATATTTATAAACTACGTAAATAAGTAAAATATGAAAGAAATTCGAGCATATTACTAACTTTCCGCTCCGCGGTTTCATCCGTCATCTCTTATTTTATCCCCTTAGGAGTTGTAATTTTAAGACTTAGTGGATTCCTATTACTTCAAAGCAGTGAAATTGATCTAGCGATAGGGAGCAATACTTACATGCATGTATAGGCGTGTTTTATTCAAAATCAATGAGTTAAATTCTCGGCAAGGCAAATTTATTTTTTGAGAATCCAAGTAACTATACATTTTTAGTTTTTATCAAATCGGGATCGAAACTCCTATCAGCTTTTTTTGCTGTTCCCTATACTTTAGGAATTGGTCTACCAGGCCCACTTGAAAAAAAAAATACCTAATTGTTAATTATTGAGAATGTTTGAGTGGATTTTTTGATACTCAAGCACGTCGTAATTACTGAACTAATTTGGATGAAAGAAATATAGGTGATATTCCATAGATCAACATTGGAATTACTTCTTACCCCGAGACTTTAGGTTCCTCTGGATAACAGTAAAACCGCACGGTAAAAGATAGTAGGTATTATCATAACTATGCCCAAAAAAGAAAGCATTCCAAATTAGGATGAGAGTAAATAACAGGGGTGTATATAGGTACTAGGAATACAATTTTCTAAGCTATTCTGATGAGGACCATGAAAAGTATATTATAGCACAAAAGTACTAGGTATTAATACAGAATTATGGATTATATATAAATTCCTTTTCAGTCTGGAAATAGTGCGGATTATGCTTATTAAATTTCTAGGTCGATCGAATGTATGACTAGTCTGAAAAAGTTAGAAACAAGCTAACTTTCCACTTTGTAATATCTGTGTTGATAGTTCACAGAGCTGTGTAACTGAGCAAATTCTCAAGTTGGTAGTGGATGCGTAAATTGGATTAAATATGATGTTGGTACAAGTAGAATCCAAAACTGGTTACATTGAATCTGGAATGTAATACAATTTAAAGGAACCCCTGACACAAAAATCCTTGTGATCTTCATGTTAATGGTTAAGCGGATTTTTACATTATCGATTAGGTAAGACCGCTTTCAAGCGAAAATATCTTAATCAAATTTGGTTCATCCGTTCAGGCGCTATGAGGCCTCTTTTTCGTCAGGGGTTAAAAACAAATTAAGTAAATATGTAAAAACTTATAATTGCTCCCTCCAAAGGCAGTTACTCTATTCGGTGAACCAATCCCCTGGGAAAGGCAAGCTAAATATCTCGGAGTAATTCTCGATGATCGTTTGACCTTTGATGCCCACATTAAAGCGGTCCGCGCGCGCGCCGCCTTTGTGTTAGGGCGCCTCCACTTTTTATTGAATCATAAGTCTAAACTTGCCCTCAAAAGCAAGGTTAGACTATATACCACGTGTATCCGCCCCATTATGACCTATGCTAGTACTGTGTTCGCACATGCAGCTCCTGCACGGATCCATAGCCTTCAGGTGATTCAAAACCGTTTCATGCGCAAAGCCACGGGCGCCCCGTGGTACATGCGTAATGAAAATCTCCACATTGATTTAGGTCTCCCCACGTTAAAACAATTTATAAAACGCGCCTCACGCAGATTTTTCAATACCGCCGTAAATCACCGCAACCCTCTTATAGTGAAAGCCGCAACGTACACGCCCTCTCGTATACTCCGTATCCTTAGACCAAGGCAAGCCCTCAGCGAGCCGGATGACCCCATAACATTAGCTCAGATCGAAGCTGACGAAGCCCGTAAAGGTACACAACACACTACACAAAACCGATTACGCTACCGTCCTCGACGGCGAGGACCGCCGCGACGTCCCACTCAGTCACGTCCCGTTCAAGCGGCCCGAGCTGCCATTAGTAATCCGACCGCCCCCAATTAGTCGTAACTCGTACAAAGTCCTCCCCTTCCCCCGGTAACGCCCTAAGCCGAGGTTCGTACCCCACTCGGGGGTGCCCTCAGGCGTGGTTACCTAAATGTTACCCGGCTGAGAGCTCTGCGCTCGCCGATTGTCCGGTAAGGTTGGAGCAGCCATCAGAGGCTACCAACTTTAGTCCTTTCAAAAAAAAAAAAAAAAATATAATTGCTTCTGAAGTATCTGACATACTTTATACTGATATGAATTCAGTAGCGAATTCAAATTAGGTTTTTGTTTTGGGATAGAGCGATGATGGGGGCTTGGTCCCCTTAGCCCTCCGCCCGCTATCTAGATCCGCTACTGTATAGATTCGATCAATCAACAATAGATTGAGCATTAAATACGGATGTATCTTGAGTAGATAGTAGCAAGGCAAGTGAGAACCATAACAATGAATGTTTTGAGGTCGCGACGAATCGAGAGGTCCCGCTCTGATTCGTTACTTCTACAGGACAAAAGTAAATGAGAATTGCCCTTAATTGGAATTGTAAATGAGTCTTGAGGCGCTCTCTTGTCGGTTGAACGCCCGTTCCGCCATCACAGTAGAATAAACTGTGATGATTTCATTTAAATTAATTCCCCGTGCTAGAGGACCGCGGGCGAAAACTGAATAGAGACATCTCTGGATCGTTAGTACCGACTCCATGCTCGAAACATCTCATGTCTTGGATACTTAAAGCCTTAAAGTCAACCTCATTTGCGTTACTTTTTCCTCAAACGAAATTTATTTTTTGTAAGAACAAATTAAGCTTTTCTGTAAATGTAAAGGCTTATTGGGTAGTCTTTGTGTTGTTATTTACCCAAATTGTAAGTACCAGTGTAAGTTCATGAATTATTGATTTTCCGCCCGAAGTCTGATTACTTCATTAAAATTGGCTGTTTTGTCATATTTTCTTGAATCAAAATACATTCAAAATACTTACAAATAAAAGGATATAATAATATATTAGTTCTCTTTGGTTCTATACATTCGACCAAAATACTTTCAAGTGCGAATGAATAGGACTTACTTACTACACTTTTGTGAGCCAAACCTCACCTAATTTTTATTTTATTTTTCCAGTAAGTAATAATTTTGCACACACATTTTAAGATAAATTATTATGTTTTGTTGGACTTCTACTATGATAATTTAAATAGGTGTAAATGCCTGCACTCCATATTGGCAATATTATAAAATTAGTTAAGCGTCCTTTCAAGCATAGTTCTTGCAACATTAAAAAGGCAAACAATTGCTAATTATCCACTAACAAGGGCTCAACTTATATACGCTATACCTACTCCTCATTAATCTGAGGTCTGTTTACCATTATATTTGATACGATAGGTAGGTATAAGTTTATAAAACCTATTCCTTAAATCCATCCATCTTACTTTACATTATTAGGTGACAGTGCGTTAGTTATTCTTCTATGAAGCAAGGAAGCAACGGATCGACGCGATTTTGTGCATGGGTGGGTTATGGACCGAAGAGTATAACATAGCCTACTTTATATCTCGGAAACACGGATGAAACCGAGGAGGACAGTTAATAAATGATATATGTCAAACATGAGACAAGTATGTATACAATCGATATCATCACAATGTTGTTCGAAATTTATTGGCATATAATTCGTTAGTCGAGCGTCAATACTGTGTACACATTGGTAGAGGTACACCTGGAACCTTCACTTCACCTCCGTCAAGGGTTGACGTGGGTTAGACACATTAGTCACAACTGTGTAAGGCATGTATGCAGGTCGCACGGGACAGGAAATGGAAATATCTCTACATTTTTATACGCCTTCATTTCTTACTTCCTTATACATTTCGATAATCGCGTAATAAACTTGTTCTGCGAAATAGAGCCAAACAACTTTATTTCATTAAAATATTTTTAAGTTCTGTGGGTTCTGGGAAATAAAAACCTAAGTAATATAATTCATTAGTTCTGTCATTCATAGGCTTAATTTTTTATGGTATATTTATACTAATCATAAAGCTGAAGAGTTTGTTTGTTTGAACGCGCTAATCGCCGGAGTTACTAGTCCGATTTGAAAAATTCTTTCACTAATAGGAAGCTACACTATCCCCGAAGGTTATAAGCCACTTTTTATCCCAGGAACGCGAGTGAAATAGCAGGGAACAGCTTGTTTTAAATAGGTATATAAATGGGAAGCGTGACTGACTTACTGATTGATTCATGAACGAACAGCTCTAACGGATTGTGCTGAAATTATAGTCATCTAAGAAAGGATTTTTGAAAATTCAACCCCTAAAGGGCTAAAATAGGGGACCGCGGATGAAACTGTGGGACGGAAAGCTAGTTTATTTATATAGATGCATATATCAATATTAGCCAGTGATATTTTCGCAGCTTATATAAATATCAAGTTAGCAAAGTACACACCATTTTTTGTTTGAATCGAATGCAACCGCCCATTGTAGCTGTTTGTGCGGACGTTTTATTTGGACAAATATATTTTATTTTAACAAATATAGACCCATTTTCTACTCTTTCTAACTATAAACTACAAAACCCTAAAAAAGGAGGCTTTTTTCAGGTATTTATAATACAAATAGCTGTCATGTAACATGAATTGAAAATTGAAGGAAACAAGGAAGAACAAATTGTATGTAGTAAATAAAATATCATATCGTAGTAAGTATTTAGGTACTTGAGGATATAACATAAATATGGTATTTTTTTACAGCAAAATTCTTTAAAAATTAAGAAGACGGTGGTCAGGATAGAGTGACGCGCCATGGGAGAGGGTTATCTTCAGCAGTGGAGAGATACAGGCAGTCAAGAAAGTAAACTTCTTTTAGACTGAAAATATACAGGTATTTTCCGGTCCAAATTGGTCCAGCAGCTTGAGCATAAAGAAATAATAAATACGCACACACTCACAAACTTTCGCAGTTATAATATTAATAGGGTAGAATCAGTAGAATATAGTAGGCAGGTAGGTACCTATCAATAAATGAAGTCTGGAAGCGGACAGCTCCGTAAAGTGTTCAAGGAGATAAAGTAAACAACAGTGTGTGTATTGAGTAAAGACTTTACCTAATATACGACAAAGAGGTCAGTGTTGTCAGCCTGTAGACTCTACATCGAATATTGATCATGAAGGCCTTTGTACTGGGCACCACAACAATCTCAGCTAACTCCTAAAATTTAATTTATATAGCAACTTGATTGCCGCGTAGTTTCACCCGCAATCCCTTAGTTTACTCTCTTTAGAAACCCATTCTTAGTGGATGCTTACATTTCAGAAAGAACCCTCATTTTTAAAAAATATGGTTTTGCGTTTGGCCTTCTCCGAGACGTGACAAGGTTGTTACACTTTCCAACTTTCAAGTTTATAGCCCCCTACTCTGCATTTATGGGCAATCAAGACAAATGTAACAAAAAGGACTTAAATGTAAATGGAAATTAGTATCCCAAATATGATAGCCAAAAGGAACACAAATAACATTTATCAACGGCAATTTGTGACAAAGATTTAAAAACACAACTAAACGATTTCGTATTCGTTCGTAACATTAGGGTAGGTAGGTATTTTCCAAATTTTATTCGCCTGAAAAATTACGTAACAAATGAAACTTATTCGTTGTCGTCAAAAATACGTTAGGGATTGTTTCTTAGCTGTTTTTCCACTTTCATTATATTCTGTTTTGTATCTACGCGAGGAAGTTATGCAACAGAAGATGCTCTGAATGTCTCTGCGTGATGTGACTTATTACGTATTCGTAAGAGAGAAAAGCTATGGCTATCGCTTGGGGAGCGGATATGGTTTTTTTATAGGTATAGGCTCTCAAGTAATGGCAACCGCATATCGGAAACCACCAAACAGAATGAACCAAAAACCAAAAAAAAACGGATAATTGCGAGTCTTACTCTTGCTTCGAGGGTTCCGTACATAGATCGAATTAAGGAACAATCAATCTCCAACTTACATTTGCAGTAATGTAGGTACTAAAAATTAATCCATTTTTGGATTAATTATTTTACTTTTGCTGGGAGACCTTGCTTCTTCATTATTCTATGTCAACGGGTTTTGATTTACTCGCGAAGTATCAAATTATGCGACATAAAATGCCGTATTTTTTTATTGCGTTGATTTAGAAGCTTGTTTTTTTACAGCTTCAAGGGATTGTAGATTTTCGTATTTGATATTAATTTCAACTTGATATCTTTATGCGTTCCTGGGAAAAACGCCTTTGACAATGACTAAAGGATTTTTGTAAACTCGTAACATTTATTAAATATATCCACCGATATTACTCCATACATTTACACTTACTACACACACATCTACTCCTGTTATATTATGAAAATATATATTGAAATATTAAGGATAAACTACATGTACCGTACATTAGCTTTAACCTCGTAGGCCGCAGCTACATGCTTTTAACATTTTCTCGTCACCTGCTTCTGAACATATGAGTAAATTTTACCAAAAACCACTTTGTCCCTGCCGAGTTAAGTGACTTGTCAAAACTTGTTCTCGTATGGTATTCCCTTTTGATTTATGACTTCGATATGTCAATTTAACGTCACTCAGCATGATTTATATGGTCATTTGCCCAAACCTTACCTGATTCCGCATTTGATTTCCAGCTACCCTATATTGTCTACGAACTCGTTAGTAAATCGTACCTAATATAACTACAGGATTTATGTGACTCGTGACGAAAACTGATAACTTGAACTCGGTACATAATTCTGGACGCTTACTTGGAACTACCGTAGTTTCTTCCTGTATTTGAACCACGTGGAAAGGTTTCGATTACACTTAACTTTTTAGGTAGGTACTCACAGGTACAAATATTATAAAGATCAGATGTAGGAGGTAATTTCCGGAGTTACTACTGGTGAAATGGAACAAAATTCTTTCAGTAATAATAAGAGCCTACATTATCCCCGAGTATAGTAGAGGTATACGGATGAAAGTGCTAGTAGTTTATAAAATTGTGAACACTTTTGTTTTGGTTAAGGGGGAGGCTTCGGTTGGAGCGCGAAATTCAAATTTTATCACGTTTTTTGCAAATTGCAGCTCAGTTATAGGTCGTAAGTTATCAACATGTTATTTGCGAGAAGAATGTATATATAGTATATTTACTGATTAATAACAAAAGAAATCATGAACATATTCCTCTAAGGTATATTAGTAACATTTTCATGAAATAGTCGTATATGTCAGTAATATACTTACCTAGGAATATGTTGATGATTTATTTTGTTATTAATAATTATTTTATTAATATATTGCAAAAAACGTGATAAAATTTGAATTTCGCGCTCCAACCGACGCCTCCACCTTAACTATTTCATATTCCATATAATTCTAATATACTGACAGAAACACGACTAATAATCATTATATACATACTTACATGCTTATATGTATACGAATAAAACACATAAAACATAACTTATTAATCTGTGTCGAATCCCGTGGTGAATAATTCTCGTGGATTCCACTTCTACAATAAGCACTCATAGGTACTATAGTTATATTGCGATCAATCACACGTAAAGAAAAAAGCTTATGAACATAATATTTCATGCAATACTTTGTTAGGTAGGTAGGTATATGATATGAAAGGAAAGGCGTCTGGCATTTATTTCCTAGATACTCAACTGCTAATTACCAACCTTTGTAATATTTAAGACAGTAAATAAAAATGTCCACTCGAGAAAATCCGAGTAAGTGTCTCCGGTGGAGTGCGTTAAATAAATATGAGCATGAAGCTAAACAGTATTTTCCATTAGTGTCATAAAAAGGTAGCATTTCGAAATAACCGCGAGGCCGGGCCGTATCCACGTGTGATAATGCGCAGTAACATTTTATAAGGGATCTAAATGTGAGCAGATGGCACAATACGAATCGCTGGCTGTACTTCCCGGCATGGCCGCAATCTGCCATTACGTTTTATGCAAACAGTGTCAGAATGATCGTACTTGTACGTACAGTACAATGCCCAAAATAAAATAAAGTACCTCAACTTGATAATAAATAGTTACCATATATTGAACGACATAAACAGTTTTGGATCGAAATTCAATAGGTGTGACCTGTCACTTTTTGAATCCTACAATTAGAGAATTAAAATTCATATTGAACATAATATTATTTACCTTGATATAGGTAGATACTAACTACTTACGCAATTCGATATCATATTATAGGTATACCTAATTGCTTCTAAATCAAACAAACTTCAAAATTTGTAGAGTTTTAGTATCTTGATAAGTAACAAAGTAAACCTTGAATGATGACCTAGTGGTTTTTGAAACAAAGTTTAATCACTTGAGGTCGACAGATCAAACTTTTGGAGTATTGAACAACATGCCTAAAACAACAACATATAAAATATCTTTCGGAGTGACCTAGTTTAGCTGAGATATCGAAGAGACAATGCCCACTCAGCCGTTAGAGACATACCTACAGGACAATTTTATGCAACCACTTTTATCTACTTGGAGGTTCACGCGGTGAGTATTTATCTCAACCAAAGGAATTCAGCAATACCTCAGCTAAACCAGTGCGCCACGTGAGAGTTTTACGCAGACCATCTACAGTCAGTGTTGTAAGCAATGCGTACAACTTAACATTTTACTACTAAAACTATTTATGTTGCCTACCCTAACCGCATACCACGTTTTACTTTACGACCCGACCCTTTTGTCATTCCATTTTTTCCTGATTTTATTACAATTCTTAATCATAAATCTTCTTTGAAGTAAAATATTGAATTTGCTAATTCTTAACGCTCAAGTTCATAAAGTTATTTAACATTCAATCAGAGCCGGCTTGGATTGCAAAAATGTTTTATTCAGACAGTTAAAGTAGGTACGAACCTAGTTCTTACTTTTGAATTTTCATTGTTTTGACTGAGTGGAACGTCAATTTTTATTTTCAGCTGTTAGACAAAATATGCTCTTTCAGCATTTCAGCAAATTAACATTAAATTAAGTAGTTTAATCTCCCATTGATATTTGATTGAATATTACGTAAATAGATGTCACATCAGCTAGTGTCGCTACAGCACTCGTCGAGGTGGCTTAGATCATCACTCCCGGGAGCCGCCTCACATCATTAACATCAGTGCGATCACACTGAATCGATATTATTATTATGAAATAAGTATAAGCTTTACGCTCCTACAAAAAGCTGTTTTTAAAATAGTGGCAAAAAATACAGCCATTTACTTTTGCCACTTACCTGCCATTTTATTTTGATACTTATAGCGATTAAACCAAACCTACAGGGTAGGTACTTCCGGTTAACCTAGAATCTTTGATGAATGTATAACAAGAAGCAGCACAAGTTTACTTGAATAAATGGATGGAATTGGAATAAATCTGAAACTTGATATTTTGTATTAAGTCACATAAAGCATAAATGCGATTATAAATTTACATTTGCTTCCTCAATTAGATATTCTCCTTCAATCCAAATTATCAGTACGAACCCTCGATGTGTGAGTCAGACTCGCACTTGTCCAATATTTTAGTGATGAGGTGGTCAGCAAAAAAAAGCATAGAAAGAAATACGGTGTAAATATCCACTATCTATAATATCCACCCACATAACATATCATAAAATAAACCTGGATTCAAATGCTAATATTTGCAAGTGTCAATATAAATTCAGCGTACCTACGCTATAAATCTGATGTTATTGAAAATGTTGTACTATATACCACTATTCTTGATACCATAAATAACAAAATATTACTCACAAAATAATAAATGAAGTTCAGCGCCTAAAGAAAAGCCCTGACTCACTGACTGATTCAATAACGCCCAGCCCAAACCCTTGGATCTAGAGAGCTGTTTTTTTTTTACAAGATCCTTTATGATGTAGACAAGGAATAAACCCGGTTTTTTTCAAAAAATCCTTAAAAGGGATCCGACCGACGACCTATCCGTGTATTCCGACAGGTGCACTTGAAAGATACATTTTCTATCTAAGCTTTCTGTGATTACTACCATCGGCCACATCATCACTGACCACGTGAGATTGTAGTCAAGCGCAAGTGGGACCGCGTGACAGAATCCTAGTTAAATATAATACTGTGGTAACTTGTGTCATATTTTTAACATTATATTAAGAATTAAATTAGTAATAATAAGTTTTGTAATCTCACCAAATTAAAAATTCCTCTCAGGATTTTTCAACTGGCTTCCGGTTTTCTTTCGTTCGAATCTGATGAAATTAAATTCAAGTCTCCGAACCTATATTTTTTCTCCAGGGATTTCCGGTCTTAAATGAAAAGGCTTACTATATTTATGCAAATTAAAATACAGAAGTCCGCAGGGAATCATAATTAATTACCCACGTAATCCCATCTAATTTACAATGTGGGTTAAATTTATTTAAATTTGACCTAGAAAGTTGTTAGACTTTTCACACTGAACTTAAAAAATATTTTTTTATTAAAAGTCCGTAGAATATAGCGGCATTGCCACGCATTATGACTATGTTATGTCTTTGACAAACATATATTTATGCGACGATTAGTCACATAAATTCAGATATTCATAATAGGGTAGTTGACACTGTCAAAAATAAATGACCAAACACTAACCAATGCATAAAACATCTAAAAACACGTGGAAATATCAAATATGTAGTACATTTAATGCTTTTTATGATTTTTAATTACCAGTGGAACCACTAAGAGTAGATGATTTGATGCTGTGAAACTATGACGTCATAATGTAATATTTCATACAAAATTCCTTATAAACTATCTTTTTGACATTTATTAAAAAGTAGCTGATTTGATGTGTCAGTCAACTACCCTATTCCCTAAACACAACGTGTAATATTTTTTAGTATCTCTAATTCGGATTTACCAAACATGGTGTTTGATCTGTTTGTAACGAGTCTATTTGCAAATAGACTCAACCGTATTAATAAAGTTCCGAAGACAGGTAGTTGATACGTCGAAGACATAATGCTGGGACATTCGACGCAGTTATTTTTCTGAATGCAATAGTCAATAAAAAAATTTACACCAAGTGTCAGTTGCTACGTGTTTGCAATATCTAGCGTCTATATAAACCCAATTTATTATAATTTGATTCCTTCTCTTATAGTTTTAGAGTGAGGGTGAGTCCTCATTAGTGCATAGCCTTGCGATATACCTAGGTACCTACTAAAAAGCCGTAGCGTTTTCGCTGCGACGACGGAACCAAGACATTGCACCAATGAGGCATCACTCTTAGATGCCAGATGGAGGTCAGTCAGTAGTAAGATAGTTTCTTACTACTGACTGACCTCCATCTGGCTACCTCCATCTGAAAAAAATAACGTAACGCGCCTATGTATTTTATTAGAGCAATATTTATGCATGTGAAATAATGTATTAACTTGTAAAGAGTAACTTTATCGAGCGTATTATTTTACTATGCTAAAATAATATGCTTATTTATCGTTGTGCTAACTTTAGATATGGTAAACACATTATGCTGAAACATTTATTGCGCAATTATTATTATACTTGGTCGAAACAGTGACCTTCGCCACGGCATTCGCCACACTGAGTTATCTTCGCCTTATATTAGTTTTACGAATTTACATCATGCTTTTACATATTGGCAAAAACTAAGTACAACGAGCACCTTTTCGATGTTAAGTTTGCCTTTGCACCAACACCGTTAATGGGGTAATAAAAAGTTTTCCACGTACTAGGTATATAGTTCCTTACTTTCGCAGTCAGGTCAGAAATTATAACAAGCCAAGTAAGTGCCAGACTTTTGGAATATTAACCTCCAAGATTTTAGTCAGAAAAGAGTTGGTAAAAATCTGTAACAGACAATGCCTCCGAGCTAGATTTTAAAAACAGATACCCGTGTTAAAAAGCTACCTAAAGTTCTAGGCTAGAACTACACAGTGTAATAATTTATAATAGTCTACGGTCAGTCAACTACGTCTCAATATCCAGTTATAAAACGATATGTTAGGACAATGTTATTGAAGCCATTTTTTTCTTCGTGAGTTTAATTTTCCAATGGCCGGTCGGTCATGTATACCAACCTATGTCAGATGTTCTCTAGGCGCAAGGGTAATCGAATGTCATACGCGGTCGCTACCCGACAGAACTATTCACGAGATGCCAGCTGGCGCACTCTACGCCCTGATTTATGTCCCTTTTGCTGTCCAACTTTCTGCACCTTGTTCCTGCAACATTTGTACATGACGTCTTAAATATATAGACTTGCGGAAGGAGAAACTCGGCGCGGCGCGGCGGTCTGGTTCAAACACGCACGTGCGAGTACATCGAAAATTAATTATAACTAACTTGTTGGTAACATATTATATTATTTATTACACAAAAAACTGGATAGCACTCTGGATAGGATTCGGCAAATGAAAGAAGCCTTGCACAGATTTTATGTTAGTGTTCGCGATCACCGCGCTTATCGCAGTATCGTTTTTAAACAGAGTCGCATGTATGTATCATTCATATCTCTTTTTGCTGCGCATCATCTCCTAAATATTAATACTACCCTTTAGTGTCAGTTTTATCATTTTTTAATTTATTTCAGATTTGAAACCCTGCAGGTAACAACGGGGGGAAGGAAGATTAACGCCCGGCGCATCAGTCAGTTTGCTTCTCAAGAAATAAGATCAACCTTTGCAGTTGGTACCTACTGTTGCTGCAGGAGAGGAGAACTGCTCTTGAATCAGGTGAAAACGGGTGAAAGGAAGGTTAATGAAGCGCTGAAAAAAGTTTAAACCTTGAACCAATTTAAACCTTTTTTTTATCAATGACTTTTTATGTACTAGGCTAGACAATCCCCGGTAGTAATAAAATATCTGATTAAAGTTATCGAGGTCTCTTATTGTGTGCCTGATATAGGTCGGTCGATTATTATACCTAAGCCTTAGGTGTAAACATACAATCTGAACTCTGCTCTCGTAAAAAAGCAGGCGTTTTACTGTTATTGGGATAGAACTTACTTTTATGACTACATGGATAGGATATAACTTATTTGGTTTACTGGCTGTAAACGGCAATACAAATAACTATTTTCCAACATTTATATCCCATTGTATCAGAGAGGGATTCAGCTCTGTATTTTTTATGTGATGACTTAATATTTATTTATCCGCACTGGCACATAAATGCGGTGGTCGACATACAAATCCATCATTTATTTATCTGCACAGCGATATATCTTTTATCTGTCGAGATAAATGACAATACCGAGTCCTTCTACAATGTCGCATTCAAGTTGTATAGGCGAACTAATTACATTAAACGTTACGTTCGGGAATAATTCACGTCAGGCCGGAGCGTGGAGGTAACACCGAGCATCGCTGGGGGCACTCATAAACTCATTAAAAGTTCCCTCCACACACTAAAACGACTGACCTCATCCATATTATAGACGGCAGTTTTAATCGAGACCGCTTTACAAACCATTAAATTCCATGGGCGGTTATTGTCGAGCTGGGAACGTTAAATGAATTTCTAGATACAGTGACCAGTGCTTCTCTAAAATAATAATACGGATTTGCACATATAAAATTATAATTAAACATTAACTTCCCTAATATCACTGGCTCTTGAACAATGAACAGAATGTTTCATTTGTTCAAATGTATGAAATAATTGGACACCATTGTCCGCACACGACCTCCTAACTCCACTATTTGATTAAATCAAATTAATATAATTGTTAGCTCAAAATATTATTTATTATTTTCTTATTTCATCAAATAACTATTTTAACCAGACCCATATCTGAGTGACCATAATGTATGCTTCTTCTATCTTTTAATTCTTCTAAACGTTAATAATGATAAGGTACAATCACTACAATGTTAAAGTATTAAGAAATAACTACCTATCTTCTCTGTGGAAATAATACTGAGATGTTTATACTCATATCTATAAGTGAGTTAAGGGTAAGTATATTATGGAAACGTTGTTTTATTCAGATTTTGATCAATTTTATTAAAGGGCGGTAGGTACCATTGAATTACGATTCTTACATCAAAATTGAGAACAAAGAAAGAAAACAATACGTAAGGAATGCAAAAAAATCAAACTAGTAGCGAGCGTATTCTTGACGCCAATTTATCGGTTCAAAGGTGCGCCGTCAACTAAATAGTACTGTATAAACTCATCACCTTCTCAGGACCGCCTCTTCCATGTAGAGGGATTTCGCTCGTTCATTCACCTTAAATTGACGTCATTTCGAAAGGCAAAATAGAGCACTTCTGAAAAAGAGTTTCCGATAAAACGGGCCCATCAAATTTTTTCAATATCCATTTACGAAGGAATAAGAACGGATTATGCGCAAACCAAAACCCTTTAATCCGGGATATAGGTTATTGAAACATTCGCCGGGCAAAGAGGAATTATATCGGCTTGTTCACATGTACGTAATCTTTCTAATCTAATGTTGCCATTTCCAACACAACTATTGTTGCAATCGGCAACATATTACAAATCCTTTTTATTCCTGAATATGATACTCGACATGAGGTTTTTATACCAACCAATAACCAACTATAGATACATATCCGTTGGAAAACAAGGGAAGTTTATAGATAAATATGTTTTGATTTTAATATTTTCCCTAAATTATATCATGTGGAAACTCAAAGGTAAGTAAACAAAATGGTGGGTGCGTAGTAATATACTTCCTTCAAAATTGTATTAGTTTTGTTAGTTGTGATTAAAATGGAATTTATAATTAATTTACCTTACACCATCCATACACTAACGAATACGTTCAAAACCAAGCATCCTCAATTTTCTCCGTCGAGTAGAAATTCCATAACATTCCTAATTTAATTTCAAAGTTTTGATAACCATTGATTCCGAATAATATTAGTCTATCTTAGAGCTTTGTGGGTTGAGTGGGTGAGTCTTAGGTTAGAATCCTATCTGTAATAAGCATGAACTTTTAGTCAATAAAAAACTTTTTAACAAAAAATAGAACCGACATCAAAACACTAAAAAGCATAAAATAACCATGTAGGAACTCTAATCAACCTGACACTGTTTTGAAGTCAGCGGTTCTATTTTTTGTTAAAAAGTTTTTTATTTTTAAATTTTTCGTTTCTTATGTTTTATCACTAGCCTAGTATAAGCTATCGTTGTACCTTCCATCATCACATCAAATGATATAACTAATGGTCTAAATGGTCCTATAATATTTAAAGAATTATCCCCTAACTCCTAACCGTTAAGGAGTTGTACCTTCCATCATCAGCTTAGCAACGTAAATGATGACTACCAAATATCTGAATAGCTTTAAAAATATGATAAACATTGTAAGTCCCTATAAAATTTGAAGAGTTCCCTCGATTTCTCCAGGATTCCATCATCAGATCGACTGACCTGATGACCATGGGCACAAACAAAATAAGAATTTTCCAAATCGGTCCAGGCGTCTTCGAGTAATCGGGGCACATACTTACATAAAAAAAAAAGATTCCGACGAATTGAGAACCTCCTCCTTGTTGAAGTCGCTTAAAAATAGAACATCGTTGGGAAACCATAGCATGAATAGGCCCTCTGTTGTAGGTAGTACCTGCATTATCTAGCAACCATAATTTAAAACTATAACGCCAAAAATCTACCGATGTGTTCAATTCCCTTCTGTGCTTGGGCCACATAGTTTATTTCCACGGTGAGGTTTAATAAATTGAACATTGATCTATCTTTATTTATCCCATCTACTTCTTAAATTAAAACCAAACTATTTAAAAATGTACCTACATAAAAGACTTAATTTTATTTTTTTACTTATACCTTCTTCCGATTGTTGAGTACCAAATTGTTGGTAGGTACTCTTATCGTATTTGAAATACAGCGAGGCAATGCCGCCAGCTCTGGGATCCCGCGTAGCTTCCACCAACCGCTTAGTGATTTCTCTAAATAGGTGGTGAGCTCGATGATCCCAGGGTCGTAGTGAACCCCAAAACGTGTCAAATATATACGTACTCGGTATTTTGCTATATTTGTCCCGTTTCAGATATCTAAAATAAATGTGTACGTATGCGCATTATTAAAGAAATATATTATAATTTGATTTGATTTCTAGTAAGGAACCCTACAAAACGATAAATAAGATTCTACCATCTAGTTTGGAAAAAGCTTTTAACATCCAGGCAATTTCCATCAACATTCTCAGGACTGTTCAAATACACTTGCGAGGCTATATGTAAGTATTTACTGATGTTGTCAAATCTTAAAAACTATTTCAGTGCTAGGTTATGCCAATATGTGCTATACGTAAGGGAATTAAGAGACCAGAGTCCGAAACCAATATCTACCTACAAATTGATAACATCGTTACCGTCTCGAGACTGGCTGAGTGCCACTTCACCCAAATTAGTAACAGTCAACTACCACTTTAGTATCCAATAGCTGTCCAGAAATACTTCTACCTACTTGTTCAATGATTTGCGTTTTATTCGGGTCCTGAGATATCTCCATCACACTTAAAAGAATATCTTATAGCTTTGAAATATACATTCGCTTTGATAGCTAGATTAATTATGCCGATAACGTTTCTAAAAACAAATACTTAATCAGCGAAAGTAGTACCTATAAGTAAAATCCGATCAATTTTTTCCGTTTGATACGAAAAAGCGTTACAATTTTACTTAAAACGCTGCCCCTGAGCGCAGTTTTCATTTGTTTCACAAAAGGCGGTTAATGTAAACGGTTGGTCTTTAACATTTAGCTCGATTACATCTCGCGGCTTACTCCCGCCCGCGTCCTGCCCGCCGCGGAACGCCGTTTTGTTTAGCTAAATTATAAAAAACAGCGGCATTTTTTTATGTTCCATTAAATATTGTGTCAATAGGCCTGCTACAGTTTAATCTTGTTAGCCTGAGAAATGAGGTATTTAAAATATATCTTTAGCATGTATTCAGCAATTTGAAACAAAAAAGTTACATCAAACAAAAGAAAATCTTTTTTTCCGCTTGAGAAATACGTAAAGATATTTAAGAGGAATCTAGATATTTTTCTTTTGGGTTATTTATCTAAAACATGCGAACTGCCTATGAGAGAGACATCGAATATAAATAAATCGTTACTTATTTAGGTATATAGGTATTGTAGATTGAATCGTCACTGTTTATAAATAATCTGTTAATAAAATAAATATCCTGGAACATTCTCGAAACACGGTTATATGCTCACAAACTAAGTAGAGCTTGTAATATATAATAGTAACTAGTGGTAGGGACAATAATTTTTTGTTGCAATAAGTTTCAATCCATTTCAATCTTTAAATCATTACACAATGTCAAAAAAACAGACATGTTATTGTTCATGCACACAAATGTTTGTCCTGGATGGGAATCGAACCCACGACCTGTGGCATAATAAAGATAAAACACATTAAGAAATACAAATGATTCGTATCTTATAACAGCTCTTCAAGTACTTTCAGCTGCTTCAATGTTTTCTTTTATTATCTTCCAGTTCTTAGTTCTATCGTAAGCAGAATATTTTCCTTTTCTTGTAACTACGTAGCTACCTATTGATACTTCCGCTTATCTAAGGCTATTTATTAAACAAATTCTGAATTTTCGGACCCATTAGTAACTAATAGACCGTAGACCTTAGTATTTCACATAAATTTCAGCTCCACGCGTTTCTGAAAAAAAGGGTCAGGACATAGGGACAGACAAAAAGACGAACAACGAAGTGATCCTACAAGGATTACTTTTTTCCTTTTGGGGTAGTGGGGTAGGTACCTAAAAAAAACACACATAACCATGCATATTTTTTTTCTTTTCCTTGGTAACTCTACATAGGTAGGGAGGTATATACTGATCCGTGTTCCCTGGATTAATGCAAATCACCCAATAATAATACATATCAGCGAAGAAGCCAACGCAATTACAGTATGAGCTCATGAACTCCTGTGAATAATAAAGCTGACTCACGCGAAAAATCATGCGTAAAACACGAGGCAATCCAATTTACTGTCAAAGCGCACGGTTAGAAAAGAAAGGGAAAAATCAAATTGTTTTCACGAGGATATCAAATCGTCGATGTTTAAGGAAGAATTTAGGTCACGTCTCATGGATTACGGCTTATTTCCCGCGTCTCTTTTTCTTCGTTTGACGCTAATCCCGACGGGCTTCGCAGAGATTCACCCTGCCTTAGAACGCTCCCCGCTCTGCAAGTTTGTACATCAATTTCAAGGTCAAACGAGGCTTCCCAAGAATAAATTATAAGTACTTACTTGAGATCCTTATTCTAATTTGAAAACTTCTCGATAACCAGCCCACAGATCCTCTATCTAGTTACTGATCTACGGTATAATGTTATTATCTTGGTACCTCATCTTACTTGAAATTGTAATAACCGCCCATTCCTTAATACAAATTATGAGGGTCAAAATAATGTGAACATTATTATTGTTTACGAAGGTAAACAAAGGATCGAGATCGGCCTGGTTCGGCGCTAGAATAAAAATAAAATGGGGTAGAGCAGGTGGTCTCAATTCTCTGCTTTCTAACCGACGAGAAAAGTAACCTAAGCTACATACCTACCTAAATAGTTATTCATTATTTTTGTGATTCTGCAAAACCATTTCGCTGTAATATCAAGTACAATGGTATATTGGAAGCGGCCCGAGGGTCGGCCCTATCCTAATAATATCAAGGCAGTCACCTCGACCCGCGCGGTAAATCTGATTATTCAGTGAGTGACGGCACACCACCGACCGAATATTAATCGAGCTCTCTCACTTATACTAATCATTATAACTATCCAGGGTTATAGGATAAACCGGGAATCGTTTTATGCGCAAAATTATACAAATGAGAGAGAGTAAACGACGCTAACTCGAAGGAGAATCCGTCGTACCTACCTACCTACTCGTAGATCATCTCGCGAGTCCGACCGCTATATTGTTTTGCATTACAGTTTAAAATGATTAAAACTTTTGAAAACACTGTTATGATTTCACATTTAAATTAATTTAAGTAGGTATTATGAATTTTTAAACGTATTAATTAGAGCAGGTAGTTTCCTTTCCTCTGTTCTCGAAGAAACTAAGTTTTCGGGGAATATATTGTATCCAATGTTTTATTCTGAAATTTTCAACTATTTTGGTGGCAATTTTTTTTCAAATCCAGCTCAAAACTATAAAAACTATTCGATTCGATTAACAGCGAACATAACCGCCATTTGACGTCGGTTTCAGTGGTATCCGGGCTATTCGTAATATCCCGTAGCCATTTGGGTAGGTACCACCAATTATTGCTGGTATATTTTAGTGCTAGAATGCAATGCAACGCACATGCAGCCGCAACATTCCACAACTACCAAAATGTAATTAAAACTCAGTATAGCCACTGTTCCTGCACTATTATGTAACAAGTTAAAGCATTATGCAAATTTTGGTAAAATCTGGGCTACAAATGCACATATTACCGGGTGACGTACCTAACCTAAGTAATTACTTAGAGTTATTGTAGTGAGAATAAACTAGAGGAGGCCTTACTCTAACAGGAGTTTTTATTTAAATTAAACATGTAGGTATGTAACATAAATCCGGATCGAAGAACCAATGAAAAAAGCTCTCTTCGTTGGTCAATCAATGGAGTGGACTGTATTGATTCAATAAAACATGGTGAGACTTTTAGAGCAAATATACATACGAATCATACGGAAAAAATGTGAATTAAAAAATATAATTATATTTTATGTAAAGTTAACAATTGTTATTGTGATAATCCTGTAATTATCGGATTATCACAACGGATAATGTAATGTAGCAAAAAACCTAGTACCTACTACGTTGTCAAGTATCACGAAAAATGTTATTCAAAGCCGGATAAGTGCTGTTCACGATGCAAAATTCCTTTGAAAGCACATCCCTTTTTATCTTGTATCGGATCGCAAATGGACACGTGTTCTGAAAGCTCGTCACTTTAAAATAGATCGAAACAAAATGGATAAAAGGCAGTCATGTAATATAACATACCGCAAACAGCTCCGAAGCGTCTTACTTAAGCGATTTTTCACGAGGTGCACCGCGTTAATGTGTACAAACGCTCTTGGCTTCGGCGGCATACTTTGCTTCTTTGCGGAAAATAAATTATGCCCAGAGCCGCTGCCGGGTGTCGTGTGTCGGCGCGTTACACAAAATTTGCCAACAGATAAGTACCTACCTAGTTAGTTATCTGCGTATTTAGTTTTTTAACATAACAAACATAACATAACTTCAGCTTTACACTAAATATCTACGAATATATCCTTAGGGATATAACTATATTAACTTACTGTGACATATCTATAAAATTATGTCCTATTATAAAACGTAATTTGACAATAATAATTATGATCTGTACGTACACTTCAAGCAAAATTGATCCTTCATAAGCGCTATGACATATGATAAATTCCAGATTTGATATTACCTATTCTTGGTACTTACATGAGTATGCAATACAGAATCGTAATAAATGTTTCAAAAGTTAGCAAACATTTTCTATAAAAGAAAAATTCTGACTAGAATACGCAAATTATGTTGTATAAGTACGTGATATTTATCCGTGGATTACTTACCTATAGGAAAATAAGGAAAATAAATTTTCCTATTCTTTTCAGAGATTCATATTGCTAGTTCTTTCACAAAATAATTGCTTGTAGAAATTATTTTCAAAAATATTACCTAGGTACACCTATTAATCACACATGTCATTTGTCATGGAATCAACTGGATCATTAATAAGTAATTAGTAGAAGTTAAATAAGTATACCAATTTGTAATCTATGTCTTAAAATGTACTTACATAATGATAAAAGTAATGAACTCACTTTGTTATACCCAATGTGTGATACACTTTAATGAGGTTATCAGGATTTCTCGTAACAGAATAGGGACATTACTACTGTCTTAAACATAATGTTGTATTTTAACATATAAATATAATTTCGTCGAGAAACAAAATATGTTTTCCAGAAATAGTGAAGGAACCCTCAGAAATAAGTCATTTCGACGAATGGATTTGTGGAATTTGGTGCTTTTCGATATGCAGATAACTGTAGGAACAATAAATACTACTTACATTACCTACCTATATCATTCGGTTTGGTTGACAGAATCGAAAAAGTAATCAACGTGATACTGAATAGTAAATCTTCTACGAAAAGAGTTCAGGGTTGGCCTTCAAACGTCGTAGTTACCTATTTATAAAGCCTACGCCATTATTTTCATTGTCCCATTTATGCGTATAGTCTAGTCGGCAAAGCAGTTTTTCATACTTCTAAGTATCAAATTATTGTGTTGATTGAATACCTATCTAATCATTTCTAATATTTAATTAAAGTTTTATTAATAGATAAGTACCAATCTAAGTCTAAATCTAACAATATGTAGGTACATATTATACCCTCTTCATTAATGTACTTTGGTTAATTACAAAATTTCTTCGAAGCCATGACGAATTGTTATTGATTTTAAATTGTTTACATTTTAATTTTGCAACGTTACCTACTCACTGTTTGCAATTTCTTGTTTTAATGTAGGCCAATAGTGCCATTACATAAACAAATAGCAAATAGTTACCGTTTCCTTGACACGTACATTTCTTCATTAGTAGGCATTGGAATCATCATACGAGTTATTCCCCTACAGCAAAATTAATTTATAAGAACATGTGATCGGTATTGATTGAACTGAATCACTATTTGTCATCGTAACTCAACCAACACTGAACGAGTTTTTTCCGCATACTTACATTTATAAGGTAAACAAGTTTTTGTATAGCCAACAGACGCAAGGGCGATTAAACCAGTCGGTCGCCATCCACTGACCAAGTCACATACTCGATACATATCAGTAACTGTAGTAACCTCTTGCTACAAAATGAAGACCACCGCAGTCCTCGTCGTTGTTCTATTGTCATGTATTTCTATAAGCTATTGTAAAGACCTTATAGTGGGAACAAGTTACAATGGCAGATTGATCCATCAACAAAAAGCCGAATACAGTTCAATTCCGCTCAAGAAAAGAGTCAAAGAAGTGTTCTTCTCCGATCCCGGACAACAAATTATAAAGGTAAGCTAGCTTCCATAAGTAGCCCTTTCAACTTTTGTCTTAATTACCTTTAACTAAAGGTTGCGAACTTTCTGTAAACGTAATAGATGACACAAAGGTTGTTGTCCAAAACGAAAATACAATTTCTTCTATAATTAAATATCTTGTAGTAAACTGAGAAACAGCCGCGATCTCTGAAGGTACTCCGACGTCGTAGTTGTAATTTATTGTTATAATTGATACAATTAGGAGGTATTACAAAATATAGAGATCTTAGATTGAGTGTGTGAAACAATCCTATTATTGTTTATCTTGCTAAATCAACATGAAAATATAATATTATTAATATAAGTTAATATTATATTAAGTAATTGAAACCTTGCTAATTTAGTTTACATATTGGTGCCAATTCTGTTGTTTACGACCTAAAATAAATTTAATCTCACTATATCTCTTTCTAATAGTAAATATAAGAAAGGGATGCAAGATATTTTAGTCTTGTCAGTTAAATCCGATCACACATTTCAACGTGAATTTAAGCGCGATCTTTATTGGTCACGACTATTTACCCGTACAACGACGGTATGGATTAAACTGACAGCATTGAAAATGTTCTATCTTTTTTCAATAACGTTAAAATGAAAGAGAGGTGACTTGTCTAATATTAGTTAAGCTCGTAAACAACAGAATCGGCACCATTGTCTTTTGTAGAGTACCTACATGGAGTAAACTAAACCTTAATTTATTCTGATATACCTATCATTTTGATGTGATCCAATTCAGAGTTGAAATGTAAACTATAATGGCGTGAAAGCTAAAGCAAAACCTTCGCTTTTTGAATATAGGTCCTCGATTCTCGAGTGAAAATTTAATCAAGTAATTCCACAAGGTACTATAGCCACTACTATGTGTACTTATTTGAAGAGGGAGAACTCACTAGTCGTGTTTAATCGAGTGATTGGACTATACAAACCGATTGGTTCTGATAGAAAGAATATTCGCCATATTATAGCCAATATTGTTCCAATTAATGTCGGTTATATTTAAAGTATTTTTACGAAACAATAATCCCAATGCATTTCATCATCATCAATATTGGCTCTTGACGGTGTAGCTTCTTCCATTCATCCCTATTGTTTGCTGCTTTCTGCACCTCCTTATACGACACGACGTCCAGGTCTATAAGTATAGTTCAATCCAATCGATTTATTGTGAGTTATTTCAGTATTGCAAGGATTAGTCACCCACCTTGATATATCCAAGTCACTCCTGGCTATTCACGTTTTATATAGTTTGTAGTTATATGAATATTTTATGTCTCTTACATCCGCTGCGTTTGTGTCTGTATCCGATTCACAGACGTTATATTATTTTTACACTAGTTCTTGCCCCGCGGTTTTGACCGCACTATCTCTTTGCCAATCTTTTGGTTCATTACTGCGTGAATGACAAACCAACAAACACACTTTAGTAATATTGTTATAACACATTAGTAATGATATTATATACAATTCGTCTTTCTTTTCAAGATCGTGATTTCTAAGAAATTGTTTTAATTGTTAATGGCTCATGAACTTCTATGAGTGAGTTCACACGCTATACGACTTTAGAATGACAAACCTTATGAACAGGATGTTATAGCGTGTGAATTCAGTGCTAGCCCAGTCGTGCGACAAAATTATGAAATATTTAAATACTTAATAATAAAAATACATATAGCCATGAAATAAAATCGGCCAAGTTCGATTCGGACTCACACACGAGGGGTTCCGTACCATCGCATCGCATATTTTATTTTATTTGTTGTTATAGCGGCAATAAAAAAATATAATAAAAAAATATAATAAAAAAATATAATATTTAAACACTTATACTTACCTACTTAGTAAAAATTAAGATTAAGTAAGAAACAATAATTAAAATTAAAGGCTTTCTTTTTTTTTAATTTAACTAAAGTCTAACAAATAATGTAACTTGACACTGCCAAGTAGGAGATCTAGGTAGTGGGTAGGTTGGTATATTTTTTGTGTTGATCTTATATATTTATCAGTTTATATTTTTTTAAACTTTTGAGTCAAGTACACGTTCATGTATTCAGATATGTCTGATTTTAACATTAGCTTTCGAAAGCTAAACAGAATGTTACGTGAAATTTGTAACCTATTTATTTTGTGCTGAGCATTATTTCTTTGTCCAGCTGTGGACGTCTTTCGGCTGATATGATGATGATGAACAATTTTGCTATTACAGCCGAACAATTCCGTTTTGCTGACCCTATTATATGTAAAAAATCAAATGCCTAACAATCTCATGAATTATTTATTCATAATGACCATGAACACAATGAAGAATAGTGCAGATTATTTATCGTTTGTTATTGTGATAGTTTCATACGCCTATGCAATAACTAAAAGCTTTTAGGCATTAATAAATATGCATGCGTTTATGCATACATTTTGTCATTCTGATGCAATATTAAGCAGGTTTTTTTTTTAATTGACCGTCAGCTTTGAGACATGCTCATAATGGAAGTATAAAGTGTTAGTCACAAAGTATTGTGTCAGCGTCCATACCACGATGTTCTCATTTTATTCACATCATAAAAAAAATATTAACTATCTTTTCCCCTTTGCTTTTGCTTTGCTTTATTTCCAAAGATAAATTAAGATAGATAGAAGAATAGATAATACTTTATTGTCACACCGCATTTGATTGAAAGAGTACTTAGTAGGTAAAAAACAAAGAACATAAATATTAAATGAGAGTGATACGATGGACGTCCATATCACTAAACAATATAAAATAAATTAAAACCTGGATTCTCATGGAGTTATTTTGAATGTTTTCAGGGTATAATTGTTCGAGACCTGGACCACACCGATGCTATCGCCAGCATCACAGCCGGCGGAGTTGGCTTCTCATACGCCAATTTGAGACTAAAGAGTGACCGAGGATCCGGTCTCAACTTCCAGGTTGAATTCTATGTTTAATATATTAGTTTTATAATGTTATCTATGTTTAATTATATATATAAACATACATCTTTGTTAATATTTTATATTTAATACAGGTAATAAATACAATTCTATAGCATAAAATAAATTTTAATAATGGACCCCACCAATGTATTATGTCCGTTTCCTGCTGTATTTATGTAAAGTCTAGCATTAAATGTTAATAAATCCGTAAACATGTGAATGGATATGAATATAATTTTAATTAATAATGGTGGTATGTGGAACAAACCATGAAACCATTAATTACCCCAATTTAATGTAAAAAAATATTGAAGATTTAAATGTACTTTTAAATTAACGCACAAAATTTAAGTTTGTATTTTTTCCTTATGGTAATTAAATATTCATTATATACACATAATTATTTTTATTAATTTATAATGTAATAAAACTAAACTACAGCTGACATTGATTGCCCGTCGACATTAAAATATCCGTTATGTGGTCAGTCCAGTAAGTACGCATGAATGCTGCACTGATTCGCTATATATATATAAAAGATTTTCTTTTTCATCGAGCATAGAAAATAAGAATAGGTATTTTTCACAACTCCGAATCGTGTTTCTATTTTTTGCTACTGACAAAATTTTAAAAAAAATATCTCTCATCAATCCTTTCACTGTATTTTCATATTTGCAATGTTTCAATCATATCTATAAGTACATCTATGGGATCCTACCTACTAATATTATAAAGGCGAAAGCTTGTATGTTTGTATGTTTGTTCCTCGTTCACGTAAAAACTACTGAACAGATTTGGATGAAACTTGGTACATAGATAGATCATACCCTGGAATAACATATAGTTATATTATATACTTTATATTCCGGGAAAACATAAGATACCTCGGGAACGCGGGTGAAACCGCGGGGGACAGCTAGTCTATTATAATTTACAAAATGTTAAGCATCCTTAGCTGTCTTATAGTATGTATAGCCTGACTTAGGTTAGGATATTTAGGTAAGCAATACTTAATAGCTCAAGGTAACATCATAAGGAAAGTACTTTAAGATAAATGGAACCACAAAGAATGATGTCACTTACAATGACCAAGAGGAGACCTTAAATAAACAGGAAATATTCATTTAACACATTGTCAAACGACTGTCAGCTCAGAATGTATCTCACGTGATACACTCGGTGGGTTATAATAGTGTATTGTTTTACAAATACTAATCGTGTGTTATATGTATTAATGGTACCTATAGGTTGAATATATTTAGTTATTTATGACACGAGTAGGTAATTACTGTGGCAGTTTTTTGCGCATTCATTAAAATTGTAGCTGGTGTTCCATAGAAAATATCAAATTCTATCAAATGTATGGTAATTACCGTAAATTGACACTGACACTTATTACATACTTTCAGTTTCTTATGCGTTATCAATGACTCTCAAGACTTGTCACTGATCAAGGATATGCATATTTATGGACAAGTTATCGACAGTATTGAATAAAATGTGTCAATCGCTATCTTCGTGGTCTTTTCCGTTGAGGAATTCCGTTGTGTGGCTTTGTAGTCCAAGTCTAGACCTACAATAGGTACCTAAAATAGATTGTCATAATCCTAAAAATATCTCAATCACTCGATTTTCATATCCTATTTGATTTTGAGCAGTTCCCTGGTGTAGGTATCTTTGAAGGCCAAGGACCAGTACCAATAAAATTAAATGTAACCACCTCGAAACAACAAAAAATAATATTAAAAATCGGTTCACAATTTAAAGAGAAATCGATAAAGATAATGGAAAAATGTATTTAAATGACACAGTTAAATCATATTCTGGAATAAGACAGGACATTATTAGGTATAAGAAATAAAAGCACAGGATTGAATTTAGTAATGTAATTGACCCTCCAATACAGGCCATGAGGTCGGAGCCATATTATTAAAAATAAAAAATAAACCAATTTCGATTTGTAGCTATTCTTTAATATATAATGTAGGCTATACGGTTGTAATAAAAATTTAAATCGATGAATGTAGTAGGTACCTACCTACTATTATGTAACACAGGACTGAAATCAAATCAAAACTCATTTATTCTGTTTAGGCCCTAATAAAGCACTTATGAATGTCAAAAGTTACAGTTTTACAATAGACTCTACTACCGATACAGCACTTTTTTATAATTTAATCAACATTTCTTAAAATCGCAAGCAAAATTTTATATTTTAATTCTTGGACTCTCTTTCATGTAATAGAATAAAGTAAAATTAATTAATTTACTAAAACCCAAGAAAATTTTCCGGTGTCGGTATTACGGAACTCGCTAAAATTGATGTCTAAATTTTAAAGACACGGAGGACCCAAGTTAAGGGTTAAAATCAACCTTCCTCTTTCCTGCAACTCATTTAGAGTGTAATAAAAATGTATATTTGATTTTTTACGGCTTCCACATTTAAAAAAAGAAACCCCTGACACAGATTTTCTAGAAACATAGATAAGAACACAATCGATTAAGACACCTTTCCAATGAAAAAAAATAATCAAGAAACCGTTTTACAAATAGGTACAACTACCTACTAAACTAATAATATAAATGACAAAATATCTGACAGATGCAGAGACCGTGCGTTCATAGTGCACAATTCCACCAGTTAGTTATTTATTCACTACGTGTATAAACATAACAACATTCGATAAACTCTTTACAACATTTTGTTCAGAACTGTACAAAACAGAGAATATGGAATATAACAATAATGGTCCTTGATTCGATTTGAGGAACATTTTAACTACTACTAACGACAATGAATAAATATAATGCCTACTATTTATTGCTAGATATAGAGGTAGAATGGAACTATGCTAAATATCATAGAGATAAGTAAATGAATAGAGTTCATGTGCATGAATTTTACTTCCTATTATTGTGTAAAACTAAATTTTCTTTTAAAAATGTAGGTACAATGTGAATCTGAAATATAATGGCAGCGAATAAAACACGAATAACTACATAAAATTCTCTTCAGAAGGCCAAAAAGCTTAGAAAGAATGATTTGATCGCTAAACAGCTAACATGATTCAAATGATTACACGCAGTTTTTTCCGGAAAATGTAGGAACGTTTCCCAGGGGAATGTCAAAAACCGCGTAGTACGGCCTATATTAGATAAACTCTGAAACAATTTTAAATATGTATTTATCTTGCTGCTCTTGTTTTTGCTTCCGAGTTTTGTTTGCTTGAGCCTTTACAGTAGAAAATTTGCATTATATATTTTGGCTTCAACGTTACGTCTTCCATGATCAAAATGTTATGAATTATGGATAGAAAGAGAGAAAGCCGCTAATACGACGGGTAATAGGTACCACCTGAGCGATGACAGATGAATCGATCACATGTGCAAAAGATGGATTCGCACATTATAATTAATAGATACCTACGCATATGATGTGTTCCAATCGTAATATTCTGGGCTAGAAAATCCCTTTACTTAATTACCCACCTGTACGAATGTACGCGATCGCCAACGAGTTTTACCTACCTATAGGATAGGTATCATAAACGTATGCTATCATACATAACTATTATTGCTCATGTCTATGTAATAATCGCTTTCATAATAGAATAGTTGGCGATGTGTGACGTCCACTTTGGCTCTGAAATAATGGATTTAGTAAAGCCATATTAATATATACCATAGTTTGAATTATAATTCCTCTATTCCCGTCTCTTTCGCTCTCTAGTCACGTGACCGGGAAGCAAAATGCTGTTGTTAACATTTTTAACTTGATTTTTTTATTAGCTTGGTTTTAGTGAAATATGATATGATATGACCACCGAATATGGGAAACAAGCTTGCGTAGGCAGCTCCCAGGGTCTTATCCTAACGTTCAACAGGTAATAACGTATAAATGGTACGCATATGATGACAGGGATCCCATTATCGCTCTCCGGCCAAAATCCCGAAAACTGCCCGCCGTTGTATAAAGGGACCCGTCGGTTAATTTATTACCAAAATATCCTTGACATCGCCCGCCTAGACGCGTTAAGATAATTAGATACTTACATAATTAGGCTAAATATCTCGAGGTGTCCGAAATAAATGTTGTTTACGCTATTTGGTAATAGCTCAGACAGTTGGGACGACAATTTAAATGATTAGAGTAATTTAGTATTTTTACTTTTCCTCTATCTACATAGATTAGAAGCTTATTATTATAATAGTTTATGTACATTAAATATTTATTTTAAATAAAATTTATACATAATTGAGTGGTGTTAGAAACTGTTTTGTACCTATAGTCCATGGTTCTATTTTCCTTTTTTTACTTAAATGTCATTGAAAAATAAATGAGTCGTAATGTTGTGTCAGAGCTTGGTGGTTTCATTTGCAGCATACTATCCACTTATAAGTTTTAATTCCTAACAAGTGGTTTTTAAGAAAGTATATTAAATGAAAATTACTCAGATTACTAAACAATGGGGAAAATTAATTATTAAAATATGTCAGGAAATTCTTCACTCCCCAAACAATGTTGACCTCGTACTATAAAAGCCAGGATTTTTATTTATTTACTACCTGCATTCTCGGTATAAAATGTAACCTAAGTATGTCTTTCTCCATATCATAGAATAGACTATCCGCGTGCCAAATTTCATCGCGATCAGTTCAGTGGCTTAGGCATGAAAAGGTAACAAACAAACAAACAGAGTCACTTTCGCATTTATAATATTAGTATGGATATTATAATAAGAACAACATAATATACCAGAATATTTATTTAAAAAAATATTAGTTATAGTTATATACAAGAATTGTTCGTATAAAGTTACTAGATTAGGTTCAAGTAGTAAAGAAGATAATATTCAGTATGTAGTATTGAACTAGGGCGTAACAAGCGCCTGCTATAATTAAACATGCAATATTATGAGGCGTTGATCTTGTATAAATCTTCTATTCTAAATATATAAATGGAAATGACAGAACTGACGTGAATCTATTAACGCATAGCTCAAACCACTGGACGGATCAGCCTGAAATTTGGCATAAAGATACCTATTATGAAGGGGGCATCCGCTAAGAAAGAATTTTTGAAAATTCAACCCCTAAGGAAGTAAAATAGGGGATCTTGGGTGAAACCGCGGGGCGGGAAGCTAGTAATTCATAAAAACGTAAAAAAAAATTCACCTAAGTATATTAGTAATTAAAATCGTGGACTTCAAACTAAAAAAAAATAACTAACTGTGTTTTAATACTAGCCATCCCCCGCGGGTTTGTCTACTTTCGTCAATGTATATGTCATAGACTATATTACTTATTTATTTGCAATGTTTAATCTAAATTAAATTATAAAATCTTTGTTTTGTGGGAAGAATAAAAAAAGACAGCGAAGAATAAAAAATAACATATTGATTGATATTAAAGTACGGTGAAAGCAATAATATTAATAACATAACGTGGTATAACTAAATAAATAAATCTATACGCCAAAACTCAGTAAAACACGTCGGCTCGTTCCTTCCGCTTGCTTTTGATGTCTATTGCAACACCGGTGAACCGACTTTGTAATTTCCTGACCTGGAAATTACAAATCCTCATCAAAACCTAATGAGAACGCCCTGCAACACAAATAACATACATTACTCAAGAAATAACGTTTTAGGAAATAAATAATACTTACAGTATAACATGTTTGAGTCATTTTGTTTTACTATCAAAATACCTACAGTTAAGTACTACGACACTCCAAGTACGCTACGAATGGCGACTTTTTCGTAGTACTTACGAGACTACGAGAAATTTTATTAATAAAAGTGATTACCTACCCAGCATCTTCAATTTGCCTTAATTCAATTCCCTTTAGTAGGTATTGTCTATATTTAAAAGCCGGGCTCTTGTCGGTGTAGCTTCCTCCACTCTACTCTGTTGTTTGTAATTGATACAAAGTAGGTATCACTTACTAAAATTCGGTAAATTTCTTAAATAGATTAAACTGATTTGGACTGTGACATTTCGCGCAAATGGTATGTTAATATTTATTTAAGGCTTACTTGCGGTTTTACCTTTATTCACGAGGGATTTGATATTTTTCCGAGATAAAAAATATCTTTTGTTTTATTTCGGAACACTATCTATTTATTTGTCATATTCATTGAAATCAGTATACATCAAAGATCGATACTTGGTGATAAAATGATGTAATAGATACTTGCATAGCTTCAGCTCTGGTATATTATAAGACAAGAAGTGATTCTACCGATATATTCTGTGATCTCTGTGATCTAAAAGTCGACACGGGATTGATTTAACACGTATGTGCAAGGTCGAAGAGTACCTACACGAAGAAGGTAACGTAAGAACGGGGAAGATAAAGAGCTACACTTTATTTCTAGTACTAGATTGAGTTTTCACTTAGAGTTGCAGCCACCTATGTGAACAATTTAAAGCATAATAAACTAGATACGCGCCGCAGTTTCAGCCTTGTTTTCACTCGTATAGTTCATCAGCCTGTACATAAGTATCAAACACATATTAATTTTCCATTTACTTATACAATTGATATGCTTTTTATCCTTGTCATCATTTAATGGTCATTAATTTTATAAAATTGCAGGTAAGTATACGATATGAGGTATTGATTAAAGAGTGCGTCAAGTAAATCAATTACTTTAGTAATTTTACTATGGATTCAAAAATCAAAAAGTGATATTATGTATCTGCTTTTTATCGTAAAGGACTCTGATATTCAACATTTTATCTACGAACCTCTCGACTACCTACATAACCTACCGATGTAATATATGATCTGAATTTCGATAAAGAATTTTATAATAACGGGTCAAATTCCAAAAAATATCGTCTATTTCAACGAGTAACATTTAAATAGCATCTATTGGAAACCTATGTAAGGGTTTACCACTCAACAACTTGCAAGTACAACAAACACTTTTTGGTTCCAACTCTGAAACATCAAACTTTTCAAATTAAAATTAAATTTTCCTCAATTAAAATGTAAGCAAACAATATTTTTCTCAAATAAAGTTGGTCCATATTAAAAGTTGTTGGGTTTCGAAAAGATGATCTCAAAATTATACATTTAGTGTACCTAGATTGTAGGGAGGGAATATCAGTACGTCACATTTAAGAAAACTGTAGTTTGGTTCGTCATGCTTTAACATTTACCATGGGGATGAGTAATTTTTTCATCTATTTTGATGGAGTTGAAAGATCAAATCTTTTGTACAAATATTCTTACATCGTTTAGGTTTTTTCAATAAGTATTTCAGACAGAAAACAAAAATTGGTAAAACCTAACATTTTATTTATAAATCTTCTGCTATTATTACTCAAGTAACGTAACAAATCACGTAATAAATCACCTTAAATAACAATATAGAAAAATTAGACATTCTTAGAGCCACCAAATGTTCCGAAGTATGAACGTAGCAACTCGCTTACGTCTCCGACGAAGGATAGCGTAAGCTACAATTTATGGGGCAATTCATCAGGACTGAGAGCCCCTAAAGCCTTATTCTATACCTAAGGAATAAGGGCTTGACATCATGCTGGAAATAATATCGATAAGCTAGAGTTAACCTTTGTTGTAACAAACAACTGTTTTCTCAGGTACTTACGACGAGACGCGCTACCGAGGGGTTTGTAAACACATCAAAATTGTTATTCTAACATCCTTTGTTTTGGCGTACTTTTATCAAAAACACATGTACCTATATACCATCGTAAAATCTTTATTTTTAACTAAGAAATATAATATTTTTAACTACGATTTTATGTAGATAGCGACTATAGTGCTTGCCAATTTTATGACCCGACTGCGGCGAAACCAAAAAAGGAGGATTATGTGTTTGATCTGTATGTCGTTTCGATCTGTGTTTTTTACTTGTTTTATGGTGGGTTTAGAAAAAATGCAGTGTAATACTCGTAAAGTCACACAGTCAATGGAACTTGGCGACAAATTATATAGCTAGTGATAAAACCACAGGAGCTGTAACGTTCAGATTACAGAGGTAATGTGACCCGAGGGTGTATGTGAGTGATATTATAACTTCGAACACATACATAATGAACACCTTAAGTAACGCCCACTACTCGCGGTAAACCTTAACCTATATATATCAGATAATGGTTAGTAAGTACAATATCCTATTACGTAATTGTAAATACCTATACTCGGGAAGTACATAAAGCGATATAAGCTTGAGACTTATCCGGCGCCCGGACCGTTACTTAAAATTGCATCGTTTTGTTACGGGCTAAGTAAAGTAAGTACAGTGCTTAGTGGTACAGGTATTTGGACTGAGCTGCGGAAGTTAAATGAAGTTCAGTGTAATTACTCTCTGAGAGGCGGTTAACTCGGCTCAGTTATGGTGACAGCCGCCACCAGTGCCACCTCTAGGATCCCTTTGTTAACTATGAAACATATTTCAACTATTGTATTCATTAATCTACTAATAATACTTTCTGTCACTTTTATACTCCGGAAAAACATCCAGTCCTTTGAGAATGCTTAAAACCTCAGAGTGGAAGTTAGTTTGTTTTAATTATAAAACCATCACTTACCATAGTGAGATTATGTAATTAAATTAAGTTTTTAATTAAATTTAACGTTAGGAAAAATACGTAACTATACTGAAAAAATTTTCAAACAAAACGGTATGCACGTGAGCTTCATCCAATGTTATTTTATGAGTTGTAGCCATGTGCAGAGGTTGTTAAAAATACAAGTAGATTTGAGATTAGGTGCTGTACTCAATCATGCTTCGAAAAGTTAAGTTTAAAGGTAAACACGGGCTCCGCTGTTTGAGTTTGCATATCCGTCGGCTTGGGAACACTAGCGGAACTGGCGGCAAAACTTATAATAGTATTTTAACAGCATAATTTTGATAACAATATTCCTTCCATTATAATCAAAATATGTATATAAAATACACATACCCGTAAAGTGCCTATTATTTATAATAGTGGACCCAAGAGGTATCAAGTCAAGACAAGGGGCACCAATTCAAGTCAAGCCACGTCAACCTGGGCCACCCCAAAATTAGCATAAGACTGCTCCTGCTCGGGCACGAAATACATACGTATCTACAGGGTTAACAATAATATGGACCAATCGAAACGCAATAATTTACATGAATAATCTCTCTCGCATGCATGAACGTTGTTATTCTGAGCCACTTAACTGAATAAGCTTAGCTACGTACCGATGCCTATTTAAATATTATTACAGGAGCACGACAAAGGGAAAAAAGACGATTTTACGAGGGTAAAATAAATCAATTTGATGTATTGAGAAATTTTTCTGTTCCAGAAATTTTCGGTTGAGTTTGTACGCGTATTTATTGTTAAATCAGTTGTTTTGTGAGCCGAGTAGGTATGTTTATGACATACCATCCAATTCAAGATTTTATACTTCTATTATATTGAAATAAAAGGAACTCGTTAGAACGTACACAATCTTGACAGTCATTTATCAGTGATCCCACCCAACACAACAGAACAGATTACTCTGATCATTCAGAACATTCAGATCGTAGCGGTACGACTAAATTAATTATTCTAAGAATAACAAGACAGGACTTAAATTAAAATTATTAAGTATTACCTCGTTGTTTATCTACAGAAGTAAGTAATCAATCTCAGGGAAATACCTGACCATTATTTTATAGGTAAGAAGAAAAATATAGTAAATATAATTGTTATTTCACATATTTATGTGTAAATATATAAATATGTGATGATTATAATATGTTTTCTTGCCAAAACTAGTGTCTAATTAGTTACAATGGCAAATGTCAGAGTTACTTCTACTTTAACCTTTTTTCCGTAAGCCTATCTTATCAAAATTTATAAAAAAATCGGTAAATTTTATATTTGTATCTAACGAATTACTAAATTTATAAAAAATCTGAGGAAAAAATTGTTTTGGGTACTAAAGCTTCATATTGTAGCTTTTATAGTAGCGATACCACCTAAAAAATATTAAGTTCATTGGAAATTCGTGAAATGAGATACGAAAAAATCTCATTTCAAAAAAATATATGAAATTCAGCGTAGGAAGTAGGAACACTCAGCTTCAGTATTCCATTTGGATCACAGGCCGCTATGTGCATTGATTCCAGTCAATCTGCTTCTTAGAACAGGGGGTCAATTTTGTCATATTTGCAGCTTCATAATATGTTTTGTATGGCATTTCATCGACCTGTCAACTATTTTTTGTTACATCAAATTTGACAGATTTGTATAGAATTTCGTAATATAGTCCAATTTTAGGCGAAACAGGGGGCCTAAAACGGCCGCTTGAGCAATATTACTATGCAATTCATATCTCGAATTGACAGCATTGATATGTTGATGAAATACTATTCGAAACATACTATAAGCAAATGTATCAAAATTAGCAGCCCCGCACTATGCAAGGATTATAGTGCCCTCGTGCACATTATGAGGCATAAAGTGTATTTCAAGAGTGAAGGATCACCCAGAAATAATGACATTAATGTATGGTATGACGCTTTCTTGGAGCACTAAGACATCTATCCATTACGTAACACCCACTCCCGGTCCCGCGGGTGTTATATGTCGTGATTAAGCTGCGATTTTACAGCAGTGAGAAACGTTTGCAAAATAGATTAACTGCATGCATTTGTTGTGAAGACCCGGTAAGAAACTCTTCTCTTTTCTTGTTTAAATTAATTATAAAATATTTTTACGTACCCCCTGGAATGTTATTCCATAAACTCTCGTCCTAACAAGAAGCCTTTACTACTCCATTTTAAGAGGAACAATAAAAATATATTTCTTTAAGGGTCTCAGCTCAATTTTTCCGAAGTTTTGCAAAGTTTTGAATAGTTAGGGCCGCTTTTAACGGCAGCGGGTTGGATTTATTAAACCTATAGCAGTAAATATTGCTATAATTTTCAGGATTGTAGCAAAAATTTGTGAGAGCTTTTTTTAAAAAAAATAGGAGAATATTTAACTATTATTTTAAGGCGATGATAGATCAGTGGTAGTGACGTCGGAGGCCGCGACGAAGGTCGTGGGTTCGAATTCTACAATTAGCTTGAGCTTTCGGTGAAGGAAAACATCGTGAGGCAACCATAGCACGATGGTTAGAGTACTTTGTAGTAGGTACCCGTCTAGCTGGCTACCACCCTCAAGTTGATTATTTGTCGCCAAGCAACTACCGGTGTGTTCCGGCAATTGCACTTGAGAGCCAGTTGCCTTCTGGTATTACAAATGGCGATAGGCGATGGTAACCACTTACCATCAAGTGGATGGCCTGCTTATCAACCTTCTGATATAAAAATAAAACGATTGGTCCCGTAACAAAATTAAATTAAATCATATTGATGAGTACGACCACCTCATAAAGCACTGTAGGTGTATTAATGCTTGTAAGTACAGAACTATTCATGTCGTAATTTAGAATCTTCCACCTGTGAGAGATATCAAGGTCTAACGATGTAGGTTTAATTGCAAGCTGGTCTGTGCTACAGTGTCGAGCTATTAGAGTTAATGGCACAGTTAATGGTCACGATCAACTAAAATTTTATTGTTGGCTACATTTACAATGCTCAGTGAACTAGATACAAGTGCCTATACTATGTGAGCCGCTAAAATGTCGCTACTGTAGGTACTGACACTGACAGTGTGGACGCTCGACCTCAAAGTCTGTGTGGAGAAGCGAGCCTGACGGAACATGTCCCCGATAATATCCTGTGATTTATGAACGGAGCTTCATTGTGTGACACTAAGTAGGTAATAGGGCGTCTGTTCTTTATGTTACTTATTCGTGAAGAGGCAATTGTAGGTTATATTTTTACATCGCTCATTCGGTTGTGATTCCATCGGCATGCGATGGTGGCGGGAAGAGGAACGGGCGTTGTGTTTGGCGACCGAGTGAGCAAACTCGCGCTCTAGCCGCATTTGCAATTCGTTTGCGGACTACGAAATACTCTGCACCCGACCGAGTCTTTTGTGTAACCGGATTTCTCGGTTAACGACCTACATTCTGCATATTTATGCAGTTCGGTCACACAGTTTTTCATGTCTGCAAGTATCTGGCAGACATTTATTCCTTTACGAAGGCTAGAATTTCATATATACGAGCTACTATCAATATTTTAATAACCTAGAAAACAAGGGATTTATTCAAAAGAGAGAAAAAGTAGTTTATGATACTCTTCATAACTTAGTAGGTAGTTATGCAAAATCTTGGGGATTTGTTAGTCTGTTTGTTGCAACAAGAAGAAGAAACAAATAAAAACACTTTCGTATTTATAAAATTAGTACCTAAACATAGAGAATTGTTTCTTTTGGTACGATTTTCAACTCTATAAGTATAATTCTGATAAAAATGTATTAATCTCCACATCCTAGGTTTTGTGTGCTCACCGTCACATCATCACTAACCATGGTGAGATTGTGGTCAAATGTATGCCTATACAAAATAAAAAATAATTTTTATAAAACTATGAAGGAATTGTCATTAAAATAAGAGCAGCAACCTTCATTTACCCTCAACTACGTGAAAAAAAAACAAATGAATAGACTCAAATATAAACAAACAAGATAAGCGTATATTCCATTCCACTGGGAGTAATAATTGCAGATGTCTGTGAGTGTAGTAGAGGCATAAGCGAGTCAGAGTAAGACAGCAACTTAGAATAACGTTCATAATTTTTACAGCGAAAGCTACACGAGCGAATCCAAGATTAACAATTGCCCTTAGCCGGGGAACGAGAAAATTAACTTTTAAATGTAAATTTTACGAGGAAGTCATAACGTGAAAGCTGCCGCGGTTAGCACTGATTTATTGCACTTGGAATTGAAAGTGTTAAAGGAGTTGCAATCTGAAAAAAGTTTTAATAGGTACCTCTTTAAACAAGTATAAATCATGACTGTAGAGAAAATTTAACTTGAGCAAAGTTGTTCAACATTTAGGATCATCAACTTGAGTATCTATTTAATGACGCCGTTTTATTTCCGCTAATCACAAAAGTATTAATTAGCTTCTGAGTAGACGGTGGATGAAAGCGGATAATAGGTATTCTATATAATACCTAGAACTCTCTAATTATTATAATTGCACGGACTTCACTGAATAGGTACAACCTATTCAGTGAACTCTCATACATCAACACTATACATATAAGCTCATTATTATTCAGTACCTACCTAGCTATTTGAATATATAAAGGTATACATACAATTGACACTTTTAACGTAAATTTCAAAAAAGTCAAAATTAACCTTTGCTAAATAATAATAATATCCGAAAGCATTATACACACGGGTATAATATACCTGACTAGCTATCCCCCGAGGTTTCACCCACGTTCTTGGGATAAAAAGTAAAAAATCTAAATCCTATGGCACTTGGAGAAAATTATTATTTATTTTATGTCAGATGGTTGACAGGCAGCAAGCAGGCGGTCCACTTGATAGTAAGTGGTTACCGTCGCCTATCGCCATTTCATCAAAATTGGTCCAGCCGTTTGAGCGCAAAAATTAATAAAATTGTAGTTAGGGACTTTTTTATGCTTGACTACGTCTTGAAACTGTCAACATTTCAGATTTCTAGCTTCAGTCGCGTATATACTGCAGTGATGAGTCGGTTAGTCACCCGATTAGGATTTTCCTTCTGTACCTTATCTTAAGTAGGTATATGACATCAGCTATTTCAACTTTGTGGTATTTATTACGAACATACATCAAACTTGAATAAAAAGTCAAAGAGTGGGGATTATACCGACTTTGGATTTTATGAGTCATAACAGAATTTTCTGGAATTTTCCAAGTTTTGACATGACGATTTTTAAAAGTCTCAAGCCTCATCCGTTCCATAACAAATTTCAATTCAGAAGTACTTGGAGACTTAACTCTTTGGACCGCAAAGTTAGATGGAATGGAACTCTTTAGCGTTGACGAATTGTGGAAGGTAACGAATGTGTACAATCAAAACTTTGAAAAGATTCATTGCCACAAATTTTACCAGCTGAAAATATGATCCGTTTGACTCAAAAACCTCTTGAGCGGATGTGAAGCTGCAACTTTGTGAACTTTTTATTTCACCGCAAATTATAAATGGGAAAAAGTTTTTGTTTATAAACAGTTGGTACCTTACTTAAAATGGGAAAAAAATACGGCACTGGCAGATACTTCATCTCATTTGACATCCCTGGATTACGGTGAATTTAAAAATTATTTGACATTTAGTTTAACATGGTTTCACGTATTTCTATGAAGATAGTCACACACAGTATAATTCTACTTTAAACTGCCTTACTAATATTATAAATGTGAAAGTTTATGAAAGGTCATGATCCACCTAAAAGCTTTTCATTACCATTGGTTGGACAATCAACACAAAATTTGAATTTTGCTTCAAATGATATCTATTCCTATGTATATGATTTTTATACCAAATACATGATACAACACTATGATGATATCATACAAACGTATTCGTTAAAGTAATGAAAACCATAGTAAATTGTATGTTACCTATACAAAAATGCTGTTCCAATTATTACAAACTCCAAACTAAAAGACAGAATAGTAGAGAAACATAAAAATAGTAAAATAAAATTCTTATGAAATGAAAGCCGTATCATGAAAATTGCAGGTTTCAATTTTCCACATCGTGCCTATTTCTAGTCCGACTGAGCTCGGCAACTTAATGGAACCTACTCACATCGACGGAAGCACTCAATTATGTTATAATCAAGGCATCCGGTACTGAAGAGCGATGGCGTGGCCGTGGCCCTGCCACTCATCAACCCGGACTGACTTACATAAAAGGCACGATCTGTTCTTTATTAAAACAATTTTCCTTCCAAATATAATTCTTTTATTCACCAGCTTAAAACTCTAATTCGAAATACAAAAAAATACTAGCTCTACAAAAGTACCCTTACAAATACAAAACACCCTATAGAATTGTAAATCTATCCGGGGTTTTAAAAATTAATTATTTTCCTTGATAAATACGGGCCCGTGAATATTATTTTAAATTCTTATGCTGTCGCGGGATGACAACATTAATTTTGAAATAAAAATGACGAAATTTATTTGCATTGTAAAAATGATATTGCAATTTAAATACTTACTGCTGACGGCTTTTAAAAACAAACCATCTCTTTTAGTATTTTAAAAGCATCTTTAAAATTTAATACCTCGTCCGAAATAAATATGAAACTATTATCTAGTGGGCCAAGGTAGAAACTACGGACGGACAAAGAAGCTCTGATGTGTTGATACAGATATTCACTATGGGCATGGACATATATCATATACATATTAAGTACTTGCTAGACAATTTATAAAAACTGGAGAAAATGAATTGGAAGATTCAATAGGCACAATCTAAATTTAAAACAATAACGATGTATGTTTGAAACAATTACGAAGGTGGCCATTGACGTTGGGTCGAGCGTTATGTTACATATTGTGTTGATATTTCATTTATCACGGGCGATTCAATTTTCGCAACAATTAATCATTGAACAATAACGTTGGACATTGGGCGGACAACTACACGAGAAAATTTACTATACCGAAGTACCTACCTACTTTCGAACCAGCCTCCATAGGCAAGCTTTATACGCGGCATATTTCAGGCTTTTCAAAGCGATAGAAAAGTAAAGAATGTATCATATATCTACTCGATGAATAGGTAGTTCATGTTAATGAGTTAGGAATTTATTCTAGCTAGTTTAGGCGCCCACCTAAGAACTTAATTAGGTTTAGCAAACACAGAGTGTTATTGGCCCCGATTCTGTTGTTTACAAAGTAAACAAATTTAATATCACTGTAGATACCTATCTGTTTGTAACAAAAACATAAGAAAGAGATAAAATAAATTTTAGTAGGTAGGTACTGTCAAATTAGTCCGATATCTTTATTATTTGACTATTTTCCCGTAAAACTTGATATAACTATATGGAATACTAATTTGACTCTATCCTTTTTCAATAACGAGTGTAAGAAACAGAGGTGACGTCACTATTATCAGTTTAGTCCTCTGTGGTTTAGTTCATAAACAACAGAATTTGCATAATTAGTTGTTAAAGTCTTGGCTATTGAATAATAGATTACCTACCTACCTATATTTTTTATTACAATTAGCACCTAGAATATTTTTTTGGCAGACAGTTATTCATAAACGCTTTTTAACTAAATCAGTGTTATAGTGTTCTCCGTCTCACTCTTTCGATCACCATACGTCACGTGTAAGATAAAGACTTCGAAATTTTAACTAAAGACGTTTCGTAACTTTTTTATGAATAAGACCGTTAGCTTGTTTTACGGTAGTAGGTACTATTTCTTATTATGTGCTTTTATTATATAAACCAAATATAATTATCGATATAAATGTTCAAACTACTATATTGCTACTTTTAAAATTATATTATTTGTATTATTCACACTCAGACACGGGACTGAACAAACAATCATGTCCATGCAAAAATGTTTTTTCATGGCCGAAAATCAAACCCACGACCTCTAAAGTAACAGTCAGGGTATCTAGTTTCCACTCAGACTAGCTTTAAAGTAATTTAAGCTAGTACATCAAATGAATATAGGCAAATATACCTACTAGTAGAAGTTATACAAAACATTATAACGCCTAATCAACCATTGTAGCAAATTTGTAAACGGGAGATTAACTCGATCTTTCAGTTTTGATGGGACAAATCGAGTGGTGTACATAAATTAATACATTTCACATTAATTGTTATCTTTTTAAAGTGAAAAAGTCAATCAATATACAATTACATTAGTTGATAAAATTTGCTATAAAACATTTTTTATTTCAAAACTCTGACTTGTATAGTTTAGTAGAAATTGCATTTTTATTTTATTATATTAAAAGTGTGGTAGGTACTATGTTTTGAAGGCCAGTGTATGTACCTACATGTAGGTAGGTACTTAGGTACACATTTTATATTACTTCACCGGCCTGGTTGGACATACTGATTGATGAAGTGCCTGAAATAATGGCGCAACACTTGATTTAATACGAATATCAAAATTTACAGTATACCATTAAATATTCAGTACATAATAAAATGAATTACCTAAATGGGACTGGTAAAGCGGATAATTATGTAGGTAGGTAAATAATAATTATATTTATGAGTCCTGCGAGCGCGCGTCCCATCTCGGCGCTCTCTGTCACGCCGAGCCTGTTAAATACGTACCGTAGCGATATTTAATGACGTAATTAGCTTTTAGCGCCTTCGTTATATGTCATACACAAATACAGTTGTAACATGATGTTACATTATTTCACTTATTGTAGGTACTTTATTCATGGAAATGTCGCTTGATTCTCGGAAAAGCTTAAAGGATACTGACATACCTAAAGATAAGCTTATGTCTTCAATGATTGTGTACTTGTTGTTGATTATTACCTTCAATCGCTAATAATTAAAATCCGAACACTTTTATATGAGTTCATTGAAGATTTTTACACATTTGTAATTTTTATACGTATGTCCAATGCCATCTTGGATGGAGAGAGATATTATATAATTAGAAAAGTATGAAGTATTTATGAATAATAAACACTTGTATTCCGTAATCATTCATCAAAAATATTATGAAGTCTGCTAATTAATACCTAGGTGGTTTCCACGAAGTTGGCAGAAGAAAGGGTTTCGGTAACAGTATGTATAATAAGATCCTAATATTTACACAATACTTAGAAGAACATCTATAAATAACTCATAGAAATAAAGCTGTTTGTTTTTATTAATTAGAAACACATTATCCATTTGCTAAAAGTAGTCTACAAAAATGTTTACTCTATAAAGAATGTATTCTGAAAGCTTTTAAGACAATACATTACTATTGCTTTTCAAATATTTCTATTACTTAGTTGTTTCGTCAAAGAAAACTTTACAATTATTTTTATATTTTTTTTTATCATTTTAATGCAATAATTAAAGTCGACGATAAAATTTATTTCCAAATCCATACGATGAGTTGAATATTAAAACACAGTGCAATATTAATTGGTATTTTATTTCAAACGAAAAATTCATAAATCTAGACTCTACATTGTAACAAAAATTTAAGCAATGTTAATGAAGCTCAAATACTTCATAATAAGTTTCGAATCTTCGTAATTACATGACCGGATCGACTTTGAATTCGTACTTTTATTCTGCCCTCTCAACATAAATTTGAAGAAGATGGTGGACACACAAATTGAACTGATACCTAAATCCAGAGATTAGCACGCTTCAAAATATGTATAACTTCTTCAGCTTATGGCTAATTGATTGATTCAAGCTAATATTACAAGATTATTGTAGGAACCTACATGTATAGTGCAGTTTAAGGATTTTCCAGAGTTTTCCAAACGAAGAGTTACACCAAATAGCCGAAACATTTGATACTACAGAAAATTTAATAAATCCTACACACTCGGAAATAGGTTTCAATGAAAGGACAGCGTACAAGTTTATTAACTTTTTTGTAGTATTTTATATTCATCGCTACATATTTCCCGAAAATGAAATACGGTATGAAATGGTATTGAAATTGAAGCCAATCAAATTTTATTCTTTTCTCGATGTCCAAAACGTATATCGTATTGACGCAGTAAAAAATAGGATAATAATAAGCACTGGATGCAATAAAACACGGCGCTTACGATCACACAATTCGATGACACCCATAAAAATGGGCTGCATCAACCATTCGTTTTTTTATGCGACACTTCCAATTTATATGCCTAAAAGGTCTTTTTAGGGTTCCATACCTCAAAAAGAAAAAACTAAACCTTAAAGGGACACTCGTGTGTCTGTCCAAAATTACTGGACTGAATTGAGTAGTGGTACACATATGTAAAGACAAAGACGTGTAACGTTAATAAATGAATTTCAAACATGGGGGCTACTATTGGGGGTAAATTAGAAAATAAAAAAAAAAGCTTTGCAAACTATATCGTGTGACATATTAAAGAAAGAGCTCATTGTGAGAATCTCAAATATATATTTTTTTATAATTTGAATGTAAATAATTTTGAAATTATTTAAGAAAATAGGCGAAAATTTACCATGTCCCCTGACCTCCCCGCCTATTTATCTCCGAAGTAATGGGCCAAAAATTTTGAAAAAAATACAAATACTTAATAGTTTTTTACCTATATCACAGGAAAGCCTTTAAAAAGTCTATGTATGGTATGGTATTTATAGTAACATAGGAAATTACGGTACCTCCTACTCCTCGGTGCGCCAATCGCACTTGACCAGTTTCTTTATTTTATTTTATCGTGCAATTACTTTAGCAAGTGTGTTGGTAATTCAATGTTTGGCAATGGAATGATGTGAGTACGAGTTTTATAAAAATATGTTTTGTTTTAAAATTATAACATAAAAAACCTGACATAATGAAAATCCCTTCAAAAACTATTAAAAAAATGTTTTGTTAAATTAGATTAAAGTGTTGGGGTAGTTAAATCTAGCGAAATGAATCAGACAGACCGATCAATCCCAGGCAAAACTCTCTTCACACCCATGAACTCACTACAGACTGCACACTTCTTGAAGAGCCCCATGCTGTACGCCTTTGGAAAACCATGGCGGGAAGATCTTACAACCTGAACGGCCGCGGTAGGAAGCTCCTTTAAAACCGTACAGTGTACGATCATTTTAATTCCAATGTAATAAGGATGGATTCCCACATCGCGCGATGGCTAGAGGTGCGATGGTAGAATATACCTAGCTATTTTGTATACTTTAATGAAATGCTCACACAAATTCGGACTATGTTAAAGTACACTATTTTATATATGATTTTACAAAGTTTTTTAAAACAATGCGTAGGTATATTTTTGTTCAGCCCTAAATTTATAAGCCAAGACAAAAGTAATGGGTAAGTAGGTATACAATATTAATATTCAACTACGCTACGCCTACACATGATCACCGAGAATCTCTCTATGTGATCATGTGTAGGCGTGAATATGGCAAAGGTAACGTGGGCCCGACCGAAGCAACTGTAAGGCAATTATTTTTACATTCCACTATATTAAACTTTTTAGTTATAGTACGCACACCTTGTGAGGATTGACGGATCTGTTAATTCATAAAGGCAATTATGTAACTCCTCGATTGCAGATGTCCCCCGGTTCTTCAGTCAATGCAGTTCTCCTCACTACGTATCCGCCAATGCAAGTAGTATCTCCATACACCAAACCTATAGGTAAGTTGTAAGAGTAGTAGTTGCGAATAACGAGATCAAAAGACCAAATAATGTTTTAACAAACGAAATGGGACGTGTTTTGATGTTACAGACTTTGTCCATCACAGATTTCCCTAATAGCACTAGAAGGTTATCGTGTCCCGATCGCAAATTATACTATCGATGTTACAATTAATATGTATCGTTCCTCTAAACTTTACTTAGTTGAAGTGAGGTGAAGCAAGTTTTAATAAGGGTCTCTGTGGGTCATTACGGGCTCGTAGCGGTAATTGTCAGAGGCGGCGAAGCCCCAGCACTTAACGGCACTTCTGGTTGACGTCGGCAGACACTCCTTACTGCCACCATTTGTATTTGAATGGCTTTGTCAAATTATAACAAACCTATATCTCTGAGCGTGAATGCAGGATTCTTCATCTAAATTTCAATTTTGACTGACGAGGGGAGTTCGCTGTGTCATTACCAGAAATACTTACGTAGCTAACAGGAGTTGGAAGAAATCTTTATTTACATTTTTCTTGACGGTTATCCAATTCACTGCCAATTCGAATGACTTCAGAAAGACACCTTCCGACGAAAAAAAAAAATGTCGACCTTTTTATTTTCACATAACGAAAACCCTAATCTATACTTATAATAAATCTGTAGAGAGGTCAATTCTGTACATGAAATATATTTTCAAAATAACTATCAGGGGGTGATTAGTGATCGATACTGATGCCAAAAATGTAATCAGTAATTTTTTTGTCTGTCTGTCTGTCTGTCTGTCTGTATGTATGTTCCTTATAGAAACAAAAACTACTCGACGGATTTTAACGAAACTTGGTACAATTATTCTTCATACTCCTGGGCAGGTTATAGTATACTTTTCATCACGCTACAATCAATAGGAGCAGAGTAGTGAAGGGAAATGTTGGGAAAACGGGAGAAGTTACTCAATTTTTTAAGCTTCCGTCGCGTGTGCAGCCTTAATGGTTAAAGTTACATAGAAATCATGTATGACGGAAATATTCTACGTAAAATTGACTAAAAAATATCCCGCAACAGCATATGTCTATCTTTTATGGTTGACGCACAATAACACGTGTAACTCCTGATTGCTTAGCAGTTCGGAGCATTCTGATTATATTTGTTTACTCTTTTCACATGGTCAGTTATATGTCGCTCTTTCCCGGGTTAGCAGTTCTAGAAATCATTATGTTCACGTGCCGTATTTTCATTCTATATGTACTTAAGCCTCATGTGAAAGTGATCTAAACAATATTACCAATACATTAACATAATAACATACAAGGAGTTACACGCTGATGGTCTCGGGGCACAGCTATTAATAATAATATTCTGCGGTTCCTTATTGCGATATTTTTTAACAGTATTGTGGATTGACATATTATATTTCCCTACTAAAATACGAAAGTTAATCTGTCTGTCACATCAAAACCACTGAATCCTGAGGAAGGACATATGCTACTTCTTTTACGAAAAACGACGAAAACGCGGACGAAGTCGTGGGCAAAAGCTAGTAAATACTAAAACAGTTTGTTTGTCTAATACCTCAGTTTAATACTATCAATATTAACTTCTTTGTGATACTATCAATAGCGACATTCCTTGTATTGCGATGTTCACATAAAATATTTAAACGTGTTGGTTTTACGCAGAATAACGCAATAAAGCGCCACTTACGCTCACATTCTGCTAATGAGGTGTAATGAGTGTGCAAACTTTAACCTTATTAACGTGTGTTTATGTACACGAGTTAATTAGGTGCTATTGTTGAGTTATCGGTAAAACTGCTAACGATTTATGTAGCATAATATTTTTGATCTAACCATATTTTTTTGTTACAAGTATTATATTCCATGAGTTCGTGTAAAGCAAGTAGGCAAACAATCGACGTAGAGTTTCTTTCAACATTTTCCTTCTAAGATCTTCTGAAACGCGTTCTCAGAAAGGAAAATAAGAAATCGAAGAATATAATTTATAATTAGGACCAAACCATTTACAATACACGTCCTTTGTTGTTGGATAATGAAGGATTTAAAAACCGTACGAGTCTGCAATCAGTGTAGACATGTTACTCCGCTGTAATGTTCCGTGGTAGGTAGGTATAAGGTTACGAGTTGGACGTTGACTAATTCAATTCAGCGGAAGCGAAATGAATGCTAACGACCAGTTTAAAATGAATATGTGTGTAAAGTAACGAAACATTTCACCTTAAAACTTCGAATTAGGTGCACAGGAAGTTGGAAGAGTATCGAGAAATTTATTATTTGTAATTTTCTCAAAAAAGGTGCAAATTCGTTTTGTATCTACATGTAATTAATCATTTTTGGATACCTCCCTGGTGTGTATATTTAATTATGTAAGATTATGTCAGCGCGATTATTATATCAGGCGTCTTCTTTCAAGTTTAATCTAATGCTATCAAATGGAATTTCGTGGAAATTTTAAGATTCCTCTTACATATATTTTTTTCTTCATTTTCTTTGTGGACATTTTTGTCACAAAAGAATTAAAACTCTCTTAGATAGTCTACTTTTTATAATGCAATGAACAAACATGAAACGTATATAAACCATCTCTGGTACATCTAAATAATTAAATCTAATTTGCTTCATGAACATTATGGCCTTTAAAACGAATTCCAGAAATAAGTAATTTCCAAAAATATTTTTATTTCAAAAAGTAGGATAGAGAAAACTCGCTGTGCATGAATGTGTGAAACGATATTTTTGTTGTATTGTAAAGGTTGAAAACTTTTTTATCGTTCCGGCACCGTCTCTCCAGCGGCCGGCAAACCCGGCAACCAGTCCGCTGTCGGCAAGTAAGTATTGTGGAATGATTAATTGTTCTGTAAATTGAATTCACCGTGATGAATGAAATATCCGCACAATAGGTAATAAATTACGCTGACCCGCTCGGGCGCAAGATGAAATGGTCTGAAAGTAGGTACGGACGGATGCTATGGGATAATAGGTATAAAACACAACACACGTAAAACACCTGCCCGAAGGTATTGTTGGGATTTTAATTCGCATGGGGCACGAAGCGGCTTTGTTCCAGGTTGGTAACGTGTAGCTTGCTTGCTTAGGTAGGTACCTACAATTATATACAACGATGAATATATCTTGTCGAATCGTAATTTAATTAAATAGGCTATGATTGAGAGTGAGTAAGTGAAATCAACTAGGTAAAAATAAATACTGGAACGTTTTTAGTCACACATCTTTACTAATGCTACATATTCTGCTAAGTTTGTGATCAACTAAGCCAGCAGAGCTTAGTATGGCTATATTTCTGCAAATCTGTGATATAATTTTATAATCTCAGCATAGACCTCCCCATTGCATGGTAGGATCTTCACCTAACACTGAGGGGTCATATAGTTCACCATACCGACACTGTCACACTTCACTGTGAATTAGATTTCCCAGCGGAACTTGTCTGCTATTTTCCAGCCAGTGATGACAGCGTAAGTAAGCTTAGGCTAAGAGGTGATTTGAACACTGCACACTACTTACTATGATTATAAGTAATTGTATTAACTATGCACTGAACCACCAAAAAATAAAATTTTCAATTTAGATAACAAACTCAGTCTATTTATAATTTAAATTCAACGCTGAATACTGAATAGTATAATTTTCAAAACCAGCCATATTGTGTTTCAGTCTTGATTCCTTTGTCAATGAGTGTACCTACCTACTTACATAGCTTAAACATCATTAGAGGCAGACCAAATCCCAAATGAAATGACATTACAGGTTACGGGATATCTCTATTTGCCAAATCAGTTACATCACAAGCTATATTGGGTACTTTATTAACGAGCAGCCGAACCTCATCGCTTCATCAGAGTGATTGCATCGGGTCCGTTCATAAGATCACGTAGTTCAACATAATTTGAATCATGTTGAATGTTGAAATGCAAATTATTCAGCCAGTAGATTTATTAATTAGGTACCCTTAAATCAGGCAATTATTCCAGCAAAAAATAAGAACAGTTTTGTGAATAACTAAAAAAAATACGCCCCATGATTCCACCCTGATCCCTTTTGAGATTGAATTTTGAAAAATCCTTCTTAACTCGCGGATTTTTCTATGATTATCATCATCATCAGCCGAAAGACGTCCACTGTTGGACAAAGGCCTCCCCCAAGGATCTCCACGAAGGCCGGGTCATGCGCTACCCGCGTTCAAGTCACCTTGTGGTGGGCTCACGCTGCGTCTTCCGGTTCGTGTTCGCCATTCGAGAACTTTTCAGGCCGTCGGTTCTACGAGCGATGTGCCCCGCCCACTGCCACTTCAAAACCATTCCATTCTACACAAATATTATAAAGAAAGAGTGCAAATTGTGTTTTTGTTTTGTTATATGGAGAGTAATCTACTATTCTTAAAAATAGACTCACTAATAAGTGCGGGATCGGGGCTGAAACTGCGGGAAACATACCAGTACCCATATAAAGTACCTACTTACTTATATATAATAGATCAGTCAGCCAGGACAAGTAATGTAAATATGGTTGGACTTGAATACGCCGTTAGGCATTTTTTTAATCAGTTTTATTATTAGGGATTTTGTCCTTTTCGACATGTCCATCCCATCGTATCTCATCGTACCTAGTAAGGTACACCAAATTATATAGAATCTTGAAAACAAAGAGACTTCTTTTTCCTAGTTCTGATTTTGGATTTGACAAAATACATTAAATGACACCAACATTATGCTCCTTCATAATATATACCCTTTATTCAAGTACTCTCAATATACATAATTATAACTGTGCAAAAAGCACTGGTGGCATACATTTATTGAACAAAGTGGCAAGAAAAACGAAGGCAACAAGCCGCACCGGGTGCTCTAAATTGCCAACACTTCTGAGCCGAGGCGCTTACTGAGCCACTCTAGTTCATTATTTGTTACATTGCATCGATCTAAGAACCCGCCAAGTGATATATGATAGCAAGCAGCTACCATCTTAAAAATATTATAAGTATAGGGAATTGCGAGCCGGTTTTCTTAGAAAATGTAATAACAGAATCGATAAAATATGTTATATAATATTTTCGTAAATGAAATTGTGTTTATTAAATTCAGGGTTTATGTTGCGTATAGCGGAAAAGGAACAAACTATTCTCATGTCATCATTTTAAGCCACAGAAAAAAAAAGTATGCGTTTTCAGTAAAAAAGGATGGGAGAAATTAGTTCCATGAGTTTATTCGAGAGAGGCGCTGTACCAATCTTCTGTAAATAATAGTCAACACAAACCCGATACTAGCATTGACTAAAGACTACTATTTACACTCGGGGTACAATAAGTTAACGTCTGTTGACTTGCTACAAGAAGGACGACTTTCGTAGAACCTATCACAATAAAACCCCGTCAATAAAATAGCTTTCGGACCACGGTTTTACCTGCGGTTTTGGGATAAAATGTTACTCACCGGCACATAACCTATCTCAATGCAGAAAATAACGTCTGTCCGTTTCTTCGTTAAGTACTGCAAAAAAGAAGAATAAACGAACAAACATACGTTCACTTTTATATTGTCTGTAAGGAAATAAGGTTAAATAAACCCGACAATTTCCCAGGATATTATTGTCATGTCAAATCCTGAGAAAAAATGTCTGTATAAGTTTCTGCCGTTGCTGTATAGTAAATTTAGTTTTTTTTTACTCGGTTGAAAGGACCTCTTTCAACCCGCTTCAAAGATATGAAACGGCTTTCAGAGTAGGAGAGATTAAAATTATATTACTAATAGTCAGCAACCCAATTTGCTTCAAAATATTTTAGCAAGATTAGTAATCAATCACGTATTATGTAGTAATTATTGATGTTTATGTTCACTCCATGGGAGGCCGTCCAGAGAGCGTAACTTTTTTAAATTCCAAACCAACTCGGTATATTAATTAGAATTTTTCCAACGGGCCCCATTGTGCTACGAACTCTGCTCACGCAAACTTTTAATGCGACTTAAATTCAAATGCTATTTTACGGTTTCTCTTTGAAAAGTTGATTTTAATGAAAAATTTACTACATAGACATTGATTATTCTTTTGTAAGCGCTTTTTTATATTCACGATATTTAAGAAATAAATAGATTTTTGCAAATCTATTTGTTTGATGAACTTGTCTCTCGACAGTAGAGGCTTTCTAATTTCAAACAAGACAAGATTTAGAAATTTTGATTTATTGGTAGGTATTTTAGTTAAATACCTACGTAATATATCATTACAAATAATCCTACAAACTTTCAGGCGCTACAGCACTACCATGACGATGTTTTAACAATTAGTAGTTAGCATAAAACCTAACGTCGCACTACCAATCGGCACTATTGAAATTTTTCGAACTTGTTCTCCCAAGCTTCGAACTCAAGATGCGGTGGGCGCGTTTTGTGAACTTTCCAAGGCATTTGATTGCGGAGATCATCACACCCAAGACATATTATATACATTTTACAAATTTTAAATAGACAGCAATTAGACAGAGATATCAGACATGCCCTGTGACGTCATAGGGCACTACGGCCATATAAACTCCATGCTAAATAAATATGTATATCTAAGATGATTGATGACCTATATCTTGGTTATTTATATGACGTATAGTTATTCGAAAAATATTTTCTTTCTTCTGTTTCTTATATGGATGATGAAGGCTTTCATAAAAGCAATAAAAAAAATGCATATGCATGCATAAATAAAACGTAGGTAAAAAATTAGGACGGTATGAACCAATGTGCTCGAAACTATTTCAATCAATCAGTGAATATCTACGTGAAATAAAAACCGGACGCTGGTTCGTTGGTGATCTAACGAAGCGAATGCGAATGATTCATACCGATCCCTATTAAGCGCCTTTTGAGCCCATTTTGTTCACGAACTATCTTTGATCGCACTGGGCTAAAGTTACATTAATATTAATAAAATTCTTTAAAACTTGAACTCATATAGAATCACTTTTTTGTGCATCCATCTGCTATGAATCTTTTTCTCACAAACGGGTAAAGCTATATATCAAGTTGTAATTAATATTAAATACCTATGTATAATAAATGGCGTAAAATGTTCACCTGCAAATGTATTATAAATATAATATTTAATATTAATTGAAGAATGGAATCAAAAGATACAAATATTTTACTCGCAAATTCATTCATCGGAACTCTTAAGGCACTTCTCGTTGGCCTACATTCATTTTTATACAAAATGCACGGCCTCATATAAAAATATAGCATGAGGTAGATTACCAATTTACCATTTTTACATTTGATATTAATAAATATCTATATGAGGACTATCTATAGGTACGAGAAAATATGATGAGATTTTTCAAGATTAACCTTTTAGTCCTTTATTTAAATTAATAAATAACAAGCATCCAACAGGTTGTTCAGTGAAACAAAGTATTTACGGTTGCGGTTACTAGACTCAAACTTAATCCTAGATTAGGTCGCCCACTGTACACAATATCGCACAAATAGATCCAAATGTTATTTATTACCACCTGCTTAAGTCATTCCTGCCTGTTGAGTTGAGTTGATATTAATAAATACTAATTATTGATAAGTAAATATTTATTAAAATGAAAAAAAGATTATATACTGACACTAAACAAATCGTCTAGTTTTTATAAATGAAGTTTTTCAATATAGACTCTTCGCATTACATCCTTAGACACACATCGAAATTAAACAAAAATACTGTAATATTTACTTATTTATATTCAAGTCACTTTTACAGTGACGCTAAACTTGAAAGTCATTCAAGAGCTCTAACTCCAAGCAAATAGGAGTCATCAATCGAAAAGGCTTTCGATCAAAGACAAGGGACAAAGGGACACCAAGGAGCGAGATACGGAAGAATTATTACACTGGGAAATGTTTGAGAAGGACGTATTTATTTGGTTCAGTGAGGTGATTTGAAGGCCACATGAACAGAGCAATATATTTTATATTATTTCGTGTAGCGTCTACTTGCGTTACAAATAAATAAGAATTATGAAATAAAAGAAAGCAAGGGCTCTTCTAGGATTACATCCAACCTGGATGTTACGTAATTTGATTTAAATATTTTACATAGCATAAAGCAAACTCAATTTTTAGTTTTAAGGTTAATTTTCCCGGCTATTAAACCTCAGCCATTCATATGTTTACTAGTATGTATAGAAAAAGTGGAGCAAATTCCGGCTGCAATCATCTAGATAATACTTGAGGGATTTATCCAAAATAACACTTCGGCAGCGCAAAGTTCTTAATGAAATAAGTTAGTAATCCTCGGGTAATTCGTTGAATGTTTGCGCAATAGATACCTACTAGTCCCGAAGCGCTCCCTGAGTGGCTGTTTCATGCTTTGATTATACTGGCGCATGCCTCAACGATATCAATGATTCACGTGAACCTACGCTCACAAGTTTTGCTAAGTTACATGTACTTAATATTTTTTACCTATGTACTTCAAAACCTATTTCCGATACGACTACTGCTGCGTACATATTAATATAGACATTAGGTATATTGGTATAAAGTGAATAAACGTCAAAACGCACCTGTACTGGTGCGTTTTGTGTCACTTCAGTGGTTCATTCATGCCTTGATATTTTTCATACCACCTGCTCAACAACGTCAATTTATTGTTACGCAAAATACAAACCTAACCTAAAGTACCTTTTATCATTAGAGCCCTGAGGGCTATACCTAATTAAAATTAAATTAAACTTAGGCAATAATATTGTACTAAATTTTATTATGACCCGCTGGTGCATAATGTGATTTTAATTTGGAACGTTTTATGAAAGATTTTATAGATACAATTAATGTAAAAGTTTATTCGAAAATCGAGTTCACAGATAACACAAAGCGCGATTGTAAAAAATGTGAAACAAAAGACGGTGTTATTTTATTTATCGTTATTGTCTCGCAATAGGTAAAGTAGAATATGCACCTCGAGGATAAAGCTGACTTCGTCTTGGGCGGCTTGAACACTTTACTTCACTTCACGGACTCTACATATAATCTGAGTCTAAACTCTAGAGTCCCTCGTTTGCTCAGTATCCAATATGCCGCCCGTGACATAATACTGCTTTATACCCTTGATGCATAATCTACTATGATGTCTTCATTTTCTTTTCCATTTATCATAATTTCCCTAAAATGTCATCGACAGCATCAAAACTTTTCCAGCAATTCATACGATCGTATAAAAAGTCACATAAAATAAAGCTATAACTAAGTGTCGGTCGGTCGCCGGGCACAGGTTATTTATATAAGTTATGTCAGACAACGCTTCTGGGCTGAAAGTTCACTCATATTTTTTGTTTGACAAATTGACGCGGTAACGGGACTTGGCCAAAGTTTCACCTCCATTTAAGCCATTAACAGCAACCCGACGGTAACCGGTGTTCTTTTAATTTTTTTCTAGAATAGTATTGAGTTCATATTCAAGATCAGCCATCATTTATTAGATCAGTTTTATGATACATCGATACACTAAACCGAATGACAACCTGTTGCCTTAAATTGAAATTCATCTGCTCTCCCCGAGCTTCATGCTATAGGTATATTCGTTACGACTAATAGAGGTGTAGCATTGTTACACCAATACGTAATATCAATCAAAGATCTGTCAATTATGTTATTTATATTAATTAGTAATTTGTTAGCTTCCTTAAGCTAATATACGTATCTACTATCTAGGTAATAATATAATAATTATGTTGTGGCAAGTAATGGCATTCTACAACTATATATAGGATTATATTAAACCAGAACCATTATGTAACTCTAAAATAAAATAAAATTTAAAGTATTTTTAAAGGACAATATTTTTTTTATTCAGCTATTATATTTATATTATTGTATTGCCATCAGATTTACATATGTGTACCAAATTTCAGTTCAATTAAACACCCAGAAGTGGGTTAAATTGACTTATTAGTTTAAAACTATGCATACATAGGTAGATACAAACTAAAGCTTGTAAAATACGCTTATTCATATATTTATATTAATTCCTTATTACGTATTTAAAACAATATAATTATTGTCTTTCAGTAAATGCGATATAAAATATATATTTTCAAATCGAAACATCAAAACAATAAGGTGTCGTAGAACTGCTACAACAGAGCTACAGTTCCGTAGCCCGTAGACCGTAGTATGTGTAAAGCGTTTGCTTATGTGACACAAAACGCAAACGCAACTCATCGAGCGAATCAGCTGCGGCTACGAGTGTAATGTTTGCGTTTTGCGCACGCCCCACTCATACATTTTTTTTTTGTGCACTGTTTGTGTTGCTGACATGAGGGAACAGGTTTGTATTTGACTCGACTGCAAACTAGGTTAGTGTATAAAATACTCTATTTTCCGGTTCGTGTCAAATAAATCTGAAATGCAATTTATTTTCAAACTACATCCATATCTTGTATCTATAGTGAAACGGGATGTAGTAACACTGACAAAAAGCAAATAGGTAGGTTATTTCTTTTTCATTTGGACGATTTCAATATGAAATTGGTATTGAAAACACTCTTTCACGTAAAAACTACTTAGCGGATTTGGATGAAACTTGACACATAGATAGATCATACCCTGGTATAACATACAAGCTACTTGTTATCCCGGAAAAACATTAAATCCCTCGGGGGAACACGAGTGAAACCGCGGAGTGGAAGCTAGTTTAAAATAAATGCGTTACAGTTCAATGTGCAGTCCGAAGAATTCGCAACATTTTCATCGAGTACCACATTTCAAAACTGTTTATCTTGCAAAATTATACACACTCTACGTACCGTTATTTTCATATCAAGGGATTTTAAATTCAAAAAAATAAATCACGTGGTATGATAGAAAATTTTAATCAGGCTAAATCATTTGAAGAACTTTAAAATATTTTCAAGGCAAGCAAAGAAATCAATTCTTCATACTCTAATTATACGGCTGGTAGGTACCACTCAAGTCAAATGGTCACCAGTTTTGTCTGAATTCTCTCTAATGTTACAATCAGTTCTAGGTGAAAGATCAAACTTTTATTGAAATTCAAGCTTCGTTAGCATGCCAACCGCAATACCGAAATCAATTAAATATACATTCCGGGTCAGCGAACTGAGAAATGTATGGGTGGTGGTGGACCACGCGCCTGCAAGTGTGCCTGCCCTCGTCTCACCTCCGGAACTCACCCACCCCCCTATCGATGTCGTTTTACATTCTAAGCACTAACTAGTCTGGTATTTTCAAGTAAATAAATCCTGAGCTCAAGCAGTTATCTAGAATTATAACTCTCTGAAGGAAGTCCTCAGCGTCTTGACCTGGAAATAATTTTACCTACTTGTTAAACTTCCTATCCTGTGGGGGATGAGGTGAATTAACTCTATAAAAACATAATTAAGGAAAATATTTTCCGAGGAAAAACCGAGTTTAACGTAAGGTCATGTTTGCAAGTTTTTGTTTCATGTTCATAATAAAATTAAATATTCAGACCCTACTTACGTGTACTTTTCTATTAGGAATTCACCACCCATGATAAGTGATCTTATGTGTAACTACTGTAATCGATAAATATTTCATGGAGCATCACTTTTCTTTAAAATGAAAGGTATTGAAAGCTACTTCACGAATTTCAGTGACTAAAAAAGTGTGAAACTGAATGTGAACAGCGATGCTCGTATTCGAAATTGTCAAGTTATGTAAATGTGATCGAAAACTTGCATCGTGTTAAAGGCAGCGATGGCGCGGTGCGGCGCGCCGGGCGCTCGGCAGCGCCTATCTATACCTGTCTGAGTCCCTGTTCAATAATTTGTGTCCTTTAATAATTCATTTGGAGATTTCAACTTGTCATGATTCATTCCGTATTTGTCACAAAGAGCATCAAAGATAAACTACAGTTTCGTATAAATTTGCTCGTTGAAAGTGACTACAAAATACAAATTATAAAGAAATACCATGTTTTTTCGATATAAAAGTATACTTTATCTTATTCAAGTTTCAACTAAATCCTTTAATACATGATTGAATCACAAATAGCGAAACATTTATGATTTTAATAGGATACTTTTAGACGAAGTAAAACATCCTTACCTAGATTAGTAATTGATAAAAAAAAATACATTAACATGAAAAGATGAGAATTAATTTATATTTTTCACTTAAATCATACCTTTTCATAATCACCAACACGTAGAGTAACCCGAATACTTACAATATGAAAATAAACTACGGAAAATCTCAATGCAATAATAGCGCCTACCCCTGGGAACCGAAGTAAATTAAAATCTAAAGTGAAATGAACTTCAAAAGAATGTCAAAGGAAGATGGGGAAATATTTTTACCTTCGTGGCGGCCAGAATGAGATGATAACAAGGCTTTTAGTATTCCAGTCACGAAAGGTCGATCCACCTGCTTTTCATATCACGACAATTGCCGACCCCGAGGAATCTGCTCACTGGCGGAATGACAATTATTGTCTATGAAAATCAATTGGGGAGAACGAGATGCTGTGCTCCCGGCCGGCGTCAATTCCAATTTCATTAATAGCTTCCGTCGCCGAGCGGACTGCCGAGTGCGGGTTGCGGGCCCGCTGCGATCTCGCATTCGAAATGCTTCAAAGTCTCGTTTGTGATAAACCTACATTTATATTTTGAGCATATATTGAAAAGTAGCATCGACCACAATCAAGTTTCCATTTACGTACCTAATAGTATCGATGACACTTAAAATATCTATTACGTGAAAATCAATGAGCAGTTTAAATTCTTTGATAAGCTTCAAATACTTTTCTAAATCTAGATATATTTATGACATAATATAGATTGATCCATATCCCCAAAGTGTATTATTATAAAAAGCAATACTACTTATAGTTATTGTAAGAATAATACTTTTCCCCCAACAAATAGGTCAGCTAACACAAACAACAACGTTATTGATCTCGCCTACTTATCTCAGGAAGAAACTATTATCTTAATTATACTTGACTAGGTTTCTAGAGAAACGGAGCTCCTCGTTTAAGAATCGTTTAACTCATAGTTAACTAGGCAGGAGGAAAATTACTTAAAAAGATAAATTACTGGGTATTAACTGTATTTATGCAATTTACCAACAATTAATCGCTTCATTTCACAAATGTCTATACAACCGTTTTGAATGTATAAGTTCTGTGTCAAAATTTTCTATCCTTTGGAAGTTTGATAAAATTCTGGAATCTCAAAATGGTGTGTCTTATAAATATTTTTTCTTGCTCTATAGTTAAATCCTGGGTACTTATATTTTTATAACATCATGCAACTATGCAAAAATAAAAATGTGGTATTGATTTGTTAAATATAAATCTTACTAGACATAAGTTAAAGTAAATTGTAACCATCACACTTTCCTCAAAAGTCTGTGAAATCAGTTTTGTTCGTAGTTGGTTTGATAAGGGTCAGGTTTTACAAGTTGAGTTGCGTAAACAACTAACTTCACATCTAAATAATTTGGAACTGTAAGTAAATAAAACGAAATGAAGTGAAGTTGTCATGGTTGTTTTAATCCTATATTCACATTATTGGATCAGTTTATAACGCTTTATGGTCAGTTGCCGACCATTTTAATGACAGGAACATAGTCATACCAACTAGTGAGCTTTATTTTAATTTAATGGCCACGTTTACCAATCGTAAGGTAAATAAAATACAGTACAGACAGTAAGATTTTTTAATCACCGAGCAAAACGAGTGGCCGTGTGTACCTAAAAGCTTTTACCAGAGATTAATGCAAAACTTTTTTAATTTTCATAACTTCAATTATTGATAATGGTGTACACTATCCGCAGTATTTAACCTTACATAAGTACTAAAGGGGTAAATACAATTACCCGGTCGAGGGTGTAGCGGGACGAAAACGTCTAATATTATTTTAAAATATGTAATATTTAACTAATTTATACCTATATACTTTTGAAACGGTCCAGCAAATAAACTAATAGATATTTCAAATGTTAAAAAAAATAGTAGCAATTCAATTTGCCGTAAATAAACGTCTTGCAATCAAACCGCAATGTCTTTTAGATTAAACAAGTTATTGCCGTCTGTCGTGGCCATAATACGAGTACACTATTGTATACAGCGGTAGTGTTAATTAACTCCATGTTACGCAGTTACAATCGCAAACAAAGCAGCGTAGTCGGCAGGTGTTTGCATTGCCTGCTACGGATGGAGTGTCTGACTATTGTAGTTCGATTTATGTACTTGTTTGTTTCTGCTATTCACATTTTTGACAGCTCCTATATTTTTTTTATATAAATAATATTGTAGAATATCGAAGTAGAGCATGAACATTTTACATTGTCGACCATATTTTTAGCATTTTTAGTCATTTTTCTGCAGTACTTTAAAGGTTTATTCGTAAGATTTGGTTGAATTCTCGAATGAATTTTAAACTTTTTTTACATTTTGATTAACACAAGGTACGATTTTTTTGCAATTTCAGAGTTAGTTGGTTCTTCCACGCATTACAAAATTGCAGGTAAATTACAAATAACGCTCTTTAAATAAAATGAAATATTCAGCTTATGTGATTTATTACTTTTATTAAATCTTGAAGGAATTTTCTTTTAAAGTGCAGGAACTACCACAGGCGAATAAATGTTATCAACGTCGTAATCAAGATGTATTGCACATTCATACCGGTACCACCACGGAACTAAATTTCAACTTGCATAAAATAAAATGAAAACTATGCAAGAAGTTGGCACAGCATTTGCCTACACGGCACCAAAGTTATCTTTTAAATATTTTTCCTGAGCATGTAAATATCAAAACCCGTAAAGGAAAAAAGTTTAGCTTAATCTGGGAAATATATAAATTCAAAAAACAGCTAAAGTTATCCTAATAATATTACACTAAAACCCATCGCGCTTTGCCAACCCTTTCCCCCTCCCTCATGAACTCTGGCGACCTTACTCACGTAAGTATAGGAACACAACTTTAAAGTTATTTGGCTACATTATTCTGTAGAATTATACAAAATCGGACAAATTTTAGCTAAGTGCAGGTTCGTTCACATATTTTTAAATCTCTATTGCACCCGTGCGAAGGGTAAGCTAGTAAGTAGTCGCTAGTAAGTAACCATACAATATTAGATAGTTTTAAGCGTTTATAAGCATTTTGAAGTCCTAACCTAATAAAACTTATAACCACACAATCAGTAATCTGATAATATTAAACCTGGGTTTTATTAGACTTGCTTTAAATCGTAGGGTACTTTATAGTACCCGCCTAGCTGGCTACCACCCTCAAGATAGAATCTGTCGCCAAGCACCTTCCGGTGTATTCCGACAGCTGCACTTGAGAGTCAATTCCCTTCTAGGCTTTATATGCTTACCACATCGTCACTAACCACGGGGAGATTGTGGTCAAACACAAGCCTATATCTAAAAAAAAAACTTGTAATTGTCATAACTTGGTAATGGTAGTGCTCAGGCATCGGAAATTGTGTATTATTATGTACTCATAACGATGCACATTATTCGTGAATTAAGGCTAAAATACCATTTCAAAATCACCGATCGATCGATAGATTTGATCATGATTTTAGCGTGGTGTTTCAGAATTAATGGGGAATTAACGTTCAAGGAAAAAAAATCTACAATACTTTGATTTCAATTAACGTCGTTTGAAGTTTATCTACCACTGGTTCCTTTTCTATATTTAATATAATAAAACCATTTCCACAATACGAGATGCTATATTATTATACGCCTGTTGCCTAGCGGTTGCCTGCGGGTATTATTCTCTGGTTCGGATTAATACCGGGACTTGGCTTAGCAACCACTCGGATTACTAGGACTACGTTGTAATTAGTTTTGGTGTTACGTGATTAGTTAAACACACACAATACATATAATAATCAATTTAACTAGTGCATGAATGATTCACCTGTGAAATAAGGTTGCTGTACGAAAAATGGAGTCTTCCTTGGGACGCAAATATTGTCCGCTGCGCTCCAACGCTGTAGAAACCAATCAACAATTCTATGGTTTTGTAATGAATATAAACTTAATTTGAAAAAAGTAACTGCTGAGGATATTGCCGGCGAGCAAATGCATCTTTCCGAATGGTATTCATAACTGCCTACATGCGACGGTCTATTTATTAATAAATAATGTTGATTGATTTTGATTTTAACGTTTCAGTCCGCTTTTTGGTTATTGGTGGACTTGGTTGTTAAGTCATTTTTTTATATTTGTTGTAAATAATTGAAAATATTGTTACTTATCCTATTTATTAAATCAGTTAAATTATTTTAAGTTAAATTTTATGTACGTGGTCGTTAAAAGTTCAAAGCATTACAAAACAATGCCCTTTTAACTAAGTAATATCTCGATATTTGTATACACTCTATACCTAATCTACAAGCACATTATTTACATTGAACCAATTCTTCTTTTTCAAATTACGCTCCCCATTGTTAGAAGATAAAAACCTTCATATGTGAGCTCTTAAATTCTCATGAACCCTTTACATTAGATATCGATTCTTAGAATGTTAACGCAACTCAATATTATTCCAATATATATAAAATATCTCTTCATATTTTTTCTAGGAAAATCATGCTAAAGTTCTACCAGTTTGTAAGGTATCAATAATTCCTGACGAAATTAAATAAATTAAAATTATTAAATGCCGACGGACGGACGACGGTGTTAGTGCTGGTTCGCTTCTGTCGCGTCTCTTGTTTGCACTGAATGCGCGCGTGCGCACCCGACCGGAAACTGTGACCATATTACTTTATAATTTGTGACTGTGACGAAATAAATCGATCAAAAGAAATTTGTATAGACTACGATACAAGTAAAAAAAATAGGGGCGACACAGTCGCAATATCACCTTGACAAAACACGACCTTGACTCTAGTGAAAACAGTCGAGACTTCACGCATCTCATCGTTAGCGACGGATCCAATTAGTTTTTTTAGTTGCAATTGATATTTAGGTAGGTATCTACTCATTTCAAAATGACTACTCGTAGTTTTCTTAGACTGCAGTGAAATTTTTAACTATTGCTTTGGCTCTTTAGTTTGTAATTATGATGATAGATAGACACATTATCTTTCTCAAATGATGCCTTTGATGTTTGTTGTTCAAATTATAGATAACTAGCTGTTTCAAGAAAGAATTTTTCGAATCCAACTAGTAGATCCAGAGATCTTCAAACAAAGAAAGAAATTAACTCTTCAGCTTTATTATTAGTACTTATTATAGATATATAGATAACATATTACGCGCATACAGAAAATGGAGAACAAACATAACTCGCATTTTTCTACACTATGAACTTTTGTTTTCTTCTTCTTTCTTCTTCCCATATGTAAGGTAAAAATAAGGTAGGTAGGTAACTACCTAATTAAAGCCCTAAATATAATGTAGAAGAAATTACTACAGTAAAGTCTGAATACCAAAGCCATACAAAATACATAAATATTAGTAAAAACAATAACTTTCTACCAAATTTTAAGTAGAAGTAAATAAAAGTTATCCTTTTCACTTTCATACAGTAACAAACAATAAATACCTACGTGCCGTATAATTAATATAACAACCTTTCACTAAATATAAACAAAACAATATAAATGCTAGCAAGCAATATGATAAGATGAATTATACAATAGATTATATTAACGAGTAGTTATTTCAGTAGGCACTCGTAGATATTGACCATGTATGATGAATTGGAAACAATTCGGGTCAGCCGCGTACCTGTGACCCCCAATTATCACCCTGACATGAAAAGCTGTATTATTGGCAATACTATAAAAGCTAAGAGAAACTAGTCACATGCATCATTTAGCAATCATTGCCCAACGGAACCAAGAGTACAGGTAACAAACAGTACAGGATGAGAACTTTTGTGATTGTTTGCTTAGTAGTCGTCGTAGCAGCGGTTTACGCCAGGGATGTGCGGCATAGAAGAGATGCCGACCTCGACGAGGCTGCTTCCGACCTATGGGAGAAGGGTGGCGGTGGCGAGCATCATGGTGACCATCACGCCGAGCACGGTGGACACGGCGAAAAAGGCTACAAAGGATTCCATGAAAGCGGATTCGGCAAAAAGGGTCATTCTGATCAAGAAGGGTTCAAAGGCTACTACGGTGAAGAAGGCGGCCACAAAAAAAACCACCATCACGATGACGGCTTCTATGATGAACATCATCAAGGCGAAAAAGGAGAAAAGGGCCATAGTTTCGAAGAAAAGGGACAGTACCATAAAGGCCACTCCACCAAGGGACATCATGGCATCCACAAAATAGACGAGTTCAAAAAGGACAAGCATTTCCACGACAAGCATGGTGATTCCGGTTTCGAAGAGGGCTACGGTGGTCACTATAACGAAGGAGGATTCAAGAAAGGAGGCCATTTCCACAAGGGACATAAAGACGGTGGCTTCCTTGAGCACGAGCAAGGACAGAAGGGACACTACGAAAAGGGAGGCCATCATCATGACAACAAAGGACATCACGATGAAGGCGGCCTTCAAGAACACTGGGCACATGCCGACGAACATGGTAACAAAGGTGGTCTCGAAGAACACAAAGGTTGGGGATGGGGAAAAGGCCACAAATGAGTCAGTTAAAAGATAAAGGTTTTTGTTATTGTTGATATTTTGTGATACAGAAATAAATATTTATTTAATTAGCTATTGAATACTGGTAATTATTTTATTTATTTTCAGTCCTTTTAAACTAATTCATCGACTTGGTTATTTGGACATCTCCTATTTTAATCTCCGTACAAATAACAAACGAAATGTTTCCAAAATATGAATTCATAATCGACAGACTAAATCTTAATTTAGAGATTTTAGTTATAAATAGTATTTTTCCGCTACTTCAACTGTAATATTATATTATATTATATTATAAATACTATTATATATTATATACGGCTCCTTAATGGAGCCATAGATAAAATATAGTATTCCAATCTTCACTCTAAACATCTTCGAAATATAATAGTGTATATTTAAGAGAAATAAATACCTTGAAAGTAATATATATTTTAACAGATTAGCATACACAATTACCTAAGTATACCTTACTATTATGACAACAGCCAATAATACAAACCCCAGGGTAACTATGTATTTTTTCAGTAGTTCAAGTATTTATCATTAAAACTTCAACCAAATCAATTTCAGATTTACTTTTGCTATACTTCATTTAGGTATATAAGTCAATTAAACTATTTTGTATTGTTTTTCCAAAGTTATCATTAGATAATTTATTTTATTTTAGCCTTTTTTGGTCTACATTAAAAAATGTTACGTAGGTTCTTTATGTTCTTTTGTTACTTAGAACTACTTCCATATCCGCTTGCAGCGTCATGCGATCAACAAAATTGATATTGTACAGTTACTTATGTAGATATTAGTATTTTTTATTTCAATATTTACAAGAATGTTCAGAACAAATATACAAACTACATATAAAAAAAATCCTCGAGGCGGCCGCTGCTACCGATCAACGGCAAGGTTCCCAGCTTCGTTCCCAGATAGATAGTAGATATTATTATATTGTGGTCTTCTAAATGCTAGAAATCTAAGTTATCGTTACGTTATCGTTAAATTGTCTGTCAGAGCGACAGTTTTGCTAGCAAAAGACAGTTTTTACACTAATTCTCGACAGGATACCACTTGTGATACCACGCTCTGTGCGTGTGCGTAAGCGCAGTATAAAAGACGCTGGTGGACCAATGGCCTTGATCGTACGTAATTTACCCGGCTGAGAGCTCTCTGCGCTCGCCGATTGTTGGAGCAGCCATCAGAGGCTACCAACTTTAGTCCTTTCAAAAAAAAAACTTATTAAGTACTGTATTACCACTATTATTATTGAAATCCATACTATATATATTATTTTTAATATTATAAATGGGAAAGTGTGTGTGTGTCTGTTTGTCCGTCTTTCACGGCAAAACGGAGCGACGAATTGACGTGATTTTTTAAGTAGAGATAGTTGAAGGGATAGGGAGTGATATAGGCTACATTTTATCTCTTTATAACCCCCCCACTTCCCTAAAATGGGGGGTGGAAGTTTGTATGGAGCATTCCGCAATTTTCAAGGTAGAAAGCTAAAAATTGGTATGCGGACTATTTGGGTCTAACAAAAAAATCGTGCATCATTTTTTTTGGAAATCTGCCCCTGCCCCTAAAATAGGGGATGGAAATTTGTGTGAGAATCTCCGCAAAATTAGTACAGAAAAAAAAATACGTGGACAATAGTTAAGTAAATAGGTAGTTTTAGGTAGGTAGGGGTAAGTAGAAGTATGTAGGAGTAGGTAGAGGTAGGTAGGTATAGGTAGTTAGGTCCCAGTTTTTTATTTGTTCTCAGGGCAGGACAACGTCTGCCGGGTCAGCTAGTGTAGAATATTATTTAAATATACAGTACATTAATTTAGGAGAAAATGAGTATGTATTTATTATTCGTCATAATATCTGAAAACACGATATGTCTACAAATTTAGCTTCAACAATAACAGAATAACGTTTACGTTACTATTATATCCCTCTATAATTACGTTATTTTAAATGTACAGAAAATTAAAAGTCTATATGATAAAAATACCAGAATATAATAATAGACTCTAATATTATCTAGAGATTTTAGAAAGAAATATTAATTTCTCTTATATAGCTAAGTTTAGTAAACATTTACAATAAACAGTACCTACAATAACAGCAACGCACTAGAAAATGTGAAACTACTGATTTTATATGAATTGTGATCTTGCTGAAGATTATCCAAAGATGTTAATGTTTCTTAATTATCAAACGGCATACCGTAAGCTACAAAATTCATTATTTGCAATAAACTGGAAGGAAGTGGAAATATCTTCGATCGTTTGTTAAAGTAACCTTGACTCTCGAACAGCGGTAACTTACCTAACCGTGCCAATATTTAGTATATAAAATCATTAACACCGAAGAAGTTATCATTCACCAACAGCAACCAGCACAATCAACCATGAGAAGTAGTCTACTTGTGGCTGTTGGCCTTTTGGCCATCATAGCCGCAGCCTCCGCCAGGGAGATCCGGGAAAAAAGGAGTGCAGACCTAGAAACCGCGGCTTCCGGTGGTGGCTGGGATAAGGGAGGTGGCCACGAGGACCACGGTGGTCATCACCATGACCACGGACATCACGACCATAAGGGACACAAAGGCCACCACGAAGACCACCATGGTCATCACGGCCACCACCACCACGGCGGTCACAAAGGACACCACGGCGAGCACGGCGGCCACAAGAAGCATCATCATCACGATGAGGGCTACCATCACGATCACCATCACGGTGAGAAGGGCGATCACGGTCACGGTCACGATGAGCATGGTCACTGGCATAAGGGTCACGACACGAAGGGACACCACGGCATCGAACATCACGACGAGTTCAAGAAAGACAAGCACTTCCACGACCACCATGGCGAGAAAGGCTTCCATGATCATTATGGCGGTCACCATCACGAGGGCGGTCACAAGAAGGGTGGTCACTTCCACCACGGACACAAGCACGGTGGACACCATGAGCATCACCACGGCAAAGGAGGACACCATGAGCACGGCGGTCATCATCATGACCACAAGGGACACCACGGCGAAGGCGGCCACCACGAACACCACCATCACCATCACGATCATGGCAAGAAGGGAGGTCATGAGGACCATAAGTCATGGGGACACAAAGGAGGACACTAAGCTGTTGACTGATTCACATTTTTTATTTGTTGATATGTTACGAACGAGTTTAATTGTTATATTTTTACATCAAAGAAATAAACTTTTTTAAATAAATATTACTTATTATATTTTTCTTTCAGTACCTAATCTTTCCGCTTCCTTAGTTGAAAATACAAAGCCATTTTAATTATTACGGATACCTCAAAGGATCTTTATGAGTACAAAAGATTAGCCACCCTTTTACTTTCTTTTATCCTCTAGCTCCCTAAATTGTTGAGTTTTCTAACTCAAATAAACCCTGAATTGTAATTCTTACTTAGAAAAAAAAACTAAGCCTTGCTTAGTAAAGAAAAACATTTGCCCTACTTAACTAATTATTGTTATTGCAAAAAAACCTATTTGTTTTCCTAAAGAAAGATAAGAGTGTACTACGAACTATTTTATAAGTAAAAAAAATTTCTATTTTGCCCCTTTCAAAACGACAAAAGTATCTACCACACACTAATTATGTGCGATCTGTAAATTACAATTAAAACACACGAACAATAAGGAACTTGAAAAGAAATTGAGAGTATTTATTTCCTTACACATCATTTGCCTACCGATCCGATCCCCGATCATGTAGTCGTTCGCCATACTCGTATAGGTACTCTGCTTCTATTCGGCTGGTTAAATCCTGTATTGTATTGTATATATCCTACAAACTCATTAAAGTAAAATTTTGAAAAACCCACGTTACCTATACTGTAAAAATATTATATATGATATGAGGAACCTGTGTGCATTATTTTCTAACCCCAGCAGCTTAGGCTGTGTAAAGCATTTTATATGTATAGATAGATATAGTAGTTCTCTAATTTACTTCATTTGATTTCCCTAGAAATGGTACAAAAACCATATACCTACCAGCTACATGAACTATTTAAGCTCACTCATTAATGCATGAACATGCACAAAAAAGGCCCTCGAGATTGAAATTTACATGTTGTGATTCAGAATTATAATTTCCTGGTACATCCTACTTTACAAAACCTTACATAATTACGTAGCAACTACTATACCTGCTATACAACGAAACGTAACCTGTACTTGATAGTACACGGTACCTCTATTACTTTATGCCCATATTTACTTTCTTTCCCAAAGAAATCTCTAACTGAAAAGATTTGTGTCCTACAATAAAAATGGTTTATAGGCCAAAACTTATTCCAAAGACGGCGAGCAGGATTAGAAAAAAATGAAATTTATTAGACTTCCTACTGTTTTAGAAACTGCGATAGTTTATCGTTGATTTTAACATTTTAGTTTTAGGTACAACTAGCTGTACCTGCCACTTCGTTCGTGTGGATATCGGAAAAAAATGTATTGCTAAGTCTATATTTCTACTGTGGTTAAGATGAAGGCACCTACGTCTAGTCAATACCCTGCATTACCTTCATGAAATGAAAAACATAGGAAGAAAGTAATGCGTGACTGTATCACCTCTTTCATATAAAATGCAAGGTCTTCCGACTAGCCCCAGTATTTATGCTAATGATAAACAGCATACTGATACTCACTCATACAATATGTTCATACAAACTATTTAGCACAGCCAAGCCGAGTTCCTGCTGTGAAGTAACGGTACAGCATAATAATATACTCTTTACTAAAACAAACTTACCATCTTCTAGAATGGAGTGTGAGCCGTCATCAATATTTAACAGCAAATTAAAAAAAATCCTCGTGTTTGATCTATCTCCTAAATGTGCTCGCAAATTTAAACTCAGATGTGTTAAAATTACGTTGCGCCAAAGGATAGAGCTCTTTAAGCAGTAACTTATTTTTATCGGCTCTTTATCCTCGGGGTGTAATTGGGAGCCTAAAACCACCACAGAAAAGCACCGTAACACCTCCCATCAGCCGGTCATTTTGATTTAGATTTCCCGCAAAGTCCTATCGACTGCTTCCACCTCCACAGCTTTGAGGTTTGCCATCATGCAGTCGTCCCAAATGATTAAACGACAATTGCGTAAAACCCTTGCTTTGTCACCATTTCTAGAGACCTTACAATCTAGGCTTTATTTGCGTTCTTTTTCTCTAGGGCAGGGATTCCCAAAGTAGTCGATAACAATATTGCCATATTGGCAAAAGATAAACAACCACTGTAAGTCGTAACCTACTGATACTGAAGCTTTACTTTCAGCTCCGTGATTGATCATTTACATGAATCTTAGCACATAGACCGATCAAATCCTGAAATAACACACCTGGGTATTTTAAATAACTGTGATACACATACTAAGTATTCCAAAAAAAACATTACCAAATATGTAATACTTAAGAATGTAGCATATTAAATAAATAATCGTCATATTGAAAACATAGCGTCTGTTTACACAAGTTGTAAATTCTCGCGATGTAATTTTTAGTTTTGGAACAAACAGACGAAATAATAAGTTAGAAACAAAATGCGTAAACTGACGTTATTCTCAGTGACTGTAACTTCTCAAAATTGATAGCTTCATAACGATATTTCACTCGACAGGGCTATCGGGCAGGTAGGTATAAGGAAAAATATCCATCCATTGAGTTAAAATAAAATAGTGTTGCCTTACATAATAAGTACCTATGTTGAAAAATTAAAAGTCTTAAGCAAACCTTTCTTCATCAAAAGCATCTCTAGAGACTTGAAGCTACTGTATCTGATTAAACTCCCAAACTCATAAATTTTATTTATTAAAAATTATACGCACAGGTGTGTAGGTCGTTATTTTAATAGTAATTTATTTTTAATATATTGCATAAATGTTTAATAAAATGGACATGTCTTGAGGTTAAAATTATTTAAAAATATAATATGAACTAATTTAAAAAAAAATCGCATACAAATATCTTCGACTTCTTAAAATACCAATAGTCCTAAATAGGCACCTATAGATCCTATAGTTGAAGCTACCGAATAAAACCTATGGCGCGTAGTTTAAACCTTTGAAATAGTAAATAAAAATTATTAAATTATTTTTCTAAAATAATTGCAGGCGGTATTTACTGGCACTAAATGCTAGGGCGCTTGACCTTGACAGTAAGTAAGTGCAAGCACCTGATTCCGGCTGCAATCATTACACAATGCTACGAGAAAATCAGCCAATGTCTATAAAACCTCGTAGACGACAACAATAACAATCATTGCATATTACACATCGGCGGCGCATAGATCACGATGAAGGCGGTTTTAGTTCTGGTGTGTGTGGTGGCTCTTGTGGCGCTCGCACAAGCGCGAGACCTAAGGGAAAAGAGAGAAGTGGATCTCGAGCCAGCGGCATCGAAACACTTCGAGCACGGTGGCGGCAAACACCACCACGCCCACCACCATCACGACCATGGCGGTAAGGGCCACAAGGGCTACAAGGGCTACCACCACCATGAACATGGCCACAAAGGGCATCACCACCACGAAGGACACAAGGGACATCATGACGAACACGGTGGCCACAAGAAACACCACCACCATGACGATGGACACCACCATGAACACCATCATGGTGAGAAAGGTGAGAAGGGACACGGTTTCGATGAAAAGGGACACTACCACAAGGGTCATTCCACCAAGGGTCATCACGGTGTTCATAAAATAGACGAATTCAAGAAGAATAAACATTTCCACGATAAACATGGTGAGTCAGGATTCGAGGAGGGATACGGTGGACACCACGGCGAACACGGTCACAAGAAGGGCGGTCACTTCCACCACGGACACGATCACGGTGGACATCACGAGCATCACCACGGCAAGAAGGGTCACCACGAGAAGGGAGGACACCACCATGAACACAAGGGCCACCATGACGAGGGCGGCCATCATGAGCACCACCACCACCACCATGGCCATGGAAAGAAGGGTGGTCATGAAGACCACAAGAACTGGGGTTTTAAGAAGGGACATTAATCGTAGTGTATTAACTAATTGTTTAAGTAGGTACTTAGGCCATAATAGAATGAATTTTTGTTATATTTATAACACCTTTGTAAATAAACACTTTTATATACACATTGACTTTATCATGACGCAGAACTTTGTGTGTAATAAAGCAAATATTTGAATTGGTCGATATTGATCATTATGATGCACATAAGCTGATCGATAAATGTTGGCATTTGGTAGGAACTTGTTCATTATTTATTTACACTGAAGAATTTATTTTATTAGCATGTGCCATTGAATACTACCTAGTAAGTACCTAAGTATTATGTAAATTCGACATTAATAAACCGCAAACGGTGAAATATTAAGCTTAAATTAACATCACATGAGTTTCTCGGTATTCGTCATTTAATTTGTTGTATTTACCTGTGGCTTATAATTTCGTTTGTAATAGCTAATTTTGTAATTTGACGCCGGAGGCTAGAGCCATGTTTCAACGACAAACGGTAGTGGCAAAGTTGTGACAAACCAAACGACCAACTCAATTCGTTGCCATTTCGTCAAAATCTGGAGGATTGTTTGGAACGTACACAGATTAATATTACAATTAATGATACGAGATAGGAGTAGAGTGAGTATAACTGATTTTCCTACTATTCTTAATGTTTTCTCAATGCAGGGCACAAGGTACCCTTTGAATTCGGTGAAAGTAGGTACCTACGTACTCATCAATATGATTCATAAAATAACCCTGTTGCATACCGCAAGTAACAGATTTGCGCACGTGTTCCATAGTTCTTTTTAGATTCTAACAAAATAAATTATATAAATGGATTATAGATTATTTTGAAATAAATAAATGATTGATAACTTATTGTACGAAAGAAACTTAATTTTATTCTATAATATACAATATTTACAAATATACAAACTATATATAAAAAAATTACTCGAGGCGGCCGCTGCTGCCAATCAACGGCAAGGTTCCCAGAAGGCAGGCAGCGTTCCCTCTTTGTATGGCCAAGCTAACACGTTGGCGGAAAAAGCGAAAGAAACTTGAATTATTTAAAAAAAACATTTTTTTAAATACAAAACAGAAAGTCCTCTTAGAAAGTATGTTAAAATTTTCAAGTTATTTGCATAAACAAAATAGGATAAAAAATCGTTTTCAGTCAAGTTTTCAATCTTAAAAATAGGCATAATATTTCACGATAAACTCATTCAAAACAAGAATGCAGAGAAAGCCTTAATTTAGAATCATAATTTTTCATATATCGTCGCCTTCATATACAGTAAAATCTTTGACACAACAGGTAATGACGCTTCTTTATTATTTTCTCAGAATTTAATTACGTTGTTTCATTCCATTACGTTATATTATTATTTTCATTATGTTCTATCTTTGTGTCAAACTTTATCCAAATTAGTACGCTTTGACGGTGTAACTGAGTAGTTAAGATTCACAGAAAGTTATGCATAATGTCATCAGTCGTTAAAGTTGTCCGGTGACCAGAGGGTTGGTTCTTACCTCTCGTTCAAAGGAGTCCAGCCAACGATCCAGCGAGTTAATGCTGCCAGCCTTCTGGGCAGCTGTTGAACTCAATATTCTAATTATAATATTGAGTTTAGTAAATATATAACGCAGTAGGAATTTTTTTTAGTTATTTTTAGGGTTCCGTACCTCAAAAGGAAAAAACGGAACCCTTCTTGGATCACTTTGTTGTCCGTCTGTCTGTATGTGTGTATGTCGGTCTTTCAAGACCCTTTTTCTCAGGAACGCGTAGAGGTAACAAGCTGAAACTCATATCAAATAATTAAGTCTACTATCCCTTGGAGCTGTGAAAAATTCAAACTTCTAAACCAACGCAATCAATAGATACAGCCGTTTATGCTATAAATTTCGACACTCTCAAATAGTTAGGTTTAATTGCCTTTAAGCTGTGAAAAAAAAGTTGACATAGAATCTTGAAATTTTCTCTCTAGAATACAATATTTTAAGAGTGCCGGAACTCAAAAGAAATAAAAACGGAACTCTTATACCCTCACTCATGTGTCTGTCTGTTGAAATTTGGTACACATAATGTAAGTTGGTGACCCAAACTCGGACGTGTAACGTAAATAAATAAATTTCAAACATTTACCATTGGCCACTTTTAGGGGGTAAATTAGAAAATTTAAAAAAAAGTTTTTTAAACTATACTCTGTGACATATCAAATGGAAGAGCTCGTTGTGAGGATTTCAAATATATTGTTTTTATAATTTTTAAGAAAGTCTTGAAGCTATTTAAGATAATAGGCGAAAATTTATCATTCCCCCCTCTCCTAATCCCCGTAACTATTGGACCAACATTTTTGTAACAACAGAAAATAGTTCTTTACCTATTATAGGTTACTGGAAAACGTCTATGGTATTAAGAGTAATAATAATAGAAAATTACGGAACCCTTGGTGCGCGAGTCAGACTCGCACTTGTCCGGTTTTTTTAGTTTATTATTTTAGTTTAATTTAATCTTATTTGTTGTAAAAATAATTGTTAATAGTTGTGTATTTATAAAATAGTATGGGAAAAATGAAAAGAAAGGATTATGTACTGTTTAAAAGTAAAGGAATAATGTCATTAGTAGAATATAATAATAATAGTTGGACTTACATGTTTAACTAAAAAATATAAATGCCTTATGCTTTCATGGCTCAGAACATAAGAAGAAAGTACCTAACTACATATTATATATTTTTATAATGTGGTTGGGACTTTAGCGAACGTAGATAAATATATTAAATAGCCAAAAAACACAATAACTCTACATTATGGGCCATGAAACAAACTTACCAGAAGCCAACCCTATCCTCGTCGAGTTTTTGTAACAGTGCAGAACTGGGCAATTGCAAATATCTTTCGTAAGTAAGTACTTAATGTAAACATCCAATGACACACCGAATTAACAACACTGTCAGTCATAGATATTGTGCAGAACGAGCTATTAAATTATGTGATGTGAACAGTTTGTGAAGAAATAGTAACTCGGTAATACAATTTATAATTGACCTACAAATTATGATATGAATTCATTAGACATTAGTTGAGGGAAACTTTACTACCTAATGCCTAAAAAGCAACTGGTTAACTATAAGTATCCATATGTTCTTATCTTGAGGGTGGTTACCCGGCAGGCGGGCCAATACACTACTGTGCCTAGCCTACCACACCATCACAGTGTTGTTAAAGCTCCAGGAATCTTTGTTCACTAACATTGGGATATTTTTAAGATTAATTACATACCTACTTACAAATATTCAAAAAACGCGACTACTGACTGTACTGTTAGTAGTAATATTCCTATCCAACATACCGAATATTTAAGGCAAATGTTATATTAGATATATAAATATCTACACTTCTACACTACACTATTGTTTATGATGCCAGCAATTACCATTTAGACAAATTAAATGCGTTTGAGAAGCAACAGGCGTTTGGTGAAGTTGGTCATTTCATAAAACAATTTTTACGACTTTCACTACTCTAAAACATGATAATATCAAATAATAATATTGAAATATGTTATTCCCACATTAGGGCGCTGTCATATCGTAAAATTATCACATCGGAGGTGAAATCAAGCTAACGCAACTCGTAAAAACTTTAAAAATCTCATTAAATAAAAAAAAGTTATTAAAAAAACTGGCTGCATTACGTCAAAAGTTCAAAATTAATTTAATATAGGTACACTGAAAAGCAATAAACAAGTAAATAATCTGAAACGAATTTAGACATTTATAAAAACTTTGGGTGTAGGTACTCGGGACCCATTACCAAATAAAATTGGAAAGTCTCGCCTAGGTATATTATCTAGTATATTACCTAGGTATTTATGCCTGTTTTTGTTCTTATTGCTGTATTTTTCTGTATGGTGTAAATATATATACATTTTGTATTGTACAATATTTAGGTATACTTTTCTACCTATTCTTTCTTTCTTTTATTATTTCTCATTCCAAATTACATTTAAACATATAGCTTGTAGATTATAACTTAATCACCTTTTAAAAATTAAATGTATGTTACTTTTTGGCCTCCAAACTTCGCCATTCTGTTTTTTTTCTTTTAATATACACACTAGCTGACCCGGCAGACGTTATTCTGCCCTGAGAACAAAAATAAAACTGGGACCTACCTACCTATCACTACCTACCTCTAACTACCCCTACCTACTCCTACATGCCCCTACCTGATTGTGGCCTAAAGTGGCATTGATTTTTATATATATAGATTGACACTCACTCTATAAAGACGAATATAAATAAGGACATATCATTCATCAAAATCAGTTCAGCCGTTTAGTAGTTACGAGGGAACATTTAGACAGACATAGTCTCATTTCATAAGCCGGGAAAAAATAATATTGATATTATTATTGCACATACAAAAAGTTCCATTTATATTCGCTCACTAAATACATGATTTGATTATTTGTAAATAACTACATCATGCACTACGGCATCGTAGCTCGTAGCTCGTAGAGCCCGCTACAAAATAAATTCAACGACACGATATTCACTTTAAAACACACACGACAACACCTTTAGCCTGTGCCCGTACTACGAACCTCATGTCTTTATTTAACAAGTGATTATGTACGTGACAGTCACGAATGTTGCGTGACTTCGCTCACGGAGGTGACAATAAAAGTCACCGTACAAAAGCCAAGCTTAGAATACACGCTCACGTCAGCTCCTGCTCACTTGGTCAGGATTAAGAGCTGACAGCGTTTGCAGCAATAAATCTAGTGCGAGCCGTGACATTAGTAAGCCCCATACTCGCTCGCTAATTAGTGTAAAAGCGTTATCAATGGTTACCACTCATGCTGTAAAACAAAGACGATTACGATAGGTTTCAGCAAATCCTCTTTACGGATCTGAAATTAACGCCGGGGTGGGCTGAGCCATTCGTTTGTTTATACTGTTTTAGCCCAGTTACTTCCGAAATCCCTTATGTATCAACTCTTTTTCATTACCTACATAATTAAAAAACTTCTGTGGGATAGGATCCGCCGCGTCAAAATCATCAAAATTCGTTACGTCGCGTCGTTTGTGGAACTGCGGGCTAACAGACTGACAAGGCCTGTGATTTTTGAGCAGTATCTTAGAAGAAGATTAGTGATGAACCGCCAATTTGCTAAGTTGGTTTACTTTGTGTATTTCCATAGCATAATGTCTTACAGTCTTCTGCTATGGGGCTCGGCTGCGGAATTTGGAATCTATCTTTATCTTGCAGAAAAGGGTCATTCCTGGAATCTAATTGCTTCTCGCGAATCCTTATGAAATCGGTTTAAGGAATTTCTGATATTAACCTTACCGCTAACCGCCATAACCTACCTAAATACAAGAAACAAAGATACAATTACTATAATGTGGCTCATCTCGTATCTATAGAAGACACGAAAACTTAGTTTTAGTAGCTTTTCCCGGAACAAAAACTGTAATTACATAAATTCAAAAAAAATCCCCAAAAAAAGCTTTGCAAAGTTTTTTGCCGCAGTCTTCTCAGTTTAAGTGTATTCCGAACCGGTGTGGTAGTCTATTGTAATAATTATAACTATTGACATTCTTAAGTGCCTTATCAGGGCCTAAACTGAATAAATGAGGTTTGAGCTTGACATCCAAACATACAAAACAAACTTTACCTCATTATAATATTAGCGTAGATGTAGATTGAACCATACTGAAAAACAATAATATGTCTAGACTACCGGCTCACGTTTATTGATTTATGTTCACTATATAAAATATTTGTATGAAAAATTATAAAACATTTTAGCTGTAACAAATTGCTATTTTTCATCGACTCTTCGCGGACTAGAGTTTTATAGACACTCGAGTTCGTAATGGCATTGTTGTCTGCAACGGAGGCAGATATTCTAGGTATAGGTAGGTACAAGATAGGTAGGTACAAACAGCGCGCACCAATTTGGTAGAGATAGATTTACGAGACTATAACACGGTGCAACAATACTGAAACGAGCTCCTGTACATCAATAAAGCCTAAACTGTCATGGTACACTATGCAGTACATAAACATTAATAGAATCCAGTGACAAAAATGATGGTTTGAAAACTAGGCTTTTGAATTTTGATAGCCATAGAATTTTATTGTAAAATAGATTTCTATATCAATTTTAATATTAATCTACTTTTGTCAAAGCTATTTTCACAATAAACTGTCTAAAAAAATAGATCAAACGGGCGATCAGAACTCGAATACATATTGTCAAAGCGACTATGACAAATATTTGCAAGTGGCGATTCTAATATTAAATGTGACCGAAACGCATGGTTATTTGCCAAGCCAAAATGATAAAATAGAGCACTGTAATGTATATTCATAACCATTACATAGATACAGTACTATGCAATTGAGGTAGACATTGTGGAGAGCACCAACAACATTTAATATAAATAATAAAATTATTACTTATTTATAGTAGGTAAGTATGTAGCTAATAATAATTAATTGAGAATGTACTATTAATTAAAATTGGTCCGTATAAAGAGGTAGAAGATTATATTTAATATTATATATCGTATCGTAGAAGTGGTAGAAAAAGAAAACAACCTTTATTAAGAAATATTTTATCACAAACAAAGGAAAACTCGCCAATTAAACTTTACGAAAACTCAACCAAACTTCTCCTTCGCCTTATAATAGTTTGTTATTTTTTTCATTAATACTTCAAAACTCTTCCGTTTCATATTAAAACAACTGTGTCATATTACATATGATGAGTGTTGAAGAACAATATGTTTTCATGTCATTATCATAATTTAATCTAATTTCTTACATAGGTACCTACTAACTAGCTTTTCAATTAATACATTAATACTTTTGTATCAATACCATTCATTTGTTTGTGTATCTATAGTACTTAGTTTGGGTTTGGGTTTTAGTTTCATAATAAATGCTCATATCTTACACTTTTTAATTAGCTGTAACATGATTAAATATTTTATAACATAAATCAATTAAATGATATAAAAAGAGAATAGTCCATCAATGACAATATTGACTAGTTGCAACACAATGTCCTCTCAAGTGATTAGGTATTAAACTTAGGTATACATAAAGTAAGCAGAACTAATCAAATTGCACAGTCTGTGAAATTAGCAAATAATTCGATTAACCGCAATTGTTTACCACTAAATTGGGCTAAATAAAGTTCTATTTGCGAGAGTTGCTCAACTGTGTTTTTCAGTGAAATTAATGTAAACTTGACTTCAATAGACGGAAACAATGACCTAAATAAAAACATCTAAACACAACAATGACAATGAACTCAAATAGTTTTGAATCGATCTTCAAGATTACTGTTAAAAATAGACTATCTACGGTATCAAGTTCTCAGAATTCTCGTGGCTTACATGAACATGATGGAGGATATTATAATAGGTATAGTACGCAGATTTGAATGCATCAAATAAATATAAATAAAAAGGGCCGTTACAAGGTGTTATGGTTTATATTTTATAAGCTCAACGAACAAGTGAAGTAGGCAAGCGTGACTCAATATCTGTTTATAGCAAATCTTTATGCCACAGTGTGCTGTAACTAATTTGCAATCTGCCGAGTAATTTAATAATAATATTCCGACTACGATAATACTAACTCTGCGGCATATAGATACCTACAATAACTCGTTCTTTTACCATGTGATATTGTTTGACCAGGTGTTTGAATTAGGTAATTACCTACCTTACCTACTCTTAGGTATTTAACGATATATTTTTTTAATATTAAATTGTTTAACTATTCTTGAAACCACACCGAATTAACGTTTATTAGATTTCATTATAACTAGCATAACACTTTCTGCAAAAAAGGACAAGGGGCTAAAGATACACAATTATGTATAAAAACATTTTTATTTTTTTACAAACCTAACTTACATATAAAAAGCAATAATTTAATATTAATGATAAAGAACCTGCATAAATCACCTGTTCGTTCACAATAATTAAATTTAACTATATTAATGTATAGAACCCGTAGTAATTTGGTTTAAAATATACATGCTTAGTTACGGCTTCCACAAATAAATAAATTATTGACGAGTAGTCCACTTGGCTTGTCAGTTTATACGAATAATACCAATCAAATTTTTCATCAATTGCCCTTTTTGTATCCATATTTCTTATGATGCCCGTGATCACCTTTCTTGCCATGATCATGATGATGGTCATAATGCTCGTCGTGACCGCCGGACTCCTTGTGTCCTTTGTGTTCATGGTGATGGCCGCCTTTCTCGTGATGACCCTTCTCGCCGTGTTCGTGTTCGTGATGGTCGCCATGGTGATGTCCTTTCTTGAAGTGCCCGCCTTTCTTGTGGCCGTGTTCCTCATGGAACCCCCCGTGCTTCTCCTGGTGACCGGAGTCACCCTCTTCGTCGAAGAAGGTTTTGTCTTTCTTAAACTCATCGAGCTTGTGTACTTCGTGATGTCCCTTAGTGGAATGTCCTTTATTGTAGTGTCCTTTCTCTTCGTATTTATGGCCCTTTTCACCTTTTTCGCCATTGTGATGCTCAGTATAATGTCCATCATCGTGGTGATGCACTTTTTTGTGACCACCATGGTCATCGTACTCACCCTTATGGTGTTCCTTGTCGTGATGGCCTTTCTTGCCGCTTTCGTGATGATGATGGCCCTTGTAGCCCTTGTGGCCTGTATCTTCGTGATCATGGTGGTGATGGGCGTGATGTTCCTTACCACCGCCCTTCTTATATTCATGATTATGATGCTGTGGCTTCTCGTGTCCCGTGGCAGCTGGAGCCTGATCACTCACTTCCACTGCATCCTTAGGTGTCTCATGTTTCGATGGAAGGCGGCGCGATTGCACAACCGCTAGGCATAATAAAAACCCAAATGCGAGGACGACCCTCATGTTACGTTTTTGTGTGCAGTATTACGCGGAGGTGTTACGGCGTACTTTACTCCTAAAATTGGCAACATCATTGATAGCGCAGCAGTTTTATATAAAGCGTTGTGTAAGCTGTGCTAATCGACGCGTCGCGAGACAGAGTCAACGCCGGGTTGCTGCAAGCGCCCGCCAGGGGACGCTTTTGTATATCCAATTTCAATATAATTTAATATTTTTGCCTGTTAAATATCAAAGAACAAAATTACCATGGAACTAATTTGCCTTTATTTAGTTTTATCTTTGTTTTGAAATCAATGTGATTTTCTTTTATTTTTTGTACCTAGTCAACTACAGACTTGACAAATTCATTGATACCGATGTTGGTATCATTTAATAAAGTTGACCAAATGATTTATCGGATTGTAGATTGTGGGAGAAAACCTCACGCGAATTCTAGTTCACACTTATACATTTCGGAAAATATATTGTCTGACTTTGATGCTTATCCCATTTTTTTTACAATATATATAGGTACCTGTGTTTATTCACAATCTCACCGTAATCAGTTATGATCCGGCCTATGGTGGTAAGCACAAAATGCCTAGAAGGGAACTGTCTCTCAAGTGCAGCTGTCGGAACACACCGGAAGATGTTTAGCGACAGATTTTCAACTTGAACCTGGTAGCCAATCAGGCGGGTACTATAAAGAACCCTGCCACCTATGGTTTCCTCACGATGGATGTTTTTCTTCACCAAAAGAAAGTTCAAGCTCATTGTAGGATTCGAACCCGCGACCTTCGTCTCGGCATTGACGTCAACTATCATTGAGCGATCATCGCCTTAAAATTAAATATTTTTATTTTATATGCAAAGACTAGCAGGCCCCGCAGACGTTGTCCTGCCCTAAGAATAAAAGAAACTGGGACCTACCTACCTAACTACACCTAACCGCCTACATCTATCTACCTACCTACCTACCGATTTTTTTTTGGGCGGAGACACCGGGTATACCTACTTAGTCTACCTTGCTTTATTGGGCATATTTATAAAATAGAGTAACAGCGAATAGAGTAACTGACTTTGGGCGAGAAACGTTACCTACCGTTACGAAAACTGGCATCATTGCCAGTTTTCTTGTGAATATATGCCTCACGGCAGCTCACGGACACAACGCACCAACTTGTTGCCGATCTTTTATATTCGCTTAGTACCTATTTTGTTTCATAAGGTCACACTCAGAACACAGAAGAAATGAGAAATCGTGGCTAATCAAAAATACCACTGGTTGGTAGGTAATAAATAGGTCATCGCACTATTCAGTAATTTTTTTGATAAAAACATTCTTTTCGATTTCCGAGTTTCTCCTTTAGTAAAAGTAGTTCTGCATGTCGCATCCAACATAACTCGTTGGTCCGCGAATAGGATGCTACTGCTAACGAAGTTTTCTTTTCACTCTGTTTCTGACCGTTCCAGTTCGACCTAGCCTAGCCGCAACCCTCTTACCTAACCTGAAAGCCACAACCTACACGCCCTCCCGTATAGACCAAGGCAAGCCCTTAGCGAGCCAGATGACCCTATTACTTTAGCTCAGATTGAAGCTGATGAAACTCGTAAAAGGACACAACACACTACACAAAACCGATTACGCCATCGTCCTCGACCGCGACGACCGCCGCGACGGTCACCAAAGTGATTGTCACTTATCATCGATATGTATCTTCGATCAATCAAGATATGTATGATACTAGTAAACTATCGTAAATAGTGAAGAATTCTCATTATTAAATCAGACCGCAATTTCGAAGTAGGTACCTGTCACAAAATGATAAGCAGAATAGCAGAATATTTTACCAGCTATCGATATTTAGGTCACTATTAATCCAGCAATTAAATATTTAATTGAATTTGTTCTTTAATTGTAGGTAACTCATCTGAGTAACACTATAACAAGAACACAAACTAAATCCTATCATTAGGGTCGTGTCCATATGGCACTGAGCCAGGAGCGCTGTCTGCATTTCTTGTTACTTACCTACAACCGTCGACGACGCACAATATCATACAAAGTGGAAAATAATTATTTGATAAAAGCTGCTGGGCAGCTTTAATATTCCAACTTCCACAAAATCATAAATTAATATTGACCAAATTGAATCACACAATCACGAGACTTTTCTATAGAATTGCTCGGAAACGGCTCCAACGATTTTCATGAAATTTTGTATGCAGAGGGTTTCAGGGGAGATAATTCGATCTAGCCCTAGCTACGTTTCGAACGACGTTTCCTAAGAATGAAACCTATTTCATTCTTAGGAAACATCGTTTTTAAAAAAAACGAGCAAAGCTTGGTCAACTAGATACTTTAATTTTAAAACAGGATTTTATGTTTTGTTTTACGTATACTCGATGGTATTAATAATTCGAGAGCCTAATATGTAAGTAGGGCCCTACGTTGCCCGTACCATACCGTACCGTACCTATATGATTAATATATTTTTTTATTATAAATATTTGATAGTAAATACTTCACTGTCTTGGAATCGGTTTGCCAATAATTCATTCAGTCATTCAATTTAAACACAGAAATAGAAGCAAAGAGAACTTAAAACATCGCCGATGAAGATACCTACGGGTATTTATTAGCCTATGTGAAGATCGCAGTACAAATATCTTCAGTACAAAAACAAATCCAACTGAAAATTAAAAAGAAAACTGCCAAGCCAAGTGAACAGAGAAAATTCCGTACCTACAACAAATGGATAGAAAATCGGATAATATAGTAGATTATAATTATAGATAATCTTAAGTATGTAAGCTGTCGATATTGTTGTAAACGATGTTAAATCGTCCTTATGTAGTTTTAGATGTAACTATGTAGGTAACTAAGTAATATCTCGGGTAACTTATAGGATAGGGGAGACCGGGGTTGGAAGTCACAATTATTTTTGATTGCATTTACTGCCAAATTTCTTAGTTTAGAAATGACATACGAGTAGGTAGTAATTATTCCAGTTCAAAAATAAATAATAGTAGTTTATGATACTGTTGCATAATAGGGGTTATTAAACACGAGTGTGAGTTTAAGTACCGAGCCGTAGGCGAGGTTCTTAATAGTATCACACGAGTTTTTAATAACTAATTATGTGCAGTATCATACAGTACTTTATCTAAACTCATCTAATAATGTAATTTAAAGGTAAAAAATCGATAATATTTTGTCGTAAGTTTTCATGACTCACGGGTATCGATTAGTCGTCATTTCCACTGCCGCCTCCACAATTTCAGATCCAAGTTTATTTCACCTTACTATCACTGCCATTTTACTGTCATTTTTGGCCAAAATAAAATATGTATGCAAAAAAATCAATAAAATAAACAAACATTAATCATCATGGCGCCCAAATCCGTGTTGGGAAAAACTCCCTACCGCATGCGCGACCACAGAGTAAATTTGCATCTAAAATTGAATTGATACTGATTGATTCCTAATTGTTTACAAAGAGAATATAATACTACGTTTAATTGTTTAGTCATGTTTGGCCACTTATAATGTTTTTTTCTTTATTATTTCGTTTGACAAGTCGACGGACAGTAATTGAAGTATTAAAACCCAAAAAACATTATAAGTGGCCAGATATGTCCAAATACTTGTACTTTAATGAAAAAAAGTTATTTTATAGCATTATCTTGGGAAGAAAACTGTGCTATAATATAATTTTTTAATTTCATTATACACGGGTATGCGTAAAGTGGGTCATTAAAGTACTGATTTTGATTTCATAATAAGAACATTACGATATGAGAGTAGATAAACTACTATTACATAATGTTTTGAGATAATATAATTTTTTTTTTCGTGAAAATGAAAAGTGTGATTTTTAACCCTGGGTCAGGAATGGTTGTCACAGTGTCTGGGGTAGGTAGTCACGATTAAATTATGGGGGGTTTATAAAAGGAAACATTTATTAAAATCAAATATTATGTATTTTTATTATTGATTGAAATTTTGTGCAATGTAAGTAAGATCTTATTTGAACTCAAGAAAATAAAAAAAAATATCGCCTTACTTCTAACAAACACGCGCAAACCACGCAAATATTTTCATCCTCTTCTCGTCTTCGTCGTTGTCAACAGTTTTCTTCTTATATTTTTTTTTCCTTTAGAAACCTTTTTCTCTTTCTTATTCTGACTCAACACTTGTTTCAAAACTATCTTCTTTTCCACTTCTTGTTCCAATTGTTTTCTTCTAAATAAGCTACGAATAAATAAGGCTTGGTTCCATAGATACTCTTGATCCTTGTCGGAGACAGGATCGATTAAGTTAATAATAATATTATTTTTCGACAATCGCCATTTTCTCTCTAATCAAATTTATTTTCTACATGCCGATTCCTAACTGTGGTGGCCTCAGACCATATTCTCTTGCCCTTATTGAGCCGTCTAAAATTTCCATTTTGTATCCATAAAACCCAAAATGCCTACTCGCATCGATTGACTGCCTCGTAGGTACTCAAACACATCTTAGGCATGGAGTAGTTTAATCTACGATTTCTTGGACCAATGAATCCGCATTGGTTTGTTTGCCAAACTGAATATTGAGAAACGTTATCAGTATCAGTCCGACTGCAAGTGTTTTCTATAGGAAACGCTTGATTGCAGCCACGACTAATTCGTTGCCCACTAAAATGTAGGCCAATCTCGGGCACCGCTCTAGTTTCTCAACGCGGAGTTACTTATCTCGCCGGGAGCCGTTGCCAACGACCACCGCCAACAATTTTATGTAACTTTGTTGTCGAAACGTGCAGTGAAATTGATAAGTTTGTTTTGTGCCGACATACAAATAAAAAAAACTTTATTTGCTTCTGCCGCTGAACTCGATAAAAAAGACAGATATCAATCAACTTGTTTTTTTAATAACAACAAAACATCACAGTCAACAAAAACTTAACACAAACGTAAGCTTAATTAGATAAACCTAGATAGAGGCTGAAGTGACTGGCGCCGACATAGTTCAGTCAAGAAAAGATCTAACTTATTAATGTCCCTTCTTGTGACCCCAGTGCTTGTGGTGTTCGTGACCACCCTTGTCTCCATGGTCATGATGATGATGATGGTGATCGTGGTGACCGCCCTCTTCGTGGTGGCCCTTATGATCGTGATGATGTCCTCCCTTCTCATGATGACCCTTCTTGCCATGTTCATGATGATGATGGCCATCATGATGATGACCCTTGTGGAAACCACCTCCTTTCTTATGTCCGTGCTCCTCATGATGTCCGCCATGGTGCTCGTGGTGACCACCATCATGATGATGGTCATGGAAATGTTTCTCCTTCTTGAACTCATCATGTTTGTGGACACCGTGGTGTCCTTTAGTGGAGTGACCCTTATGGTAGTGACCTTCCTCGTGGTGACCATGACCCTTGTGGCCCTTTTCACCATGGTGGTGCTCATGATGATGACCGTCATCATGGTGGTGATGCTTCTTGTGTCCGCCGTGCTCATCATGGTGTCCCTTGTGCCCTTCATGATGCTTATGACCCTTCTGGCCATGTTCATGGTGGTGATGTCCTTTGTAACCCTTATGGCCCTTTTCACCATGGTCATGATGATGATCGGCATGGTGATCGTGCCCGCCTCCCTTATCCCATTTCCCTCCCCCTCCTCCTCCTCCTTTATGGTGGGTTGCAGCTACGTCCAAGTCGGCATCCCGTTTCTCCCTGGTCGCACGACAACTGACGGAAGCCAGCGCCGTAAAGGCGAGGCAGCACACTAGTACGGCCCTCATTATACTAATAGACCGATGAGCTGGTGGCTGTTGACTGATGGCAGTGCCGGTGGTTGACAAGTTTTTATACTGATAATTCGTTCAGTTGGTATTGTATGAAAATTGTGTAAAGTTCCAAGGTTGCAGCTATGCCACAGCCGTGGAGCGAGTGTGGTTGCGTAGTCCAAGTACCCGGTGTCTCAATATGAAAACTAGAGCACTATTTATGATTGAACGTTTTACAAAGTTCAATAGTATCTTGTTCAATATATTATTATCATTTTCATAATTAATTAAATATAGTCAAATAATTGGGATCACATAATTCATTCTAATAGGTATGTTTTCACAGACATAATATACCAAATAAATATGTTAGAGAGCATCAAAATACAGAATCAAAAGTTGAAGAAGATAACCTCGGAGATAAAGGCGTTTTTATTTTCCCCTCTGATATGTAGGTATACATACATAATGCCAGCAATTTCTAGCAAGTCCATATAGGGCTCGTAATTAGAGTATTGTATTTTTATGGGATTCCAATAACTTTGTAAGATTGTTTTACAACTACGATTAATTTTTAGGGGAGTAACTAGCCTCTGTGAGGCATAAATAAACGAGTGTGTGTATACCGAGCAGGTGCTAGTAGATGCGACTCCAAGAAGTAATAAATCGTAGGTACTCGCAAGCTATCATCGACATTCTCACCGCAGCCCTTTGTCGTATCTTAGTAGCCTTTTTGTTTTTGATTAGATTTTTTCGTATGTGGTGATTTTAAATCCTTTTATGTCCATAGTTTTGAATCTTTTTGTACTACAATAATATATGGTTGAGAATTTCAACCATATATTACAATAATTGATGGTAAGTGGTTACCATCGCCGACCTGTTACATTGCCAAGAAGGCTATCAAGTGCAATTTCCGGAACACACCGGAACTGACCGGAAGGTCCTTGGCGACAGATTTTCAACTTGAGGGTGGTAGCCAGCCAGACGGGTACTACAAATTAGCCTACCACCGTGCTATGGTTTCCTGACGATATTTTCCGTCAACGAAAGCTCAAACTCATTGTAGGATTTGAACCCACGACTTTCGTAGGTGTGGCCCTTTCTGGCGGGGCAACCATCACAGTTTTGAATTCCAAGTCTGTCGCTATTTTGTCCCTAATTTGCCTTGACATACAGACATGACGATAAATATATTGGAAAATGTCTGAAGTGTCCAACTTCAATAAACTTGTTTAGCATTTATACGTTGATTACCTACTAAATTACACGAGTACTAAAATAGCCATCTCTCGCCATCCCCATCACCGTTTTTGAGTAAAGGCTTTTTACGGTAGTAAAAGTAAATAGGTAGATTTAGTACCAGTGATTTTGCCAAAATGTACGTACAGTAGAGGTGTAGATCAGTGGATAAATGTACGTGGCTGTCTTTATTCTTCAATTAGTTGTTGCATCAAGAAGCAATCCCCGACTAGTGCAACAGTTAGCTAGTACCTATCTGCACATATAAGTGTTGTCATATGAATTTGTTGTGACAAGAGTTATAACAGTACCACACACTTTTCACCGTTTCATATTCGAACATGAAGCTGCGTTACCAAAAAGGGTTGATAAAAATAAAAACAATGGATTTTACTTAGTTTATTGATACAATCCTCAACAACAATTACAGAAGCTCTACAAGATGCCATATTGTTAATAATTTTAATCTAAATATCTATTAATTTTAAACTAAATATATTTTAATTCGTATTTATAATAAATCACAATACATATCAACTTTCAGTTGAAATTATTTAAAAGGAATATAGATAAATATCCTTCGAATAAACGCACAAAAAGTGTTTAACACCGTGAAGTTAAATTTCATTATTTACCATAATTCAGTCCTAATTACAATTATTACATAGCAACGGATTATATCGTAAGAAATATTGTTTCATTAAAAACATGCTCTTTTATTTGCTTTTCCCTGGAAGATATTTATTAAATACGCGATCACGATGTCGCGATGCCAAAAGTGATGTTAATTATACATATTGCCGATTACAGACTTACCAAAAGGGTTTAATTAGTTGCTACTATATTGTAATAAAAAGCCAGTAAAGATTCATCTTCGTACTTAAAAACAACATATAACTAAAAAAAATATATCATTTGAATATCATTCACACACATATAATTAAGTGATGGTGGTGGCGGGCAAAAGACCTTTCAAATAATTAATCACACCACATTTCAGTACACCCCGCGACATAATAATTTCCATAAATCTCTACAAATACGTTTAATTATTGTAGGTAAATCATATCTATCACGTATGAATCATCATATTGCCATAAATATGAAAAAATCAAAAACATACATTAACCAATAAAAGCCTCTTCTATTTTCGTAATACATGTTTAAGTAATCTACAAACACAAACCAATGCATACAAATACACCAAAATCTGAAAGTAAAATGTGTCTGGAAAATACGACACCCTTATAAATTGTAATGTTGAAAACTACAATTTCAATAATAGAATAGTAGTAAAACATTATCATCCGATGTTATCTAATCGCAATAAGATTCAACCCATGTGTTGCAGTAAATTGTGTCATACAAATGCCACATTAATGAATATACTCACCTAACCTTTATGTACATAAGGTCTATGTGGCATTGTGTTATTGATTGCTTACCAATTAGAGTTTCCGATAGATAATAAGAAAATCTAACGCTGTGTACCCAGAGATCTTATTAAGTGCATAATTAATAATAAGTTTTTAGGAAATCACCCTCAAAATATATAGATAGGGTAACGGATACTATAGTACAATACCAGTAATGATATATTGCATCAGTAATAAAAGCTTTAATTAAGATGGAAGCCGCGTTCGTTAGTAGCGGCTAACAAACGTTCCCGCAACACTTCCTTGCACGTGTACTCGGGAAGCTTCAGGTAATGCACGCATGTGTTCACTGATGGATATGATCCGTCGCCAGCATCCACCTGCAAACAAATATCAAACAATATAATATAATACATAAAAGGAATAAAAGTCGTGAAATGAATGTAAACTAAAAAAAAATGAATTATAAAATTTCTGTTCCCTTCTAGGCTTTGTATGCTTACCACCACTGGCCACGTCATCATCATTGACCATAGTAAAAAAAAATACTCTACGTGTTAATTTGTATTTTACCTTTCGCACTACAGTAAGCCTGGGATGTAAGTTGGCGAGCCCGCCGGGCGGCAGGCTGCTGCAGCCGGTCGCGAACTGAAGGAACGCTTTGCGCTCGCGCAGCGACATCTCCACAAGCACGTCAACTAGACGCAGGAACCCAGCACTATAGAATTAAAATAAATATAACACTTATAGTATCCTTGACTTCTTTGATTCGAGAGAAATTTGATTTCTCTAATTAAAACAATATCGTAATCCCTCTCCTTCCCCCGTATCTTATCTTTCGTAGTGGATAGCATACAGTCACTTTCAAAACGTACAAATGAATTGAAGTCACTGGCAGAATGCACAGTGACACCTTTGTGCTGAGTCACTTCGTGATTAAGTGAGCTGTATAACTTCTTTCAATATGCCAAAGTTAAATTGTAGGGAATATAGTGCAGTTACCTTTCCCTGGTGTAGCCGAGCTTGGGCTCGGTGTACTGCAGCAGGTGGTCCCTGGTCCAGGCGGGGCCGCGCTCGCCGCACAGCAGCAGCCGCAGCTCGGCGGGCGAGAAGGCGCGCAGGCGGCGCGGCGGGAACACGGCGCTGAACCCGCGCCGGAACGCGCCCGCCTGGCGCCGCACGCCCTCGCGGACCATCCACCGAGCGCTCGCCTCCGCGTACGCGCGACCGTTCTCACCGCGCACCTACCGTCACAAACACCACTATAGGACACACCTCTTCCCAACTTTAAACACTAATGTAGTACAACTTCGTAACTTATGTAGTTCCGACAGCTGCACTTGAGAGCCAGTTCCCTTCTAGGCTTTGTGTGCTTACCACCATCGGCCACATCATCACTGACCACGGTGAGATTGTGGTCAAACACAGGCCTACACATAGTAAAAAAAAAGTAACTAAACTAACAAGCGACGACTAAGCTGAATCTCCTTTCCGGTTCTCCGTACAACGTGTACCAGGTTGAAGGCACATAATAATATAATCAACTTGGCTCTTTTTAAATTTAACTAGATACTATAGAAAACAATCCATCGTGTATTTAAGATTGACTTGTACCTCAATATGTTCCCCATTATCGCAGAGCGGTTGAACAGCGACAGCGGGGTCGGTATGCGGCGCCACGTGCGTCATGGTGAGGGCGAGCTCCTCGAATGTGGCGCCCTCTACCCTCAACGCATCTACACGCCTCGAACACTCATCTGCGTCTAGTGATGTATCACGCATTATGGCGTCGTATTCTTCTGCTGCTTTAAGCACGCTGTCTAAGAACCTGGAGTCATGATAATAAATCCATAAAACTTACTGTATGTAACAAGTAGTCAATTAACTGAAGCATTAATAAAATGATTGCAAGATATTTTCATATAGCATAACTTAAATTCGGAAATCTTAATGACAAATAAATAAGGTATCAAGATGCACATTAAACTGTAAATGTTGAATTGGAAATATTACTAGTTACCTATGTCTAATTGGATCGATCTCTTCTAGGTGTTCAGTCGTTAATTCTTCCCCGCACATCATACGTAAGAAGGGCTCCGAAAGTGGAAGATCGACTAAACGACCGTCCTGTAACACCTGGACCAAACGGAAAGAATTGATAACATGTCGATTGAAGTGTTATATAAAATCAAGTCCATATCAAGTATACCTTAGCTAAGAATACTCCTAGGAACCAGAAATATTTGCAAACTTTATCACAGATAGGAGAGTCTTGAGGGAGCGGCGCCGGGAAGAGTCCACCAGCCCTCGTCACATAGTAGCCTGGCGGCTTTTCTATAAAAGAAAATATAACAATGAATTTGATCATATGATAGCTCTGTGGTAGTGGTGTTCAATAGACTCGAATACCATGTTGAATTTGACCATTCGGTGAAGGAAAAAGTCGTGAGAAAACCATAGCCTCATGACACTCTGTCATGGGGTACTTTGTAGTACCCGGTTGGGTACCACCCCAAAACCAAAATTCTGTCACAAAACAAACTGGTATTTTGGCAAAAGCATTTAAAAGCTAGTTCCTGCATGCGAGTTTTGCCCGAGGCTCAGTTCATCACGGGATGAGCTTAATTGCCGGCATCGTTGGATAAAAAATGATGCGATGTTAACGTTACCATCGGGCAGTATGAGGTGGTGCGGTGCGTTGTCGTCGTCGTCAGGGTGGGGCGCGTCGTGCAGCCACATGCAGAGGTCGGCGCGCTGCAGTTCAGCCGCCACCAGCGCGTAGAACTCCAGCGTGGGACCCAGGCCTGTGCCCTCCTCGCCTGCGAACTCTACCTCCAACACTGACTTGCGGCCCGCGTGCACTCGCATCACCTGAACAATTATATCGTAATAACAGACAGTAACAAAACACGACTGATCGCGTCGCTGTTGTAAACTCTTTATCGATAAGCACCGTATAAGGACCGCCATTTAATTGTATGTGCAACATAGTTAAAAATTGGTTTCATTTTAGTTGCTTCTAGTAAGAATGGGCTAAGGGCCTATCAACTTCTCGACGGCGACAGTGTCGCCGTTACATGTTGATTCATCGTTAGAGCGTTTATTTAATGTTTAACTGGGGGGCCAAAAAAAAAGGTTTTTCGGAAAATCTATAACCAACGCCAATAGCCAGTCTGGCGTCGCTGACAAATAAAAAAAAAAGAAAAATCTAGGAAAGTCGTGAAAAGCAACTCTTTTGCAGGCGAATCTTGTCTTATTGACTTTAAAAACGTTATTATTATATTTCTTATATTTTCCTGTCAAGGTTGAAATTTAAAAATAATAAAAGCGTAACGGAAACTACTTGTTATAAACAAAAGCCATATGACAACAAAATTGTTGGGCCAAATACGGACAGCGACGCCAGACAGGATAGGGGGTTCCTTGACAGCACAATACAACACTTTAAAATAAAACAAATCATCACCTGCATAGCAGAGCGCAGTAAGTCTGGGCTCCTTGGAATGCGCACGCGTTCGTGCCGAAGTCTTCCCATACGGAACTCAGTAGCTTCTAACTCTGCGCGACGTGGTGAGACTGTGTTACCAGCTCTGTAAAAAGCATTACATTTCACATGGTATAAACTCGAAGTGAGTAACTATTTCGAGTAATTTATCGACAGATTTGGAAAAATTTATTATGTCGTCGATGAGACGAACTAAAATTAAAAAGCAATGCCAATCAGAAAGGTAGTTTTCGCAATAATATGCAAAGTGAAGTGCCGTTGTGATCACCAACCAAAATTGTCTGTTGAGCTATACTTTGCAAAGTCTACCTTACGCAGATGGCGTCTTTATACAAGTTTTATTGCCAATTGTTCCCTGTTTCAACAAAATCATCACTGAATGGAATATGCAACAGCTTACCGACGAGCTCTGGTTGAAAAGCATGAAATACAAATGCTGCGTTTTAAATAACAGCAATATAAATATCGAGCTGGAGGGCGATGCATTATCACAACACTTCGAAAAGACAAGTGCGGCAATGTAGCAAGCGGAAGTTATCATAATATATTATTGGTGGCCATATTTAAGGCTGTCCAACAATCAGTCACAAATCACAAATGTTTTACCCCATATATTTATTTTTAATTCAAGCGAATATATCTCTAGCTAATTAAATAAGGAAATAAAACATATTATATTATTCAAATGGTACTGTGCCATAAAAATGCAAATAAATAAATTTGGTTTCAACCACAGACAATACTAACTAGTTATAATATAAAACTAGTTGTTTTGTTTGTGCTTGTTTTTAAAGCTTCAAAAACCAACCGAGAAACCGAAAAAGTTTCATGTGTTTTAAATTATGTATGCCCAGCTCATAGAAAAAAAAGAATATCAGATCTAAATCCTGAATCCCGGAACTATAAAACTAAGATATGATGGGTGAATGAAGGTATCAATCTGGCAAAGAAAAGCATTTTATTTAACACTACATTCACTTAAATAATATGAATCAAATATACTTTCATATTTTATTTAATAGCAATGAAAAGGAAAGCATTAGAATATCCAAGTGTGAAAATCAAAAGTTAATGAATGATTATTATACAAGTGTATTTTTTCTAAATTTACTGATTACTAAATATTATATAAGTGAAGTTAAAATGACAACATTTTGTGTACATACCTTTGTCTATCCAAAGCTCGGTCGCGCTGCGCCTGCAACCACACGATAGTCCTAGAGGTACCGAATGCAGTGCACGCGAAGAACATCTGACGCGTCTCCAGCGGGAATAGGAATGGACACCAATCGTTCAGTTGTTGGCACCTGGTAATTAAGTAGTCATAGTGTGAGAACAATATCTGGATGATTTATACTGTGATATAAAAGGTATATGAGAATTTCAACTATATGGCATTGCTACAGACGGGAGTAGAAATAGCACATAAGTTTTTACTATATTAAACTATGAAATAGTTAAATTCTATTCAAACTATGGTACTATTAAACATTTATTTTCATAACACGAGGTTGGCAAACAAGCATACAGCTGGGTCGAATATCGTTCGACTAAAATTATGAATTATATATTTATTTATTTTTTAATTTCGGAGTTGATATTTGCGAGTACTTCCAACTCAAAAAGCACTGCAGGTGAATAAAAAATAGTCGTGTATAACATTTACGATAAATAGTTAGAAACGTTAAAATGTCACGGTGCTCGATTTTGGGGTGTAACATCGTAACGAAAACTGAAATGTTATTATGTTAATACGTTATCTACTTTATTTCCTATTGGCATTTTAATTAACAGATTTTTTTCAATTGTTATTTTATTTCAATAATTTTAATTGTTTATTATTTTATTTTATTCATATTTTTAATGAACCCACTTCATATCGACCTTATTGTACGGTGACATACAAATTATTTTATAAAGATGTGAATTACACACATTGAAACAGTTATTATGAGGGTTATATAGGAGTATGTTAGTTACCAGTGCGGCGTGGCAGCGGCGGCGAGCGTGAGCGGGTCCTGCAGCTGGTGGTGCAGCTTGTTGGTGAGCTTGGTGGAGAGGAAGGCGTCTGGGGGCAGCGCGGCGGCGGGCGCGGCCGACCGCAGCCGCCGCAGCACGCGCACGCAGCACGTCGCCATCGCGCCCTCCGCGCCCTCCGCACCCGCTATACCACGCTCTCAACATACAAACAAACAATATATATTAACCAACATACCTTATAACAATCAATATTTATTTAATCACTTCTTTCCGACCCGCAATTTCACTGAACCTTTGTTATAACAGTTTGGGATAAAACATCCATACAATAATACTAAAGATGTGTTTTTTTATTACATTTTCATGGCTGGATCACAATAAAATTTGGCACGCAGATAGCCTATGATAAGGAGAAGAGAATAAAACCGCAGGTGAAACAGCTAGTATCCTATATGTTATTCCATGGTTAATTCGGCGGAACCTAGTTTATAAGTGAGATCAATCACCATTATCATTACACTGCACAAAAATATACTCTTATTACCTCCATTATTTTATTATAATTACATTATTATTCTAATTATGGTACTGATTCGGTTATTTAGAAAATAACTAATTTCTAACACACACACACACACTCCCTCTTCTTCTAGCTTCATCCTATTATTTGGGGTCGGCTCTAATGGATGGTCTGTCCTGGGTTGTCTGTTTTGTAAGGTGGGCTCACTCCAAGTCGCGGATTATTTCCTAATTCATTTTGTTTAAATTATTAAAATAATTATACCTGGATCACTAGGTTCATCGTCTTCACTATCACTTGACGACGCGAAAGTTTCCATTCCTTCAATTTCTTTGTATGTCAGGCTAAAACGTACATATTGGTCAGTTTTAATACAGATAACAAATTTAATTTGCATTTACCGGGTAAGATCAATAATGACTTACGTATAGGTAGTATCCCTATGCGTATCATGAGTAGAGAGGCGGGAATTGAGAGCAAGCACAGCCCGGTATAAGGTCCAGGAAGGTCTTTCTAGTGGTAGAGAAGCGCCGCCCGCACTGAGTACTAGGCGAAGTGCCGGCAACCGCCCACTGTTGCTACTCGCGCCAGTCGTGCCACCGGGTGCTCCGTTACCACTAGCCTCGCTACTATCCTGGCTACCCGTTTCTGTATTATCTTCCGTATCCGAAGATTCGTTAAGTGGTATTTCGAGATCTGAAATATTTCAAATAAGTTTTTTTCAGTTCACAAACACATTCGTCAAATAATATAGAACTTGAAATCCTTTAATTAGTAAGGAAACACTTTCATGCCCTTCGGCTCTTTGCTTCTAAATTTTTGTAATGAGTACTTGTAATTGTTTTTGAAGGTAACTCTGCTTCGATTGATAGTATTCCTAAAGCATAGTACAGTTGCTATTGCTTCATACTATTGCACAAATATTTTTTAACTTGGAAGGCCTTCTTTCTGCGGAAGCTCTACTTACAGGCATAGTCAACTTAATTCTCATAATCAGATATCAATAAAAAAATACAACAGCATCGTCTCAATTATATTCAAAGCTCCATCAAACTAAAACGCAATCTTACCAACAGTTTGATTGAGATTCGTCCTTCCAGGTCGAGGGTCGAAAGCAGGTATAAGCGCTGAGAACTGTCGCTTGAGCACAAAGTCGTCGTCCCATGGCCTTCGTTGTCGGCAGCCTGAGTTAGTCACGGTCACTCCTCCCCCACGGACCGCCTCTAACGCTTCCTCCTCCATCAGAGAAAGCAAGTTGCGCGACACCTGTATACCATAACCCTTTCACATCAATGATCACATTATAGCTACTGCTGATACTAAACTATACACTACTTAACAAGCTATATCGCATGAAATCTATATGAGAGGCAAATTGAACGAGAAATATCTTTATTATCGGATAGGATGATACTCATGTTTTATATGATCACAAAATTTCTGAATAATCTAAATCAACACACAAGATATTTTTTCCAAATATACTCACTACTTCTTGATATGTAGGTTCATTTTCCTTATCACTATCGAGCGCATCGTCTCCCTCATCGTCGTCTTCTAACTCTGTAAGGAGCGCGGGTGCGCGACACGATTCAAGGAAGTCTTCTAAAGACACCTGCAACCAGACACTTTTTAAAACTATTCCGTTAGCATGATCTCACAAAATTATGTATACTCTTATATAGATCTAAATATACAGCTGAAAAGAAAAACTACCTCTAAAGATACAGGAAGGTCGTTTATTAGTTCTAAAGATTTTTAAATCAAACGAACGACATTTTGCGTGGTGCCGATTCTGTAGTTTACGAACTTAATGTAAACCTTATTGAAAAAATATAGAACATTTTTAGTCCCTTCAGATTAGTACATGCCGTCGTAATATACGGGTAAATGGAAGGAGATATAGTGAAATTAAATTCTTTTAGGTTGTAATCAACAGAATCGGGGCCATCTTCATAAATATATTGCATTGAATTAACTTGAATGTACCTGTTCACTATCGCTAGAAGTAGATGTGAGAGACAACGTGAGAGCATTTTGTGCGTTGGGTGCTAACGACGGATAGCTTTGCGCCGCTGACAGAAGTCCGCCGGGGAAATTACTCGACAGCGCTAGTCGCACCAAGCTAGAAGAATTATATCTTTAATTACGTGAAAACTATGAAAATAACCTAAATAAGTCTGCTGACACAACTAATTATCTCATGCTGAAATACTTAATAATTACATCACAAGAATTACTTTTGATTAAACAATTTAATTACCTCATAGACAATTGGAATTCTTCTTCTATTTACAGTCAATACATTTACAGTAATAGCTTACCTAGGGAAAAGACTAGTTGAATGGTTTGTGCGAGTCGCCCGCTGAGGATTATTGCCACGACCGGCACCCGAGCCTCGACCTACGCCTAACGATTCCAGAAGACGTGCCGCTCCCTTAAAAACAAATGTAAGGATTTGTTACTCGACTAGTAGCGTCATTAATCGCTCATCATTATTAATATGGCGCTCACGTTGCACTGACGTACTCTATGACAGTGACACGACCGTTGTTGCGCGGTAAGCTAGTTATGATTAGTTGACCTACAAATCTGGTAATAAGTGAGATACTGAAGACGCAACCTGCTATCGGACGAATATTTACATACAAAATCTTTTGTAAGGATGTGACTACACAAATTGAAACAGTAATTTGGAGGGGCGCGCCATGTTGGAGTAGTTTATCTCTACAGATCGCATAACTGGATAGTTTGATAAAACATTTCGAAAAACGACAAAATTATACCTGTTGTGTCAAATCAGGCTCACTAGCACTCATAGTGCCAGATCCACCGCCCGATTGGCCGTCCTTCTTGTGATCACCGTACTGTCCCTCTCCACTATCGTTGTCCTCGCACTGTCAACGAATTTTTAATGGGATATATACACAGAATTCCTTCAAATTTGTTTATCTGCATTAGTTTCACCGTTGATTAATAAGTTGCGAATTGAACGGGAATGTAGAAGCGAGAATATAATTAGTGTATAAATTAAACATAGCACAAATATCGTTAGTTACAATGTAGCGTTGCTGTAACGGTCTCGGATACCTGTATATGTAGCCGATTGACATTGTTCCGCAGCGTGTGCAGCAAAGAGGCAGGCAGAGCGAGCAGCTCGCTCGAGAGCAGCGCGTTGGCACTGTTGCGGACCGCGTCGCTGTTGCTGTCCCGCTCGCCGAGCTACACGAACACACACGAGCGCTACAACCGACACGAAACGACACGAGCGCACGCGAAAACAACCGAGCGCCCACGGAACCGGCCGGCGCGCTATATTCTAACTAAATACATCATCAACTCGGATGGATTTTAATTCAACTTTTTCCAGAGAAATGTGAACGTGTATGTAAACGATGTGCCGTCCGGCCCCGAACAGCTGCTCGCTCGTCGACTTCTTGCACACAACTATAGCACTAGTAAATATTTCTACATCTAACTACCATACACATATACACACACATTCAAACGGTGCTCAAAACAAAAGAAAATTTGATGTGATTGTGTTTAATCAGTACATTATTTTGTGGCTTTATATAGTGTAAAACACAATAACATACAGCAAATTCAAACTCCAATCGTAAATCGCAAGTCTTAAACTTTTGCGACTAATATTTGTCGAAATATTTATTTGGACTATAAGAATACCCAACTAGGTATCTACTAGTTGGGTATTATGCATTTAGCAAACAAAAACAAACACGTCTGCAAGCAACTGTAAATAATAATATATGGATTTACAGACCTCTTGAGTATTAGTTTCTGGTATAGGTTCTTTAGCTGGATATGGTTTAGTGATATCTGTAATACTGGTAGGTCCCATTTCCATGTTTGTGAACGAGGTGTTGCCCAACTCCGCCATACAGTTATTGCTTTCTGCTCCCAATGTGAGTGATTCTACTATTGTTGCTAAATCTATAAGGAATAACATTCATTCAATGTAATACAAATAAGTTCCGTTTTGAAAAGCTATACTAGTCACAACAGGTGTGTTTACAGGATATATTAGTTGGTAACACCAGTGTGTTGACAATGCTGTACCTGTATTGATATGATGAGTGGAATTATTGATAGTGGATAGGTCGGTGGCGTGAGTGCGCGGCCGCGACATGTTGCTCGCCATTTCTTCGCCTGATATGTTGTCCGCTGACGAAGCTTGCTCTGTCGAAGCTACCGACACCTACAGCAAACCAAACCAATTTTTGTATTGAACGATACAATTAAAACTTAAGGGGCTGCTACACGGATGACGACCGGCCTCCAACCTAGCACTAATATTGGTAAATAGAGGGTGCTGAGTTGGCGACCAACTGTGTAAATAGAGGTTATCAACCAAAATACTTTGAAACGCTAAAATATCGCCGACTCAATGCAGTTTATTTCCTACAAAATGTATGTCTTAAACTCCACCTTACGCTACCACTTCACACACTAATCCATCACTGCATTTTGCTTACCACCCTATGAAGGGTCAAATTATTTTTAGCTCACATAAGCATTTGAATTATTGATTTAAAAAATATACGAAAATCACAAAAGCTCTTTGTTTTTTTCACCTTACATGCGATAAAAAAAAATCTTATTTAAATTTAATAATTGAAGTTTGATTTTGAGTTTATTTCTTTGAACTCGCTAATCTCCGGAGTACCCGGTCCGATATGAAAAATTCTATATTCCAGTAAAGAGTTGCTGGGTTGAGCTTGAGGCTTACAAGAATATTTGAGCATAGCAACCAACGGCACTGGAAGGAGAGGGTGATGTTGGCAACGTTACCCCGTAACAGTGGATTAGGCTTAATAATAATAATGTAACATCAACTGGAAATGGTTACCTGATGATCGACAGCCGTGGCATCGGGCAAGCTCGGGGTAGAATGACTCTTGCGCCCCTGCTTATTGCATTCGGTGCTCGTCGGCCCAATACTCACCACTTTCAGATCAAATTTGCCTTCCGCGCCCATACGGTACGAGTTCCGACCTCCGTGATCCCACCTGTCATTGAACATGCAATAGTTGTACTACGTAAGAATAAAATATATTCGGTTTATTATTCGGTCTATTAACATACATTTTATTGATTAGAAAATTGAATCAATTAACTAAACATAACGTTTAATTATGCCTGCTTTACAACAGACAAATAGATTCCAATGTAAGGTCTCCAGCAAAAAGGACCACCTCTAAAATCGCGACAAAACATTTCAATCCATTCTCGTCAAGCAGGGTTGATTGTATATGAACATATTGTGATTTTTTCGTTTCAGATTTGGTTCTATAGTAGTCGTTTATATCGATGAGTACTTCCATGCCATAAAACCCTGCCGGCACATAAAAGTCGCATGTACGTATTTTCCATTCAACCCTACCTATCACTTCGGCAATCGCATCTTTCTCTCAGAACAAGGGTGTAATAAAACAAAAGCTCATGAGTACTAACGGGTCGTTGACCAACCTGACATCGACCCAGCCATTGTGCAGATCGGAGGTGACGGTGCCGAGGGCGGGATGCGCCCCGTCCTGGTCGCGCCACTTCCAGTCCGCGCCGCGCATGACGCGCGCGCCGGCGCACAGGCCGCGCGCGCCGCGAGACCACCGCCGAGCGCGGGCGCCCGTCGCGCCGCCAGCGCTGCCGCTGCCACTGCCGCTGCCGCTGCCGCTGCCGCAGCCGGGGGCCGCCACGGCACCGCCCGCGCTGCTGGCGCCGCCCGTCTGACGCGGCATTGTGTCGCATACACCTACCACCTGAACAGTGTGGATACAACGTACTATTGAATAGTGTATTAGTAGTGTATAAGTGTATTCCGAACCGGTGGTAGAGTCTATTGTAATGTTTGTAACTATCGACGTTCATAAGTGCCTTACCAGGGCCTAAATTGAATAAATGAGTTTTTGATTTTGATTTTGAATATCTAACACTCCTACTTTCGTGTAGCTACTGTATGACACAACTTAGATGAAGCATCGGCAAAACTCGTAAAATCAATCATTCCCGAAAAGAGTGCAACATTACCCATGTTTATTAGCTTTAGGCGAAAATGATCTTGTTGAACGTTACGAAATGGCGCGATAATTAATATTTTTATTATTTGTGTAAATCGGAAGTGAAGTGTAAATATACGATTTGCCGATACTACATCTAAGTTGTGTCATACTGTACCGACGGGTACAATTTAAATGCTGGCCAAAATATTTTTTTACTCCCTAAGACTAAGAATAATGAACCTCTTATAAATTAAACCCACCTTAAACAGAAGTCCCTAAAGTAAAACGTACCAAAATAAATATACACACATCAGAATAAATAATCATTTTATTGACCAGAAACTTACTTGTCACTACTAACAATGACAATTAAGACTACAGCATAAAAAACTCAATTTTTCATACTACTAAAGCTCACCTTGCCATATATCTCGAGCCCGGAGAGCGATAGATAATGACTCTGTCCACTAGCGTTCTTCCCGTTCTGCTGAATACGCAGGTAGCGATACGACGCATCTGCTCTGAGACGCCAAGTCGCCGTACTGCCCGGCTCCTGTAGAGCTTGCTCATCGTTGTGTGCCACTAGAGTACTCCACGCCACGCCATCCATTGACATCTAATACAAAATAGAAATAGACTGATAAGAGATATAATCAACAAAACGAAATACAGCAATGGCCGCACGTCCGTCACCAACTCAAGGACCTATTACGTATGTTGATAGCAATGAGTCAGAAGCTACTCGTAGCGAATCACAACCAGATCTTAGGCAGCTGGTGCAATCCACATGGAAGTCAATAAAGTTACTCTACGGAAAAGAAGGCCATCTGATGATGATCTATTTAACAAATTCGATAAATTTGAAAGCAAAATAATGACAATGTTAATAAATATGGCTCAAACACAATATAAAAAATTAGATAAGATTTCTCTTATAGTAAACTAACCATTCCATACGATCCATAGATGTATAATATTATGTTATCTAGTATTTCTCATATATAAGTGAATAGTATTCTGTTTTGAGAAATAAATGTCTTACTTATTCCAAAAAAAATATTAGGAACAACATAGAAAAACTCACTTGAAACAACCAATTCCTCAAAGCGGAGCGTCCGTACCCACGTGCGTGACGTAGCGTGTAAGCGGACGGCACGATATGTAGTCCCAGATCAAGTGCTATAAAAGCTCTTCTGTCATCGTTTGTATGAACGTTGAGAGGTTCGGGTGATCTCGACAATGCGTCTTCAGCGCGTCCGTAAGGTAACTGTCGACCGTCCGATGACCATACACTAACAAGACCGTGAGCACCTGGGTTTACCCACTCACAAGTGCCAGCGTTACTTCCAATGAAGTATAGAACACCATTTTCATCGAAGTCGTGCTGAAACAATACGTTATTGGATATATGTCATACTTGCAAAAATAAAAACGTAAAAAACGCCACACGACATGGCAAATAAATCGTAAGTTCATAGTTGAAAAGAGTGGATACTCACGTCATATGTGAACGTAATCGGCGCATCAGCTTTGATCTTTTGCACGAAATTAAACGTAGCGCGTTCCATATCATACCACTGACGTGCTACAGACTTGGCCAGGAACCTTTCCAGCTGCCTCACAGTAGTCAACGCTTCCACCTTGAGGTTCCGTCCGGCGTTGTTGCCGGTATTACAATTGATATCTTCTGTGACCTCTTCAGAAGCACGCTCTACACGTAATCTGTTAATTGTTTGAAAGGTGATAATTTTATCAGTATTTATGAGTTGTTTTAAGAATACGACCGTAAAATCAATGCCCGAGATTCTTAACGAAAATTGGTTCGAGTCGAACATGATGCAAATATTGTGCTTGTGATTTCTAACGTATTCGAAGCAGCGGTGGTGGTGGTGGTGGTGATGGTTGTAATGGTGGTGGTGATGGCACAGGTATAGTGGTATACCTGATTCGCTTGGTGAGGTGGTGCAAGGCGCCGGCGGCGGGCGTGGGCGCGTCCCCGGGCGGCGCCAGCACCGGCAGCCGCTCGACGCTCTCGAGCACGGCCACGAGGCGCGCCGCCACCACACTGCCCGCGCCGCTGCACACCCACGCGCGCACCACGCGCCCGCGCTCCGCCGCTTGACCCGCCGAGTCTATGCGTACGAGTAGGTACATTACATTACATGTCATACACGGTTATTTGTATCTACTGCCTACACACTTTTCGCATTTCGCTAGAAGCTAGATCACATATTATCTAAAATGCCGATAAAAAGACTAATGTATTATGATTACCTCATATCATTAATTATATAGTATATTTTTTAAATCGAATCTCACCGTTAGCTTGAGGAGAAAGCACTTGTAGCAGAGCAGGTGCTAATCCTGACGATTGTAACTCGTAGGCGGATAATAATTCATCACCGCTTAGTAATTCAGTCAACTGTTCTAATGCTTCGTTTAACTCCTGCTGCCAGTCCTCTGTAGATAAAAGTGTATTGCTTTAAAAAAACCGGAGGGAATTTCAAAGAAATTCTGATTTATAATAATTTTAGTAAAATATACCATAAATAAACATTATCACCAAATTGCAAGCAAGAAGTTATTTATTGGGGGAAGGGAACAAAATCTTGTAAAAAAAAGCTGACTTCGGTGGCTTCTCATTGGGGTTGGTCAAAAATATTTATAAACAAGATGCATTTTTCTGTAATAATTTGAAGACTAGCTCCAACCTTTTGATAATGTTATGTAAAGGTTGGAGCTGAAATAATACTACCAATACTGAAACTCTGACACTGACATCATATTTTAAAAACATGTTATGTTGAATAACTGTTGACTGTATGTAGTACGCACGTATGTGCTTTGTATTTAGACGTTTTTATGTAGAATTTGTCATCTGAAAATATCCAAAATTTTAAATAGTTTAGTATATAATTACTGGTGGGTTGTGTGGCGAGGCGCTGCACCCGGGCGAGAAGCGCGCGCAGGCGGGCCACGGGCGCGCGCGGCTGCCGCGTCGCCGCGCTCGCCAGGTGCCGCGCGTACAGCGCACGCGCACGCTCGCTCACCTGCCCAATACAATACAATACAATACAATACAATACAATACAATACAATACAATACAATACAATACAATACAATACAATACAATACAATACAATACAATACAATACAATACAATACAATACAATACAATACAATACAATACAATACAATACAATACAATACAATACAATACAATACAATACAATACAATACAATACAATACAATACAATACAATACAATACAATACAATACAATACAATACAATACAATACAATACAATACAATACAATACAATACAATACAATACAATACAATACAATACAATACAATACAATACAATACAATACAATACAATACAATACAATACAATACAATACAATACAATACAATACAATACAATACAATACAATACAATACAATACAATACAATACAATACAATACAATACAATACAATACAATACAATACAATACAATACAATACAATACAATACAATACAATACAATACAATACAATACAATACAATACAATACAATACAATGCAATGCATATTAAATACACTACTTCTTTTCATACATTTTGACTGAGCAACTAACGTAACTATGGAAAAAGCTGTTTATTTGTATTGATGAGTATTGCTTAACCTTAACAAAATCTGAAGTACGAGCTCAGTACGAGCATAATACCTAGTAGTAGCACAGTTACTGAATTAGTTCTCAAAAAAAGTATGGTTTTTTGGTCGGTGAACATGGACCTAAATGTATTATTATCTACTCCATCTGCATACCTGTGCCTTCAGTGCTTCTGTCTTCGCAGAGAGACGCGATCTATTTTGATTTGAAGCCGCATTATTTGCAACTGCTGGCCTCCTGTCAGCCCAGCCACTCGCTAACTCTGGCCCTGCGTCATAAAAATGTACAATTATAATCATGTAAACCTAAGACAAAATATAAAAATATTATATTAGAGAAATACATTACCCAAAAATGTCTCGGCAGTGAATGAATGCTTAGTTCCTCTATTTGACTCGAAAATAAAACCGGGCAAATCTTCTCTTAAAATAGTGGTTTGTTGTTGACCGTCAGTATTGTGTATCTGGAGTTCCTTCTCCCTACAAATAAAATATATTTAAAACACCACAATATATTTTATTAATTCGGGCAGGTAGAAAAGATTATTCTTACTTTTTGCATGACAAAGCCCAGTTGCCTATTATCAGTTTAGATGCACCAGGTTTTGAAAGTATTGGCTGAGGCACAGAATTTTTAACTGAAGCCCTGGCCCTTTGGAGCTTATCAATAAACTCGCCACGGTTTTCTGTAATAAATAAAGACCTTTGTATTATTTGGAAAGTACCTATGCCGCATTTTGGCCACAATGTATGGAGCGCCCCGACCGCAATACTCACTGAGTACACGGCCCTCGAGTCTTACCTGTGTTATCAGTCTGATGCTCGGGGCTGCCGCTAGAATACATAGTGGCGAGTTTCCCGTCGAGCAGGAAGCGGAACCAGCCATTGCTGCCGGTGCTCAGCTCGAGCGCGGCGGCGTCGCTCCACACGTAGAGTGCGTCTCGGCCGCGACACACGGACCACTCGCCCCACGAGTATGCCACGCCACTCGATAGACACATCGCGTCTTCGCCACGTGGACCAGTCGGAGTCGTAGTACCAGTATCTACTAGGCATTTTAATTTTAACTAAGCCGTGACATAAAAAAACTCCACCTCAAAAAAATTGACAGTAAAGACTTCTGTGGGGCAATCATGTAACTATGTTGGAAAAAATTTCAATCTTTAAACCGGTATAAATTTTACAGTTTTACAATAATAAATGTTGAAAATGTTTTAAATGTGTTTTAGATGTTCATCATCGTGTCAGCCGAAAGACGTCCACTGCTGGACAAAAGCCTCCTCCAAGGATCTCCACGATGGCCGGTCTTGCGCTACCCGCATCCAGCTATTTCCCGCGACCCTCACAAGATGATAAATATCTCGAATATGGAGTTAATAACTAAAACATTAAAAAAAATCAGAAAAGCGCAATATTAAACCGGTTTCGATAAAAAAAAATGAAAATCCTTGCTGAATTAGAGGTCTGTTTAGCTTCAAGTTATAAAGCCCTCACCGGCAGCAGCAGGACTGTCCGAATCAGGAGACATTTGTGCAGTAGGTGCGGCCGCCAACGCTTCCACTTTGCTAAACACACCGAGCCGTGCGAACTGCTCCAGGTATATGTCAGCTGCTTTAACCATTAGCTCCTCTGCTATACCCAGCACAATTAGATGACCGTCGTCGTCATCCTAAAATATAAAATTGTAGTACAGCCGAATGATGATGATGAATTGTTGTTGGACTTACCATAAACGATAAACGTATAATAGTAAATATAGTCAGCAATACTAACGACACAATAGTATTTTTTTTAAACATGAATGAAACAATGACTTGTTCTCAACAAGTCATTTTAGAAGGGGATCAATCAACTTCTGAAATACTGTAATTTCTTGTAGTTAGAAATAAATACGTATTCAGACATGCTTTTCTCGGAGTTTTATTGCAATTTCAAAACCTTTTTGATCAACCTATATACACCTTATTCTCTAAATTCACATAACAAATTACAGTACACATCGTTCAATATAACGACGGAACCAAACTGCGCTATAAGCTGTTTGTTATGCGGCGCCGCGTACGGCGAAGTGTCTCGGTGTGTCCTTTATGCGAAAAGTGGAGTGGACGAGTGAAAAGGTTATTCGATATTTGTAATAATCATTTAGGAAATAATAAGCTGCTGCCACTGTCAACACGTCCATCGCGTCGTGATTACGCAAACACCACACATTTAGCAAACCGACATGGCATGTTTATTGTTCGCGCACATAAATACTTATGCGACTATGGCGCAGACGCTTTACGAATAGCGTATAGCGCAGTTTGGTTCTGCCATAGCACAAACAACATTAATGTTGTAAATAAAGGGTTTTTAACACACAAAAACACACTGAGGGTTGTTTGATGCAGTAAGTTTCGATGGTGTGATTTTTGTATAATGTATGGGTGTTTGAAGAACAATGACAATGTATAGAGCAAGAAATCAGAATCTCATTACATCAATTAGTATTAAGTTTGATGGTTGATTAGAACTACATAAAAATCTGTAATGGAATTTTTAGCTATTGAAAGCCGGGCAATGTTGACGGCATTATCGTAAGGATGGAAATGGTTCAAAAAACGGTACACAAAATCCGTGCGACGTTGTCGTAAGCGTTTTCTTAGTGCGGTTCTAAAGAATTGAGTTTATGATTCACATCACCATTAAAAATACATCCTTATAATACGTATCTCAAAAGTAAATATATTATTTTTAGAAACATATGAATACCAATTTATTGTTGAAAAATTCGACATCAACAAAACCAATTATTAATACAGTGATAAATTTAATATATACATTTTTCGCGACATTTTAGAGCCGCACAATGCATAGCCGCTCATAACAACTATTGTACAAGGAATGATCACACCATCGGAACTTTACCGCGGGCGGGCGGATATAGCGACTGCGCAGGTACCGCGGCTGCGACCGCCTTTCCACAGCCACCTCGCCCTGACATATCATCACATTAGAAATACTGCACTTCATATTGTCATTAAACTGTAGAAAAGTTATATAATTCTTTGGACTATCATGGACCTAATCATTCAGTAAGTAAAGCTAACGCTATCCAAAACCAAGCAAACAATTTTAATTTCATAAAGATAAGTAATTAACCTTGCGAACTGTAAAGCTGATAATTAAGTAAGTAAGGAGGTTGGGGAGCATAGGGCAGTCGGGAGGTTCGTCACATGGCATCGACCGTTTCGTGCGTGCAAAGTGGCTACGTTTCTGTATATAAATCTAGTTATGTGTTTCCAAAGGCTAATATTATACCTTCGATCAACAATATCATAGATTTCGGGTCGGCGCAAACAATGTCTCGGTAAATAATTTTGTTTCGTTGGAATGATTGTAAGTATTAGATAATATTTTGAAGATTTGTGACTATTACTAGGTAGGTACAGTATGACACAACTTACATAAAGCATCGGCAAAATTCGTAAAATCGATCATTCCCGAAAAGAGTGCGCCTACAAAATTACCCATGTTTCTTATGATTTTTATTAGCTGAGTAAATCGGAAGTGATCGGAAATACGAGTTTTGCCGATGCGACATCTCAGATGTGTAATACTGTACTATGGTTGTAATTAGGTTGAACTTAAAACTGTTTTAAAACATTTATATCTTTTACAGCTGCATTTGTTAGTAAACAAATGTATATAATATATAATATTCCACGGACAGCATTTAGCTTGGGTTTTGTACGTGTCCCGATATCTATGATATTGTTGATCGAAGTATTATACGTATAAATTGAGGTAAAACATTAGACTACAAAAAACATATTTGGATAAATTTAGGTTTGGGAGTGCCTGAATAGGAGAGTTGTGAATAGAGATAAAAAATTAGAAGAGAAGAGAGATAGAAATAGCAAAACAAGAACGAAAAAAGAAAGAATAAAGGCAATGAAGGCAAACAAATAAAAATACAGGGAAGAAAGCAATACCCAAATATGATAAATTCTTAACATAGAAACAGATGAAAAAAAGGAAAATAAGCAGCAATGAGGAAATAGAAAATGAATGTTTGGTAGAAGAAGATTCGTTTTGGTGAAGATGATGTTGTTGTAATAGATAGATTTTATTTTTTATTGAAAGGACTAAAATTGATAGTTTCATCAATCTTACCGGGCAAATCGGCGAGCACAGAGGGCTCTCAATGTTGAGACTTATTATAGTTGTAAAGTGTTCTTCGTAATAATTGAAGACAAATATGTGCTACTAATATAAGAAATAAAAAGTTGATTTTGTTAAAAATATCATTTTATATTACGACTTAAGTAACAAAATGCCTAATGCTCCCCTACCCTACCTCCCTAATACTCTATTTAAACATTCACAAGTAGTGATATTTTTCAATAGAACACCTATACGATCCAAAAGTTTATTACAACAATATTTAAGTTGAAATATCAGCAGTACAACAATCCATGCAATACATCCGAACAGAGATACTTACAACATTATCAAGCACGGCGGCGATAAGCTGCGTCAAGAGTGCGGCAGTGTGTGGTTCCCGCTTGGCGGACAACATTCTCAGGAGTGAAGCGGGCGCGTAGTGCACCATCTTGCGCACGAGGGACAAGCAAGCGCGACGCACGCCCGCCGCGCCCGCGCCTAAGTACCGCCCACAGAACACTGCCACCAACCGCCTGACGACAACACAAACACATTCATTCACTTTACTAATTCAATATAATATACCTACATCATTAACAATTACAAATTTCAAGAAACCCCCGAAGCTCACTAGAATATTGGTCATAATTTTCAAACGGAAGAGCGGATTTTCTTGCTACATAGCTAAGAACACTCTCGATTAAGACAGCTTTCAAACAAAAAAAAACTAAATCAAAATCGGTCCATCCGTTCAGAAACTATAAGGCCACAGACACACAGATACAGATTAGAAAGTTATATTATAACTCCCCTCTTTTTCGTCGGGGGTTAAAAATGTTAAGCGTGTCTGTCTGACGTCTGACTGATCTATCACACGCACAGCTCAGACCACTGAACTGAACGGGCTGAAATTTGGCATACAGCTATTATGACGTGTCTTTGCTAAGAAAGGAAAGATAAAATATTCGGGGTATCTTTTAAAAGAATTTCATTTCGAAACCTTCCTTATGAACAGACAAAACGATCTCTCTCTATTTGAAACTTATTATGGGAGCTTCTAAGATAAGCCCTTCTGAGGAAGTCCTACAGCAAAGCACAAATACAGGAATAAACAACCATTGACTGAATGAAACTCACTCCAGATATATTGCAGCCATTTCCTTATCACCAGTTTCAGGGAAGTCATCGTCATTGGAAGGCGAGGGCGTGTCGTTGTTGCCGACAACTAACCACTCCCCGGGACACTGTAGTATTGCTGCTACTTCTCTATGACCTGTAATAAAAAAATACACGTAATGTATGGGCAAAACCGTATATTTTAGTTGTTTTAACTTCATGCTGAAGAACATCGCAGTCGCTTACACGCGCGACGTTATTTTAAAGCTAGTTTTTTATTTAGGGCATATACGCATTCATTGACAATCATTTTGGACATCCTTTACGACTTGATTTGACACCATCTTCTTCACCTTATTGACATGACATATTAATTGTGGTGGTTTAGACGTAGCCATCACACGTAATTCAATCCATAATTAACGAATAATCAAGGAAACAACAATTTAAATATAAATTACCTTGATCGTGACGTTCTCGTGCCTTATCGAGAGGCGTCTTGCCATCTTCGTCGCGTAGATCCGCATTCGCACCGTATCTGAGTAAGACCTTGGCAATCGCCGGCCGACCAAAGCACGCAGCGTAGTGAAGAGATGAACTGCGTTGACCACGATTAACGTCAGCGCCTAAAATTTATACAGTAAATTATTAAAATTATATCTGAATATAAGAACTTTTAAAAGCATTTTTTGGACATTTTTTACCAACAAAACCAAGACGCAAATTATGTTTATTGACTCTGAATTATTAATTACTATGGGTAAGTGGGTAACATGGTAGTGGATTCTACTGAAGTAATAGCTTACCTTTCTCGCACAGAAACTCGACCATTTCCCTGGTGCCGAATGCGGCCGCCCAGTTGAGGAGCGTCTGTCCGACGTCATCAGTGAAGTTGACGTCGACGGCTCCGCTAGAGACTGCGGCGAGTAGTGCGTCGGTGTCCTTTCCGCGGATGCAGTCGATCAGCTGTCGGTGCGACTTGTCCCCGCGCGCCGCGCCACTGCTGCCCTCGCCACCAGCGCCGCCGCCACCGCCGCCACCGCCGCCACCGCCGCTGCTGGCGCTGTTGCTGGTACTCGATGTCGAGCTACCATTGCGGTTCGCTCCGCTACAAAACAACTTTTAGTTGAAGGCCGGCTACATGCTTGTTAATCACCCCAAACACAGCAGATGTTGAGTTAATCGAATGTATGAATATTATTTATAGCTATAAAATAGTAGTTTATGATACTGTTGCATAATAGGGGTTATTAAATACTTTATCTAAACTCATATAAATAATGTAATTTAAAAAAAATGAAAAATCGATAGTATTACCAACTTTTCAAAAAAAAAAATTGCTATTTTTGTGACATTTTTGGTCAAAATAATATATGTAGGCGAAAACAATAAAATAAACAGACACAATAATCAAATCCGTGTTGCCAACTCCCAAAAATTCTTACCTCTAAAGTTCAAGTCAAAAATTTTTCACATTGTCATCGTCAAATTGAATTGATACTGATTGATTATACTATTGATAGGTCCAAAGTGTACTTTAATAGAAAAAAAGTTATTTTATAGCACATTATCTTGGGAACACAACTGTACTATAATGAATCAATCATACACGGGTGTGCCTAAAGTGGGTCATTAAAGTACTGATTTTGATTTCATAATAAGAACATTACGATATGAGAGTAGATAAAAATATTGTTGTCATAGCGCAGCGTGTTTAAAGCGATCATTTATAATAACATGTATATTACTAACGTTTGAATAGCATGTCTTCCCTCGCACAACAGTACGAGCAGCAAATCAACTAGCCGCATACATTCGAGGCACCATCGCTCATCTGCTTGCACCGCCGCTTCTATCGCGGAACATAATTCCAGGCGTACCAAATCCTACAGTATTACAATTGAATATGAGCTTTGGAATATTTAATTGTTTCATATACAAAATGAAAATTTAACTTACATGTGTTATTTGTGCAGAACCACGGCATAAAGTTGAGAGTAAGCTAACAGTAGTAGATACTGATGGAGCGAGACATTTATCGTCTCCACTTTCTGTGCTGCCCAAGCGTCGCACCAATTCTTCAATGAGGCCTAAAAGCAACCATATGATCAATAATACGTTAACTTACAAGTAAATAACTAGTTTATGGTCAACTCTGTGACAACAAAACAGTAAGTCAACAGTGAGTCAGAAACAACAAAAGCTCATGTTTTATATTGATTAAAATACGATTGTTTCCAAATATCTCGGAGTAATTCTCGATGATCGTTTGACCTTTGATGCCCACATTAAAGCGGTCCGCGCGCGCGCCGCCTTTGTGTTAGGGCGCCTCCACTTTTTATTGAATCATAATTCTAAACTTGCCCTCAAAAGCAAGGTTAGACTATATACCACGTGTATCCGCCCCATTATGACCTATGCTAGTACTGTGTTCGCACATGCAGCTCCTGCACGGATCCATAGCCTTCAGGTGATTCAAAACCGTTTCATGCGCAAAGCCACGGGCGCCCCGTGGTACATGCGTAATGAAAATCTCCACATTGATTTAGGTCTCCCCACGTTAAAACAATTTATAAAACGCGCCTCACGCAGATTTTTCAATACCGCCGTTAATGACCGCAACCCTCTTATAGTGAAAGCCGCAACGTACACGCCCTCTCGTATACTCCGTATCCTTAGACCAAGGCAAGCCCTCAGCGAGCCGGATGACCCCATAACATTAGCTCAGATCGAAGCTGACGAAGCCCGTAAAAGTACACAACACACTACACAAAACCGATTACGCTACCGTCCTCGACGGCGAGGACCGCCGCGACGTCCCACTCAGTCTCGTCCCGTTCCAGCGGCCCGAGCTGCCAATAGTAATCCGACCGCCCCCAATTAGTCGTAACTCGTACAAAGTCCTCCCCTTCCCCCGGTAACGCCCTGAGCCGAGGTTCGTACCCCACTCGGGGGTGCCCTCAGGCGTGGTTACCTAAATGTTACCCGGCTGAGAGCTCTCTGCGCTCGCCGATTGTCCGGTAAGGTTGGAGCAGCCATCAGAGGCTACCAACTTTAGTCCTTTCAAAAAAAAAAAAAAAAAACGATTGTTTCATCACTATTGGTTGTGTCAAGAGGTAACAAACAAACTCACATTTGCATTAATAATATTAGTAGGATAGGATTAGGTATAAGTAATCGATACAACTTGATAAGGTGACCAATCATGTTCATAGTGCTGTAAAATTAAATATCCAAACGAAAAACTAGCAGAACACAACTGTAGCACTAGAACGAACATTTTAACGTTTGGAACCGTTACAGTAGTAAGCGATTTTTGAATAGAAAATACAAGTTCTATTACATTTAATCGTGTGCATCCACCGCACTTTGTATTATTACAAATAATAAAAGACAATAAATTCATCAAGTTACATTAAATGTATTTCAGATGGAAAATGGTTCATGCTAGCCTTCTGTTCAATACGTTGTTAAATTATGTTATAAAAAAGTGAATAATGACCATGTTCGGCAAGTGGTGCGGGATCGGCGTGCGCTCGAGCGAAGCGGTCGGCGAGCGAGGCGAAACAACGGAGAGCCGCGTCCGCCACGCGCGCGTCGCTGTGCCGCAGCAGCGCCGACAGAGACGACACCGCGTCGCCCACGCGCCCGTCCCCCGGCTCCATCTTACCACACACCCTGTATATATTTTTGATATATAGACCTTTGTTGAACCACAATCTCACCGTGGTCAATGATGATGATGATGCTAATGGTGGTAAGCACACAAAGCCGATAATGGAACTGGCTCTCGAGTTCAGCTGTAGGAACACACGGAAGGTGCTTGGCGACAGATTTTCAACTTGAGATATACCAATAAACGATTTTTGCTTTGCTTGTAGTATGGAACCCAGATAATATAATGTATACAGGCTTCATGGGGTGGAAATACTCATCAGTATATATAAGTTTTACTATGAGACCATCTCAGAAGTCACTATAACATTTCAAACATCTACATCAAACTCCAATATTATTCCAGATTACAAATTAATATTTAAGTATTATAATGTTTACTTACCTAGAGACAACAGCCATCGCTGAATGCAATGTATCTTTGTGAACTGAAGCACCATGATGTGTGATGAAATGTAGCACAGCGGGTAAACCACCTCCTTCCCACACGGCACCGGCTTCTCGTGTGCACACCAACTCCAGTACCTTATTAACAATGAATAATTTATAGTCCTGGAATCATAGACATATTACAATATGTGCTGATACAATAGAAATCTACCTACTTTGATACACTGCTCGGCGAGATCTTTACTAGTACGATTACTCGAATCTACTGTGAGCAATCTGCTGCAAATGGCCTTCACGGCACCCTCAATGGCAACTATACGCCTTGTACATTCAGCTGCAAACAAGAATTATTCTGATTTCTAACTATAAATTATAATTAATCATACAACATACAAGTTATATTATCATGTGACATTGTGGTCAAATACAAGCAACAAAGCACACAACAAATCAGCCCACATGTTCCCCGAAGTAATGGCAACCCTTTTTTTTTTGGACCCCAAAAAAGTGGAATAATAATAATAATAGCCATTCATGTCCAAAATTTGGATACCATATTACCATTACATTAATTTAATACTATACTTTAATGTAATTTAATACTAACTAACTATAACCATTAAAAATTTACTATTTCACATAAAGTACAATTTACAGATTATGAAATATGTATTACTTTTTTCATATATATTTTTATTTATAATGTGTAACTGACCTCTTCACAGGCAGTGGCAGCCTATAATTGAGACAGCATTAAGATTTATAAGGCTATTTATAGTAAATAAGTCAATTATTCAATGTTTGCCAATGTTATTAATGTTTACTGTAATATATTGCGTCTATTCACACAAAACAAGAAAATTGTTTGCCATAGTTTAATATTTATTGTTTGCCTTGTTGGTGTTGTTCTAAATACATAAAATATAACAAAGACTATAATTGTAGCACTAGATCATTTTTATATATTTTTGAGGAAAATTTATGATCTATATATAAGATATTTATATTTATAAATCTGAAATACATACATGCTTATGATACTGTTAAAAAAATTATCAAATATACATCATAAATAATGGCCTTACCAGATACATCCAAATAATATGTAATGGCCCTGGCTGTGACTTCTAAAACATTGTCTGGAGCACACTCATCAAGGAATATTTTACATAATGCTGGAAGAAATGTCCTTGGAGGGCAGCTGCAATTGAAAGAATATATTTTATAGCATCATTAGATGCATATGAGTCACAGAAACTTTGTTTATTCAACTATATAGCTCACATGAGCAGTCGTATGTGCTATAATCATGTTTAACACAAAGAAAATCAAATAAAAATAATTGAAACACAGATAATTTGACCTCAAATTATCACATATGCAACAGACTTATCAATATGGGACATTAAAATCAAAGAAGTGTGTTTTTACCTTTCAAAACACCTGTCAACATTATCTGACATGAGCAACAGCATACATAGCTGCTCGAGGGCAATGAGCTGCATATCCCGCTCTTCGCCCTGCCCTGTGAGAAGCCATTCCAGCAACGTTTCGGGGTCTACTTCTGCCATCTTTCCATATTGAACATAAATTTTTGTAAGTACAGAAAATGAGGCTGACTGATCTATCAATGCACAACTTAACAACTGAACATATTGGATTGAAATTTTGCATACAGATAGCTATTATGACATATGCATCTCCTACAGTAGGATTTTTGAAGATGTGAGTAAAGTAGCAATAATGAAAATAAATGCAATATCAAAAAATTCTGATTAATCTCACTGTGTGATATTAATTTAAAAAAGACAGGTTAAAAAGAAAGCCACAATCATAAGCCTATCTATTATTGTTATCAGATTTTTCTACTGTGGATGGTATGCCCTTTAGCAATGGCTGATATCAAATCCATCTCAGCCTGAGATGGATTCCATCCCGGGATCAAATCTCAGATTACACAACAATCAAAATAAGAAAGTATAATCTGATTTCTAAAATAACTAGCTGAACTCTGCAGTTTCACCTACACTCCCAGGAAAATAATTAGCCTAAGTTACTCCTTATGCTAAAGCTATTTGCTAGTGAAATTCCCATCAAAATCGGTCCAGGCTTTTTGGAGAGAAAAAAACTATCAGATGTTTATTGTTTTTTTTTTTAATTATATATCCATATATAAAATTCATATATAAAAGACACTTAATTTTTTTTATTTGTATAGATAAGAATCAACCATAATAATAGCATGTGAAAAGTTTATTGCGTAGGTATCATGCAAATTGTGATATTCCCAGTTAATAATTCCTGCCTACACCAATCACTTCATAACACATATTAGAAATTTGGGGTCTTCATAGCAAAATATGAGATCATAATAAAGATTTATAAGATTATATGAAACATGACATGACTGATCCTAATGGGTTTTACTGTAAAATTATTTTCTTATTTTTTATATAAGTAAACAGCTCATACATAGTGTTGTGAGAGTTGAAAGGAATAATATATACATAAAATACAGTATTTTTATCGAAAGTGGGTTACAGCAAAAGTGAAGTTACAGTGAAATTTATTGGAGACAATGTGCCTTTCTCTTTTGAGATACCGACACAAATAAAATGTGTAGTAATGGGAAGGAATGCATGCTATGGATCGATTTTGTTTGCTATAAAAATATTTTAATAGTATACAGTAATTGGAATATCACAACAAATATACAAAAAAAGGGACACGAGTGAAGGTGAAAAAAAATATTTCTTACCACTTGTATTCAGTTGACCATATTAGTGAAAATCTTCATGAAAACACTTAAAGTAGACTATAAAAATGATTTGAACAAACAACAAGATGCTAACCAAATTAGAAGAAACGCAATTTACACAATAAACTATTGTCTGTCATCAAAATCCATCAATCGCCATTGCTTTTAATACCCAAGTAATGTTGCCACTGGGCAAAAATTAAAATCGCTAGTTCATTACTCAGACTCCTATAAATTCGTAAGCTCAAGCGTAAGCGTAACAAAAAATTGCTAAGGTGGCAACGCTGCTCCCAGCTAAAGCTGCCAGATAACCAGAATTCAGAAACCTGACTAATTATAATTAGTCATCTTTCTGAAATTATTTGAAAGGAACAATATTGATAAAAGAACATTGAATTTGCATTGAATGAATATATGTTAATGATTTATTTTGATATTAATCAGTAAATATACTACCATTCTTGTCGCAAATAACATGTTGATAACTTACGACCAATAACTGAGCTGCAAATAGCAAAAAACGTGATAACATTTGAATTTCGCGCTCCAACCGAAGGTATAACCTTAAGGGGGAACGTTCGGTTGGAGCGCGAAATTCAAATTTTATCACGTTTTTTGCAAATTGCAGCTCAGTTATAGGTCGTAAGTTATCAACATGTTATTTGCGAGAAGAATGGTAGTATATTTACTGATTAATAATTAAAGAAATCATCAACATATTCCTCCAAGGTATATTACTGACATATACGACTATTTCATGAAAATGTTACTAAGTAATTGATCATTTATTTGTCAAAATTTGATTCGCGACATTGAAGTATAGCTATAGATCTATCTATGTATTCATTTTGCATTCAAAATATTATAGAACTGTACATTGGTTCCTGCGCGTTATTTATCGAATAGGATATCAATGTATGGATTTAAATAGTTTTAAAAGCGTAATGTATACATACAATAATCAATTGGAATATAAATGAGGCGCAAATCATATTTTGACGAATAAACGACCTATTATTGAGCAGTAATTTGAAAAAAACCTAATAAAATTTTAATTTCGCGAAGCTCGTAAAAGTACACAACACACTACACACAACCGATCACCTAGTCCATAGTCCTAAAAAGGTAGGTGAGGTTGGTAGCATTAAGCAACCACAGTCCTTTAAAAAAAAAAAAAAACTCTTGTACTATTTAATAATCTGTGTCGTGTTGCTTTCTTTCATTGACATATTATGTGTCGCTTGTCGTACGGCAAAGACCAAAGAGAATTTAATACTACGTTTTAGCAAAGACTACAATATATACTGGTAGTACGGGCAAGAAACGCGCAACAAAAATTCCTATCGACGCGTTCAGTTATCACGCTATGGTATCGGCCATACAAGTCGGTGGAATGCTACAATATCTCAAGTGATTAAAGTATTATAGTCTCTATTTTAGTGATAAAGAGTTTTAATTGTAATGACAAAAATAAGTAATTTGACGTTTGTCAAGCGTGCGTTCCTTGAATTTGTTCCTTTGTTACCTATCTGTACTATAGAGTACTATATTCAAATTTATTATTTTTTATTTTTACCCTGACACTGGCAGAATTGTGTAAAAAACGCATCTAATGCCATCATAGTCTAGAAGTGAAGTGAAGTGAGTACTATATTCTTTAATCTGTGCATATTATATTTGACATGGCAATACCTACTAGTTTTAAATTTTGTTTTGGATTGGATTCGTATTGGATTTGAAGTGAATAGAATAATATATATTTATTTTGGTGCAAAGAGAAAATATTTTTTGCGCTAAATACTTAATTAAAAACGGAGTGCACCAAAATATAATATATTAAATAATCCAACGATAATTAAGTGTAATAAGCAAAAGATAATTCATTCCTCCGTGGGCAAAAGTGACATGATACTATTTTTGTTTACGAGATCGGCGTGTAATGTTACTATACGTTTTTTTAGTAAATTTAATCAAATCGGCCAGTAAGGATCTCTGACATAAGTCTTCTCTTAAAATGGTACCGTTCAAAAATCTTTGAATTGAAGTACTTTATATAATTGTCGAGCATTCGCGATATGTAGCATTAAAATGAACATTAAACTCAATGTCAATTTTCTTCCTCGATAGATTACAATTCCTTACGTCGTACATCAATCTTTCATCTGATGTTGTTTCGATTATGCCATGGGGTGCCTACATAGTAAAAAAGAGTCCTCAGATTTGCATCCTAATGTATTCCGCGTGGTCAACATTGATGAGAATGGTGCCGATCTGTGCACAGGCCAACTAGAAATCACTGAGTCCGATATTATATTATACAGAGAAGGTCGCGATTCAACTGTATGGCCTTTGCACTCACTAAGAAGATATGGATTTGAAGGAGAAATATTCAGTTTTGAATCAGGTTATTGTTATACCTCAATTTCCACTTTATTGCCATTCAAAGGCTTTGACCCTATTTATTGATTCTCTACCATTTAGTATCAGTAAATCAGGCTGAATTTATGATGTGGCTGGTAGTGGTAATTTAACACACAAAGCTATCAATGCTATGATTGCAATGCACTATGACTAATAAAACAACCTTTTTTTAATATTGCAAATGCCTACACTGATACCCATCACTATTCTATAGTTTTTAATTCACAAACTTTATAATAATCTCATGTTTTATTAATACTGGGTACTGCATATGGATTGAATTATATTTTGTTATTAGATCTATTTCATCTATTGTAAGTCTCAGATAACTTGCACATCCTTAAATGGAAAAAGCCTTGTCCATATGACACCACTCTAATAATTCAAACATGAATATATTAACAAATTAATGTTACTATTTTTCAGGGAGAAGATGTGAAACAGGGGAAGGAATTTATGCTTTTAAATGCCGAAGAGCTGCCCTACTATTTCGAACATTACAGCAACAAATACAATTGAGAAATGTCATTCATGATTCAGTACCATATCCTGTATCTCGGCTGACACCTTCACCGCAGGGAAGGCAGACATTACAAGCTAGTGTTATTCACCGTTCTTCAGTAGATAATGGTCAACCTGAAAATATTCCACCTGCTGTAAATAATAATCTTCCAAGTATTGCTGTCCATACAAGTGTACCAAGAAATGTTACTCAATCACCAAGATCCCCTTCTAGTGTGGATATTTTGGAGGTTATGCCATTGTACCCACGCTCACAAACAAATACAAACCATGTAACTAATGTGTACCAGTTAAGAGAATTTAAGAAAGAGCATAACAATAATCAAGCAGCTATAGATACCAGACACCTCTATTCAAATGATTTAAATAGAGACCTAGCTATTCTGAGGAACACTTTACGACAAGAGACAGCTTTGAATACAATGAGAGACATAGAAGATGAGACCCGTTTCCTAGAAAGTAGATATATAAATGAAAATATTATAAATAACCAGATGAACAATCCAATGTCTCCCACCCTAAGTAATTCCAGTGAACATTATGCACAACTTAGCCTAGAACAACAAGAATCAGCACGTCTTTACATGAATATTGTACCAAATGAATCAAATACAGAAAACATAAAGAATGATCCAATTCCTACAACACCTCTAACTCCAAAACAAGTTGAATACTCTAATTTTTCAGTTGGCCCTAAACCTGATGTGAATACCTACGCTAATCTATCCTTGGGAGAAATAGGAGATAGTGTGAAGAATGCAAAGCTGATTTTAAGTTTTTCTGCTACGTCAGATCATAATCAGAAATACTCAGAATCTGACACATTTACCTCAATGTCACCTGTAGAAGAGTTGGAAGTAAATTATGCTGTTTTGGACATTGACACTAATAAAGAAGCTGGAAAAATTACCACAGACCTGACCTCTCCTGAAAACCAATCAAATAACAGTTCGAAAAATAAAGGCATAGCATCATGTTCATCCCAACCACATGGCCGGCTTGTCTCACAATGCAGTGTAGAGAAAACTATGACATTGAACACACCAGTGACTGCACCTGCTAGCATTGGCTATACCACAATTGATTTTGACAAAACAGTTGCTTTAACCTCTGTTGCTGCTGGTGCTGATGTTGATGTGGATGGTCCTCGAAAAACAAGACATAATTCAACTAGTATTATATGTGGTAGCCCTAGTAGTGTTGAAAAAAAGCCAAATAACAATTAAGTGTAATTAATGGAAGCAAAGGATTTGCGTCCTTTATCTTAGCAATATTCAATAGTTTATGAATTAATGTAGGAAAATAATCAAATCATTGTGCCAAAATAACAAACACAGAAGTTACATAATTATAAATAATATCAATGTACCTATTAATTTGTCCAGAATAATTATACAAAGTAAAGATGTAACTTCTTGGATTTGTAAATAGTATTAACTGTAAACAATGCATAGGTACTCCTGTTCCTAAACCCATACATATAAGTATGTCAACCAAAGTAGGTCTTTGCCAAATAATATTAACTAGGAATGAAAATAATGCCATAGCAAAACCAAAAGCTTTTTCTAGAAGTTTTCAGTGCATCTTGATTACTAGTCATTCCTAACAATGGTCTAGTATAAATTAAGGAATTGTAATGTCATAAGAATTTTTATTTTATTAAGCTTTAAGTAGTTGTTACTTACCAATATATTTTAAGAAAATTGTAATCTGCGAAGTGCAAAGTCTGTTGCATCAGAAAAACTTCAGAAAGTAGATGAAACCTTTGTGTTGATCGGCTATGTATGAGGCAGCACTTGTAAGCTCAAAATTGCCAAGCCATAATTCAGGTAAACTAATGTGGAGGAATATAAATGTTTATATTTATTTACTATAATTATACCTACTCATTGAAAATATTGTTAAAACAAAAATAGCATAGATGGTGGATAACAACATGTAGACATAGAATTTGTTTTTTAAGCATGCATCATAGATTTTATGATTAGTCTTGAGATTCCATAACATCTAAAAGCTCTCTTCATCATTTTGGGTAAACCTATCCTGCCACAGATTGTAGGTTAGATCCAGCAAATATTTATGTGCCTAAACATTGTCTGTTTGTCCTGAGTCTGGGTATAGTAGTTAGTTATCTGGTTTCCAGTAAGTAAAAGCAAGCTCTGCTTTTTTGGGTCAGATAGGCGTGTGTGAATAGTCTCCGAGGATATTATTATCTATACTAATAATAAAGCTGAAAAAATTGTTTGTTTAAACGCGCTAATCTCCGGGGTTACTGGTCCGATTTGAAAAATTATATCACTATTAGGAAGCTACATCATCCCCGAAGGTTATAGGCTACTTTTTATCCCGGGAACGCGAGAAAAACCGCGGGGAACAGCTAGTTAATAATATAATGAGGTTGCTGGGTACGAGATGAATTTGGAGTGAATTATTTTGAATGACCTATGGTTGATCTGTATAAAACTCTGCTAGAGATCACGGTGGAACAGGGTCGGGCAAGGTGCAATTGACGTTTCTTTATTTAGAAAAATCAATAAAGCCCGGAATTAGTAATGTATAGAGACGGCGACAATACTCTCTGGGTGTAGGTATTGTACTCAGTACTGAAACCTTCTATCTCTTCTGGTATAGTGGGCATGAAGACGAGAACTATAGGCTAGGCTATCATTACCCTATTTGTAAACTTCGAGATATTGTAAATAGGACTGTGCAATCTTATGATAATATTGCCGATAACAATTTCATCACAGCAAACAACGAATTCTCAAATTCTAAATGGCCTACTTATAGTTACATAACGTTAATCAATAGAACCTATATTATATATAGTTTTGGAAAAGATATGTACACTATTCATGTGGAGGTGTTAACCTCCTAACTTAAATGCTAGAATATAACAAGTCTTTAGAGTACAACATACACTGACTACTTGAAGTAAGTAGTCTTGTATTTGAAGCTTATGTTTCCCATACTTATCGGAAACTAGAATTGGTTTGAGCCAACAATTATCATCACACTATATAATACCTACTATTCGCAAGCAAACAAGTTCAGCTGATGCTGCCTCCACACTTGGCCAGTATTTGTTTAGTTTCGGCAAATAATCACAATGTTTAGACCTTATACCGTCTACACGAGGTGTTTATTTGTCGAAACTTGACAAATTCACAAATACGAATAGCCAAGTATGGAGGCAGCATGAAAGTAAACGAAATCAAGTGTCGATTGGTGTCGAGATGTCATATTTTCAAAAAGCATATCAAGAACAACATTATGCTGCTGCACTAAACTTGATTATTGGGCATAATCGCCAGGTGTAGACATATATTATGGCAAAATTATTGTCAGCAAATACACGAATACGTGCCGGCATTAGGTGTAGTAATGTCATAGCGTTCAATCCTACTTATGGTCGTTCGTCTGTTAGATCATAGTATTTTAATGCATAAAACCATAAGCGATTCATACTTTGCCGGTTTTTCTCTTTAACATAATATTAAATGGTACTTGTAGCTAAATATTTTTAAGTGCATTTATTGGTCATTCATACTCGTAATACTAACTGAATCAGGTCAGCGCCATGGTATAAAGTTGTCTTATTGACATGTTTAGATAAATGTACATTAATATTTATTTTGTTAGCTATAAGAATTGTCCAAAACGCCGCTCGTTAGGATTTATCATTAAGAAACTTTAATCTCGTATAGGTGTAAAGAATTTCTTTTGCCTCCCTATATCAATTACCGGATTGTTTTGTCGACGTATGCAGCTATGACCCTATAATAGTTTTAATTATTTTCATATGAGTTTTATTATTTTAGGAATTACCAAAGACTTTAGAGTGTAAGTAATTTTAATATTAAAACGATATCAGCAGATATTTATTATCGTGTGCAATTTAACCAATAGGAGTAGATAAAACATAATAAATTAATTGATATGGGAGTCGTATTGATTACTAGCTTGAAATGTGTACATAGCATATTAAATATTTGTATTCATATTTGGGCATCGTGTAGACATTAATGAACGTTTAAATAAAAAATATATATTTGAATCGTTAAGTATTTTAATTATTATCTCAGAACGTCGCCCCTCTTGCAGTGTGGCACTTCCTGGCAGGGCCACCATCACGGATCTGAATTCCAAATTTGTCGCTATTTTGTCCTCGAATATCAGATTTTGTCGCGTCCTGGTTCAAAATTTGTCCCCGAATCCCAGATTTTGTCACGCCCTGGTTCAAAAGTTATAAGGGTTTTAAGGTGGCCCTAACAGGAAGCATGCTTTCTGGCAGAGCCACCTCATATCTCAAGAACTAGAGCACCTAGCGAAGATCTGTTTGCTTCCAGAATTTGTCAAATTTTGTCCTCGAATATCAGATTTTGTCGCGCCCTGGTTCAAAAGTTATAAGGGTTTGTAGGTGGCCCTGCCAGGAAGCATGCTTCCTGCCACCTCATATCTCAAGAACTAGAGCACCTAGCGAAGGCCTGTTTGCTTCCAGAATTTGTCATTAATTTGTCAAATTTTGTCCCCGAATCCCAGATTTTGTCGCGCCCTGGTTCAAAAGTTATTAATGAATCTAAAATTCTCTATACTCTTGTACAGGCGAGTAGAAAATATTTTTGATAACTTTATTAAATTGCTTTAAAACTTTGAACTGTCTAATAAAATAATCTATTCGTAGTTGGAAAACGTATGTATTATAGTAAAATGGATAAAAAAATAGGTTCCTAGAAAAGTAAATAAAAGTAATTACCTTTTTTTTTAATAATATTCACAGACAAATGTACGGCTAAATGTTTTTTTTTAATCGTTTAGTTGTCTTTTTACCTTACAAATAGCCTGGTACAAATCGTTTTTTAATATCTTAATAAAAACTTTTAACAAAAATAGAATTAGTACATGGTACCGCTGACTTCATAACAAAGTCAGGTTGATTAGAGTTCCTACATGGTTATTTTATGGTTTTTAGTGTTTTAAAAGTCGGTTCTAATTGTTGAGTAAAAGTATTTAATTTTTCAATTTTTAGTTTCTTATGTTTTATCACTGACCTAGTATAAGCTATCGTTGTACCTTCCATCATCACATCAAATGATATAACTAACGGTCTATAAGGTCCTATAATATTTAAAGAATTATCCCCTAACACCTAATCGTTAAGGAGTTGTACTTTCCATCATCAGCTCAGCAACGTAAATGATGACTACCTGATGCAAATATCTGAATAACTTTAAAAAGTATATGAAAAACATTGTAAGTGCCTATAACATTTTAAGAGTTCCCTCGATTTCTCCAGGATTTCATCATCAGACCTGATGACCATGGGACCACCTGTAAAGTATACCCTTTCAAACAAAAAAAGAATATTCCAAATCGGTGCAGTCGTCTTCGAATAATAGGGGAAAAAAATTGACGAATTGAGAACCTCCTCCTTTTTGAAGTCGTTTAAAAATAAGAATGATTTGAACGTTTAAAATTCTCAATTAGAGAGATTAAAGAAATATATCTTGTTTACAACGATCGAATTTGTGAGTTTTATTATTCTTCCCAAATAAAAATGATTCCCTGATACACTTTTGTACGCAATTGTACACCTAAGTATCGAATAGTCTAAGAGTGAACGTGAATATTAATAAGGCTTTTTACATAATTCTAATCGAGAGATATAATACAGAGAAACACGAATGTAGTCTATAATTATTTCTTGTTTCCATATTTATAGAACATCATTAAAACTTGCTTTTTCAATGAAATAATAGAAAAATATTTAACTAGTCTAAGTTTTGTATAGAAAAAGCTACATAGCTCTCGGACTACTCCATACAAAAAACAAATTTGTTATAACTTTTGAACCAGGGCGCGACAAAATCTGGGATTCGGGGACAAAATTTGACAAATTAATGACAAATTCTGGAAGCAAACAGATCTTCGCTAGGTGCTCTAGTTCTTGAGATATGAGGTGGCCCTGTCAGGAAGCATGCTTCCTGGCAGGGCCACCTTAAAACCCTTATAACTTTTGAACCAGGGTGTGACAAAATCTGGGATTCGGGGACAAAATTTGACAAAATAGCGACAGACTTGGAATTCAGATCCGTGATGGTGGCCCTGCCAGGAAGTGCCACACCCTCTTGCATGCACCGTCAACAAAATTGAAGCATGATCAGTTTTGAAACCTTTTCGCTTGCAGCCAGTTTCCATAGTTCGCCCTATTAATTGTGGACAATAAAAACAGTCTCATGCAAAACTATTTGTTTAGTCTATTTTTATGAAAAGCGCATTGTCATGTTATATTGTGTAAGGCAGGGGTTCCCAACTAGTGATCCGTGGACCACCAGTGGTCCCCAGAAGCTAAAATATGGTCCGCTAATGATTTTAAATTTGGCGGGCGGTAACGGCATAGTGGTCGCCATGCAGTGAATGAGAAGGCGCGGGCGACAACGTATTTGTGTGAACAAGGATTTTCTGCTTTACTGGTAATTATTGACTAGGCGAGGAATCGTTTAAAAGTTAGTGATGATTTGCGCGTAGCTTTGAGTTCCTACGGTGGTAGCCGAACTCGTAAAGAAGATGCAAGCTCCGAAACCACATTAAAACAAGTTTAAGTCGCACAACAACAAAACAGAAGTTTATCCAAAAAATATCATTATTTGTTTTTATGTAACTAGCTTCTTTATTTTAATTATGTGTGGCACTTCCTGGCAGAGCCACCATCACGGATCTGAAAGAAGTCTGTCGCTATTTTCCCTAATTTGTCCCATATTGTCCTCGAATATCAGATTTTGTCGCGTCCTGGTTCAAAAGTCATAAGGGTTTCTATATAGGTGGCTCAAAAATTGGTCAAATGAATGACAAATTCTGGAAGCAAACAGATCTTCGCTAGGTGCTCTATTTTATGAGATATGATACCTAAAAACCCTTATAACGGGCGGATATTTTTCATCTCGATACCAAGAATAGTAGTTTATGATACTGTTGCATAATAGGGGTTATTAAATACGAGTGTGAGTTTAAGTACCGAGCCGTAGGCGAGGTTCTTAATAGTATCACACGAGTTTTTAATACCTAATTATATGCAGTATCATACAGTACTTTATCTAAACTCATATAAATAATGTAATTTAAAAAAAAATAATTTCGACCAACAACTTTGCAAAAAAAAAAAGCTGTTTTTGTGACATTTAATCAAATCCGTGTTGCCAACTCCCAAAAATTCTTACCTCTAAATTTCAAGTCAACAAATTTGTCACCTTGTCATCGTCAAATTGAATTGATACTGATTGATTATACTATTGATAGGTCCAAAGTGTACTTTAATAGAAAAAAAGTTATTTTATAGCATTATCTTGGGAACACAACTGTACTATAATGAATCATTATACACGAGTGTGTCATTAAAGTACTGATTTTGATTTCATAATAAGAACATTACGATATGAGAGTAGATAAATTGTATTTTCTTGTCAGCAGGAAGCAACCAACTGTAAATTTCAAGATCATAAACTTTAAGGGGGGATCGTCCACACAACTGATGCAGATAAAATTACCGAAAAGTTATGCGCCTGATTATAATATCCTGCGACATTTCTTCACACACGGTTATCTGATGCCAAACTAAGCAGAGCTTGTAATATGGAAACCAGGTAACTGATATACTACATACTACTTTTTTTTTGTAAATACATACTTATATAGATAATTACACCCAGATTATAAATTAAGGTTGTGGTAAAAAACGAAAACATACAGAAATCAAATATAATTATTTAATATAAACACTTAGTAAATAGTCATAGTATTATTTATTAGTATCACAGAACATAAATCTTAAAGAACGGGTAATTTAACTAGTAGCGTCACCGCGATGAGCAGCACCCACGTGCCGTGAAGGCGACTGCCGTTATCACCTGCAATGTAACGTGGATATTGTTGAAAATAATATCTGGGTACATAAATTAACAAATATATCACAGGTATCTCATGAATGTATATGAAGCCAATGTATTACTAATTATGTATATAGGTACACATAAACTATAGGTATTGTTGTAAGCTCATATCTATTCTATTTATCTATTAAAGGTCATAATAATGGCCTATGGCCTATTATTAATACTGAATTGGTTGTGTCAATCCAATCGGAAGGTACGTTTACTGTTGGGCTAATAGTTTTGTCTGTTTACTCTTTAAATCTACAATATTATTATAAAGAAGTAGTAGATAGTAGCAGTAGTTCGGATGTAGGAGGTAATCTCCGGAGTTACTGGTCCGATTCAAAAAAATATTTCATTACTAGAAAACTAAATTATCCTTTTATATCCCAAAAACAAGGACAGCAAGTACTAGGTAAATATTTGCTAGATTAAGGACAGCACCCCGATTTAAAAAATAAAAATTATGGCAGTTTCACTTTCACTGGACTTCGACAATTGGCTATCAAGTGTCAGTCTCAGTTTTACAATAGACTACCACCGGTCTGGAACACACTTAAACTGAGAAGACTCCGGCAAGAAACTCAGCAAGGCTTCTTTTTTGTGGATCTTTCTTTTGAATCTATATAATAACAGTTTTTGTAAATTATTATACATAAACATAATTTATACATAAACTTCATACAATTTATCACTTGTCCAGGGGGCTGCAAGTGCAGAGCGAAGCTACTACAACCATGTATTCTTGTCTTCTATGTAATGAGGTTGATGTTCATCTTATAGTAGGCCTTGTCGATCAATTTATATTTAACATACTCTTTGAATTTATTATAAGACATCTTAGCTACTTCATATGGTATCTTATTATAAAACCGAATGCAGTTCCCGAGAAAAGACTTATTGACTTTGGCTAGCCTGAATCTAGGTGTAACATCTTTGTTTCTTGTATTGAGGTGATGGCGGCTACTGTTAGTATCAAATAGATTTCATTTTTCAGCGACAAACATATTATTTTCAAAAACGAATAGCGACGGTACGGTTAGTAGGTATGTCAAATTCCTTAAACTGATTTCGTAAGGATTCGCGAGGACCCAAGCAATTGATTACACGAATGGCCCTTTTCTGCAAGATAAAGATAGATTCCAAATCCGCAGCCGAGCCCCATAGCAGAAGACTGTAGGACATTATACTATGGATATACCTACGCAAAGTATACCATCCTAGCTGTAGCCGCATCCGTTATTTTAACATAGGCACTATATTAATTTAAATAAATAAATATCCTGGGACATTCTTCACACACGGTTATCTGATCCCAAACTAAGCAGAGCTTGTACTATGGAAACCAGATAACTGATATACTACATATACTACATTTTTTTTGTAAATACATACTTATATAGATAATTACACCCAGACACAGGACAAACAGACATGTTCATGCACACAAATGTTTGTCCTGGATGGGAATCGAGCCCATGACCAGCGGCGTGATAGGTGGTGTCTGCGCCAACTGCGCCAACTGGCTTGTCACATTTATTTTATTAGTCTTTTAAAAACACTGTTAAGTACGGCTCTAACACAATGCAACTACTCAATTAGGTGTGATTAAGGTTTTAAATTATAAATAGAGTCAAGCAAAACAGAACAGTTAACCAAACAATATAACTAACGGTTTACTCATAGGATTTGCTATTGTTTCTCATTAAAAAAACTCATAATATAGTTTCAACGGAACCCTAGAACTAAGCCTCCGGTCTCCGTCCGTTTGTCTATAAGCCGGACCTTGTAATACCTAATGAACCGTAATAGGTGGACAGACAGTTGCAATTTCTACAGAATAAGTATTACTGTTGCCGCTATAACAACAATAAAAATAAAATAAAGTTAAAAATTAAACGTAAGAACCGTAGTAGGTAGAAAGTTGAAATTTTCACTGAGTGTGATTTTGTGTAATACACAAAATAAACAACAATTTACGATGGTATGCAACCCTTTGTGTGCAATTCCGACTCTCACTTGGCCAATTTTTTTTAAATCTATCGTTTCTCTTAAGTAACTACTTAGATACTCATATGTTGACTTATTTGACTAAAAATAAGTGATTTGTTCAAGCCCGCAGTTTACGTTCGCTTCGCAAGGCTAATAAAAATATCTAACCTACTTTTGTATAACATTTATCATTATCACCACAGCTGGACATAGGCCTCCCCCGAGGATCTGCACGATTGCCAGTCTGGCGGTTTCCCGCGACCCTCCCTAGACTGTCGGTCCACCTTGTGGGAGGCCTACTCACGCTGGGTCTTCCGGTTCGTGGTCGCCACGGGAACCATTCTGCCCCAACGCCCGTTGGTTCTATGACCGATGTGCCCCACCCCTTAGTAAGACATTTGGTATGTAAGAAGTGGGAGCTTTCCAATCCCCTTTCAACTCTCCCTTGAGCTTAGTATTTCCTAATACGGAATTTAAAACGGAATATTTTGAAGTGAAATTACGGGAAATAATAAATTATTGTAGGTTATTGTACTCCCAAAAAAAATACAATCTTCATACAGACATCATCCTTGCTCGATCAATAGGTATACAGTAGTTTTTCGCGAATGTAGAGTAGGTCCGTCGCGGTAATTAAAGTAGTAATTTTTGTGAATAAAACATTATGCGGATTGATGAGTAATGAGAAACAACAGAATACCTAATAAAACATATAATGTTGTTAGGTACCAATACATTTAAAACTGTATCCTTTAAATAACCAAACTAGAAAGTATATAGCTAAAAATATATATAGGTAGTTATACGTAGTTTTTATATCGTACAATTATTTGTCGGATCGGGAGTGCTTGCTTAGTCAATATGGCTCATCAATCAAATAGACATTAGTCAAATCTTGTGTTTGTTTGTTGTATGATGAAGGGATCGTTCGTTCCTTTGTGATTGGACTTACGCATGTTTTGTAACGAGTGAGGCGTAGCTTCAGCTCCTGTCGTGTCGTCGGCGATGTCCGCCCGCGCCGTGGGCAGCGCGGTGGTGGCGGCGCCTGCGCAGTGCGCACCGACACGCGTCACCGACAACCAACGCAACGCCACGTTAGTGCACAGACAGATATCTTACACTACACTACACTACACTAAACTACACCAATCAAGCTCACGACACACCAACACGCATTTATACACCCCCAATAGGGAATATGCATGATATTTTATTTTGCTTTAATAAAAGCTCATTCATATACGAAGCAGTAAGAAAAAAAAATTCGGATAACTATAAAAATAACCAAGATATAAGCCATCAAAGATTTACTCCTATCTCTTTCTAGCAAAACAGAATTTAGTATGGAATTTATATGGCCGTCATAGTATTATGACGTCACATCGTATGTCCGATCTCTCTGTCTAATCGCTGTCTAATTAGTAGGTAGTTTAAAATTCTTATATCTTCCGTGTTTCTTGGCCGATTTTAATTTAAATTACACTTTTTGACATCTTCTTTACGGTATTTTCATATTTTATTAAGAAATTCATGCATATTCCCTATTATATTACTTACAGTCTCCATCAAAGCCCTTGCACGTGAAAGTTCTAAAAATCTCCACCCAAGCAGCTCATTTAGCGACCGACTAACGAACGATTCGTTCAAAACTAATTCCTTGCATACAAACATACTAATATGACTACCTCATTATAGTGGAGTATTACCTAAATTAATTACAAATGACACATTAACAAAACCGAATGTAATAATTCTCTCCAAATAGTGCTGTTATTTTCATGCTAAGTTAAAATATCAAACTGAAGTGAACATAATTGTGATTTGATTTAGTTGAATGAGTTCTCTCGATCAGCGGTGGCGCTTGCTATTATTGTCATTCCACAAACTCAGCTAGCAGACTGTAAATTCGCCGGACGGACGCTTTAAAAGCTTGCTTGAGAGCTTACTTATTTTTTAACATAAAGATTTAGTTATTTTCTACTATAGTATAGAATCAATGGAGTGAAATACCTGAGGAGCTGAATACCTCGCTGACTTCGTAAAGGGGATGCGCAATAGTGGTGTTCGCGTAGAAGAGCTCACAGCGCACCTGGGCGCCATTAACGTCCTTCTTGCTCAGCGTTACGTTCGCATAAACGTCGTACAGGCCGTCACTGGCAACTGTCACGATCTCTGTAACGTTGATATTTTCACTGAAATCATAATAAATTATCTAATTAAATATAAGACCTAAAAATTTTCAATGGGTTTCTGTGATTCCCTTGCTCTTTATATCCTTGGAATTAAAAAGGATTGACGAGTTTCACCAACGATTGAAATAATTTGGCCACGTTAAACAAAAACAAATTTTATGCTTTTTTAGGGTTCCGTACCTGAAAAGGGACAAAGGAACCATGAGGGCCTTATCACACAAGCGGTTTGCGAGAATCTTAAAAGCGGAGGGGTCGCGGACGCGCAACGAGCTCACCGTGAATAGCACTGGGGACGCCATTTTGTACACTCATATAAAACAGTTCTTCAGGTGACACTGTCTTAAGTCAATTTGAATCAGATGCAACAACCCATAAAATTTAGGTCTTGACATTCGCAGGTAGGAACGATTTTTTATGATTAATTTTTAATCGTTTGTAAAACAGCACAAAGTAGTCGCTCTCTGTCAGTCTATTAGTTAATAATGGATCCTCCCAAATTCGTCGATGCTTTCGATTTCGTTTCCTGCGTCTTCGAACGTCGTATCACCAAAGGAAAACTTTTAAAAAAGATATCTGTCTTAGAAATGCAGAATCGCAAGAAGATAATAGAAGGAGAAATAAGAAGATAATAGAGGAGCCCTTAGACCCCATAAGGAAAAAGGCGACGCGCGGGGCGGTTTGCTTTGCACGGCGGCGCCCGTGCCCGTGCTATTGTCTTTTGGGTTTCCAAGAAACTACATGATTTCTCCGTCTCTCATTGTTTTGGATATCCTTGAAAATCACCTGGATTTATTAGTTTTCAATACAAAAAAATATGTAATTTTTGGTATGCTTTTTTGTGTCTCAAACGCGTAAACGCCCTGATAAGGCATTTATGAATGTAGGAATATACAATTGACTCTATCACCGGCTCCACATACACCTAACTGAGACACATCACCTATAGAACAAGATTTAATTTTGACTAGATTTGTCATTGTATGAGACACTTAGATGAAAATTGTATTTTATTTCAGTTTGTTAAAACAATATTTTCTAGTAAACCCAGCTGACTATTGCCCGTGTTGTATAACTAGCTTTACCCCCTTAGGGGTTGAACTTTCAGAATCGCTATTATTATTTAGGTGTAAGTGTGGAAATAAATATATTTTTTTATTTTAATTTCTCGTATCAGCGAAAATTTATTTCAGGTTATGGTCACGAATAATTGGCAGGACCAACTGCAGTAGTAACAAGTGGTTACTTACTTTTTAACAGAGATATCAAGGTCAGGCAATGGCGCGACTTGTTCTGCCTCGCACTCTATCAGAACATCTTCGTCATCATCATCATCATCTCCATCTGCTACTGTTGAGATGTTTAGTTGTGGACCGGTGCCTTTTGCTAAAAATAATGATTTATTATTTCATTAGGTGCACATAAATGATAAGCTATGATACCTTACTCAGTTGGAGATGACGCTGTTATTATTCAGTCGCCGAAAACGAATCTGTCCCAAAATTTAATAAAATGGATGCAATTTTTTATTTATTTTGGAACAAATTTGTTTGTCTTAAAATCGATGATTTAGGTTAGATACAACCATAAATATAAATCTGCTCTCAAAAATATTTTCCAAGAAAATACGGTAAATTATTTGTATTTGCGAAAGTATTTTTGTGCACATGCGCAAGTAGGCATTATACTTTTGTATTGATTTTTTTATACTAAAAAGAGGCTATACTGTCCTCGACGGCGAGGACTGCCGCGACGTCACTCTCAGTCTCGTCCCGTTCAAGCGGCCCGAGCTGCCATTAGTAATCCGACCGCCCCCAATTAGGCGTAACTCGTACTAAGTCCTCCCCTTCCTCCGGTAACGCCCTGAGCCGAGGTTCGTATCCCACTCGGGGGTGCCCTCAGGCGTGGTTACCTAAATGTTACCCCGGCTGAGAGCCCTCTGCGCTCGCCGATTGTTCCAGTAAGGTTGGAGCAGCCATCAGAGGCTACCAACTTTAGTCCTTTCAAAAAAAAAAATGCTAGAGTGGTCTGCTTAAATGTCATATTAATAGAAAGATGCTTACTAAAAACTATTAAATCTTCTTGTTTCCGTGTTTCCCTGTCAACAGTTTCAGATACTTCGCACTGGTAAATTCCTGAGTTCAAAGGCTGCATATTCTTTAACACTATTGTATCATTCTCTTTTACTTCTATAAACAAGCAAAAGAAATATATAGGTAAGTAGCTAAGATTAGCAAGAAAATAAAAGATTTTAAAATAAAATATTTCGTACCAACATTATGGTGCATTGATACTGGCGCGATACCAATAGACCTCTGATAGATTTGTTTCCTGTCGCGGCCGGCGGCGGGGACCGGCGTCCACCACCACTTGACAAACAGCTCCTTCCCAGAGTCATTTACGTCGAGACTATATCGGCACTGCAGCTCCGCATCGGTTCCAGCTTCTACTGCTTTGGGCACCATCAATTCTGTTATAGTTATCTGTCGAGTTCCTGCAAAACAGACACAAAAAACGATGATTCACTTTGCTTGGTTTTAGTAGGTACGTAGGTATGGTACCTAACTCACTATCTATCTTCATATAAGTTTTTTTTTTTTATTGGGATTTAACAATAGAGCCAGGATAGGTACGATTATCAGTTGTAGAACTCAAAACATAGAAGATGTGCTTAGTAACCTTCTAGTATCATCAGATATAAAAATTACGGATATTTTGAGAAAACATTACCTACAAGAAAGATTCTAAAATAATTTAATATCCAAAAGAATTATAAGGGTTTCATGTTTCTTTTTTCGATTCCTTCAACTTCGAAAATCTATTTCTTTTGTTTTGACCAAAATTTAAGGAAATCCGCCGGTGTGTGCTGGTAGATAAATATCTAAGTATCTACTGCAAAGTGACGTTACCCAGGTCAACAGGAGCAATGGTGTTTATTGTTATCGTCAAAATGTTACGTACGTGTTACTGTGAATTCGTAAAGCAACCCATTTGACGTATAGTCATTTTTATTGACTATTATTGCAAACGTCGTCAATGTAAGTTGATGCAACTGTAGCTAAACTGAAGTAGTAATGGGCAAGCCATAACGCCAGAACGTCGAGCGCAAAAATCAGGTGAACCAACTGGATGGACACCTGGACAGAGCCACCCAAAACCTTATTCTCTACGGGAATCCATGGGAGGCCAAATAATTCTTTGCGCTGAATGTGATAAGTATTTTTGTGTTGAAATGTACGGAAATAGATTAGGCAATAAATCTAAATAACTCTAGATTTATAATGCTACCGATGCCATCATATTATTGAACGGACACGAGGAACATAATACAAATCTATGTAGGTAGCGTTACTAGAATAGAATAGGTGCTCCATTCATCATCATTATGTCCATTATATCTAGCTTTTATTTTGTAAGATCAACCTACATGGACAATTTAGAAGTGTGAGAGGTGGATGAAACGAATCTATTTCTTGAACAAGAATAAATAACAACAACAATGAACTTGCCGCTGCATTGATTGAACAACTTATCAATTTAAGTATAAACTTCCGTAGTGAATACTTCAAGACGGAAAAGTCCTATAAAACAGCATATTTTGGCGTTTAGTAAGAATCTGTTCTAATAATAATTTTGTTATGGAAAATTAGGTCATATCCCAATGAATAAGCGACTATCTTGGTTAACCTTGTGGCGGTCCGGGAATGTTAAAAATACCTCCGCGACCCGAGCATGCTCAGTGTGTATCGTACACACCAGCCAGTTATTTCAATTATTCGATCAAAGGATTTATAATACAAATCAGAACTACGAGTACGTGTCCTAAGATCATCAAACCTATGAATATTTCCTATAGTGGTTCCCCAGCCCAGTCGGACTGTGGTGTGTTTTCATGGAAGCACAAGTCGATTTCATAAGTATATCTGCGAAATAAAAATCTAAATCGATCGATTGCGGGCGTCTTTTGTTTCGAGACCCATGTTCTCTCGTTTAGATCTTATTTATGCTAGCAATACGGTGTAAATTAGTTTGAGAAATGGGCATCGCCATCCATGATATCATGCACGCTTCGCGGGAAACCACCTTTAAATCTAAAATTTATGTAAATAATTCACTAAATAATATATTTTAAAATAACAACAATATACACGCACGAGTAAGTCAGGTACCTACTTACTACTCACTAGTACCTACCTGTTTACATTACATCTTATATGACTGTCACGTAAAATTAAACTAAAGTAAAGATGAATAATTTACACATAATCTATATAAAATAATGGTTGCAGCAGGAAGGGTTCGTATTGAAAGCTACCGGTATTTACCTTATCCATAGTTATTTATTAGTATCTTTGATTGGTACCTATGCATAGGAACGGTATCACACATGGATCGGAAATGTGAACGGATAGAATTCATTATTCATTTGATAGTTAAGATGATCGACAACTGAACTAGATAGGTATTCGTCTTAAAATCTTGCTCAACGGTAGATATACCATGTAAATCAGATTGCGACATTCTACAGAAATCAATTTAAGAGGGTGGTCGTTGCTATCCCAATTGAGCATGAAAAAAAAATAATTTAACTGAGTTTAGTCGTGACCAGATAACAAACAGATAGGATTTGCGAGGCGATGATAGCTCAGTGGTAGTCACGCCGAATGGCGAGTCCTAGCTCGTGGTAGGAATCCTACAATGAGCTTGAGCTTTCGGTGAAGGAAAACATCGGAAGGAAACCATTGCACGGTGGTAGGGTACTTCGTAGTAGGTACCCATGACGGGCTACCACCCTCAAGTTGAATATCTGTCGCCAAGCACCTTCCGGTGTGTTCTGACAGCTGCACTTGAGAGCCAGTTCCCTTCTAGGCTTTGTGTCCTTACCATCATCGGCCACATCATCACCGACCACGGTGAGATTGTGGTCAAACAAAGGCATACTTAGTAAAAAGAAAAAGAGTTATTTCGCCATTTTTAATACTACTAATTATGTTATGTTTGATAATAAATAAATTCGTACTAATATGTATTTCTTTTGTTTTAGTTGTATCATGTTTAACCAAAATAAATTCAGCAAAACATTTGTGCCTGAAGATAACTCACACCGAAACGTATGTTTGCTTGGCAGAAAATTCAAATACTTATATAAACAGAAACAGCACTATCACTGTAACTCTCGGTCTGTGGTCGGTATAAGTGGAGGCGTTGCATTGTTTTGTAAATACTGTTAGGTAATAAGGTAAGTGGTTGGTTACCTGCGACTAGGCACAGGAGCAGGCAACATGTGCGCAACGCGAGAGCGACGCGGTCGCGGCCCGAGGCAGCCATGGCGCGGACACAGCGGCGCCTGAGATGCGACTGACTGTTCGTTCACTGCTACTACGCTACTGCTACTGCCACTGCCACTGCCACTGCTAGTGTACTGTAGTGTAGTGTAGTGGGCGCCTAGCATCTGCCGCCCGCCCTTCGATTCGCTAATTGGCCTCGAATTAGAGCGACGTAGCCGCACAAAATTACACCCAACGTTTGTTTACCGATCAAATACGCGTTCGACATGAACTGAAATGTAAACTTTGAACTAACACTAAACGTTTTGTAACAATGGCAACTCGTCTAACTTTCGTAGTACATTTGCACTGTAGACAGAGTAAATTTTACATTCATCTCTACTAACATTGTTCTGTAATTCATCTGCCTGCCCTGTTCCCGATTATTGGACTCGGTGCAATATGTACCTACGCTTCTTCCATTCGGATCTTGTATGTCATGTCGGCATTCGCATAGTGAAGCACTGTGCACTTCAATAAAAATCATCTTTGACACAATCCATTAATCTTTTTTCGGCCTTCCTCTTCATTTAGGAATATTGTTTTGATTGTATTCTGTAATGATAGTATCTTACCAACCACGCCAACTTGGCTGGTCAATGTTACTGTGTCCATGACAAATAAATAATGGTAGTGCGCAGTTGCGCACTACCGCCTTACTGAGAGAGAGTCGTCAATTAAAATTTAATGAATTATTATAATATAGGTACTTACTTGTTATTTAACCTATATTAGTGTATGGAAAAGGACAACTCTAAAAATATTCAATCATTAAATTTAATTGACGATTCTGATTGTGGCCGATAGTGAAAGAAAGAAAGAAAAAATCATAATAATAAAAATAAAATATATTTATCGATAAACACTTTTATAGAAATACTTAAAGTAGGTATAATAATTAAAGATAATATTATAGTTTATATGAAAAAACTACTACCTATTTGAAAGTTAACTATTTTTAGGCATATATTGATTTATCTGGAGTAATTTACATTTATAGGATAAGATGTTACATATTTTAATGTCATTTTATATTGAGTGGGTATACGACATAGATATAACAACAACTAGCTAAGTAAAGCTTCTATAGAGCGAAATGTGATAAGAGTCGATCAGAGAATGTGATGTGTTTAAATAGTTCTGGGTGTGAGGAGGCCCTGGTGGGGGTGGGGGTGGGGGCGGGGGCGGGCCTGGAGGCGAGCGCGATGGCCACGGTGTCCTTGATGCGCGCGCGCGGCACGTCCCCGCGCAGCGCCACCAGCCGCGCCAGCTGCTCGCCCGACATGTCCGGGCACTTGGCCACCACGCCGTGCAGGTCCAGCGACAACATCTCCACGTCTTGACAACGTATCACCTAACATATATCAATCAATCTCCATATAGTATAGCTGACTAGCTGTCCCACTCGCTTATAGCACTAGGGTATAATGTAGCTACCTATTGGTGATGTCGAATCCGACTGGTAGTACCAGAGATTAGCGCGTTAAAACAAACAAATAAACAAACTCTTCATAACTACAAAAAGCTGATCAAAACCAATATTGAGTGCACTCATTGTGTGAAAATTGTATTTTTACGACGACATTAGGAGATATTTTTAAGTAATCTTTTTTCTTGACTATTTTCTGTGGGGATTTGTGAAGTCGCTAGTCTACGCCGATAAACCCGAAACGATTGACCACATGGAGGACAACATTCGCCGCGGTATGGTCGCTATACGGCCACAAATGTTGGAAAAAGTCATCGAAAATAGGAAATATATTTATTTTCCCACTAAAAGAACGCAATTCATGATTATCAGTAGGTAGCAGTGGCGCAGGGTCCATACAAGCCGATTCCCATCGGCTTACCTTCTAGAAATCCCAGTCCCATCGATTCATTATTTCAAATTACCTAGGTACAATTAATTTAATGCGTTTTTAAATTAATTTAATTAATAATTATCAAATTATCGGTGTTTTTGAGCGGCTTACCCTGGCCATAATTTCACCCCTCGCACTGATAGGTAGGTAGTAGGTATGCATAATATATTAGGTCTTAATTTGAAATTGTTTTAAAAAAAAATATCTAACTAATCTCTATTTAACCTTAAAAAAAAATAAACAGATAAGTTCCGTCCAACCACTCACCTCAGCTAACATGCAGAGAACTTCAAATGGCCAGTCAACATTAACACCTTTTGGTGCAATTTTTCTAAAGAATGATCGAATTTTGTTTGCTTCTTCCACAATCTTTGTAGCAGCTTGCTGAGCTTCTTCAACAGATTTAAATACCACTTTCTTTGACAGCATAGCCGTTATATATTTCTTATACACTAAATTCTGAGCCTCATTTATGACATACTCGAAGTTCTTTTCCCTCAAATGATTGTAATCTTGGAAATAATCATCGAGTGTGATACAAATTGTATCGACAGGAATACTTGAGGGTAGCCATTTAGACGTGAACAGGTCATCAAAGTGAACTTCCAAGTCCAAGAAGGCCTCTTCTAGAAGGAATTGTGCGGCTTCATCTCTTAGTTTCTGAAAGAGATTATTTCATTTATATCTTTTAAAATGCATGATACCTTAATCGTATTAATGTGTTTATACTGGACACTGGACTTAAATGGTATTAGCAATTATTCAAAGGACACGCGAAGCAGCGTTTGGTCAATAGTTTAACTGCAATCACCAGCAAGGTTATATATAACAACCTTTTAGGTTATAAGTTAAAAATGTATTCCTATAACGCAATTGGTAAACCTAAGTGATGAGGTCGATAATCGTGATGAACGTCGCGGGTTGGAGTCCTAACGAGCTTGAGCTTTCGGCGAAGGCATACATCGCGGTGGTAAGGTACTTTGTAGTACCCACCTGGCTGGCTACCAACTTCAAATTAAAAATCTGTCCCCTAGCACCTCCCGGTGTGTTCAGACAGCTGCACTTAAGAGCCAGTTTCCATCTAGGTTTCCACCTTCGGCCACATTGTCACTAGACCATTGTGAGATAGTGGACAAACACTTGATTATACATTGAAAAAAAAAGAGATGAAAATAAGACGTGTAGCCCAAGTTCTTATGTAGAAAAAGATTAAAACAACAGTAGAAACAGGTACAAGCTACCACTAGGTAGTGACGTGAAATGCCGTGCCGAAGGTCGTAGGCTCGATTACAACACTGAGGCGAAAAATCTGTCGCTAAGAAACGGCAGCTACACTTGAACGCCAGATTAAGGTTGTTGTTGGTGACACAGATGACAGAACATATAAGACATCCATAGGTACCTGGAATGTGTTGAGCATCTTGTCGAAGCTGGCCTCAGCGGGCGGATGGTAGAGCGCGGGCGGCCAGTGACGCGCCTGCGTCTGCTGCGCGAGGCGCACCATCTGCTCGCTGTTGTTCACTATCGTGATCATGTGATGCGTGAAGTACGCCACGCGCGACCGGTCCGCGAAGTGCGTGTTCTACATTTACATTACAGTTGGCTTGCTAATCTAGTTTACATAGTAGGTATGTGGGTATGCAGCGTGTAAATAGCCGACACCCGAAGACACATACGTGTTGTTATACGAAGATAACGCGGTAATTTGGAATATAATAAAACTATATTGATACACCCTCCTAAATGCTGATATGCCTAAAATCGCAGAGAGAAATACAAGACTCACGTACCTTTAAATCCTCCAGGCTCCCGCAGCCCATTTAGAGCGATTTACAGTAGATGTCGTCGACTCTATAATATCTTGAATTTTATCTTCGGCAATCAATAAATAATGAAGTAGAATGTGTGTAACCAATTAGTATTTTTATTCCAGTTTGAATTTTTAATTTTTCAGCTTATTTAAGTACGTCACGTAGACCATCTTTTTTCCAAGTGTATCATCTGTTTTTTTGCTTTTTGAATTTTGAACGGAAGCAGCTGTCGAAAAGCGACGACACTACTTACGCCATCTATCAAGGCTTAAGGCCACCTAAATTCAATATTAGTACGTGAGCCTTTCTGCCTGATATAAAATTTGGAAAAACAGAGGGCGTATCAAACTAATAAATAATTATAATAAATGTGCGTAATTACTTAGCAAGTTATGCACAAAGCATTGGTGCTTCACCAGTATGTATAAGCTCAGCTTTAATCAATTGATTCAAGAAGCTCAGCTTAGTTTGGCATCAGACAGCCGTGTGTAAAGAATTTCTCAGGATAATATCTATTTAGCTCACTAGCTTTTCATCACCGTTTTACGATCAAATAATAAATGAAATATTCTTCCAAATTTCACGTTTTCATAGCTGTACTAGTTGTACGTTGTCTGTTAGCCATGGAACTGCTTGGAAGGAAAAAAATATCATGCATATTCCCTATTGGTGGACTTCACATTGTCATACAAAAAACCTTAATTTTTCGCAAATGAAAAACAAACATAATAAATGTTTATATTATATTTTTTACATTGGCCTTTTCCAGTCATTTTAGCAGAAATATGGGGCAAACACGGCTGAGTCCCTTCTACCTCAAAAAACGGTTTTTAAGCGCATGAAAAAAAAATTCGAACAAAATTTGACGTAAAATTTAAGCTCTACAATGTTTATAAAGATGTCAACAACATTGTAGCTATAGAAACCGATATAATCAAGAAAATCCGATTTTTGTGACATTTGACCTTGAATAACTTACGACGCAGACACTAGATTTTATGAGACTTTTGAGACAACTTGTAGAACGCCAAAATGAAGGTGTACCTATACGAGTTTCCAGCTCTCATTCCGAGGTGAAACGCTAATTTGATTGGACTATTTAAACATGTATGAAACTAATGGTATCCAAGAATATTTTCCTAGTCTCAAAGCCTAAACGCTGTTCAGAAACAGGAAGATATACTATTATAAACTTATTATTATTTGTTATATTTTTACTTACTTTGAACTGTATAACGCCTTCTCTGTACATGTTACCATAGCGGGTGACTTGTTCAATACTCAGTAACAGAGCCTTGAATGTTATGTCTTTGCTTATAGTGTCCGTGACCTGTAAAAAAATATATCTTGTTAATAAGAAACATTTTTTTATTAGTAACATACATACCTTATTAGGAGAAGAGTGTTTGGGATGATAAACTAAATATTCCATTCATATAATAATAAAATATAATAAATACAAACTTTCACGAAATGTCCGAAAACTAAATGACCTAGAAAGTTGAAATTTTACTGGTAAGAATAGATTTTCGAAAATCAACCCCTCAGGGTGACAACGACAACTTCCGAGAACGTGTATTCTAAACTCGTCAGTTCCTAAAATGACAGATTCCGAAAATGATTAAAATGTCTAATTTATACGTTATTATAACATAACATTTGCTCTGTTACTGAACATATTTTCTTTAAACAAAAAAAAATTGGCTTCAGAACTATTAAAGTAACAATAATCAAAAAAACTGCAAAACAAAACTTTGGACTTCTGTATCCATTTAATGGGCTTGATGGCTGTTGACAACGTCGTCGTCGTTCGTGACTTTTCGTTGTTGTTTTAAACTTTAAATATATAATTTTCTTCAAAAATTGTATGCTACGTTTTCTAGTTGCTGCAAAAAAAAATTGTGTTTTATATCAAAAACTATGTCAGTATTTTTTCTCTACAAAACGTATCGGATTATGGAACGTGTATACTGTTATTTTATTTTTAACTATTGCCTCCTAAGTGATAAAACACAAACTTGTTGTTTCAGGGCAACAACGATTACAATCTAATAGTAATCCAATCGTGGTTTGGGTTCGTTTATTTAGTGGAATACCGTTTTATAGTAAAACTAGCTGTTCCGCGCGGTTTCACTCGCGTTCCCGGGATAAAAAGTATCCTATAACCTTCAGGAATGATGTAGCTTCCCTATTAGTGAAAGAATTTTTCAAATCGGTTCAGTAGTTTCGGAGCCAATTCAATGAAAACAAACAAACAAACAATCAAATATTTCCTCTTTATAATATTAGTATAGATTAGAATTGGATTGGAATCGAACTTTATTTAACTGAATCGAAATTGGATGTCAACCGTTGTAATTTAGCGGAATTGGCCCCCTGGTCGCGTTGCGTTAGCAGTAGCTTAGTTATCTATACTAATAATAAAGCTGAGTTTGTTTGAACGCGCTCTCTGTTTGTCTGAATCTAAAGTTACTGGTCCGATTTGAAATCACTAATAGGATGCTACATTATCCTAGAAGGTTATATGCTACTTTTTACCCTGGGAACGCGAGTGAAACCGCGGGGAACAGCTATTAGGTATATAAGATAGGTCAGTGACCTGCAAGTTCTGGTCGATCATCTGGAAGATGATAACGGGCGCGTGCGTGTGGTACGCGTTGGAATGCGGCTCCACGTCAGGCGCGCGCTGCCCGCCCCACTCGCCGCGCTCCGACTCCAGCGTCTTCTCCATCCACTCCATGTAGTTGCTCTCCATTTTCTTAAACAACATTTATAAACAGCCATTGCATTATATCAAAATTCGACCTATGTATTACAGGTTCGTATTTAAGAACTCAAGAAACAACTCTAATCTAGTTTTGAGTCGAGATTAAAACAACTGTAGACAAGCCAGTTGACGCAGTTGGTTAAGACACCACCTATTACGCCGCTGGTTATGGCAAATATTTGTGTGCATGAACTTGTCTGTTTGTACTGTGTCTGGGTGTAATTAAGAATAAGATATAGATTATCTCAGTATGTATTTACAAAAAAAAATCGTCCATCTTAGGGAATTGTGTAATACAAAAGTTTTCCTATTGCTCAATCAATCAGGAATACAACAGCGGCGGGCGCGTGGCGGGCTCGTGGAGGGCGCGGGGCGGGCGCGTGGTGTGCGCGTGGTGTGGTGTGTCCGGGTAGACTTAGGTAAATGCAATTCGAGGTTTATTGATGTGTTATAAGACTCAAATTATTTGCATCAAATTTCAAAGCGTGCTGACGCGCGTGGCGTGAGCATTGCGGCTACGTGTCATCTGAACGAGCCCTTATAATGGGGGGTTCAGGGTGTCTGGATATATACATATACCTACCTATTGTCGGGGATGGGAAGTTTTTTTCGATTTGTGACAATGCTAATAGCAATAACTCGAAAAATAAGGGATGGTCTCCTAAGACCATATTCGCGTGGCTTCACCTTAAGGTACCTGCCCTTACTGACCCGTCACAAATTTCCACCCTGTATAGTGACAAATATTATGCTTTACCTCTATATCAACGCAAATAAGATTGACGTCTCATGACGACTCACTTTATTTATTGTATTTGCAAAGAAATTACAATTTCCCAATAAGTACTCACTTTTAAGTATTCCTCTTCTAATTTTTGCATCGTCTCATTACTAAGCAGTGGCGGTAAAGCAGACACGTCGATATTGAGCTCGGTGCTCCCCATGAGTTCAAGCCCAGGATATGTGTTCAATATCCAAGACAATAAGGTAACATACTCATTTCCTTCAATTCCAGTCTGTACTACATCCTGAAGCTATAATTACATATTCTGAGATAAGATTTACTGTAAAAAATGTTACACTCTTCGCCCCTTTACAACTTTTGCAAGCATCTAATAATAAAGTTTTGAAAAAAAAAAACTGTGCTTAACAAACACTAATTTCCAGGTCACTACTGGAGACCCTCCTCCTTTATTGAAGTCATAAAAATAAAATAGGCAGTTTATCAATATCAACTTACACTGGCAGATAAACATGTGTGATACATATTGACATATTTGTCGACAATGTTGTAGTGCGGCGGAAAACAGGGCACACAGAGTGTTTTAACAACTCTCAGATCTTCTAGAATGAGTTGCCTCGTCAATTCCAGGTAACGGACCAACCACATTTTGTTATCTTCACGTTCATCGACGCGTGTGCCTTCTATACGCTGCGCCACGGCACACTCTAAAACTTCAAAAGCTTTGATTCGCCAGTTTTTAGGACGACCGGGAGGCATAAAGCCAGTCTGGCTCTGTTGCTAATGGACAGAAAAGAATAATTGTTATGTTAAAAAAAATAAAAGATTCCGACGAATTGATAACCTCCTCTTGAAGTCATTAATAACGAAAATAGACAATGCCAATAAATACACCACATATTCAGAGCATTCTATACTTTTGCCTACCTGTTGCCATTATCAATATTGAGCAAAAAAATCTCGTTTGTTGTCTGGGAGCCCCCCCCCCCTTAAATATTTATCTTATTCTGTTTTTTAGTATTTGTTATAATAGCAGCAATAGCAATACATCATCTGTGACAATATCAACTGTCTTATCTATCATGGATCATGAGATACAGTCTGTTGACAGATGGACAGAGGTCTTAGTAAAAGGGTCCCATTTTACCCCTTGGGTATGGAACCCTAAAAACACATAACTCATTTCTTAGCGTATGCCTATAACATCTATCTTTATACTAAATTTCAGCCCGATCCGTTCAGTGGTTTGAGCTGATCATATAGGTCAGTCAGTCACTTTTTCCTTTTATTGGGTTTAAACGGAAAATGTGACTGACTGATACACACCCCAAAGGTCCAAATGGAGCCCTTTGGCTGTCACTCACATCTATACACCTGTCTGTCTGTACTACCTGTCTCATCTTCCCCATAGAGAGCCAGTTCCCTTCTAGGTTTTGGGTGCTTACTACCATCGGCCACATAATCACTGATCACTGTGAGATTGTGGTCGAAAACATGCCTATACAAAATAATACCTTACCTGTAATGCCAGTTGATCTCTTTTCTCTTCTCTTTCAATTATTCTCAGTGCAGTTACAATAACAGTAGGTTCTTTACGGACAGTATTTAATGTTCTTGCCAAGATTAATTTTATTTGCTTCTCTAGCAGGTTTGATACTGATTCCACATCTTCAAAATAAGCTTTTAACATGATTTTATCATGAGAAGATTGATTTGGTAATCGGTGCAGCTCATATAATAAATCATCTCGTGAGTTCTCCAAATCATTAAGGCACTAAAAAACATTAATGAAATAATACCCACTTTATATAAAAAGTAATTTATTAAAATATATACTAAGTAATAGAATAATCTACATACCTGATGTGCATGCAGTAGTTTCCCTTCCCCAATCCATTGTTTTGTTTTTGTTACACTTTCAGGTACTGTGAATATGTGTTTGAGACTGTCCATAGCAGTGACATACTGCGAATGACGGGAATCTTCCTCTCTCACTGCTTGAAGTGATGCTACTAGTGGTGGTACCCCTTTTAGCAACTCTTCTAGTTCATCCATTCTGAAATATTTCTTTTAACAATTAATAGGCTTATGGTTGACCCCAACCTCATCATCAAGATCAAGCGGTTGATGGTATCCAACTCTCAAGATACTGGACCTACAGATGCTTAAGAAAAGGCAAGCTGTTGATAGATTTAGTATTAATAGTTCAATTGTCTTATTTCTATTTACAATTACAATTTGAAACATTTTCCTTATAGGTACTTAAAATTCCTACTTTATGCTGCATTGCTGTACATCATCGAGACACTCCTGTAACTGTTTCAGGCCAACACTCACACCATCTAACTTTCCCTGGACAGCTGACTTAAGTTGGGCTTCTATTGAAGCCTTTTTATGAGTGATTCTTTTTTTGTAGTGCTCTACCTAGAAAGCAATTAAATAATATTTCATGTAGACATAAGTTTCCAACAAACATAAATTGCAAAAAATAGATTAAGCGCCCGCAGGTGTACGAACATGTCTACTTATTCATGTAAATGAATAAATAAAATTAAATAGACTTATTACATACAGCAGTAGCAACTGTTCTGTGAATACAACTTACTTTTTCCAATTGTCCTGGTCTCTGCATCATATTCATAACCATCTTTTCTGCAGCTGCCTTTGCTTCTTCTTCAATTTCTTCCATAGTACTCATGATCTATTAATTAAATATAATATTTTTTTCTTTAATACCTATGATGGAATAGCTTTATGGTAGGTACAGTCTAGGGTTAAAGAATATTATTATAATGTTTATAAATTAAACTTTAGGGTACATTCCGAAACATGCCATAATCGATCTTAGCGCTCACATCGATAATTTGCGTTCCGATACGAATATTACATCTATAAGAGCCGTGAACTGTCAATGATTCGGAACGCTTGTGAACGCGCTGACAGTATTTAGAACTAAAACATTCGAAAAAGGGATTAAAAAATTAATGATCAACGCGTTGGGACTCCCTAACTTCAATTATTAGACCCCCTAACTTGAATACAGTGTATTTTTATTTGTTATTCTTACATAAAAACCTTTGTCAAAACAAAAACACAACACAAGTGTCACTTTTGACATCCACGCTCACGGCATTTTATGTGATTCATGTTCATGTTCGTGCTTGGTTCAATGTTCATGCGGTAGTAATTTATTTGTGCATTTTTGTGCGCATTTTATTTATTTTTATAACTATGTGGTCTTTAATAATATTGCTAATACTGTCAGCTATAGCATATTTAATCACTGACGAATTAATACCAAAATTGAAAGAATTGTTTATAAATGCCGGTCTATTTGGTATTGACTTATGTAAAACTAGTAAAAGCAAAGTGTAAGTATCAATAACCTGAGGTATTCATTCTTTGTTTCTCACGTTCTTTAATAATCGAAAATATAAGTATCAATATTTTAATTTTATATTGTCACCAAGCTACAACCAATAATAAAGGATGCATATTGTTATACGTTATGACTAGTTAGTAAGCTCGAAGTGTAGATCGAAGAAAAACGCAAATTAATCGTTAGTCTCATCAATGTGGACAAGTTTTGTGGCGTTATTCTCACGTAGAAGGTAGATGCCGAGGACTGGCGCCTTTGAATTTTGAAGAAAAACAATGCATGGTTCCATAGTAACGAGTCTGCCACATTTAGCAAGTGGTGTGGTGACAAAGCCACGTCAAGTGAATAGTTTACACATTGGTGCTAGTCTTCATTAATTCACTGATGAGTCCAGAATCATGTATTGAATCCATGGTATATATATCAGTTTTTGTTACAATGTCACATAAACCTAGTATTCAGATTCTATATTGACAGACATGTGTAAGCAAAAACAGAAATGTATTGGTAGTCATTCCCTTGACAGAGCCATATATAAAAACTTTGAAATGGAACATTGGTAAAGTAAATTGTGTAGTAAAAAATATTATTTCCTTTCAGACCTGAGGCATTAGGTGTTGTGTCAGGCTGTGTGTTCTTAGTTACAAGCTTTTTATTTATACCTATAGTTTTTGGCAATGGCCTCATGGACAGACATCATTTTCCTCATAATGAAGTAAGTTTTGAATACATAACAAATATGCTGGTTTGTTGGAAGAATTCAATACATGAAATGTTTATATGTGTTTTATGCAGAATTTTATGCTAAATGGCTGAAAAAGGGCTGAATAATTTTCACTAACATTTTGTGGTTAAAAATGTTTATCTATTGATGGGTAGATTATGCTAATATTTTATGTGGATTTATTTATTCATAATCATGTTGTTTTTTTATTAGTTTGCAGAGTTGTTGGCAGCCTTGCTTTCCATATGTTGTATGCTACTCTTGGGCTTTTCTGATGATGTGTTGGACTTGAGATGGAGATACAAACTGCTTCTGCCAACAATTGCATCACTGCCATTGCTTGTAGTCTACTATGTGAATTTCAACTCGACTACTTTTGTTGTGCCCATACAATTGAGGCCATGGCTAGGTTCTTCTATCAATATTGGTAAGTTTTACAATGCTATACCTACTTAATGCTTATGTTTTATTTATTGCCTTCTAGGCTTTGTAATGGCTGGCAAGAGTCAGCACATTGGCAATTCCCTTGGTATTGGCCTACTATAAGGTGGCTCATTACATAGAAGACAAGAATACATGGTTGTAGTAGCTTTCCTCTGCACTTGCAGCCCCCTGGCCAAGTGATAATTGTATGAACTTTATCTATATTTAAAACAACAACTGTAATTTACATAAATTTAAAAAAAAAGATCCACAAAACAAAGAAGCCTTGCTGAGTGTCTTGCCGGAGTCTTCTCAGTTCAAGTGTATTCCAAACGGGTTAGAGTCTAAAAATTGTAATTCATAAGTGCCTTATTAGGGCCTAAACTGAATAAATGAGTTTTTGATTTTGATTGGTACTGTCAATAGTAGGTAATGGTAGCCACTTTTTTTTAAAGGACTAAAGTCGGTAGCCTCTGATGGCTGCTCCACCTTTACCGGACAATGCGCGAGCGCAGAGGGCTCTCAGCCGGGTAACATTTAGGTAACCACGCCGAGTGGGGTACGAACCTCGGCTCAGGGCGTTACCGGGAGAAGGGGTGGACTTAGTACGAGTTACGACTAATTGGGGGCGGTCGGATTACTAATGGCAGCTCGGGCCGCTTGAACGGGACGAGACTGAGTGGGACGTCACGGCGGTCCTCGCCGTCGAGGACGGTAGCCTAATCGGTTTTGTGTAGTGTGTTGTGTACTTTTACGGGCTTCGTTAGCTTCGATCTGAGCTAATGTTATGGGGTCCTTCGATCTGAGCTAATGTTATGGGGTCCTTCGATCTGAGCTAATGTTATGGGGTCACTTATCGGTCTGCCTGCTTGATTGCCTTCTGACAAAATAAAACAGTATTTTTTGTAAACAACAGCTAAACTTCCTAAAAACATGGTGTATAAACCACATAGACCTTACACATTATTTACTTGGGCTTTGTACTTTGTTGCAGGATTTCTCTACTATGTTTACATGGGCATGTTAGCAGTTTTCTGCACAAATGCAATAAACATCTTGGCTGGTATAAATGGACTTGAAGTGGGTCAATCAGTCATCATAGCCCTCTCCATTATCACATTTGATTTGATTGAGCTTATGGGAGATCAGTACAAAGCTCATACCTTTTCTTTATACATTATGATACCATACCTTGCTACAACATTAGCTTTATTTAAACATAACTGGTAAGTAGTTTTAGATCAAAAACACATAAAACAATTATAGTAGCCCAAGAGGGGATTTTTGGAGTAACTCCAGCGTCGCAGAATAACATATGGGGAGATACCTTGCACCTTGTTGAGTATGTCCACCATATTTCAACTTTATATACCTATAGGACCACGCATATAGGGCAGCCAATCAGAATAGTAAAAAAAAAACGATTTTTGGATTTACTTGAGCATGTCAGACTGAGTTATGGTTGGTTAATGACATGCTGAAAAGTGTACAATTAATCAATCTGACGATTTGAGTGGTCACACTCAGGTAAGGAAGTGTGAGCGTCGCAAACTTGAAAAAAAAACTGACTCATGGACGTTCTCGAGCGCTATCGAATTTTATTTTATTTTGAAGGAAATAGTTCAAGGATATTGGGAATTATTTTATAATCTGCCGATTTCCGCGAGCCCGTGTAACAAAAATGATCAATAAGGTTAAGCATGTGCAGCTGCGCGATTATACAATTTTTAATGAATGCATTAAAAATTGTATTTAAATGATTACCTATTCTTATTCTGTGTGGGGGCGACGAGGCCTGCACTGACGTCCCTCCCTCCCATAGTTTTTTGTGTTCACCTTCTGTATGGCGGCGTATGAGGTCTCTAGCTTCCATCATAGATGTTTTGCAGAGGTGCCTTACGCCGTCGCTTACCTGTTTCTTTGTGCCTTCCTTGGCTAGTTTGTCAGCCGTAGTATTTCCTGCACTAGAACCATGGGCTTTAGTCCATTTAAGTGTTACGTTGTACTTGTCTCTTGAGAGTTTCGTGGCATTCCACTGTTACCCTTGACCTTGTTGTTGGTCTTCTGAGTGCATAAATTATGGCTGCACTGTCGGTAATGAACACGAGCTTGTTAGCTCCCTGCTCAACCATCAGTGCTGCCATATTATCCATATCCAGTAGTGCTCTTGCAGCTAGCAGGACCCCCATAGCCTCTGTTTGCTTGCTTGCTTCCGGAACCCTAAAAATATTATTATTTTCTAATTTCAGGTATCCGTCAAGAGTGTTTGTTGGCGATACATTTTGTTATGTCTCAGGAATGACATTTGCTGTTGTGGGAATTTTAAGTCACTTTAGTAAGACTGTTTTATTATTTTTTTTACCTCAAATTATTAATTTTTTATATTCAGTACCTCAGTTATTCCATTTCATCCCTTGTCCAAGACATCGGTTACCTAAATACAGTGCAGAGACTGATTTGCTGCAACCCAGTAGAACTGTTATTGTAAAAAAAGAAATGAGATTCTTCCCAAAATTAATACTACAATTATTCACATTATTACACATAATTGATAAAAAAGAAGATGAAGAATGTATAACAATGAATAATTTGACTTTAATAAACTTGTTCTTGATAAAATTGGGACCTATGTCAGAAGTTACTTTAACCACACGACTTATGTTGTTTCAAGTTGGATGCAGTTGTGTAGCATTTTTAATAAGATATCCCATGGCGTCGTACTTCTACGATACCTAACTGAATAATAATAAGTGATACCTAATATACATAAGGAATTAATGTCAGTTCTAATTTAAGTAGGTAAGTTTAAGACATCTTGTGTCAGTCTTAAAACATTGTTGTAGAATGAAGATTAGCTATCATTTGTGTATTTTTTGTGCAATGGGGTAGGTAAACACGGCCACAGATCAAGCTACACATTTTTGTTGCAAAATAGTGCCTATTACAACCGCATAAGGTACCGCAGTGTGTAGCTTGATCTGTGGCCGTGTATAACTAACTTTTTTGTTACAAAGTATATGATATCTATACCAAGTTATAAAATTCCTCGGGCGCTATATACCTAAGTTCGTAAATTTTTACAAAAGTTCCGATTACAAACGAAACTAAAATATTAAATTAATCTCACTATATCTCTTTCTAATTAAAAACATAGAGAAATATTGTTACGTATCCGGGGTGGGTACGAATAAATTTTCGGTAGAAGAGTTTTATTAACGAACGGATTCAGTCAGTATATCAACACAAATAATTAATTAATTAACAAATAAAATGTCACAGTCACAATTAATAAACGTCTCTATCGCATTTAATCACTGTCTTACAATAGCACTATAGCACTGAACAACACACTGAGTATCGCACTATTCGCACTTTAAAGTCGCATTGAAGTTCACTTGGTAGCTCGTAGAACTGAACTGTCGTTGCTGGCTCGACGCTCGCCTTTTATATTCGAGCCTCCTGATCTCCAGAATATTCGCGAGGAAGTTTCGGCGGCCGTCCGACACAAACAAGCGTGGGAAAGTAAACAGAGCCATAAAACTCCGATAACAATAGGGCTATAAACGAAACAATAGGCGGGTCTTTCCTTTGTTTTCGAATAGCGGCATTGTTAACGCCGACGAAAACAAATACAAGGATCTCTCTAGAAAAATCTTGACCCTTCACTTGTACGTAACATTGCCCCCCTCTTAGTCATGCTCGTCCCGAGCATCATTTGATCCATGATATCGCGCCAGGCGGTCGACGTGGACGATCTTAAATTTTCCTCTCTGTCCTTGTTTGATGCGGTACGTGATGTCATTGATTCGCGTTATCACTTTGTATGGGCCTTCCCAGCGAGCTTGGAACTTTGGTGATTTTCCTTTCTTCCTGAATGGGTTATGAAGCCATACAAGACTTCCCTCTTCAAAGCCATTGGTGTTGGCCTGGCGATCGTACCGTGTCTTCATTCTTTCTCCAGTCCTGATGCTGTTCTCTCGAACCAAGTCATGGATTGTGTCCAATTGTTCTTGTAAATCCGCAACGTATTCCGAAGTTGGTTTAGGTGTACCAGGTGGAGTTCCAGTTATTGCATCCATTGGCAGCCGTAGTTCTCGTCCAAAATTGACCTTTGCTGGAGTCTCATTTGTGCTGTCATGAACTGCTGAGCGGTAGGACATCAGGAACAGAGGAATATACTGGTCCCAGGTACGCTGATGACTTTCCACCACTTTGGCCAAGTGATTTTCTAACGTCTGGTTGAATCTCTCGACCATTCCATCCGACTGTGGATGCGCTGGTGTAGTCCGAGTCTTGTGTATCCCAAACAGTCGACAAATTTCCTGGAACAGTGCTGACTCGAAGTTCCTTCCTTGGTCTGAGTGTATTTCTATTGGTACACCAAATCTGCAGAACACTTCTTGAACGAGCTTTCTTGCTACAGTCTTAGCTTCTTGGTTGGGGGTCGCGAATACTTCTGGCCATTTACTGAAGTAGTCTTGGACTACAATGATGTACCGATTACCATCATCAGTCTCAGGAAACGGTCCAGCGACGTCGATGGCGATCCTTTCCCAAGGCGCTCCAACTTGATAAAGCTTCAGTCTCCCCTTACTTCTTGTTTGTGGTCCTTTAACGACGGCACAGGTTGTGCACTTCTTGCACCATTCTTCAACATCTTCCCTGCAGTGAATCCAGTAGAAGCGTTTCCTTACTTTCATGAGGGTTTTCTTTACTCCAAGATGTCCTCCAGATACACCATCATGAACAAATCGCAGCAGTGATGGTACCTTGCTGCGAGGGACCACTAACTGTAGAGTACTTTCTTTGCCATTCGGGGACTCCCATTTCCTGTACAGTACTCCGTCTTGAATCAACAGGCTATCCCATTGAGCCCAATAGCTTTTGGCTATAGGACTTGCTGTTGAGATGTCACTCCAACTAGGTTTCTGGTTATCCTTTTTCCATTCCAGGATTCGTTCTAAATCTTTGTCTTCTTTTTGAGCTGATTTCATGGCTTCTCCGCTCCAGGAATCATCCAATGCTTCCGTCCTGATTATGTTGACTCGTTCCTTGGATTCTTGCTTCATACAGTGGCGACATTCATCAGGACACGGCCGTCGTGATAAAGCATCAGCATTAGAGTGAATCCTTCCACTTCGGTGTTCAATTACGAAGTCAAACTCTTGAAGTTGCTCTATCCATCTTGCAACTTGTCCCTCCGGGTTCTTAAACTGCAGCAGCCATTTTAAAGCAGCATGATCGGTGCGAAGTGTGAATGGTCTTCCGATAAGGTATTTGTTGAAATGCTGCAAAGTTTTTACAACAGCTAACAGCTCCCGACGAGTTACGCAGTAATTCCTTTCTGGCTTTGATAGGGACTTACTGAAATAAGCAATAACTACTTGTTTGTCCCCTTGTTCTTGGGATAGCACTCCACCAATTCCTGTATTGCTTGCATCAGTGTCAACAATAAATCTTCCTTCTCTGTTTGGGTATCCAAGCACGGGGCTCTCACACAAATGTTGTTTCAGCTGATTGAAAGATTGTTCACAGTCACTGTCCCAAAGAAAGTTACGTTTCTCCTCTGTGAGCCGATTCAATGGTTTTGCTACTGCTGAAAAGTTCTTCACAAAGCGGCGATAGTAAGCACAAAAATGTCCAAAAATGCTCTTACATCTGTCTTGTTCTTTGGAGTAGGCCAGTCTTGAACAGCTTTGATTTTCTCCGGATCAGTTCGTACTCCTTGTGCTGATATTATGTGTCCCAGGTAGCCAACCTCTTTCTTAAAGAATGCACATTTCTTTGGACTTAATTTCAGATTAGCCTCTCGGATCCTCAGGAACACTTTTTCCAAGTTCTTCAAATGCTCTGTAAAATCACGGCCCATTATGATAATGTCATCCAAGTACACCAAACAAGCGTCTCCCAGCAATCCAACCAGTACTCTCTCCATTAGTCGCTCGAAAGTCGCTGGAGCGTTGCACAATCCAAACGGCATAACATTGAACTGCCATAAACCATTTCCAGTTCCAGTTGAAAATGCTGTCTTTTCCTTATCTTCTGGACTGATCTCAACTTGCCAGTAACCACTTTTTAGGTCAACCGTGGAAAACCATTTCATTCCACTGAGCATGTCCAGGGTATCATCAATACGAGGAAGTGGATAGCTGTCCTTCTTGGTGACTTCATTTAGCATTCTGTAGTCAACACAAAATCGGGTGCTGCCATCTTTCTTCTTAACCAGCACTACTGGAGATGACCATGGGCTTGTGGACGGTTCAATAATCCGGTTCTTCTGCATATCTTCAATCATGTCGGCTACTTCTTTCTCCTTTGCCAGTGGTACCCGTCGAGGTCTTTGCTTGATTGGTACTGTATTTCCAGTCTCTATACGGTGCTTCACCAATCCAGTCCTTCCAAGGTCGCCGTCTTCTTTCACGAAGATGTCACTGAACTTATGTAACAGCGTTTTTGCCATCTCAAATTCCAAGTTAGTTAATTGCTCCTTGCAGTTTTTCAGTAGTGGCACGATGTGATTTCGCTGACTGATTTTTGTGTCCATTCGTTTCACCTTCTCCAGTGTTGCTACACTGTCACATTGTCCAATCACAGAATTCTTTTTCAGGAATACTCTAGAATTGCTGAGGTTTATGATGCGAACCTTTGCTCTCTCCTTTGTCATAACAAGTGTTCTTGCTGTGATCCATCCAGGATGATTTCCTGTATCTTCAATAATCACGCTTCGCTCCATGCGGGATTTCTGAGGAAATCGGACGTCTACTAATGTTTCTGACTTGGGTGGCAAGGTCGTTCCTCTCAAACAGTAGACGTTTCCACTCACTCCTCCATCCAAGAACACTTCTGTATCAGGAAAACTGAGAACACCTTTTGCCACGTTGACAGTACATTGATAGTTCCTCAAAAAGTCCAATCCAATGATGCAGTCGTCGGTGATACTTGCTATCAAAACTGGGTGAGTACAGATTTTTCCTCCTATTTTCATTTCCACGTCTGTGTCTCCAAGGACGGGAACTGGCTGGCCAGTAGCTGTCTGCAGGAGACAAGATGATGATGGCTTTTCCCATGACACAGTACGTCTAAGTAGTTCTGGACGCACTATGGTTCGTGACGCTCCCGTGTCAATTGTAAACTGGCAGCGTTTTCCATTTAGTTCTCCTTCTATGGTAAGACTGTTCCCATTTGATGCCTGTGACTCGGTGATGGTAGGGGCTTGGTCTTTACAATGACGACCCAGCGCTTGCCCCCCAGCTCTTGCTGCACTTGGTCTCTCTCCTTGTTCCTTGGCGCCCACTTGGGTACTGAACGCAACCATTGTTTTTCGCTTCGGACAATCAGAGCGAATATGTCCTCTTTCACCACACTCGTAGCACATCAGTCCAAATCTCGGTCTGAAAAGTCCTCCGAATTTCCCAGGTTTTCCATTTTCCGGTGCTACAGGTCTCTCAGATACTACCACTTCACGCACCTGCTGCGTGGAATCGTGGCGTACGGCTTCCACTTCCATGGCATGTGCTAGGGTGGCCTTCAGTGTTTGGTGATGTGCCAAACGTACTGCAGCTCGCACTTCACCATCTCTGATCCCATCAACAAAAGATCTTAGTACCTGATGGTGAATCAGCTCTGGAGTAGATGCACGTGCTCGGTTCACCAGGCGTTCAATCTCTAGAGCCCATTGCTGAAGACTCTCGTGTGACTTCTGCCGGCGGGTCTTGAGCTGGGCACTGTAAAAGTGCTCCAGATGTTTCTCCCCATACCTTGTTTCCAGGGCTTCGAAAAGTTCACTCAAGGTTCTACCTTCAGCAGGACGGCTTTCCAGTACAAGGACTGCTTCACCTCGTAAAGCAAGCGTCAGCGCCATTAGAGTCTGTTCGTCACTCCAACCGTTTCCCTTGGCAAGTGTCTCGAACTGTTGTCGGAAAGCTACCCATGATGATTTGCCATCAAAATGAAGGCCATCTAACTTCATCTTGAATGGTGCACTGGCAGTACCAGCCCCAGCTGCGGTAACAGCACCACGTGCTTCCACTTTCTGGATGGCGATCTTTATCGTCTTCAAATCAGCATCATGGGCATCGAGGGCTGCTTGATGAGCATTGAGGGCAGCTTGATGGGTTTTAAAGGTGTCGTCATGTTCTTCGATCTTTATCGTGGCTGCCTTCATGTCTCCTTGAAGCTGAGACACCGTGTTGCCCAAACCTTGTAGGGTCTCCGTCAGGTTGGTCTCCATTTTGCGCTGGCCTTCCTCCATTTTGCGCTGGCTTTCCTCCATTTTGCGCTGACCTTCTCTTAGATCTTCCTCCATTTTGCGCTGACCTTCCTCCATCTTGCGCTGACCTTCCTCCATCTTGCGCTGACCTTCCTCCATCTTGCGCTGACCTTCCTCCATCTTGCGCTGACCTTCCTCCATCTTGCGTTGACCTTCCTCTATCTTGCGCTGACCTTCTTCTTGTTTAGCCTCTATTTTCTGTAGAAGTGCCAACAGAGCAGACATGTCGAATCCAGATGAAGGGCCTGGAGTAGCACTTACGCCCATGTCCACCGGTGGAGTCGGAGTATCGGCCTCTGTCTCGTGGTCCAAACGTCGTGATGAGTCGAGCGCCGCCTGACGTCTCGTCATCACGCGGTCTTCTTCCCGTGGTGTGATCGGCATTTCACTTCTGACACCAATTGTTACGTATCCGGGGTGGGTACGAATAAATTTTCGGTAGAAGAGTTTTATTAACGAACGGATTCAGTCAGTATATCAACACAAATAATTAATTAATTAACAAATAAAATGTCACAGTCACAATTAATAAACGTCTCTATCGCATTTAATCACTGTCTTACAATAGCACTATAGCACTGAACAACACACTGAGTATCGCACTATTCGCACTTTAAAGTCGCATTGAAGTTCACTTGGTAGCTCGTAGAACTGAACTGTCGTTGCTGGCTCGACGCTCGCCTTTTATATTCGAGCCTCCTGATCTCCAGAATATTCGCGAGGAAGTTTCGGCGGCCGTCCGACACAAACAAGCGTGGGAAAGTAAACAGAGCCATAAAACTCCGATAACAATAGGGCTATAAACGAAACAATAGGCGGGTCTTTCCTTTGTTTTCGAATAGCGGCATTGTTAACGCCGACGAAAACAAATACAAGGATCTCTCTAGAAAAATCTTGACCCTTCACTTGTACGTAAAAATATAATCGTGTCAAATTAGTGCGATTACTTGTTTCGACGTGAATTTTGACGCTGATCTTTATTGGTCACGGCAATTTCCCCGTTAATTTATCCTTTTACCACAGAATACTTAATAGTACAAGTACAGAAGATTCACTCCCCAAAATCAATCAAAGAAATAGGAACTCTTGCTACGTTAAAATAAAGTGCACTTCAGATCGCACAGCGCTTAATAACCTACTGTTATATTCACCTACAAGTCGCGTCTCTTTCTATCGCGTATCGCTTACCTTTTCTGACGACGTTAGGGTTGTCTTCAAATAAAAATAATTTAATCCGGATATTTAACTACCAATTAGCTATATACTTCGAATAAACCTAGTAGTATACTATTTATGTACCTATTCTGTGGTAGTAGTAGGTAGAACAGAAAACTATTTTTTTTATCCACACGGCGTACGTTAGTGTGTACCTAACTAGCTTGCTTATGAAACTAAATATCTTGTTTAGGTGTTTATGTAGGTAGATAAGTGCGTATCAAATCAGAATGACATACGACGCGAACAAGATAGTCTAAGAGCCAACACCAAAAATCACAATGTTACTTCTTAACTATTTTCAAACAACGATAGTTAGGATCGCGATCGCGAAGTAGTCGTGACGAACAAAACTCGCGCGGCGTGCGTCACTGCTCGATCGTGAGATTCGTGAGTCCCTTCTGGACTAGCCGCGGCAACGCGGCCGCCGCTTGTACTTGCGTTTTCGATACAGGCTTGCTTTTACTGACTCGGCACACCTATCAACTTGTAAAGGGACCGTCACCGTATCACCTTTCGTCGTGCCATCAAACAGACGTCAACCTAAAGTAAGCACGTAACAAAAACGCATCAGCTACGCTACGAAGCTAGGCGACGCGACGCCGCGCTTACGCCGATGGTTGACGCCTAGCCGTAAGCTCTGCGAAGCCGTTCGTGAGCGTGTCCCGAGGCGAGGCGATTAGTGTGCGTTGCAGTAGGGAGTTTCATACAAAGAATACTAAACGGCTCGCTAGGGTTTATCCGATCAACTAAGGAAAGATATGTCCATTCGTCTCCGCGGCTTAGCTCGAAGACTCTTAGCACCTACATATTAATCACGCCGACAAAGTAGTAAAAATTTTCTTTTGAGGAGGTCCTTACCTACACTACACCTAAAGTGAGGATCATTTTTTTTCTCGTCATACCATGTTGTTGTGCCTGCATATAGGTCGTTCAAAAATATTGTGGCCGGTTTTTTTCAATAGTTACCTACAATTACCTACCTAATGTAATGTTTGTAAGAAAGAGATTAGCCAATGACTAATACCAACGAGGATATAGGTAGTCTATGTTAATACGTATAGGTTTTATTACTTTTATTTCATCACATAGATAAGAACGGAGGAGAGAAAATAAATGACAATTTGTAAACTTTGAACATGCCTCATCATTGTATGTACCATCGGTGTAAGTGTTTTGTGGGGGTCCTAAACCACTTAAATCGAATGTCCTTGAGCATGTCCAGTTATAAGGATCATCCTGCTATTTTGATCTTTGAGCATTCCGGTGTAAATTCACTTTTAAACTGTGATAATGTCCACCTATGCTATGACCTAATTAAGGTGGATGGTCCGCAGTTTGAATTTTAACGGAAATTTCGTAGGTTACGCTTACATTTATTTCGTCAATTTGAAGCGCCTATGAGTTATTACTTTACATTAATTAATGATTAAGGCTTTAACATAGAATAAATGTGAGTTGTATGCGATTTAAGAATAACGCCTGTGTCCTCAGCTAAGTATTGTTCGCAAATTCAAATAGAAAATCATAAAGTTCATTCTTTGACTGAGTGCACTGAGATTTAATTTTTTTTTTACATTAATGCCTATTTTACACAAAAAAAAACAATATTCATAAAGGACTGAAATTCATAAAAATTAAAAATGAAAATCAAATCTATTTCAACTGTTGCATGATTTTATTGAAATTTTATATCTAAGGTGTAAAATATTATAAAATTGCCGAGTGCAAGGAGATATAAAATGTATTAAAATCACTTTATTTCAATAAATAACGGCTTTTTACACATATTTGCCTACGAATAAATGAATAATACATTTCATACAGTTTACAAAACGTTGCTCAGTTATATTATGAAGGCGTTTGAAGTGCTCATTACGCATGTGCAATATGTCAAATTAAGATAAGTCACTGATGTCATGTCATAATAACATATTATATACAGGGTAATGTTGCCCAGAGACTTAGTTACGTACGTGTATTAGGGTTTCCTTTCAAATTCTATGATCCACAATTACTCTGTGATTTTTCTGTAGACGTGCGATGTAGGCTGCATTGATATTCACGGCATAGAGCCATCTATGTTTTATAATTTGAGCATATGTCTGAGGTCAAACGATAAATGTCATCGGCAAATCGTAAAGTCTTAAGGACTCAGGAATATGGTTACAGATTTATCTTTGTAAGTATGCATTTTGCATTCTTATCAATTGACATACCTACGTCTCAGGTGCTTATTACAAAATGTTACCTTTCAATAGGTACTTCAAATCGATGTAATAAATCAAAACGCAAAAAATATCCGTTAAACATTCCAAATACAGCCCATCCACCTTAAGATTAAAAATTGTTCATCTAATTGATTGGTCTTATGCAGGTAATTATGGTTAGGTACTTAATGTTACGAAACAAATATGCAGTTAGAGGAACGTTCGCCCAGCTTAAAGTCTTTTGGAAAAAAATGGCGAATTGGTTGGATGCACAAATTTTAAAATTAACATTATATGTACTTAGTTAGGTACCTACTTATTATAATCTACGAAACTCAAACCAAAAAATTCAACATTATTCCGTTGCTACGCCCACAAAAACAGCTGGTCTAGTAGGCTCTGAAGTTATTGTGATAATTGATTGTTATGTAGCTAGCAACCAAATATTATTGAAAATATTTTAAGTGTAAGAATATATCAAATATATTTTAATGCATTAAAAATATTTATTTCACTTGTTTAGTTTTATTATTTTTCAACAAAATTAGTTGATGACATTCATAAAAAAACATGATAAAACCAATAAGGTGTTGGCGGCATTTAATGGAATGCGATGCGATCTTGTGGACTCAATACAATGGCCATGCAATTAATTAACCCTTAGTCCATAATTCAGAAAAGCCGCGAACTACTGTCTGAAATCAAGAGGTAACACTCGAAGAGTGTTATTTCTCATAAGTCACTCAAGTTGGTATTTCAGACCAACTATTGTCTCCAATTAGGATCGACTAGAGGTCGGTTGCTTGTACATTTTAGTTAAAGTTATAGTCAAAGTTAAATTAACTATTACCATGCTTTGATTGTAGTCACTTTGACGACGACCTATCTCCCTCGGTTGGTTATGGTTACGGTTAAAATTGTAGTTAAAGTGACACGAGCAACCCAGTTTGCTTTCTTTCGGCGGTTAAATATAGTTAACTTTGACTATAACTTTAACTAAAATGTACGAGCAAACAACCCTAAGCCTAGTCCATTTCAAAACACAAGCCTGCGCTTTTACCACATGGAGCACTGCTGTCCTTACCCACTAGAATTGTCAATTATTCTGCGGGCATAAGTGGTCGAGAAACCCTTAATCTGAGGATAAACTTTTGATTTAAAATTATTTATACATTTATATTTAATGACCATAATCTCACTATGGTAAGCACACAAAGCCTAGAAGTGAACCAACTTTTAAGTGCTACTGCTGGAAGGCTGGAACACACACTGATTATCAACTGAGTTTAGTAGCCAGCCAGGTAAGTAGTAGGTATTAAATGTAAGTACCACCGTGCTTTAGTTTCCTCACGATGTTCCACTGAGCTATTATCACTTTAATTAGTTCGTGACTTGATTTGTATCAAAGTGGTCTAGCACTGTGAAAAGGAAGTTTCAAAGGAGCTTCCTACAAATCCTGCAAATACTCAGAATTTGGTTCGAGCTCCGCGCCGTAGTGCCTCCAAGGGAGAATAGCGTGGGGTTCTCCATATGAAGGGTGAGAAGAGATTTTTGCAATGTTGGAAAAGCGCTTGTGAAACTCCCTGGGGTTGCAAGTGTCTAAATAAGCTGCGGTATCAGTTTACCGTCAGGCGAGCCGTATGCTTGTTGCTACCTAAGTAGAAAAATAAGAAAACAGTCTGCATTGTGGTATATAGTCTACTACGGTCCTTTTACAGTCAAGCCAACTACCTCATAACATACAGCTAGGATGTTAATCAGCTTGCGTTCAATAGAACTGCATGCCAAGGTTTGAACTGCGCAGTCGATTGATTAAGATGCAACTATGTCAACTGCATCAAAACCGCATTCAAACTGCCATTATTTAAAATCGGCAAACTTGTAGTCCTAATGCAGACCACTAAGGAAAAAATTTAAGACGGCACATGTTTCAGATTGTTTTTTTTTAAAAACCTAGTAATTTGACGTTAAGATTATCTATTTATATTACCTTTAGCAACCTTTAGGCATATTGACATAACCTTTAAGGGTAAACCTTCGGTTGGAGCGCGAAATTCAAATTTTATCACGTTTTTTGCAAATTGCAGCTCAGTTATAGGTCGTAAGTTATCAACATGTTATTTGCGAGAAGAATGGTAGTATATTTACTGATTAATAACAAAAGAAATCATCAACATATTCCTCCAATAAAAAAACTATATAAATCTTATGATTGTTATATATTTTTAGGGTATCGAAATTCAAAAGAAAAAAAACGGAACCCTTATAGGATCACTCGTGCGTCTGTCTGCCTGTCCGAAAATACTGGATTGGATTGAGTTGAAACTTGGTACACATATGTATGTAAGTCGGTGACCCAAACATGAACGTTACGTTAATAAATGAATTTCAAACTACTACTACTTTATATATTTACGGGGGTAACCCCCGTAAATTAGAAAATTAAACAAAAAACTATGCATACTATATTGTGTGTCATATCAAATGAAAGGGCTCGTTGTGAGGATCTCAAAAATATTTTTTTTATAATTTTAAGATCAATCGTTTTACAAGTTACTTGGGCCAAAAATTTTGAAAAAATAGTTATAAATTTTGATAGTTCTTTACCAAAGAGGATATAAACACTACGTTCTATTATTTACCTATAGATTACAGGAAAACCTATAAGTACTTATATGGTATTTAAAGTACCATAGGAAATTCCGGAACCCTCGGTGCGCGACTCAGACTCGCCCTAGTCCGGTTTTTTAAGATATTTTTTATTATTCGAATATTTGCAAGCCCTAGTCCATACGCACGCACCTGCGCAAACTGGTTTGTGCGGGCATGTTCATTGTTCGCAGATGCGTAGCATCTCTAAGTAGTTTGTGGTTCCCAGGCAATACGGAGCATGTAGCATTACTCTAAGGCAAACTGACTCAGAATTAAAATACATGATAATGGTTTTGCCAGATAGTGCCACACGGCTAGCACTAGATTCTAGTAATAGGTACCTCGTAATTTTTGTTAGGTAGGGTAGTAGGTAGGATCACGAAATCATTCAAGTATGAACGTGTGTATAAATTAAAACTGAGTCATAGTAAAACATTTGTATAATAAATAATTATATTTTGGTGACTACAGTGATTATTATTTACTTCATTAAACAATGTAAAAAGCTATTTCACTTTCTTAAAGTGGAGGGATTTAGGGTTGCCAGGGATGGTATGGTCACCAATTTTAACGAATAATCGTGCGTTTTAATTTATAAAGTAGGTAACGTAAATTTTAACCCCTTATGAGACGTAATTTTGTGGTTGGCATGCACGCATGAGGCATATGTCATAAAATTTTTATAACTCACTTTGAATTCATTAATGTTCTAGAGTTAGGTTTAGGTACATTGGTTACATAATTATAAAGTACAAGTATGACACAACTTAGATATAGCATGGGCAAATCGTTTTCGTACACTTCACTTCACATAATATAGGTATTCACTACATATAATAATTCATTGCCCACGTATCGCAAAATTACGTCTCATCGGCGCTTAAAATTGATGTGATCAAATTAAAACGAAAAAATATCCACCATTAATTCGAAATGGTAACCGTCCACCCTAAGAGCTTGTAACTAGCGTGTTACCATCAGTAGAATAATTTAAACCTTAATTAATTATTTAAGTTTTTTACCTGGCAGCCGTCATACAACAGAATAACTTTTATTTGGTATAAGGATTTGTAAGTAGTGTTCAAAAGGAGCGTTATTTATTTTCATAGAAGTTGGGCTAATATACTTAAATATATTATAATCAATTTAACCAAATATCATACAATATATTATCTTCACTATCATTTTCATTTATCACTCGAAGAGTTTTAAGAGTTTGTAAATAAAAAGTTAGCTCTGAAGTGACTACACCATGCTGAGGACTTCCATTTGCTACAATATTCATTTTTATTAGTTGTTCTCTTAGTTTATCTTTAAAATTATCATTTACACTTCTATAAATGGATTTTATTTGTTCAATTGGTAAAATATCAATGAGTGCTTCATGTAATTTTACTAAGTGTTTTGAAATATTTCGGAATGTTTGAGATGGAACAGGTGGTTTGGCATCCCACCCTGTCAGCTGAGAACTTAACATATTACTTACTATGAGACAAATCTTATTTTCTATTTCTTGCTTATGACTAACTATGTCACTTTCTACACTAGTGAAGCCATTAAGTGATAACTCTTTGCAGTGCAATTTTTCTAGTAGTCCTCTTATCATGGGTAGAAACCACAAAATAACTTGAAGAGATCTAGACACTAAAGCAAGATTAGATGTTGATATTGTTTTTAGTCCTGCACTCTGTATTGCTCCTGCACCCAATACCAGCTGGCAACATCGTGAATTAAACATTCGTATGAGTTCTAGCATACAATGTACCAAGTACTGGACTATAATTGGACTTTGCTTGGCTGCTTCACAATATTCAAATAAAATATTAATCAATGTCTGTACTGTGGTGACAATGGCAAAATTTTCTTTACTAATAATTAAATATTTTGCATCTGCCTTTCCACTGTCATATGGTATTATAGGTTGTATTTCACCAGTTTCACATATCTTATTAATTGCACTTTGTAATTCACATGGAACATCAGAGGTTTTCCATCGCTCTGTATTGAGTGTAGCTGATAATTGTGATCTACGCTCTGTGTGCAAGCTTTGTATATATTTCATGGCAAAACTTCTGAAGGCTAACTTCATGGAATTGCTACAATGACCTGTTACTTTTTCACATTTATCACAAAAATCTTCTATTAACTGAGACAAATTTGACAGCTGAGACATATCATTAAATATGTAGTCTTTGTCAGTTTTAGTCACAATAAGATTGGCACATCGCTCATTACAGTAGTCTGAAAGTGATACAATCACTTTCTGTAGTTTTTCTTCTACAGCCAAAATTTCATCATGTGTCCACAAAATATCATTATCATTTCCAGTTACATCATCCATTTGACTAATTTCTATTATCAGATTACTTAAAGATAAAATTCTTTTGAGTAAATTTACTATATTTGGAGTAACTTTTTGTAGAAAAGTAATACCTTCATTACATAACAGCCATGTATTATCTGCATTTGATCCTCTTAATACAATCTCTGTGCTACTGTCTCTCTCTGAAATTATTTCTATTACACATTGTTTGATAGTAGCTTGTATTGAGGTGATAGCTTCTAATTTGAAAGTATCAATAAAATCAAATTCTTTAAGGCGAAGTATGCCTGATACAATTGAAATGATTTTGTCTTTTTCAGGTGTATCTGTGATGTCTTTAGGCGGTCTGTTTAGATCTGTTACAATAAACCTAAGAAATTCATTACTCAACATCTTATGAATTAACCTTTTCATTTCAGTTAACTGTGGAGATAAATGTCTGAAAGCTTGTATACCAGAGAGTCGTGTAGATAGAACTTTTTGTGTTGAACTAATCAAATCCAGAGCTGCCACATAATCTGAAGTACTCAATAGAAGCTGAATCATGGGCTGTGTTTGTTGAACTGTACCAATAAGTTTAAGAAGCTCATGAACACTGTGTAGGTTATGGTTAATTCTTGTCAAACTTATCAATTTAAGTGGACATTCAGTCATATTATTTTTAACATTAGCTATATTTTGCCTTGTCTGTCTGACAGTGTTCACTGCTTTAGCCATCTGCTCCATAATAGTGTCATGAGACAGCATAGCATGGAAAAATGCATCTGATTTTTGTGCCACTTGTTTTGATATTTTCATTTCAATAACATCAAGGTATGTACTCAATATCTCTTGTAGAGATCTTATTGCAGCACTTGGGTCATCAGAATTGCAAAGACTTGGAAAAACTTTGGTGAAAACATTTGGGTCATTTAGTGGTAAAGATGGTTCATAAAAAATATCTGGCACCTCACAAACATTCTCCACTACTGGTGTCTTTGTTTTAGCTGGTACATTTTCTTTTAGACGACAATGTCGTCTATATTTTTTAGCATTTTTTTTACAGTAAGATTCAAAATGTGACAGAGATATTTCAGGTAAATAGGGGCTTGGATATATATCCACCTTGTCAACAAAGCTGTCACCCCATGTTTTAGTAAAAAAGTTACTCTGTTTTCCTCTATTAGGATCATTCAAAACTGCTGGGAGATTTTGTGAGGATGAATAAAATGTCCAATCATTGTTGTCATGCTTGGCATACAAGTGATATTCTCTCACATGATACTTAAAGCCAGCTTTTCGTAGATCTCCAAACTGCAAAGCAGAACACATACCGTTTTTCCCATATTGACAAAGTATAATAGATCCTTCTTTGATGCTGTGTTTATCTTGAATGTGTCTGGAAATAAGGATACCAAAATGAATATAATACAAGACACTATTTTAAACAATGTACACAATTAGTAATTGAATTATTACCTTTCAAATTCCGTGGGACTAGCGAAAAGAAGGTTAGGACAGTGAATACAATTTTGCCAAGCAGGCGTATTAGATTGCTTTGAGTTGTCCTCCATAACATCTTTGTCGACAAAAATACTGATCTGTTACATTCGATATTTATAATCTACTTAAAATCCAACCGTAAATACGCAGTTTAATCAGTAAAATTTAATTGAAATGGGTAAAGGATAGACCCAATAGTACACTGGCTGAGTTGGTTTTGGTTTGTGGCGTATGACATGACATGCAAATGACATGTGATGACATGACATGACAGTCGGCTGCATTCCGATCCGAAACACAGATTACAAAACAATAGGCGAAACATGCCATAATCTCTCATAGCGCTGCTCACATCAATTCAATAATTTTCGTTCCGTGTAGGTACTGTAGGTCGATCATGTATCTATTTTGAAATTCTGTTCAATCTAACCCTGATGCGAATTGAAACAAACTTCTACCGATAATTTTATTTGCGAACATTAGGGCCGATCATATATCTTTTGTTGCAATCAAATTCTAATAGTAGTATAAATTATTTATTCTGTGCTAATAGAAACAACTTGAAATCAAAAAACATCATTGCAACTGCAACCAACCATTTTTGGTAGGCAGATATATATCGATCGACATAAGATATTTTTTTTTAATATACTCAAATTCAAATTCAAAAGTGTCTTTATTAAATGAACTCATTGCAAGTATTTTTAATCGTCAAAGTAAAAATAAAAAATATGTATATAAAAAAAACTATAGAAAATAAAATAAAATATTAAAATTAACAATATGACAATAATAATAACAAAAATTATAATAACAATAAATAGCATGTGAATCGAACAACTCATTGAAATGCGTTCTTGTCCTCTATAAAATCAGAAACTTTATAGTACCCTTTTTTGTACAACTTTGGGTACTTTGTTAAAGAAGCGTATACCCTTAAAAGAATCCTTAACTTTGCTCAAACGAGATACAGGTATAGCAAGTTTATCCTAAAAGAGAGAAGAGACTATGGAGATATTTTCATACCTTTGCTTTACTCTTGTAGTTTAGTGTCGCCACCTTAGGCGTGCCTTAGGCTGAATGTAGCTAGTTATAGTGTATAATTTATGGCTGAATCGCGGAATTGGTAGTATTTTTACTGATTATTAACAAAATAAATCATTAACATATTCCTCCAAGGTATATTACTGACATATACGACTATTTCATGAAAATGTTACAGGTGTAGGTAGGTAGAGGTAGGTAAGGTAAGTAGTTAGGTAGGGTAGGTAGAGGTAGGTAGGTCCCAGTTTTATTTTTGTTCTCAGGGCAGGACAACGTCTGCCGGGTCAGCTTGTGTTTAATAATTTAACGCATTTCAGCTTTTGCATGGTAGGTCATAGATATTACACTTTATACGAGGCGGTAGGTGTCGCTTGTAAAATTGTACTGTGTTGTCCTTATTTTGTTCTAGGTAAATTCGCCACCGGTCAATATCTTCTGATTTGACAATTTTGATTAGATTATTTTAATTTTTTTACCGATCAATGTCCATTCTCCATCGTTTATCTTCAAATACCCTGACACTGGCAGAATTGTGTAAAAAAACGCATCTAATGCAATTTAAGGGGGAGGCTTTGGTTGGAGCGCGAAATTCAAATTTTATCACGTTTTTTGTAAATTTCAGCTCAGTTATAGGTCGTAAGATATCAATATCTTATTTTCGAGAAGAATGGTAGTATACTTACTGATTAATAATAAAAGAAATCATCAATATATTCCTCAATATGTCAGAAAATAGATAGTTAGAAACTGTTCAGAATATATTTGCCTTTATTTATGGCCAAGACTCCATACATTTTTGAAAGATCTCCTTTATTGCTCCAATTAGTTTCCACTTCTTTGAACCTAATTAATATATCGCTTTGAGGGAAATGCGTAACTGTCAAACGCATTACAAATCTTTTATTAAATTCAAACTCGTTACAACAATAAATTATACGTATACCTACGTTACGTACGATATTATTATCTTTACTTATTGCGTATTCTACATAGAAATTATCGATATTTTGATATTTTATCGAACTCCCTAACGTCACTCCGTCTGCGTCTTCCTTTATGCCTGAGACACAAACTAAGTAGAGATACTACGTACGTGCGTACGTATGTCCATGTATTGTATGTCTGAGACGCTGTCTGTCATAGAGATGTGCCGAGTCAGACTGACTCGAGTACTGACTCGAATACCTAGCAGGTACTCACGTACTCGAGTATATAAAATACAGTATTCGAATCGGAATGAGTACATAAAAGAAAGAACGAAACTTAAAGATGCAATAAAAACAATCAAAGAACTGAAGTAAAACATAAAATACAAAAATGGACATTAAATAAATATAAAGTTAAAAAATACAATTGATAATAAAATTGTTATAGTAAATAGTTAGTTGTTAGCATTAATATGCCGTGCCATACAAAATTACCAAATGATGATTAAATTTCTGATTATACAATAAACTGCTGTTATTATTTACATATACTATCGTTCATACACGATTTGTGATGAAATATTAGAATTTGTCGTCAATCGGCAAATTCAAAAAAGTACTCGAGTCCACTGAAGTATTCGAATACTCGTGCCAGTACTCGAATACCTGTCCGAGTCTTCAGACTCGAATCCTAACTCGATTCTTATTTTAACGAATAGCAAAGTATTCGAATACCAAAAACAGCCGACTCGGCACATCACTAGTCTGTCAGATTCTGTCAGTACAATTTTCTTTTCACTTTTTGGTTAAGGGTATACCTTCGTTTGGAGCGCGAAATTCAAATTTTATCAAGTTTTTTGCTAATTGTAGCTCAGTTATAGGTCGTAAGTTATCAACATGTTATTTGCGAGAAGCTTTGCAACCACTTTGCAAGGCAGTTTCTGACGTGAGATACCTATCTATACTCTATATACATATTAATCTATGGGTTACCGTTATCGTCCAATGTGAAAAAGATACCAATAAATATACATATATAAAATGTACTCTGTGAAATATACGTAGTAGCATAGAATAAATAATATACTATGTACTAGTAGTAGGAAAAGACAATGGTAAGCTTTGCATGCAACCTTCATGTAAACTTATTTATTTAGAAATACAGATACCTAGTAGGTAGTAGTAGGTAGATTTTATAAAAATAAGCTATCATCAAGGAAGCTATCATACAACATACCTATTTCATTTCATACAAAAGTGTGTGCGTTTCTACTAAAAAGTATGAGAAATTGTTGTGGTATGGTTTATTTGTGATTGTGATTAAAAATTTCTTTTTTTAATTTATTTTTAAACTAGTTTCAGCCCTACGGGAGACCTCACCTATGTTCCCAAGGGATATTTATTAATGTTTTCCTTGGGTGAAAAGTATCCTTTACTAAGTAGGATTTCATTCCAGTTCATTCATCGTTTACAGACAGACAGAAATGGCGGGGACCATATCTCTACTTAGTTTGTGGCGGGGACTTATCACATAATATAATATTGCGAACACAGTTTTTTAAACAATAGAAAATTATCTTTAATTAAAAGTATAGTAAATAAATATAAATAAATATCCTGGGATATTTCACACACGGTTATCTGATCCCAAACTAAGTAGAGCTTGTACTATGGAAACCAGGTAACTGATACTCTACATATACTACTTTTTTTTTGTAATTATTGGCTGAAATGCGACATTTTTGATTAATTGTTCCTCCACCATATTGTTTAGATCCATCCGTACCTACTTGTATTTTACTTGCAAAAAGATTTTAAATATTACCACTAAATATGAGACTTGAATAGACCGCTTGACTCCGCAGTTTTTTTTTCTCAGTTTAATTTACAGAATAACCGTTAACAGCTTATCAACTTAAATCTTACAGCGTTCCTAACACTGTATCTCCGAAGCAAGCTAGGGTATTCTGATAATGGAACCACGGAGACCTACCATGTGTTCAGCACATTTGTATACGTGTTCCCTGTCATCGGTGGCATTTTAGCTGACAACTATCTTGGGAAATTCAGGTCACTATATTACCTTAAAAAAAATACCTTGCTGATATTCTTGCCCGGCTCTTTTCAGTTTCAGTGTATTCTGAATAGTGGCGTAGCTAGGTGAACAAGGGCCCTGGGGCAAAATATAACTGGGCCCCTAAAATGTTTAGGTTTTATCATCATCATATCAGCCGAAAGACGTCCACTGCTGGACAAAGGCCTCCCCAAGGATTTCCACGATGGCCGGTCTTGCGCTACCCACATTCAGCGGCCTCCCGCGACCCTCACAAGATTGTCGGTCCACCCGGCCTGCCCACGCTGCGTCTTCGCGTTCGTGGTCGCCACTCGAGAACCTTTCTGCCCTAGCGGCCGTCGGTTCTACGAGCGATGTGCCCAGCCCACTGCCACTTCAGTTTGGCAATTCCTCGGGCTATATCGCAGGGAAACTCCGAGTATAGCCCTCTCCATTGCTCTCTGGGTGACCCTGAGCCTTCTTATTCTTGACGCTTCATAAGTCATCACTGGCAACACACTGGGCGAAGACTTTCGATTTGAGACACTGCGGTATTTGGAACGAGAAGATATCACGTAGCTTCCCGAACGCTGCCCAGCCGAGTTGGATTCGATGATTGACCTCTTTCTCGAAGTTGGATGGTCTGTCCTAGGTAAGTTTTAAATGCAGAGCCTCCAACCTTTACTTGAGTGGGTGCACCATAGACATTCGACATGATTTTCGTCTTATCCATGTCCTTTTTTAAACCCACAAAGAGGCCATCGAGTAGAACAAAGGCTCTAAAGTGTTCGCAAGAGATTTGTCTGTTGGGCAAAGCCAACTGACGAAGCTGAAGACTGAGGATGGCAGAATCGTCACGTCAAAACCTGAGCTACTGGGAGAGATCGAAAAGTTCTACGGACAGTTGTACATGACATCAAAGTCACCTGTAGCCATGCTTCAGATCCCAGAGCAAGGATAACCCGACACTACACTGAAGATATATCCCGGACGTCAGCCTGTACGAGATTAGAATGGCTCTCAAACAACTCAAGAACAACAAGGCGCCTGGCGATGATGAGTTACAGCTGAGCTTCTGAAGGCGGGTGGTACACCGATCCTTAGGGCCCTTCAGAAGTTATTTAATTCCGTCATATCTAAAGGCCGGACGCCGCAGGCATGGCACAGAGATGGCTCTTCATCAAAAAGGAAGATAAAACCCTATTGATGTTTACAAGTTGCTCTCGAGAGTCATCACAAACCGTCTCGTACGCAGGTTTGATGACTTCCAGCCTCCCGAACAAGCGGATTTTCGAAAAGGTTTTAAAACCATAGACCACATACACATGCTGCGGCAAATTATACGACTTCAGGACCAGAACTCGAAACCAACTGCAGCGAGGCGTGAGACAAGGAGACGTTCACCGCTGCACTGGAAGATGTCTTTAAGCTTCTGGACTATAACGGATTTGGCATCAATGTCAATGGCGAGTACATCAACCACCTTTGATTTGCCGATGATATAGTTAGTCATGGCTGAAATCTTAGAAGACATCGGTACAATGCTCGATGACCGTGGTAGAGTCTCTCAACTAGGTTGATTTAGATTTTATTAATACTGGCTAATTTTTATTTACCAATTTAAAGGATTTGGGGTAGCAACAGCAAATCAACACTGCACAAACCACAGAAATAATACAGGGGGAATTAAATACAAGCGAGTTACAATTTCTCTGTTTTTTTCTTAAATTAGTCGCCATGGTTAGTGTTGCAACCTATTTTACTCAGATTTCGAAGGTCAATTTGAAAATTTCAATAAGAGGTATTGCGGGCCCCCTGAGCTTGGGGGCCCCGGGGCACTGCCCCGCCTAGCCCTCCGGTAGCTACGCCAGTGATTCTGAACCATTGGTAGAGTCAATATCAAGGTCTATATTCCTGGATTTATCCTATGTTTAGTCATCTGAGATTGCGAAGTTTAAAATAATAAGGTTATTAAAACAAAGAGATTGATAGGAATAGCACTTTGTTTTATGATTTTTAGAGTAGAAAAGAAGAAACTACATAGATAGAAGTATTAATATAATCATGATTAATATGACATATTAAGGTGAATCGGCCGAAAAGCCCGCGAAATTAAAATTTTATTAGGTTTTTTTCAAATTGCAGCTTTGTAATAGGTTTAATTTGTCAAAATATGAGTTGCGCCTCATAAATATGCCGATTGATTGCTGTATGTATACATTATTATTTTTAAACTATTTAAATCCATACATTGGTTCATTTTCGATAAATAACGCGCAGGAACCAATGTACAGTTCTATAATATTTTGAATGCAAAATGAATACATAGATAGATCTATGGCTATATCTTAATGTCGCGAATCACATTTTGACAAATAAATTGTATTATTTGTTTATATATTTTTTTATACATTTGATATGGATAGGGTACACGGCTAGAACGATGAATGTCACAAATCAAAATTAACGCCTTCGACATCCATACTTATATCCCCAGTCTCAACAGCGCCTCTTGTCGTCAAATGATTCGTCGCTGTCTGATGATGATGAGTCATTTAAATTTAGGACAGTAAAGAAGTTGCTTTCGCAGTTCGCTCTTGAAGGTTTTGAAAGTGATCTTTCCCAAAAACTATATTTTTACATATAGTTTTTGGGAAAGTTTTTATAAATTGATAAACATTAAAAATAATTTCACGACTTTGACTATTATACGGCTTACCACGTTTTAACGAAGTCATAGTGAAAATAAAATAAATAGCTAAGTAGTTGTGTTCTACTGTAGGTACCTGGTTGACCGAGCTTTGCTCGTTTTTTTTTTAAAACGCCCCTTCTAAAAATGAATCCTAACTAGGAGGAATATGTTCATGATTTCTTTTGTTATTAATCAGTAAATATACTACCATTCTTCTCGCAAATAACATGTTGATAACTTACGACCTATAACTGAGCTGCGATTTGCAAAAAACGTGATAATATTAGGACAAATTCTCAAAAAGCCATCGTGCAAACGTGCTTTGATAATTAAGTAGTTATATTTTTTTTCAATTATTAGTATTATCATAGAATAAATAATATACTACGGTATTATTATTATTGTATAAGTAGATACCTACTTACCTTCCTACTTGAAAAATAAATTAATTTGTAGGTGGTATGTTCATTCAATAGGTGGTTAAATGTTCGATATGTTTATTTATTCATATTCACGAGGTGAAAATAACTATGATAACAATTATTTTAATAAACATGTTACACTTTTGACTAGAAATCGTTAGGTACACTAGATACTTACAATTACATCACTGAGATCACTAATATACCTACCTATATATCTACAACTAGTTTTTAACTAAACTAATCAGTGAGTGACTGTAATCTGTATAAACATGATCATATTGAGGTTATGATAGGTATCTATTTATTTATGAATTAATTGATCATTCTTTTTGACAATGGTAACAGGCGCAAGTAACCGCAGATTTGAATACGAGATTTCTTTCACCGTCTAGGCATAAAACTTTTACGGGCACCTGAAACAAATAAGAAATAATTATGGCGTGCGTGATCGATCCAACCATCATATTTTGCACGGTGGTAGGGTACTTTGTAGTACGCCTGGCAGGCTACCACCCTCAAGTTGAAAATTTGTCGCCAAGCACCTGGTGTGTTCCGGCAATTGCACTTGAGAGCCAGTTTGCCTTCTCGGCATTGTAACAGGTCAGCAACACATTGGCAATATCTCAGGTATTGCAAATGGCAATAGGCGATTAATAGTATAAAAAAATCATACTAACATTTTCATGAAATAGTCGTATATGTCAGTAATATACCTCGGAGGAATATGTTGATGATTTCTTTTGTTATTATTCAGTAAATATTACTGTCGCAAATAACATGTTGATAACTTACGATCTATAACTGAGCTGCAATTGGCAAAAAACGTGATAAAATTTGAATTCCGCGCTCCAACCGAACGTTTCACATTAAGGTAGGTTTTTTTAAATTTATTTATATCCATAATATTGTTAGTAAAACAATTTAGCCGGGGACCGGCGGAAAAAGCTCTCCGCAGCTTTTTCCGCCAACGCGTTAGCTTGGCTATCCAAAGGGGGAACGCTGCCAGCCTTCTGGGAACTTTGCCGTTGATCGGCAGCAGCGGCCGCCTCGAGGATTTTTTTATATGTAGTTTGTATATCTGTTGTAAATAATTGAAAATATTGTTGTTTCTTAAAAATAAAGAAGGCGATTCCTTCGGATGGAGCGCGAAATTCAAATTTTATTACGTTTTTTGCTAATTGCAGCTCAGTTATAGTTCGTAAGTTGTCAACCTGTGTTTTGCGACAAGAATGGTAGTATATATACTGGTTAATAACACAGCAAAAAACGTAATAAAACAATTTCGCGGTCCTACCGAAGGAATAGGAGCAGGCATACATTTTCGCCGCGCGGTAGAAAGAGAGGGGGATATTACATTCTCTCCTACGCCGCGCCGGCGGTCTACTCTCCCAAAAAGTGCACAACGCCGCTAAAGAAGTTTTCACTTAAAAACAACTCCTCCATACATACATGAAGTATTCTAGTATGTGTGTTCGTGTCAGTCCTAGATTTGTAAATAGGCCGTATAGACCGCGGCCTAGAGGGGAGGCTGGTACTACACGGGTCTGGGGCGGCTAAGACTGCAAATCCGCCACTGGTTCGAGTTGTGTAGATAATGTAAGTATGTATGTTCACTATAACATCGATATGATGACACGATACATTTTGACAATGGTAGGTACCTAATAGACCTATAATAAGTAATAATTAAGTACTTATACTAATGCTATAAGTACTTATTTATTGCCATTTCCAAAACAATCAGAATGATTTACCGATAATCTGCCTACTTAGTTCGCCATGTGACGCTAGGTAAGGTAAGGTATCCACAAATACAGTAGAATAAGATGAGAAAACCTACCCTACTAATTAATCAATTCACTTACATCTTCAGATTCCATAATATTACAGCACTGGCCCAGCGATGTTACTGGATGTCTTTTGAAACCCAACATTATGCTTGGCAATGACCAAGATTCACAAAACCCACGACACGCGTTTGTGGTGATCTTAAACTCGACACAGTCTGGTATACTTATGGTCCTCGTGTGTCCTGTAATTCAAAAATAAAGCAGATATAGCTAGTAAGAAACCGTAACAAATTGTATTTATTTTTCCTACATTTATCTATATCGATAATTTATATTGCTTGCCCCCTGCCCTGCATGGCTCAAATCGAAAGATTAACACATAAGTTTACCAGTTCGATGACAGCCAGGCTTTTTCCATGAATCTGCGGCAAGTACAATACTGGCAAACACAAGTATTAAAATATATCTTGGGACCATTGTTGACACGATCAGATTTGCTGTTTGGAATGAATGAAACAGGGTAAAGTATCTCTTTTTATTCCTCAATTTCACTTCAGAAATCATCAACAATTAAAGTACAAAAATAAATATTATTGAAAATATTGATAACCTCCTCCATTTTGAAGTCGGTTAAGAACATTTTTATTCGACACTCGAGGTACTTTAGCTCGAAGGGTAATAGTCGTTGAGTGTTCTAAAATGTTGCCATACTTAAATATTAGAAAATAATTCGTGGTCAGCTTTCGTTGGCCTAACTTGCAGCTTCTAGTAACAAATTCCACGAATGAATATCAAAATACCGGGGCTAAATGAGACCCTTTTGGAACACCTAGGCGGTGAATAGGGAATATGCATGTTTTTTTTATTGCTTTATTAAAAGTTCAATAAAAAACATAGCGTATATCGGATCTCTCTGTCTAATCACTTTATGATTGGTAGTTTAAAATGCTTATATCTTTTTGCCATCTTTTTTACGGTATCTTTATATTGTTAAGAAATGCTAGAAAAAACATGCATAGATATTAAGTGCATAGATAAAAATTGTTCAGATTATTAAAAATATTTATAAAATTTGAAAATGTTGTTTTTCCGAAGGGCGTGGAATTTTCACTCCATAAAACTTCACTCTATAACACTATGACGTCAAGCGTTCAAGTGTTATGAGGCGAGTTGAGATACTTTCACATTAACATTGTTTACCATGTTATTATGCAAATATTTATACTTTATTGTCTTTATTTACTTATTATTTCTATCTTGCTTACGTAGGTGTCTGACGTTATACAATGCGTTTAAGATAACTTACTATAACTATAAGCGGGTGTGCTGTTATACTACGCTCATACTTCGATTTGTGGAGATTTTCATTCGATACATGTACCACGGGGCGCCTATGGCTTTGTGCATGAAACGGTTTTGAATAACCTGAAGGCTATGAATCCGTGCAGGAACTGCGTGTACGAACACAGTAGGTACTACTAGGTAGGCATACGTCATGAGGCGGGGAGATCGAGGGGATTTGAAACAAAGGTGATTTGAAACAGTACCGATTTCTCGGAACTTAAAACCATTAGTTAGTTGGCAACGTCGTTTTTCAATCACTTCCCTCCACCCGGTGACGTGCGAAGTCATGTCGGTGGCGTAAGTTGCGCTGTTCAGGAGTTCTGCGTGGCATGTGACAAAAATCGTGAAAAGTAAGTTTATAACGTTTTTTACGATGACTATATTTAGATTAGGGGTTTGTATTTAGGTTTAAGTTAAGTATGTTTTGAAAGCTCATTAACAAAAATTTTATTATTATATATGTTTGGTACAATTGATTTCTGTGTGTTTGCTTATTGATTGTGGATTAAATAAAAATTGGGGGGTTTTTTCATACTTTCTGATACAAAATTGAAAACGAGGAGAGTTGAAACATCCTGTTTCAAATCTCCTCGTTTTCAATTTTGTATCAGAAAGTAGTCAATAAATAACGGACGCAAAAAAAAAAAAAAAATTTGAATTTGTTTATTTTGTTTCAGAATGACTACTGATTATAAAAGAAAGCCTGACAGGCATGGTGAGTCACTAACTACTTTAGGAGTAGATTATTTGTTTTAACCTGTAGTTACCTACTTAACGAATATATCAGTACAAAATATTAATAAAAAAAATTGTTTCGCACTTGAAAAGTTTAATTTTACTAAATACCTTTAAATTGTATCATCATATTTATTTTACAGCCCTTAATACTTCTGAAAAATCATATGTTTCAACTCTCCTCGACCCCTGTTTCATCTTACCTCGGTATGAGGGGAGTTGAAACAAGTTGACTTGTTAAGGTTAAGTCGATTTTTCACCACAATATTTAACGCTTACAATTTCTTTATGTTATGCATTCACAAGTGTAAAGAATGACCTATCGATTGGTACTAATATCATACGATTTTTGTCTATAGTATTTGGTGTATGAAACAAAATGTGAAAATTGTTTCAACTCCCCTCGGTCTCCCCTACACACGGATATATTGTCTGATGTGACTCAGGTACAGACGGTAAAGGGTACTGTTACTTACTATACACTATAATATACGTAGTACCTACCTAAAGTAAAGTTTGCTACCTATTCTGTTATCTGCTACCAGGGCCCACCCGTCCAAATAGGGGAACTAGGCGCTCGTATTCGGAGCGCAATCGGTGGCATCGAAATTGAAAAATGATACTAAACTATGTAGTGTATTATTTTTAGGTTTCCGGAACTCAAAAGAAAAAACGGAACCCTTATTTAATACGAGCTCCTTCATTTGATATGTCACACATAGTATAGTTTGCAAAACTATTTTTTCTAATTTACCCCCAAAAGTGGCCCCCATGGTTGAAATTAATTAATTTACGATACACGTCTGTGTTTGGCTCACCGACTTACATAATATTTATGTATGTGTACCAAATTTCAACTCTATCCAGTCCAGTATTTTCGGACAGAAGACGGTCACACGAGTGATCCTATAAGGGTTCCGTTTTTTTTTAATTTTGATTTCTGGAACCCTAAAAAAAGTAAAACGTCCTTGAAAGATGGGACCACCTTCGAGCTATACAGAACCCAACGGAAAACAATTATTTAAATCGGTTCATAAGCAAAAAATATTATGCGTTAACAAACATTTAAAAAAATAATTGAAAAGAACATACAGCCGAATTGAGTACCCCCCTTTTTATTAAGGAGGTTAAAAAGGGGTATAGTAAGTAGGTACCTACTCTATTTTTTTAATTCAAAATTTATGTTTAAATTATTGTTATTTTATTATTTTTTTCGCCTAGGGCGCCAAGAATGCTCGCTATTGAAGTGGTTGCTTGGTAACGGGAACTGACAACAATGAAGCCAAACAGACTACTTGCAACCCAAGGTATTTATCGCCTATAAACTAGAGTAGTTAACAGTCAGTGGGCTGTCTCATACCTGTGCTCATACTAAATATTAATCAACCATCTAAGGATATGGCACGATTGTCTTTTTTATCTTAGACAGGAGTGCAATAACAAAAAAATAATACTAGAGATTTGTAGTACTATGTTTTGTAAATAAAACGTAAGATTTGGGTCCACTGTAAAATTATAACTAGCATAGTTTAATTTTTCTCATGAAATGCTTTTGATTTTACTGAAATTTTTACTTTGTGATATTTTAGTAGACAATTAAATATCACAAAAAACATAATATAGTAAGTAACATAATACATACCTTATTAGATCGTGTTCCTGATAAGTAAGGTCGTTTGTGATTTGATTTTAAATTGTTAATGAAGCGTACCCATCGAATATAAAAATAATGGATATAGATTATAGAATTCTTAATCTTTACAAAACAAAACAATACAATGAATGTATTAAGTTGTGTGCAGAGGCACTTCAGTGCAATAAAAATGACCAGATGATAGATTTTATTCAAATGCGAGTAATGACTATCCAAGCAAAGACTGCTGGTAATGGATATGAAGAAGTGGACTACTTTCCGCCACACAATGATTTGATGACAACTGCAATTGCAAAGGCACCGAGGCCAGGAACATCACTTCAAAGAGAGATCAGAACATCACTAAATTTGAAAACATCCGCAGTGAGTCATTGAAAATAATAGTAACCTACCATGTTAATTTCTAGTAGGTAAATTCGACATTCTAGAGTTTTCAATTTGAAGGTGGTAACCAGCTCGGCGAGTATTACAAAGTAGGCTACCACACCTATCCTGTGCTTTTGCCAAGACACGTTCCTTCACCAAATGCTGAAGCTAATCATTTACTTACGTGTTGGGTTGTAATAGTACCTATAGGTCCATCGAATCGAACTTTACATTACATCAGCTCTGTTCAAACCTAGACTCTTTGTTTCTGGGAGTTTTTTTTTAAATCAGTTTTGTGATCAGTGATGATGTGGCCGAAGGGGTAAGCATACACAGCCTAGAAAGGAACTAGTTGTCAAGCAAGTGCAACTGTCGAAACACACCGGTAGGTGCTTGTCAATAAATTTTCAAAATGTTTTGACTGACGCTTTTTTTCATAGAACAGAAGCGCCGTAACTGCAGTCTCTAAATCTCGTGGTACCTTGAACACAGCCCGAGCACATAGTGCAAGGACTGCGCTCCACACAGCATCATGTATGTCGAGAGCGGCAACAGCAGTTGCAGGTGGCTCATCGTTCAAATCTGGAGCCCCTCTTTCCCTGAGACTCCTTTCTAAAGAAGATAAACTATTTATTCCAGCTGCAAAAACACTTTTTGAATACATATACTATTGCGAAGGTGACGTACGAAAGGTAAGTGGACTTTGTATATTTTGTAGTGTAGGTATGTCTGTCTGGCCGTTCATCCGTAAAATAAAAAAAATATATTTTTGTACTATATCGTGTGACATACCTATCAAAAAAATCTAATGAATGCCCTTTGCATTCATTAGATTTTTTTATAATTTTAAGAGAAATAGTTTTGAAGTTATTTAAGAAAATAGGCGAAAATACATACCTTATCTCTGAAAATACTGGGCCGAACATCTTGAAAAAAAATCTTTTAACAAAAAATAGAACCGCCTTCAATGGCAATAAAAAGTATAAAATAACTATGTAGGAACTCTAATCTGACTGTTTTGAAGTCAGCGAAGTGTTGATACCGCAGTTTTTTTTCGCTGACCTAGTATAAGCATATCGGCGTTGTACCTTCCATCATCACTTCAAAGAATACAACTAACGGTCTAAACGATCCTATAATATTGAAATAATTATCCCCTAACTGCTAACCGTTAAGGAGTTTTACCTTCCATCATCAGCTCAGTAACATAAGATGATGACTAAAGACGCAAATATCTAAATAGCTTTAGAAAGTAGGTATATAGAAACATTGTAAGTGCCTATAAAATTTGAAGAGTTCCCTCGATTTCTCCAGGATCCCATCATCAGATCCTGACTTGGTGAGCATGGGACCACCTGTGAACCCTGTGTGTATATCCTTCGAGTAAACGGGGAACATACATTAAAAAAAAGATTCCGACTCCTTTTTGAAATCGGTTAAAAATACAAAAAAATAGTTCTTTACCTACAGGAAAAACTATAAGAATTCTATGGATTTAAAGTAATCTTGAATCAAGAATACATAGGAAATACAGAACCATCAGTGCGCGAGTCAGACTCGCACTTGATCGGTTTTTTTTATTTACGTAATCAAAAATACCTGGCGTGTGCGAGTAAAGTCACTCAATTTAAAAATAAATTGATGGACACTAAAGAAATCATACACTATTACCTACCTACTATGCGTAGGTATCTACCTAATTATTTTGGACCATTTTTCACACGCGGCTATAACAAATCAAGCAGAGCCTACTATGGAAATAATAATTTAAAAAAAACTGAAAGCTGTATTGATTCATAATTATATTACAGGCGATGGAAGTAGTATTTCAAGCCTACAAGAGTGATGATACAGTGGACTGGTGGTGGAATTTTTCATTAGCAAGATGTTACTATGCTCTAGGAATGTACAGAAACTCAGAAGATTGTTTACGGCAAGCTCTCAAACAGAACAAACACATCGCTATTTACATAAGATTGATTGCAATGTATATTGGATTGAATCAACCACTTTCAGCACTGGAAGTATGTAAACAAGGGCTCTCGGTATTTCACGAGTATACTCCATTACTATTGGAACAAGCTAGAATTCATGAGCAGATGGGGAATTCTTCTCTGGCCGTGAAAGAATATCGGACCGTGGCAATAGAAGACCCAACTAATATGGAAGCTGTAGCTAACATTGCCATGCACAATTTCTATAACGACCAGCCAGAAATAGCGTTGCGTTATTACAGGTAGGTAAGTAGGTGAGCGTCTGTCGTCGACGGGATCAGTCAGATGGTGATCGCTATTATCAAAACCCTATATACCTACTCACACCTGTTACCTGTTTCAGGAGATTGTTGGCGACGAACTCGCCAGGTGCAGAGATATACAACAACCTCGGCCTTTGTTGCCTCTATTGCAATCAGTGGGACCTCACTCTTCCATGTTTTAGACAGGCGCTCTATCTTTCTACCGATCTAGAAACACGTGCGAACATCTGGTTTAATCTTGCTCATGTGGCTATGGTACGCTAGAAAAATCTAAATTTCACATGTAAAATGTTCAAAAAACTAAATAAAAGAAAAAGCTAGAAATATGTTTGTTTAGTCCACAGGTGATATGATCCTGGCTCGCCGTTGCCTGCAAGTCAGTCTCGCCACCAGTTCTGAGAATGATGCTGCACGAAGAGCCTTACGCGTATTAGATACTCGCTTAAAAACTCGCCGGACACATACCTAATCTAAGCAAATAAGTTAACTCAAAACTCATTGTTACAGTAAGTTTACTTAAAATATGGCTTAGACAATTCTCATGTTCCCACATACTAAGTAACATAATAAAAAGTTATTTATTATTATCATTAATCAAATATCTATTAATGATGATAGATCAAGCAACTCCGTATTCCGTATCTCTTCATATTTTATTGCTGCTAGTGAGTCCAAAGCTGGTTCTGGGTGTGTCGATTTTTGTGTCGTCGTGCTTGACGTAACATTAGTCTTGGTATTCGATGATATCCGAGACAAATGTCGAGCTTTAACCTAGAGAAAAATAAAATTTTAATTAGCTTAACGGCCAGATTCTTACTGACCGACGCGCCGATATTAATTATTTGAGGGTGGATGTATAAATCTTGTGTTTGCTCAATAATTAGCGTTAAATAGGTTTACATTGTAATTCATTATCGCATATGTTCTGTTTGTCAAAATTTAATTTATAAGTCTGATTGTTGTTTATCCTAAAGCATACCTATATGTATGTTCAAAAATGTTCTCAAGCAAGTGAAATTCTTTTGTAATTTCATTTTGAGAAAATAAAATTCTTTAACCATAAATGTGTAGAGTAATTGGTAATTCCCCTACACACTGGCTTTACAGCTCAAATATAGATAATATTTTAAATATAATATGATAGGTACCTACTCTGTAAATCATACTTAGTACCTGTTCAAATGTTGAAACAGTCACTCCAATATTCTCCCAAGATTCTGCACCTTTCGGAATTATCAAAGGTTTTGTGAAATTTGTATTTTTCTCCTTATACACTCTGTTTCCAAAACCCATGTTTTGTAATATCTCCTTTGTCCTCTTTATCAATTGAGAGTCCTTATTTGAATAAAACAATAGATGTGCCTTATGAATCAATGCAACGCTTCTAATCGTAATGCATATGATTTTTTTAATTTCAATATCTGGGAATTATATTAGATGTTGTTATAAAATAAAAGTTAAAGTATTTGTAGGTTAACTAACTAACTAACTACTTATGATCTCAAAGGGTGGTAAGGTAACGCTCATGGTGCGAAAAAAACTCCCACAACAGTTTGGGGTTTCCTAATCCAGCCAAATCCACATTGCGAATACCGATCGTGCTGTCCTCAAATTACTAAACAATAGGGTGCTGTCACTAAAACCCCATAGCGCAAACTAGAAGGTGCGTTGTGGCAATGAAAAAAAAGCTATTTACGCTTTCAAATCGTTTTCTTATCATATACAATCATCACCGGTGCCGTATTTCATTAAGTTATCTCACCGCAATCGCTAGCGAGAGCGACTATCGATTACGTTACCTTATTACACTCATGGTAAGGGTACAAAAAGTAGCCTATAACCTTCGGGTATAAGTAATGTAGTTTCCTAATATATAAAGAATTTTTCAAATCGGTTCAGTAGTTTCGGAGCCTATTCAATGCAAACAAACAATCAATCAAATCTTTCCTCTTTATAATATTAGTATAGATAGAGACAGTATAAATATGTGATGTCGCAACAATGTAGGCACAAATGTACCTACCTATTATATTCTACAAATAAAATTTGCAGATAGCGAACTTATGATTGACGATAGATAAATTGCAATCAGCATAAGTAGTATGTAGGTACTCTCTTGAGAGCCAGTTTTTTTATAAGCTTGTGATCAAACGCACGAGAATTGAATCTTCAGCCGAAGTGATTTTAGATAAAGGTAAGCGAATTTTAATCTGTTAATAGGTACCTCAGTACTTAGGTATTTTTATACATATATATATTTTCAAGATATAGGGAGATCATTTATTTCTACAAATAAGTTATAAAGTATTTTTTAAGGGGGATGCTTGAATGTAGCCCGTAAAATTCATTTTTTATAACGTTTTTTGCTTATAATGGTTTTCACCTTTCACTTTCCCCAGATGTCGCTAGGTAGGCGTGGGGGTCTAAACAACTGACGAAATGTACTGAAACTATGTAAAAATATCCGAAAATTATTTGCACATATTTAGGGTTTCGTACCTAAAAAGTGCCAACGGAACCCGATTAATTACTAATTATCTGTTGTCCGTCCGTTCGTCTATCAGCGGGCTGTATTTCATGAACCGCAATAGGTAGACAGTTGTTTTTTATGGTTCCGTTCCTCAAAAGGAAAAAACGGAACCCTTATAGGATCACTTTGTTGTCCGTCTGTCTGTCTGTCAAGACCCTTTCTCTCAGGAACGCGTGGAGGTATCAAGCTGAAATTCTTATCAAATCGGACTCAGGTCTATGTCCCTTGGAGCTGTGAAAAATCAAACTTCTAAGCCAACGCAATCAAAAGATACAGGTACATAAAATTAAAGGTAGTCTGTAGTCAGTAGTAATAAAAGACATGTTTTTTAGGGTTCCTAAAAAAAACGGAGCCCTTATAGGATCACTCGTGCGTCTGTCTCTCCGAAAATATTGGACTTATACAAGAATTGCTCGTTTAAAGGTATTAGATTAGATAACAATGTTTCAGTCAGGTATAATTTGTGGTCGTACCTACCATAATTTTTGAAGATATCGTATTTGCCGCCAATAATTATCAATTCCGGCATATTGCTTGATCCTAAATAGACCTCATTCATAGTCTGGATACTCATTTCTAAGGTGTCCCAAATTTCCTTTATTTTACTTAGGTCTAATACGATGCAGAAAAAATATTTTCCTTGAATAGGTATTGCAGGTAAAATATTCTTTAATGTTTCTATTTTCCCACCGTACTCCCAGATGTGACACAACGTCTTCTCAAAACCTCGTTTTTGATTAGATTTTCTTCCAAAGGAATATTCCAAAACAAGAGTTTCTCGAGGAATATCAGGTTTTTCCAAAAAAATATTCAGTAGAGTTGTTTTGCCCTGTAGGTAGGTGTATAGGTAGATAGGTATGTTACATCTTGGTTACAATTAAAGTCTCAAACATTTAGAATAGGTTCGATTCGGTCCGGTAGTAATCTCTAACAATAGGTAACTACTAACGGCACAATGTTACTTGGTTGACGCGAATTCTCCGTCGGTTTTTCAATGGAATGAAATATAGATAACGTCACAAACCAAGTAGAGATACTACACGTATGGATATCATACAAATATGGGATCATGAATGGGTAAAAAATAATTAATTCGGCAGTTAGGTTATCAAAAAATATTGGCCTATTTTATTTTATCAAATAAAAAAAATAGAAAGGTATCTACGTACTACTAGCACAGAATTAAAAATATGGTTGTTGTATGTACCTAACTACTCTACTAGGAAGGCACCACGTACGTAGCCTCTTACCATTTAGAAAAAATGCGATAGAATCAATAGAATACTAACCACAGATTTACTTCCAACCAAAAATATTGTACTAGAGTTATCTTCATGTTCTTGTGAAAGTGTCTGATCTACTATATGCGTTGCTATTTCAGGAATTGACATCGTAATTATGTGTTTATGAATCGTCCTGTAAATAAGTTGTTTTGTTGCCAATAAAATTAAAAAAAAACAGATGAATATCTAAATTACCTATGCCTTCTTACCTATTATTGTTATATATTTAGGTACATATTTGTATTCTATTTGTTTAGCTACACATATCAACAATTTATTACTTTAGATATAAAATCAACAATATCAATGTTGTACAGTTCGCTACCTAGCAACCACGGAACACTACTCCTCTAGCAACGTCCCAAAGAGAAAAACAATCTCATAATTACTGTATGAATAGCCTACTTAAACACAGAATGTAACCTGTAATTACCTGTCTAAGGCCGAGACTCCTCCAAAGCCTCTTCATCTCCGCTTTGGTGGAGTCTCGGCCTTAGGCTCAATTTCACCAACATAGTATAGCATTATAGGTCACAGCACACATATTAACTTTGACAGGGATCGTCACCGTATAGCCTTAAGGTATGGTTTCCTCCAAAAGCGGTGCTGTCTTTAAACGAATGCAATATGATGGCCGCAAAAAGACGGCCGTAGGCACGTGGAATGTTCGGGAGTTCGACGGCCATCTTTCACACACCATTCGACACCGTCGTCGAGACGGCCGTCGTGCAGATGGCGGCACCGCCAATTTTGTAATTATTAAATTTACAAAAACATATTTTCGTTGTTTGATATTTTATCAATTTTTTCTATCTGTCAATCAAAAGTGACAAACCTCAAATGGTCCGGTATATGCAGGTTTTAAGTAGCGATGGGCGATTGTTACTGATTCCAATAATCGAATGGTTTGATACTACTAATATTAACATTCGAATGCAAAAACAATCGATCGCTAGTTCGCAAATTCGAATAAAACGGCTAGTTCATTCATTTACTATTACTTTGCCATACAAAATGGGTCCGTTTCAAAGTAATAATAAAGTCTACTTTTCATTGATATTCGTAGTAATAAGTTAATAGTTACTGATTTGCGAACCGCTAGTTCATTCATTCAGTTTGCCATATAAATTTGAGCGTTTTTCTCGAACTATACATATAAAGGTTACTTTTAGTTGATAGCAATAAAAACTACGAATATTCGAATACAAACTAGTAGTCGATGGTTTGATGATTCAATTTGCCACAGGAAATTGAGTATTATTTCTCAGCTCATAGAGTTTACTTTTAGATGGGGTTACGAAGATTCGAATATATAAACTAGTAGTATTGAAATTTGAATCGGAAGGAATGAGACGACGCAATACATTCTTATATTTGTCTCGCAAATTCGAATGAGTTGTAAGGCTATTCGAATGATTTGAATGACTTCTACAATCGAATCATTCGAATAATGTCATTCACAATCGCCCATCTTTAGTTTTAAGGAACCAGACGTATCATCTCTTACAAATACGTGACTGGTTGATCCTAGATCTTTAAAGACGAAAGTAGACCGATTTCCATGGCGGGAAGCCAGTATAGGTTGTAATCGTTTAGCAAACATTCGTAAACGAGCGACATAATCTGACATATCCATAGTGTCATCAATTTCAGGCTGAAATAACTCACCGGGTAACCTAAGAGTTTCACCGTATAGCAATTCGGCTGATGTAGCTCTCAGGTCTTCTTTATAAGCATTCCTAATACCTAACAGCACTAATGGCAATGACTCGACCCAGTTGACCTTGGCGTGGCAAACAATTGAAGCTTTCAATTGCCTGTGAAAACGCTCTATAAGACCATTTGAGGCCGGGTGGTATGCCGTGGTTCGCTTGTGATGGAAGCCAACCATGTCCGACAGATGCTTGAAAAGCATAGACTCGAACTGGCGTCCGCGGTCGGTAACGATATCCTTGGGACATCCAAAACGAGAAAACAAACCGGATACTAAGGCTCGGGCCACGGTCTCAGCCGTTATGTCAGGTATAGGTATCACCTCAGGCCAACGCGTAAACCTATCGTTGGCGGTAAGACAATACCTGTATCCCTGGGATGGTGGTAAGGGACCTATGAGGTCTATGTGTACATGCATAAACCTAGTTCTAGGTAACTTGAAATTTCCTAGTGGGGACGAAACATGGCGAGTAACCTTAGCTCGCTGACATGCCAAGCAGGAGCGGCTCCATTCTCTGCAGTCTTTTTTAATGCCTGGCCAAACATACCTTTCAGTGACCAGCTTGGTCGACGCGTTTGAACCAGGGTGACTCAATGAGTGTAGGCTCTCGAAAACTTGGCGACGATACTGCTTTGGGACATATGGTCGAGAAATATTGTTGTTCTCGTCGCAATATAGTTCAGCATCAGATCCTGGCAACTTGACTTTAGTTAGACGTAACGACGTATTGCTGTCTAGTAATAACTCAAGCTCAGGATCACCTTTTTGGGATTCAGCCAGCTTATTGAGATCCACTGGCTGGGTGATCTCCTCGATCCGTGAAAGAGGGTCAGCAACGACGTTGTCTTTGCCAGCAATATGTCTAATGTCCGTCGTAAACTGCGAAATAAAGTCAAGATGTCTGAACTGTCGCGGGGAACAATTCTCTCTTCTTGAGTGGAACGCGAAAGAGAGTGGTTTGTGGTCTGTGTAGACTACGAAGTTCCGCGCTTCGACCATATGCCTGAAGTGCTTTATCGCTTCATATATTGCAAGCAGTTCTCTATCGTATGGTGAGTACTTTGCTTGCGCTGGACTGAGTTTCCGAGAGTAGAATGCTAGTGGGTGCGCCAGCATTGCGGCTTTACAGAGCTCTTCCTTGCAGGTTTCAAAAGATTGCATCTCCGTGGATGTAAATAGTACCGGATGAGAGCCCTTAACAGATCCCATGAGCAGGGCGTTTAGTGGAGCTTGGCTTTGAGCTGCATTAGGTATGAACCGCCTATAAAAATTTATCATGCCAAGAAATCTCCGAAGCTCACGAACAGTCTTAGGGACAGGATACCTTGTGATAGCTTCCACCTTCTCGGGTAAAGGCTTGGTTCCATTGGCTGAGATACGATACCCAAGGAAAGTTACCTCACTTGCTCCCAGAACACATTTAGCGGGGTTGATCACCATACCATACTCCTGTAGTCGGGTGAAGAGCTGGCGTAAATGGTCTTCATGAGTAGCCCGGTCTACTGAGTAGACCAAAAAATCGTCGAAATACGTATAGCAAAAGTCTAATCCCCGTACTACTTCGTCGACAAACCGCTGAAATGTTTGACCGGCGTTACGAAGCCCGAACGTCATGTACGGGAATTCGTACAAACCGAACGGTGTGGTGATAGCCGTTTTAGGAATATCTTCAGGACTTACCGGAATTTGATTGTAAGCCTTAACAAGATCTATAGTACTAAATACAGAACAGCCAGTGAGATTGTGTGAGAAGTCATGAATGTGTCGAATTGGATATTTATCCGGCACGGTCCTAGCGTTCAGCATGCGGTAGTCACCACAGGGACGCCATCCATTTTTCTTTGGGGCCAGGTGTAGTGGTGATGCCCATGGGGATTTAGAGGGTCTGGCTGTGCCAGCCTTCAGCATCGCGTCAAACTCCTCTTTGGCTATTTTTAATTTATCAGGGGCCTACCGCCGTGGTGTACAAGAGATGGGCTTAGTAACGTCGGCTACAATAAATTGCCAAGCGAAGTCACGGCGCAACCCTAAGTCTAAAGAAATAGTCTTTACACCGTAAGTATTTATCACTGTACCATTCGCTGCGCACAATTGATAGTCATTATTGCTTCGATCTCGCCGTCGTGGTAATGCCGATCGGAGGATGACACAGAGGTCGCTGCCGGTGTCGACCAGATACTGCCTCTTCGACTTGCGGTCGGTGACGAATAGGCGACCACCACTCAGACAATCATCGGTCGCCATCACTGATTGCCCCTCACATTTCCCGTCGCATGGTAATCACAGGGTTTAATGCACCTCTTTGCCTGGTCTCCAAATTTGTGATGAAACCAACACTGGGGGTAACGCCTGTGACTGGATTGCGAACGCGTACCTGAACCAGATCGATGTTGGGTGCGGCTGCTCGAACTTCTCTGCGGCCGAGATAGTCGGTCAACCTTCTCTGTCAGCTTCTCCACTTGTTTTGCTAGTGCAGCGATTTCAGATTGACTTCCTGTTCCTGAAGAAGCGATGGCTGAAGTTGATGAGACCTTCGTGCCGACAACATCGTTAACTCGATCAGCTAAGTCCATTAGATCGTCCATATCAGTCTTGGACTGCGAGGCGACGATAGCCTGTGTACCGCTGGGTAGATGGCTGGTCCATATGGTTCGTAGGAACTCCTCGGGAACGCCTGGTCCAGCTAGGTCCGTTAGATGTCGGTAAAACTGTGACGACTTCCTGTCTCCGAGTTCCTCGTGCATGAGCAGCTGCTTCACCTTTTTCTCACGGGAGGCTGACAGTCGCTTAACTTAGCTCCGTTTTTAACTTTTCATATTTGCCGGTAGATGGTGGACTGTTAATTACATCCTCCACTTCGCTTGCATATTGTGGATCCAAGTTTCCAATTACGTAATAAAATTTGGTTTCGTCAGTTTTAATGTTCTATATATTGAACTGAGCTTCCATCTGCGGGAACCATAATGCGGGTTTTTCTACGTAAAATGGAGGAATTCGCAAGCCTACCCTAAATGTTTCGCCGCTGCTTTGTCCGGCCGTTATTATGGGCGGCACATCATTATCACTCTTGCTAGTCATGTTCTACGGGGTCACCAGTTTAGCAGTAGGTACCTGAGGCGTTGAAGCACGTAGAAAGAAATGACACAGTAACTGAAGAATAACCAGTTTAATATATAGGTACACACTAACTAACAAACAGAAGGAGTAGAAGATACAAGCGACGGCAATAGGAAAGATAGAATCACAATTATTAAATTTACAAAAACATATTTGATATTTTATCAATTTTTTCTATCTGTCAATCAAAAGTGACAGCGCCACGTCGCTTAGGACTAATAATTAATGTTAAGACACAACCTTTTTATAAGATTTGTCTCTGATATGTTCGTTGCTTAGCAATGTTGTTTACTTCATGTCTTGTCATTAATGATATAAAATCTGTGCTATTAAATAAAACATTATATTGATTGAATCGTATATTTCCTGTGTAATGTATCTACGGTAATAATTAGCCTCACCGACTGATTAAAACTTAACATGGTAGCTGAGCGTAAGGAAAAAAATGTAAGTTGTATGTAAAACAGCAAATGGAAAATACGAAATCAGAAATGTCAATTGTAAAAGTGCCAGCCTTAGGAAAAGAAAACTATGATACGTGGTGTATCCATGCAAAAGCATATTTAATTAAAAATAAACTATGGAAATATGTTAAAGAAAAAATAAAGGAAGGCGCATCACAAAATGATCTTGACAATGACGAAATGGCGAAATCGGAGCTGCTGTTGCTAATAGCACCTTCCGAGTTAAAACAGGTAAAAAACTGTGAATATGCCAGAGATGTGTGGATGACTCTTGAATCAATTTATGCAAGTAAGGGTCCCGCCAGAAAGGCCACCCTATTAAAGAAATTAATCCTAACAAAACTGGAAGTAGAGGATGATTTTCGTGAGCACTTGAATAAGATTATGGATACAGTTGATAAATTAAAAGATATGGATATTGATATCAACAGCGATCTGCTGTCAATCATGATACTTTATAGTCTATCTTCGGAATATGAAAATTTTAGAACTGCAATCGAATCACAAGACTCATTGCCAGACCCTGAAAAGCTAAAGATTAAAATTATTGAAGAGAGCGATGCACGTCGTCGTGACATTCCTAGTTCTAGCATCAAACAGCAAAATAAAGAAAATATTGAAGAATGTTTGTACAGTTTTTGCAAAATTTGTAAAAAGAAAGGCCACGAAACGTCTAAATGCTGGTCAATGAATAAAAATAAAGGCAAGGCGTATAAAAAGTTTAATAAAAGCTCAAATAAAGTGGACAAAATATAAACAAACCTGCATAGTTGCTATTTAATGAATGCAAAAGCACAAAAATACTGGATACTAGACAGTGGATGTACGTCACATTTGACATTTTCGGATAAGCCCTTTACTGAGATGAAAAATATTTCAAAAACCCTTAATCTCGCTTCTAAAGACAAAACTGCTGAGATAAAAGGTTCAGGGCCTGCAGAAATAGAAATTGAAGAAGGAAAAATTGGAATAACTGATGCACTTTATGTACCAAGCTTGTGTGCTAATCTTCTATCTGTTGGAAAAATGACTGATGTAGGACTCACTGTCCTATTCACAAAGAAGAAAGCAATAATTAAAGATCACAAACGAAAAGTACAAATGAAGGCAATAAGAGAAGACGATGGTCTATATTATCTCCATACCAAAACGAATAATGTTGACAGACATAGAGCCCATGCTATAGATAGTGATAATGAGCATATAAAGAATAAGTCAGATGATATTAAACAATGGCATAGTAAAATGGGACACATGAGTGAAAGGAATTTAAAGCTCGCCTTAAAGAATGAAAGCCTAATTGGATTAGACTTCAACAAGAATAGTTCCTTAGGAGAATGCGAAATATACATACAAGGAAAACTGAGCAGAGTGCCTAGTAAACCGAGTGATAAGAACATTTCACGTTCAACTCAACGACTCGAAATTGTACACAGCGACGTTTGTGGACAATTTAAACAACCTTCACTTAATGGCAATAAGTATATTGTAAGTTTCATCGACGACTACAGCAGATATTGCCGAGAATATTTTATTAAAAATAAAAATGAGGTACTACAAAAATTCATTGACTACAAAGCAGAAGCAGAGAACTTCACAGGAAATAGAATTAAGTACCTACAGAGCGATAACGGAACTGAATACCGAAATTTGAAGTTTAACTCATTTTTGAAACAAAATGGTATTGGAAGAAGGCTAACGGCTCCGTACACTCCAAATCAGAATGGAATCGCTGAAAGGAAAAATAGAACACTTATGGAAAAAACAAGATGTATGTTGTTGGAATCAAAAGCACCTATGTGCTTATGGGCAGAAGCGGTCTTTACTGCAAATTATTTGTCCAACCGAAGTATTAACCAAAGTATTGCAAATGAAACACCATTTGAGAGATGGGTAGGTAGAAAACCATGCGTAAACCATCTATATGTATTTGGTGCCAAAGCATTCATCCTAAAGAAAGGAAAATGTGAAAATAAATTTGCTTCGAAGGCAATTCCTGGTATGTTTGCTGGTTATTCGGAAGTTTCAAAAGCTTTTAGAATATATGTTCCATCTAAAAAACAAATACTTGTATCCAAGGATGTTTGAATTTTGAAAAAAATGTTCTACGAAGAGAATAAAAATATAACTTCCGTCCCTTTCGAAGAATTTAATAGTCACAAACTATCAAATGAGATTGAAAGTGAAGAGGAAGAATTGGAAATTTATTTCGAAGATATTGCAAAGAAAAATAACAGTAGACAGCAAGCAGAACAAGACAATGTTATTGTAAGGTCTACTGTAGCACCTATACAAAATGATACCGAAAATAATAATGAAATATTTCATGACACCTTCGAGCCTGATGAAATCAGAGGAATTAATTATGAAAATGATGTATCAGACATAGAAAGCGATGCATCAGTACATGTTCCAGAACAAAGAAGAACATTCAATCTTCGAGATAGATCAAAGATTGACACTCCAAAAATATTTGAGGATTATATCATGGCAGCTATTGATATAGATAATGAAATAGAACCTCAAACGTTTAAGGATGCTATGAATAGCCAAGATAAGTCCAAATGGTTGAAGGCTATGCGAAGTGAAATGAAATCATTGAATGAAATGAACACTTGGGAAATAGTCGACCTTCCAAAGAATCGTAAACCACTGCCAGGCAAATGGGTTTACAAAATAAAAAAGAATCCAGATGGTACCATTGATCGTTATAAAGCTAGATTTGTAGTAAAAGGTTTTCCACAAAAACCTGGAGTTGATTACCAGAAGACTTTTAGTCCGGTAGCCCGCCTCAGTACTATCAGAGCAGTTTTAGGAATAGCGGCTCGTGAAGACCTGGTGCTACAACAGTTTGACGTATCGACTGCATTTCTAAACGGTGCAGTAAAAGAGGAAATCTTTATAAAGCAACCAGAGGGATTCAATGATGGCACAAAGAAAGTGTGCAAACTTAAACGAAGCCTCTATGGACTCAAACAAGCTCCTCTATGCTGGAACGAATGCATAACAGAGTACCTTATAAATACTGGATTCAAACAAAGCACGAAAGATCCTTGTCTTTATTTACGTGAGCAAGTTTTAATTGCGCTTTATGTAGATGACGGTTTGGTAGCCTCAAGTAATAAAAATGCTGGAAATACTTTCATTGAAGAGCTAAAAAGTAAGTTTAAAATTACAACTAAACCGGCTTCTTATTTTCTTGGACTTGAAATAAATAAAACCAAAGATGGTAGTATCAGCTTAAACCAAAAGGCGTATACAAAAAAGATACTAGAAAAGTTTGGAATGGTTAACTGCAAATCGGCACCAACGCCGGCTAAAAAGTGTTAGCTAAAAAGGGGTAAAAGATGGTAATGAAGAAGGACTAGATGGTTGTTCAGATTCGCTATTTCCTTATCGTCAAGCTGTGGGAGCGCTAGCATATCTAATGGTCGCTACAAGGCCAGATATCAGTTACGCTGTAAGCGTTGCATCAAGAAATCTACTAAAATCCTACTAAACTAGATGTAATGAAAGTCAAGCGAATTTTTAGATACCTTAAAGGTACTATGGACAAAGGAATTGTCTTTGCAAAAAGCCAGAACAAGAAGCTGATATGCTTTAGTGACGCTGATTTCGGTGGCGACACAATTACTGGTCATTCGACGTCGGGGATGATTTTCTTTTTCTCCGGCCCCATTATGTGGAAAAGTCAAAAACAACCAACAGTAGCAATCTCTTCAACGGAGGCGGAACTTGTAGCCTTGACAGAAACCGCGAGAGAAGCCTTATGGCTAAAAGAACTCCTGGAGGAATTAACGGAGTTAACCAAAATTAATGAAAAACCAATTATTTATGTTGACAATGAGTCTGCTATTAAGTTGTCCAAGAACCCGCCATATGAGTTTCACAAGAGGACAAAACATATAAAGCTGAAACACTTCTTTATTCGAGAATGCATACAGAATGGAGATTTCGATGTAAAACAAGTCTCCTCAGAACTGCAATTAGCAGACATGTTTACGAAGCCACTGTTTGGACCAAGACTGAAAATGCTAAGCAGTAGAATTGGACTTCAAGATTTGTCCAAGTTCTAAAAAGTATCGTGGATGTTAAGACACAACCTTTTTATAAGATTTGTCTCTGATATGTTCGTTGCTTAGCAATGTTGTTTACTTCATGTCTTGTCATTAATGATATAAAATCTATGCTATTAAATAAAACATTATATTGATTGAATCGTATATTTCCTGTGTAATGTATCTACGGTAATAATTAGCCTCACCGACTGATTAAAACTTAACAATTAAAATGTCAAATATAAATAATATGTTATAGATTTCACTTTATTAGAGCAAAGAGGCTATTGCTATTGGTATTTTATTTTTTTCTTTAGTAATCTCATGTCCTGGCACATTATAACTGTTTGTTTTTCTATACATAAAAAACTGTCATCGTTTGGTTGTCAATTCATTATGTTGTAATTAAATTAGATATCCAAGGGTATTTTAATGCTACCAATACACTTTAAAAGGCGTACGCTTTTATTTACAATAGTTTTCTTGAAATCTTAATGAGATTTTTTTTATTATTATTCGTTGTTTCTTATAGGTGTACGTACCATCTTTTTGCACATGATTTGATTTACTTTTTTTTATTTTCTAAATATTTTTGAATAATCGGTCTTCTCTGATCACATATTTCCGTGCAAAGAAATAGTTGTGATATCTTTACGGCTTTAACAAAGTACCTACGGAGTGCTCTCAATATAGCGCCATTGGCAAATCCCGAACGAACGGCTCGCGGCGCGGGCGGCTACTCGCTATATAAATATATAGCAATAATAGGTAGGCAAGGCATAGGTGATTTAGATGTTCATCTGTTTTGGTTTCATTTTAGTGGCAACAACAAACTTTGTAGCGACCCCTGTCAGCTACATAGTTCAGACACCGATGGATAGATGGTACTGAAACATATCAACTATCTACATACAAAACCTACATCGCGCTAGTGGAGTTTGTTCGTGCATTAGCATATATACAAGATTCCAACATCAACAGTTGAACCGCAGTCCCCAGGCACGAGGACCCAGCCTGGCGGAAGACCTTCCCTTTTCAATGGAGGAATCATCCACCTTGTTCCTCCATATTGGTGACCCCGACGTGATGGATGGGAAACTTCCAATCCCTCCATTCACTGTACAAAAGACCATACTTCTGAGCATTACAAAGCTCATCACTCCGCATCAAGTCTCTGCAGTCAACACGGCAAGCCAACTTCGCCTCAATCAGTTCCAACGCAGCACACGTCCGGATCATCTCCGGCGTCTTTGCACTACGTGGACTACATGTCTCAACCGTCGCAGCAACCCCGCTCTGTCTCGACTCACCGCAGACAACAGCGCAGTACGCACTTGCAAGCATTACGCACTGAAGCAACAACAGATCGATCTCTGGTCTAGGAAGGGAGTGATCTAAATACAAAACCTACATCGCGATAGTGGAGTTTGTTCGCGCATTAGCATACAGAATTTTTTTTTCCAGTGCGGAAACTTTGACAAATTAAACTTAAATGAATATTAATAAAGACCTATTTTTTATTTTGATATATCTTAGTACAAAAAAATAAAGATATCGTTAACGAAAGATGTGTACCTTTGAAACTGTTTTCATGGTCACCCTACTATGGCGACTTTTGTTTAGGCCGTGACTTGAAATTATTTGAACAGTAATTCCAATTTTTTCCTTCATACTTTCATGGGATAAACACGCACCATCTCGTAAAACTCGCGGTTAGTGTAATTGACACATTGTAGGTATCAATTTTCGTGATCAGTCTGTAGGTACAAGGCGCGCGGGCGCGGTCCTTGCGCGGGAGACCGAAGCTGCGTCTAAGGCCCCCGCGCACTAGGCAGCCTGGCTGCGCAGCCAGTTATAGCAGCTTTTCGGTATATTCTGTATCGAAAGTCATTTTTTGTTCGAAAGTTCGGAACCCAAAATACGTCTGGCTGCAACAACTAGTGCGCCGAGACCGACGGCAGCCACATACATTCGCCTACACACGCTCTGGCTGCCGTGTAGACAGGCGCGTTGTTATGGCTGCCGCAGCCGGGAATTCGTGGCTGCCTAGTGCGCGGGCTCCCATACACCGTCATATGTTTTACTGGCTGCCTAGTGCGCGGGGGGCCTAACGCGGCGCGTGGGCATGAGTAGACTGACGTCGGTCGGTCGGTCCAGCGAGAGTCGCTGTGGGTCACTGACCGGGTGCCGAGCGCGGCGCCATCAGCTGGCTGGGAGGGGGTTTCACCCCCTCCAACACCCACCGCGTGCGCCGGTCGCCCAGCTCGCGACCATTGATAATGTACATATTTACGACAAAATTGTTCATATTTTACAGATTTCAAGTAAAAAGAAACATAAAATAAAAATGTATATATATACAAGATTCCAACATTTACAGTTGGACTGCGGTCCCCAGGCACGATGACCCAGCCTGGCGGAAGATCTTCCCTTTTCAATGGAGGAATCATCCACCTTGTTCCTCCATAACTTATTTAAGGATCTAAGTTAATGGTAAATCGCAATAAAACTGTTTGAACTAGCATATTTGATCCGAGAGATGTTTAGCTCATTCTACACAAAAGTGGACCGGGACCTACACAAGAGTTAAACAAGCATGTTTATAGTAATGTAACGGGTCTATTCGCGCATAGAATATTGTCAAAATATAATTTTCAGTCCACTCGTGACCACGATCAATGCAACTTGATCGAAACGTCGAGGTTAGTCAAAATTATATTTTGACAATATTCTATGCGCGAATAGACCCGTTACATTACTATAAACATGAATTGTGTTCGCGAGAGTTTAAAAAGTATTAGTTAAACAGGCACTACCGACCGAACGAATAGTTTAGGTACCTAAATGAGTTTAGGTACCTAAATGGGATGATCCCCGATGAAAACGGAGTGTGTGCTTACAAATAATTTTCCCAAACATATTTCTTTTTTTTGTTTAATTACATTGATTCTAGCGACATTTTAAGCGCTTTCAAGTCTTTAATTTTCAAAAACACAGAAAGAAGACTTATGGGGTTTATCAGTGAAAGTCATCGGCTCAATTATTACTAACTAGTATTTGCACCTCAGATTACTAAACATACAATTTATTGTTTATAAATCTGTGATTTGCACCTATTTTAGCAGGTATTTTTGAAATGTTATCAACTATATTGAAATGGTTTGCGGCTAATAATCTCATGCTTAGTTTAAGCAAGAGAGACAATAGAGAGATTTTCTCTCTCCTTTGCTAAGAGTAACAGTCGTTTCCTAGTCAATGATGTAAGACTCGCACTAGTTGATAAGACAGTTTTTCTTGGCATAACAATAGATAGTAAAATACAATGGGGTCCTCATATAGTGAAAACTTAGCTAGTAAATTGAGTTCCGCCGCTTTTGTCAATTAGACAAATAACAGGTATGGCTACAACTAGATCGGTTTACTTTGCCTATTTTCATAGTAGGTATAATGTCCTACAGTATTCTGCTATGGTGATCGGCTGCGGATTTGGAATCTATCTTTATCTTGCAGAAAAGGGCCATTCGTGCAATTATTGTTTGGGTTCTCACGAATCCTTACGAAATCGGTTTAAGGAATTTGAATATTAACATTTCCGTCGCTATACGTTTTTACAAATATTATGTTTGTCCTTCAAAAAATAAATCTATTTGCTACTAACAGTAGCCGCCATAACCTCAATACAAGAAACAAAGATAAAATTGTTAAACCTAGATTCAGGCTAGCCAAAGTCAATAAGTCTTTTCTCTGGCCATCGGACAGTACGGACCTCTCTGAAACATTGTTTCAGAGATTCTGATCCGCGTTTTGCTAGAAAGAGATGATGCTATCCAGTAATTACATAAGTCTGTCTCTTTTACTCGAAGTTGATGCGATACGTATAGAAACCTAAATGTGTAATTTTGCAATAAGTTCCGGTTATATTTTAACCCCCGACGCGAATTTTTTATCCCGAGTGTTCTTAGCCATGTTGTTTGAAGATCATCAGCTCTTTTCTAGTTGATGAGAGGATCTGACTAATTTCCTTATGTCCGATCGATTCGAAATTTGGTACCGAGTTACTTCAATGATATTGAAAGTATATAGTAATGTAACCATGACCTGATCAGCAGTTTGAAGGTCATCAGCTCTTTTTTAGTTGATGAGGGGATTTGACTAACTTCCTTATGTCCGATCGGTTACTTCAAAGATATTAAAAGTTTATGGTAAGTTAACCTTGACCTGATCAGCCGTTTGAAGATCATTAGCTCTTTTCTAGTTGATAAGGGGATCTGACTAACTTCCTTATGTCCGAAGAGAAGATTTGTTTTTATGACAATTTACAATTCTTTTAAGTACCTAATAAAAATATTTAACACAAACATAAGTGAATTTATATGTTGTTTGTTTTTACTCAATAAACGTTATTAGTATTATTATTAATTTAATGCTCAGAACGCGTCATGGCTTTTCTCCATTGCCACAACGCGTTGTGTTCGAATAGCCTGTCAGCTACGACACGAATTTCGCTATGTGGTCTTTCTGTGATTGCCACAACGCGTCGTGAGCGTTTTCATTAGAGCCAAAACACGAATTTCGCGATGTGGATGTTTTACTATGACCACAATGTTGTGAGCTATTTTTTTCAATGAGCGTTTTCGGTCTTTGAGCGTAACACATATACCTTTGTAAACTTAGTAATAATACATATATAAAATATCCTGGGACATTTTTCACACACAGCTATCTGATCCTAAACTAAGCAGAGCTTGTACTAGAAAGCATAAAATATACCTTCTACATAATACTATTTTTTGTAACTACACAGGTTTATTGAAAACATAATATTTAGATTTATCTGAAATATTGTTTAGTCGTAGTATTATAATTTTAATAAATAGTAATAATAATATTATGCATTATATAGCATACATTTATTAAATACAATGAGGAGTCATTACATTATCACTGAGTTAAATCATTGAGATCTAATTAAAATAAATAGTTATCATCATCATTATATCTTACAACTTCATTTTTTAGAAAGTAAATTTTGAAATTCTATCTCTTTGTTTTTAATATCTTTATTGAGTGTATGTAGTATATCTTGGAATCTTTGCCTCAAAGCCATATTTTCCATTCCAGCTATCTCATGTTGTGTTCTTTGTCTTCTCTGTTTCAATTCCTCCAATTCCACAGTGATGTGCTGTAGTTTCGTACTGCTATCAGAAAAAGACTCATCAATCTGAATAGAGCTGTGGGGTTTTGGTAAAGCTGATGGTGCTCCTAGTTTCTTCATAAAGGTTTTGGAAGAATGAGGTTCAGATATAATATCTTCAGACCCCAGCCCTTGAGAATAGAACATGTCTGAACTAAATTGTGTAGCAAATTGGTTTCCTTTGAATTCTCCAGATCCTTGAATGGAGGATTCTGAAAAATGATCATCATAAGATGATAACCTACTGTCGTCAATGTCAACATTGATATTTTCATCTTCCAAATCACTGTCGCTCAAAGTTCCTCCAAAAATATCTTCCACTTTGGAAGATGATTGGTTTTTCGCTTCCAAATCTATTTTGATAGAGCGATCTTTCTTTACCTTAGTCTTTTCTGATTTAGCAGAAGTGCTTGTTTCATGTTTTATAGCAAGTTCTTCATCTTCCTTGATTACTTCCCAAGAAATGCTTACAGCTTCATTATCAGCTCTCAGAAGCCTTTTAACTTCTTTTTCAATTTCAGGTGCTTCAACAGATTTCTTTTTTAAAGTTTTTCTAAATCGTCTTTTCCTAACATTTTTCGTAGGTGGAGTGATTCCATGTGGCCATAAAAATTTCTTATCAACCTTGAAAGGATCTTTCTTTTTGTTCTTAGTTGGTGATTCTTCTTCTGCTGATGTTACATCTAGTTCATCTTTACATATCATTATTTGGCAAATATCCGCCGTTTTGTATACACTTTTTCTATCAATAGTTTTTAATGATTCAACAATAGTGGGCAAGTCCACTATCTTAGCATGTAATAACCAGTGATCAAATCGTACTTCACCATGTCGCATATCGTTTTCTATCTGGATGGTGAGTCTGTTTTTAAAATTCTCACCAGTCTTTAGTATATCCCGAAGAGTTTTTGCCGGTTCCTCCGGCAATCTCATAATGAACTGAGATTCTAATTCCACAGGATATTCGGGCTCCCTCTTTTCCTTATTCATTGCCAATAACAAATGTGGATGGTTACTGAGATTCGATAGGTAAATCGTCAATCTTAATTCAGAGTATCTAAACTTGTGTAACTAAACTGTGCACTTGATTCAACTCAGTGTTGTTCCTGACAAATTTAGGGATGCCGTATTCTAATTTTAAAATTGCCGGATTTTAGGGAAATATAAGAAAAATGCCGTAACATTTTCATGAAATAGTCGTATATGTCAGTAATATACCTTGGAGGAATATGTTGATGATTTCTTTTGTTATTAATCAGAAATTATACTTCCATTCTTCTCGCAAATAATATGTTGATAACTTACGACCTATAACTGAGCGGTAATTTGCAAAAAACGTGATAAAATTTGAATTTCGCGCTCCAACCGAACGTTCCCCCTTAAATAAATAAATAATTAAAGAAACGAGACAGAGCTACCATTTTTTGTTTCGCATCGAATGAAGGTTTTTTCAAGGTTGGTATTGCCAACTTAAAATTACAGTCTCCCACGCTCGTGTACTGTGTATAAAATCAAAATAGCCATAATATTTTCTTATTGATGTCATAACCCTTCCTTACGGTTACTTTATGATAAAAATCGAAATTAAATTAAAGCTACTATTGTTCGGCCGTTCAGAGAATGCGTTCCTGACACCTATCAGTTAGTCACGACTAGTGATGGGCACAACATAACACTGAGTTCGTTATCGTTCCTCCAAAATGAACCGCCGCGTTATTTTTAAGATTATTTTCGTTTTAAATTGGCGGAATAATTTAAAATTTATATTTTAGTAATTTAACTGGAAACCAAAAAAAGGTAATATTAATATAATAAAATTGTTTTATTTATTCTTTGTTACAAAGTTACAATCTGCATTTCTATGCAATAAAGTACATTGAATTGAATGTGCGTACAGAATATTAATCAGACTCCATCATCATCTTCGCCTACATGTATAATTATATTATTATAAATAACAGAATCAATCCTGATATCTCGGTCAAAATGTTCCACAATAAGGTTTTAGTCTTCTCAACAACCTTTGCCCAGTCATCTCTTGTGACTTCCCCGCAGGCTTCTTTTAATAGGGTCATCATCTTTTTCGTGCTGAATGGCGGGGAAGTATTGTGGCGGGCGGCGTAACCTTTTATTTGAGCCCAGATTAGCTCAATCGCGTTATATTGGCAATGATACGGTGGAATTCTTAGAACGTGATGACCGTATTCCAGAGCCAGTTCATCGATTTCGTATCGCACATTTGCCGCTTAATTTTCTTTAACTAATTTAATTAATCTCTGGTTTTATCATCTGCATATTTGTGTCAATGCCTTTTGCTTGTAACCAAGCCACCAGTTCTTCTTTTTTATTAGCTTGGGTAGGTGGTTTCTGTATTTGAACCGAGTGATAGGAGGCATTATCCATGAATATTACAGAAGGCTCTGGTAGGCTGGGCAAAAGTACGTTCTGGAACCACTCTTTAAATGTAGTGGCATTCATTTCCTCGTGGTAGTCATTTGTGGTTTTTGATTGAAATGCCAGTAACGCGTTCTCCACAAAGCCGTATTTTGCAGAACCTGCGTGGCATATTATCAGACGGGCCCCCTTACCCATTGGTACTTTCGACGTCGACGCTTGTGTATCATCCGTCCAAGAACGGGAAACCGTGTGATTGGCGTTTAGCCATGTCTCGTCAATGAACACGACATTATCCCAGTTATCAATATTTTTTGCTTCTTTCAAAAAACATATCCGTTTTAAAATTATGTCGTCAACCTAAATATAAAAATGGTACTTTCTTTCGCGCGTTCGGTTTGCTCGTAGTTTTATTTTTATATTTAATAAAAGTTATCTTTTAGTCCATTATTTTCAAATTCTTAAAAAGAAAACCAAAACGTATTATTTTATAAAGTATAACTGTATAAGAACAGATTACGATACTGTTATTGTTAGCACAGCACTACAAATATAAAGCGCTGACTTAACCTTGTAATAGCGCAGTATAGATTTAGAAAAATATTGGTGCCGATTCTGTTGTTTACGAATTAAAATAAATTTAATCTCAATATATCTCTTTCTAATAGTAAATATAAGAAAGGGATGCAAGATATTTTAGTCCTGTCAGTTTAATCCGATCACACATTTCAACGTGAATTTAAGGGCGTCTTTATTGGTCACGACTATTTACCCGTACATTACGACGGTATGGATTAAACTGACAGCATTAAAAATGTTCCATCTTTTTTCAATAAGGTTAAAATGAAAGAGAGATGACTTGTCTAATATTAGTTAAGTTCGTAAACAACAGAATCGGCACCATTGTTTACCAAGTTATTTGACACTCAGTTTGGCACAAAATTATAACATTCATTGATTATTGATATAATAATGTTGTTTTAATGCTCATCAATTGTTAAAACGGTAAACAACCAGTAAAAATATTTTTATCGTAACTGCAACGCCATTACAAAGTTACGTCGTCAGTTCAATCGCGACGTGTCAGGAACGCATTCTCTGAACGGCTGAACTTTAGTACTATATAAAATTTACTTAATAAATAAACAGATATCTTTATTTTGGGACATTTTTCACACATGGTTTCCTTTTTTTTAATTATATATTAACCTGTGTTTGACCACAATTTCACCGTGGTTAGTGATAATGTGGCCAATGGTAGTAAGCACATGAAGCCAGAAGGAAACTGGATCTCAAGTGCAGCTGTCGGAACACACCGGAAGGTACTTGGCGACAAATTTTCAATTTGAAGGTAGCCAGCCAGGTGGGTACTACAAAGTACCCTACTACCGTGCTATGGTTTCCTCACGATGTTTTTCTTTACTGAAAGCTCAAGCTAAGTGTAGGATTCAAATCCGCAACCTTCATCTCGGCATTTGACGATGTATCCCATACTAAGCAGAGCTTATACTATGGAGACTAAATAACTTATTATACTCCTTTTTTAGGGTTCCTAAAAAAAAAAAAAACGGAACCCTTATAGGATCACTCGTGCGTCTGTCTGTCCGAAAATATTGGACTGGATTGAGTTGATAGTTGGTACACATATGTAAGTCGATGACCCAAACATGGACGTGTTACGTAAATAAATGAATTTCAAACATGGGGGCTAATTTTGGGGGGTAAATTAGAAAATTAAAAAAAAAAGTTTTGCAGACAATATTGTGTAACATATCAAATGAAAGGGCTTTTTATCAGGATGTCAAATATATATTTTTTAGAATTTTAATATAAATAGTTTTGAAGTTATTTAAGAGAATAGGCGAAAAATTGGCGAAAATTGACCATTCCCTCTCCCTTATTTCCGAAACTACTGGGCCAAACATTTTGAAAAAAAAGAGTCTATCTAATACCTTTAAACCTGCAATTCATGGATATATATATATATATAATCTGAATCTCGGAAAACGGCTCCAATGATTTTCATGAAATTTGGTATGCAGGGGGTTTCGAAGGCGATAAATCGATGTAGCTAGGTTTCATTTTTAGAAAAGACGAATTCCGAAAAAAAAAAAAAATTTTTATAGTTACCATCAACAAATTTGGGTCAGGTTTAAAAATATTTATGGAACTTAGTTAAACATGTACGGAACCCTCTCCACGCGAGTTTAACTCGCATTTGTCCGATTTATTTTGTAAATAGACACCCAGACTTAGCACAAACTAACATGTTCGTGCACACAAATGATTGTCTTGGATGGGAATCGAACCCACGTTTTTATCTTTGTATTATATTCATTTAATCATAACTTTTGATATTATAATTTATCATTCATCAAAGAAATCTATAATATGAAACCAACTTATTGTTATACTATTAAAATGTTTTTTTGTCATTTAGATTATGTAAATATATGTTGGATACAAAAAACTACGAAACAAAAATAGATTAATAGAGTAAAATTATTCATAATTTTGGATTTGAAAATACTTATAATTCTACTATAGTATCTAACTATGTACAGTATAACACAACTTAGATGTAGCATCGGCAAATCGAATATCTACACTTCACTTCCGATTTACACAACAAATAAAAATCATTCCTAATCGCGCTTTTCAACGTTCAACAAGATCATTTTCGTAGGCGCACCTTTTTCGGGAATGATCGATTTTACGAATTTTGCCGATGCTTTATCTAAGTTGTGTCATACTATAACCAGAGGATTAAGGCCCCAAAAATGTATTCAAAATCCTGTAGTCGACATATGAACGACTAAAAAAGTTTTTTCAGTTTCGGATCGCTATTTCCCGAATATTAAAATATAAGATAAATATAAATTCTTCTTTATTGTGCTCTAAAGAGAATCAAAACAAACATGATTTTAATAAAAAAAAAAATATATGATACTTATATATGATGTTTTTTAATGTTCCATACCATGAAATAATATAAGATATAGATGTATACTAAATATTATGAATTCTAAAATATGTATTAAATTAGGTTTTTCTTAGAACAATAATTTGCCAAATATCAAGTAAAAGTTTTAGTATGGTAACACTACTTTCGTATAAGTATATATAGCAAGATATATTCAAGATAGGAAGATTAAACAAAAGTAATACCAGAAAAAAAAAACTTTTTTTAACAGGGAACTACGTTTCACTTAATTACTAACTGCGGTTTTTTTCTATTAGCTTAAACTTATATCTTATTCATAAAAAGTTACAACACATCTAAAAGTTTGTTATAATACGTTTTAGAAAAAGTGGTATGCATAACCAGTCAGGCGGCGCTGACAAATAAAAAAAAAATGAAAATCTAGGAAAGTCGTGAAAAGCAACTCTGCAGGTGAATCTTGTCCTTATTGACTTTAAAAACGTTAAACTGTTTAAACTTTAAACCTATTTTAAGTTACAGACGCCGGAACCCTACTTAAAAAATGCCCGACTCTCTACAGATCAGTAAGAAAATGACAGTAACTAGTTTTATTTATTCATTTATACACAATAATGTCTTACACTGAAATATTATTATTATTATTTAAAAACGTGAATAATTGAATATTATAAATTATGTATTAAATATTAAGATAGATACCTATAATTTTGCGATACCTGAAAAAGGTCACTAAGTTATTAAGTTCTTTGTATAGATTAAGACCCATGTACTACACTTAGTTGCAGATTAAATGAATTGAATTGAATTGACATTTGACGTAGGTAATTTATGTCAGTTTTGTAAATAATCGAAAATGTTTATTTTATTATTGAAGCGGCCACTTGGTGGTTCAGAAGCAGGTGACCGATGATGTATAAAATAACACTATTTTACCATATTTTTGTTGTGATATTAATGTTTGTTACGAACAAATATTATAGAGAAATATTTTTTTTGTAATATTTATATCGGCCTCGGCCTCCTTTGTTTGCCAGTACACCGCGGCACTTGTCCCAGCATGATAATATCATGATCAGCTGTTATAGAAACTTTACATACGCAAAGGTATGGTAGATATTTTGATTATTTACCATAAATAATACCTGATCCAGTACCAGCACAAGCGAAACCGCGAGCGAGTACTAGTATTACAGATCCAAATATTTTGCTTTTCTGAAATGTCTTGATTTGACACATTGACAATGACATTTGTTTGTTTACCTTTTATGACTCGAATTAAAAATTAGAGTATAGTACCTACCAGTACCTAACCTACCCTATTATTGATCAAAAATTATGATTCATTCAGCAATCTAAACTAAACCATATTAGATTGATTTAATTGATGATGAACTGAAGCTTGAAAATGTCATGTCAAGTCGAGCAAATAGCTGATTGCGGAGATATATTATGCTTGGCAAGAGCACTTTTCATACCTGAAAAGGAAGGTAAGGGCACAGTTCTTACGCAAGTACGCAAATTTGCCAGAGAGATTTCACTACACCACTGAGAAGCCTTACATACATACATATTTTCAAATGATTGTCCAATGTAATTTTTAGTAGTTAATAATTTTAACTTTTTATAACTACTGACTAACAGACTATGTTCAGGAAGAGAGCCTTTTGGCGAAATTGTAATTATAGTATTCTGTTTTTTTATTACAACCAGTACCTGCATGACGGAGCTTTGCTCGGTATATTTTTTTTTTGATGAATCGTGTTTTTGAATTGAAACCTTGCTAGATCGATTTATCTCCCTCGAAAACCCTCTGCATACTAAATCTCATGAAAATCTTCAGATCGAAAACATTCAGATTATATTTATATATACAAGAATTGCTCCTTTAAAGGTACTAGATATTATATACATATATTACAAGAAGTCTTTGTTTAAAGGGATTAGATAGATATTATGAGTTGGTTTCGTTCTATCGGGGTTTTGAATACTATTTATTTTGACTCACTTGACAAATCTTAGAATAGTAAATACTATTGTGGTTATCTTTTCCAGATTCAAACTGGTTGTTGCAATGCTCAGTTTCACTATCTTCCTGTGGCAACTTACTAGCAGTTGGATATAAGAATCGCCTTTGTTTGCTTACTGCGCAATGGATAAGTTCAACGGATAGTAATTCTTTCTTGATATCATGGAGTGGAACATTGCCTTCAGATATAATGGTCATCTTGACATTAGCAATCTGCCCTTCTCATCAATCGTCACAGGTTCGTATAATAACAGTTTGCATTAGGACTTAGGACTAGTTGGCATAGCCTGGAGGAGGCCATATAGGCCTCCTCCAGGCTACAGAGGGGTTGTCATCAAAAATAAGTACATATACAGTGTGTTTGGTCATGAACTAGCGATATTTTAGGTACTTATATTTCAACTCTTTTTATACAAAAATACACGACACACTCAGGTCTACCAATAATTATTAAAGTAATGGACATACAGCCGTAAATTGAATGTTGTAGCTTAGCTCAAAATCTATCGATTTAGTTTGAAAAAAAGTAGGGTAATACAGGCTGTTTTTGGAGTAATTTGTTGAATAGTTTATAAAATTTTTTTTTTTTTTTTTTTTTTCTTCCTTTTTAATCTGCAATCAGCTTTTCCAGCTTTCATCAGATGAGATCTGGGTAGAGTTTTGTAGTGGTGATGATCCAGTGAGCATCATCCAGCCTGGTTCTAAACCGTCTTATTCGGTTTAAGTTCTCTGATCCAGGTTCAGTATGTGCCATCTTTTTAAGCGTGTTATATTCCCTTGCCCACTTAGCAGTTCCTTAGCCAAATCATTTCTGTGTTCCTTCAGTCTTTTTAAATATTGTTTGCTTATGTTATTGATTTCTTCCTTAACTGTAGGTATCTCCAGGTGTTCATTGTTTCTCACAAACCAGTGGGCGTTTGCTATTGTTCTGAGTGCTACATTCTGGAAGCGCTGGAGTATTTCTTATTTGAATTACTAGCAGAACCCCAGAGTTCTATTCCATAAGTCCAGATCGGTTTTATTATGGCTTTATATACAAGGAGTTTGTTAACGAGTGACAACTGAGATTGGCGTCCGATCAACCAAAATAGACTCCTAAGATGCATTGATGCTTCTTTTTTCTTAGCTTTGATGTGGTTGGCCCAAGTTAGTCTTTTGTCAAGGTGTAAGCCTAGATATTTGACACCTTGATCACACGTACCGAGCAAGCGGGCGAGACAGTGCTCTCGGCGGAGTACTCGGTAGGTATAAACATAGCGCCGAGTCCTCAGTCGAGCGCTCGGCCGAATGAAGCGGCGAGACAGTAGCTGGGCTCCCGTCCTACTTACTAGGCCGAGTGTCCACCCTCCCGCTTCCCCGCACTGTCTCGCTCGCTCTCTCGGCAGGTATGAACGTGCACTGTCTCGCCACTCGCCACTCTCATCATTTCATGACTGTATCTTCCCTTTTTTATCAATGGAGTAATATTTTCTAACAATGTGTGAAAATGTTGTACATCCATGTTTGTAGCGCCAAAATCAGATCTTCTCAACATCCATGGTCTTGTCTAAATACGGCGTTGCTCTTTTTCCAACAATTCCTTTAATTCTTCTACTAATAGTGGAATGAGTAACTTTGTATATATTTTATAATAATCTTTTTACGATCCATCATGTCCGAATTGAGTTTCAATAACAACTGAACTGACTGTGCTATTTTCAAAACATGTGTGAACAGCTACTCGCTTACATCACTGTCTCGGCCGAGAAACATTTTACTGCCTCGCCCGTTTGCTCGGTACGTGTGATCAAGGCATAAGCATCTATAATATAAAAATGAATCGCAAAATGTGTTGGTAAGCGCATAACTCAAGAACGGATGAACTGATTTGGCTGAAAATTGGTGGGGAGGTAGCTTAGAACCAGGAGAAGGTTTTAGGATAGGTAATATATCTCAGGGCAGGACAACGTCTGCGAGGTCAGCTAGTGCATAATAAAAATAATTATTTATGGAATAAATTAATGTTTTCAGAATGGACCTGATTGGTTTTGTATTATTGTTGGGTTTAAAACTGGCAGTGTCGGGTTTTATACCAATACTGGGCATTTATTATTACTTGAAAAATTTGATGAAAAACCCGTAATTAAAATATCTTGCCACACTGGAACTTATGGTACTTTACCAGATGACATTCATATATTATTTCAAAGTTGTGAGTGCATTATCTCCGGTTCAAGTTTGTTTCAAACCCTGAGGAATGCTAAGACCCAACTAGCTAGAGGTGAGTTCTTCAATGCAAATTATATTTTCTGATACTTATATCAAATGAAAGGACTCATTGTGAGAATCTTAAATACTTACATTTTTTTTATAATTTTAAGGTAACTATATAGTTATTTACCACCACCCCCGTATCTCCTAAACTACTGGGCCAAACATTTTGAAAATAATACAGAAAATAGTTCTTTCCCTAAAGATTACAGGAAATCTAAGGTATTTAAAGTAACATAGGTAATTATGGATGCTCGAGACCCTCGCTGCGCGAGTCAGACTCGCACTTGGTGGTTTTATCCTACTAATATAATAAATGCGAAAGTTTGTGACTATGGATGGATGTTTGTTACTCTTTCACGCAAAAATTATTGAACGGATTTGGATGAAATTTGAAACACAGTTTATAACCTGGACAAATAGAATACTTTTTATCCCGGGAAAACATAAGATCCTCGGAAAAGCGGGTGAAACCGCGGGACAGAAAGCAGAGAAGGTGGCCAAACAATAGTTTTTTTTTTTATAATAATCTCATTCATTTTCTCATTATGTAATCCTCAGAAAGCAGCAGAGATTTCCTTCTAGCAATAGGTCGATTTCTAGAAACAACCACATCCTAACTTTGGGGCTTCTTTTTTGTCTATATTATTGAGTAGTTAGTCTACCTACGTATCCACGTAGGGCATGCTATCCGGATATTTGGATATCCGAATTATCCCGATATCCGGCGATTTTAATATTCGGATATATCCGGATAAAACAAATAGTTACTTTATTAGGCGCTATGTCGACAAGTCCATGTTAAAAGAGGTTTTATTTAACATTTTTGTATAAATAATTATAAATAAATAAATATCTTGTGACATTCTTCTCACGTTTTCTAATCCCAAACTAAGCAGTGATATACCTACTACTTCTTTTTTGTAAATATATAGTTGCCAATATAGATAATTACACCCAGACTCGGGACAAAATTAAAAATTACCAATAATGTCCAGTAGCGATCATGTATCTTTTGTTGCAATCAAATTCTCATATAAACAACTTGAAATCGAAAAACACGGTGGTTTTACGATCACGTATCTCTGTTTTGTTTGATAGCTGTATATGCAATAAAATCGCCATTGCAACTGCAACCAGTTTTGGTAGGGAGATATCTATCGATAAACTGTATTGTGCGATCATGTAACTCGATTTCAATCAAAGTGACAACGTGTGATTTCATTGTTATCTATGGTTAATCGTTGTTTCATCACCCAATAAAGATATTTTTTGTTGCCGCGCTGGAGTAAATCCAATAATCCCCTGTAGTTGCCTTGACTACGCTATCTACCTACTTAGGTACAGTATAACACAACATAGATGAATCATCGGCAAAATTCGTAAAATCGATCATTCCCGAAACGAGTGCGCCTACAAAATTACCCATGTTTATTACTTTAGGCGAAAATTATCTTTCTGCCAACGCAATAACTTGTAAATTTAAATAATCAAATACATTCGTAAAATTGATGCGTAGATGTTTTATACACTTATTTGCAAAATAAGTGATCACGTTTATAAAGTATGTATTATTTGTTTATATTTTTTTTTTATTCATTTGATATGGAGGGTACACGGCTAGAACGATGAATGTCACAAATCAAAATTAACGCCTTCGACATCCATACTTATATCCCCAGTCTCAACAGCGCCTCTTGTCGTCAAACGATTCGTCGCTGTCTGATGATGATGAGTAATTTAAATTTAGGACAGTAAAGAAGTTGCTTTCTCAGTTCGCTCTTGAAGGTTTTGAAAGTGATCTTTCCCAAAAACTATATTTTTACACCATCTTGACTCATAAATTGATAAACATTAAAAATAATTTCACGACTTTGACTATTATACGGCTTACCACGTTTTAACGAAGTCATAGTGAAAATAAAATAAATAGCTGTACCATTAAATTGTCCTGAAGTGTAGGCAGGGGCGTAGCTACCGCCGTATCTGCCGTATCAATTATACGGGGCCCCGGGTCACAGAGGGCCCCGACGTGCGTCATAGAGGCAAAAGCATTAGAAAAACCAAAGTCATCATCAGCTATAAATGATTTAATAAATCAGTTTGCCGAAAAAAAGGCAAGGAGAGTGTATATTTAATTTGAATTGTTTGTAAAAAAAAAAAACTTTAATTTTATGCAAACATTTTTTTATACGGGGCCCCGCAGGGCCACGCTACGCCACTGAGTGTAGGGAATAAATAACTCACGTGCATTCCCAACGCTGACTTGAGTCGAACTAACGCGGGAATATATTGTACCAATAGCGTTGAATGGCGCGATAATGAATGATTTTTATTAGCTGAGTAAATCGGAAGTGATCGGAAATACGAGTTTTGCCGATGCGACATCTCAGTTGTGTTCTACTGTACTTAGCTATTTACATTATTGAATCACACGAAATAATTATGAGAGTAATAAATAGTAGGTAACCTACCTAAGGTTTTGATTGCTGTAGGTAGCGCACACGCGATAGTTCCTGTTAATTAACGTTTGTAGCAATTCGACATCGGATGGGTGACCAAAGATCAAAAACAACATATTGAACACTTCCTATTTCATTCAAAATGAATTTCATTTTATTAAATAAAAAAAAACATAATAATATTTCAAAAAACCACATAGAATGAAACTCAAGTAGGTAGGTAGATGAAATTAAAACACTGTAGACGCCTATCGCGTGTTTACGTACCGCACGGCTGTAGGCAATAGGGAATACCGTGAAACATGCCAACTTTGCCCACTTTTATCAAATATTTTCCTTTTGAATTCAATTTTTCTATGAAGACGTAAGTATTTTCCTTCATTAGCTACAACCGTAAGATTATGTGCATGTGTATAACTAAATTTAATACTATTCAACATTTAATGCTATATTTGTTCGATTTCGTTGGCGGGTGAAGTTATCTGGACTTTTAGCCAACTTTGCCCACATTGATTTTTGACGTAAATATGGTCTTTATGCAGATGACATAAAAACCAGTACAAGAAATTTTGGTAAAGATGGCGTTTACTTCATGAATGTAAACGACACTATGAAAAGTTTCTTACAAAAATGACTGGGCAATATTACCCTGACATTTTTTATCTTTTTCATACAATCTACATTTTACCTTTTAAATGTGCTAGGGTTGGCACATGGAAAGAATGAGTTTAGGTAAATAAAAAGAAAAACAGAAAAATTATTCACGCTTATTAGTATTTAATAAAATTTGAAATTATAATTAACACTTTTTCGATAAAGAAGATACTTAGGTACTATGAAAGAGATCAAGTCAAGTCAAGTAACTCGTATCATGTGGTACAAGTATGTGGTAGATAAATTAAATTAATACTATTTTTCTTAATTTGAAGACATACATTACACACACACACACATACATACTTTAACCATAATTATGTAGAAGTTAATAAAAAAAAATCATGATAAGGTAGTTTTCCACTTTCAATTTATATCCTTAGGTAAAGTTATAACAGAAATCAATATTTTTGGGGTTATCTACTAGTGATTGATCTGAATCCACCCCGCAATAACAATATAAATCACATATTTTTCGATGGCACAATTGGTCATTTTACTAATTATAAACGTTCGGTTGGAGCGCGAAATTCAAATTTTATCACGTTTTTTGCAAATTGCAGCTCAGTTATAGGTCGTAAGTTATCAACATGTTATTTGCGACAAGAATGGTAGTATATTTACTGATTAATAACAAAAGAAATCATCAACATATTCCTCCAAGGTATATTAGTAACATTTTCATGAAATAGTCGTATATGTCAGTAATATTCCTTGGAGGAATATGTTGATGATTTCTTTTGTTTTGACGTGTTAAAATTAAATAAACTCAGTAGCGGTAAAATAAAAACGAAAAAAAAATCGAGCGTTCGTAATGTGCCAACCCTAAGCGTTTTTTGATGGTGGGCAATGTTGTCAATCGTAGGTCAGAACATTACTAGATAACATTGCTCATCATCATAACTTTAGTTTTCAAGGACCTTACGCAATGACACTAGCATTAATGAACTCTACAAATAATTTACTATCACATGTTATAAATTAAACTAACCTGTGTTTTCGCCATCTCACAGAATTTACTTTCAAATTTGCACGAAAATTTGCCCGTAACAACACGCACCTCACTTGACGAGTTCCAACAAGTTACTGAGCAAAGATAGCAACAACCACCGTAGTCAATCTTGCCATACATATGACCTATTTTGCACCAAAGTCAATAAATGTTGCCATAACATTAAGATATTTTTGCACATCAAAGATATGCTTATAAAATGTTCTTCGGGCAAAGTTTCCCTTGGGGGCAATATTGGCATATTTCACGGTATGCATGAATTTTTTTATGGCATTTATTAACAAAATATGAAAATACCGTAAAAAGATTTAATTTTCATAAAGTAAAGTGAAATTTAAATTCAAATCGGCCAAGAAATTAGACAGAGAGATCGGACATAGTATGTGACGGATTGATTTGTGACGTCATATAAACTCCATGCTAAATTCTGTTTTGCTAGAAAGAGATAGGAATAAATCTTTGATGGCATCTTGCTTATTTTTATAGTTATCTGAAATATTTTTTTCCTACTGTTTCTTATATGATTACGCTTAAGAAAAAAAAAATATCATGCATATTCCCTATTATTTCAAGGACAGGGCCGAGTCACAAATTCACAATACTGATAAGACATTATTAGGTAAGATTGAAAAGGTATGTAATAAATATGTTATTCTTATCTTCTCCGAAAAAAACATTACAAAAAAAAAAACGCCGTTACTGTATGAATTGATGTCGTCATTTTTTCTTGTAGTGCAAGCTGGTTTACAAGATGACTATACTGTCGATAGTCGTGGTATTGGTATACGGAAATGGATGTTTTCTGATCAAGACATTATCAATGATGCCACTGTTGTGGGGCTTGAACTTAAAAATTCTTATGACCATCTCTTAGCAGCTTCTACCTACGGAGGATATGATATATGGTATTTATGTTTCAAATATTCTTTTTTTTTTCAGTAGTTATGGAACGTCTATTAAAATAAGCTATTCAGGAAATCATTGGGCAATAGCTTATGTTTAAATACATCCATCCTCCTACCCTCTAGCTATTACAAGGAAGCTGACAAGTACAACAATAGAAAGGTTATAGGCTATATATAACATATAATATCACGCTACGATCCTTAGGAGCCGAGCAATAATAAAAAGAACGCTAAGCAGGAAGCATGTATGTATAGCTATAGCATATAGGCAGCGATGCGACGCGGTATGTCAATGAATGACAGCGGTCGCCCGATGTAACCCGAGCAATACCGGAAAGAACCGAACTATGCACGTCTGTGTCAGGTGAAGTCCTATAATACGTAATTTGTTTGATGATATTTGCAGCGGAGATTTAGTTATACCTATAATAGGGTTACGTTAGCACCCTTTGGGTACGGAACCTTCTCAGCTTTAAGTTAATTAAAGTATCAGATTTTATAATAATGACTAGCTGACCCGGCAGACGTTGTCCTGCCCTGAGCACAACTGGGATCTAAGCCCCTACCTACCTCTACCTATCCCTACGTACCTCTATCTACCCTACCTACCTCTATCTACCCTACCTACCTCTATCGACCCTACCTCCCCCTACTTACCCCTACCTACCTACAACTACTTATTAAGCTATTTTCCTCGTAACTTTTTTCTGTACTAATTTTGCGGATAGTCTCACACAAATTTCCATCCCCTGCTTTAGGGGCTGGGGAAAGATTTCCAAAAAGGAATAAGGCAGGTATTTTTCGTTGGTAATAAAGAGTCTGTGTACCGATTTTTAGCTTCCTACCTTGAAAACTGCGAAAAGTCCCATATAAAATGTCACCCCCTTTTTTAAGGGGTTGGGGGCAGATTTCCAAAAATAAATTATGCACGATTTTATTGTTAGTCACAAATAGTCCGCATACCAATTTTTAGCTTTCTACCTTGAAAACTGCGGAATGCTCCATATAAACGTCCACCCCCCCATTTTAGGGAAGTGGAGGGTTAGAAAGACACAAAAAGTAGCTTATGTCCTGCATCCCTTCAAATCTCGACATAAAAAATCACATCAATTCGTTGCTCCGTTTTGCCGTGAAAGACAGACAAACAGATACACATGCACAATTTCACATTTATAATATTAGTATGGATGACCGTTCTACTTAACCTTTTCAAGGACTTTTGAGACAACTTGAAGTTACTACAAAGTAATCTCTGTCTATGTGTGAAAAGTTGAAAACTGCATGTAAATCCGTTCAGTAGATCCGAAGATGTGCGTGAACAAACAAACAGATGGACAGAAAATAATTCTAAAAATCGCTGATTTGTGTTACTCTTCTTTAGCTTCTATTCTATTTTATTACTTTTCTTCAATGTACAGACACACCGGGTTCTACTGTTTTATTATAGTAAAGGAATAATCTATACTAATATTATAAAGAGGAAAGATTTGTTTGTTTGTTTGTTTGTAATGAATAGGCTCCGAAACTACTGGACCGATTTCAAAAATTCTTTCACCTTTGGAAAGCTACATTATCCCCGAGTAACATAGGCTATATTATATTTAAAAAAAAATTAGGGATCCTTACTAAAACTCCAATAATGTAACATAAGGTGTAAAAAAATGACCTGAAAAATTCCTTACGTCGCGTGCGCTGCGAAAACTATTGATGATAGAACAAAATCATTTACTACGACTTTGCAGAACTCATCATTATCTACAAAAAGTGTCGCGACAGCATATGTCTAAATATTATAGTTATGTCACAGTAAGCAGTTTTTTATTCTAAAATATTAATTTATATATGCCGCCTCTTGAAAAGGCTCTTCATTTGTACCTTGATATTAATCCTCATCAAAATAAATTACTTTATATTCAAGACGGCTTTAATACCTTTTTATAACTTTTTGAATTATTCAATTCGGACATTTCATTCGGAAGATATCACGAGTTTAAAAATGCAAGTATTAGAAAAAAGTCGCGTGGTTGTCGCTCACCGCGCTCAGCTAGCCAGCATGCGATGTAGGCTCCATGTAAGCGTCACTGGGGTACGGGGGGGAGTCAATGTAATCTTATATATATAAAAGAAAGTCGTGTTAGTTACTCCACTTATAACTCAAGAACGGCTGAACCGATTTAGCTGAAAATTGGCAGGGAGGTAGTTTAGAGCCAGGAGAAGGACATAGGATAGGTAGGGTAGGTAGGTATGGTAGGTAGGTAGGGTAGGTAGGTAGGGTAGGTAGGTAGGGTAGGTAGGTAGGGTAGGTAGGTAGGGTAGGTAGGTAGGGTAGGTAGGTAGGGTAGGTAGGTAGGGTAGGTAGGTAGGGTAGGTAGGTAGGGTAGGTAGGTAAGGTAGGTAGGGGTAGGTAGTGGCAGGTAGAGGTAGGTAGATAGGTAGGGGTAGGTAGGGTAGGTAGGTAGGGTAGGTAGGGTAGGTAGGGTAGGTAGGGTAGGTAGGGTAGGTAGGGTAGGTAGGGTAGGTAGGGTAGGTAGGGTAGGTAGGTAGGGTAGGTAGGTAGGGTAGGTAGGTAGGTAGGGTAGGTAGGTAGGGTAGGTAGGTAGGGTAGGTAGGTAGGGTAGGTAGGTAGGGTAGGTAGGTAGGGTAGGTAGGGTAGGTAGGGTAGGTAGGGTAGGTAGGGTAGGTAGGGGTAGGTAGTGGCAGGTAGAGGTAGATAGGAGTAGGTAGGGATAGGTTTGTAGGTCCCAGTTTTATTTTTGTTCTCAGGGCAGGACAACGTCTGCCGGGTCAGCTAGTAATAGATAAGTTTATTAATTTTATTTGCAGGTATCGATCTGTTCCTCCTGTTAACACATTGGTACTTGGAGCAGGCGTAAAACCTTATATTGGTTTCCATTATGCACTTGAAGGTGGAACATCGCCACCTCTTCATGATGTTGCGAGAGCCGTTGCAAATAAAATAAAATCAGCTCTACCGTAAGTAAACTATCATCAAAATACTGCATTCAAAGAGTTTTTGTTGAATCTTTATGCCGTTATGTAGTTGTTAGTATTACTTTCCACACTATCTGCTCGACAATTTCCAATTACATAACGCAATCTCAACTTAAGACTTTACGATTTGCCGATGACATTCATCGTTTGACCTCAGGGTCTGAACATATGCTCAAATTATAAAACATAGATGGCGCTATGCTGTACCGGCGTTAGGGTAGGGCGCGGTAGGGCGATCGCCCAGGGCGCCAGATGTAAAGGGGCGCCAGGCCCACCTTTATTTCCGGTCGCTCATGAGCGAGTCCTGCTATCTCGAGTCTAAATAAATAAATAAATTCTCAAGTCTAAAGATAAAATGGCTATAATGGCTTAAAATCCCTTTTCTTGGCGGGAGAAGGGGGGGAGGGTTATCACATCTCGGCCAGGGTGATGGTAGAGCTAAAACCGGCACTGGCGCTATGCCGTGAATATCAATGCAGCCTACATCGCACGTCTACAGAAAAATCACAGAGTAATTGTGGATTATAGAATTTGTAAGGGTAAAACCCTAACGTACGTAACTTACAGTCTGGGCAACATTACCCTGTATATAATATGTTATTATGACATGACATCAGTGACTTATCTTAATTTGACATATTGCACATGCGTAAAGAGCACTTCAAACGCCTTCATAATATAACTTAGATATAAAATTTCAATGAAATCTTGCAACAGTTGAAATAGTTATGATTTTAATTTTTCATTTTTATGAATTTCAGTCCTTTATGAATATTGTTTTTTTTGTGTAAAATAGGCATTAATGTAAGAATTTAAATCTCAGTGCACTCAGTCAAAGAATGAACTTTATGATTTTCTATTTGAATTTGCGTACAATACTACTTGTACTATTAAGTATTCTATGACAATACTTAGCTGAGAACACAGGCGTTATTCTTAAATCGCATTGGGTCGCAATCCTTGTTTAAACAGTTAAACACTGCACAGTATTTTTTGCCTTTTTTTATGTTTCTCCAGTTTTAAATCATCGCATCGGTCGAATCGGTGAAGTAAGTAGGTGAAGAACAAATCTTGCGCGTGCGACACTGCTCGCTCGTGAGTTCCTATTGGATTAGCCCCTCTGGGACAGACGCCGCACGTTCTTGCGTTTTCGATACCTACACGGGAGTGAGACAGGCCTGGTTCAGGGACGAATATGCCGTCCGTGACTTAAGACACTACTTTATCCCCTTGGTGTTAAATTTACTATTTTCACAGTGGTTGGCTGGGAGGAGGCAGTGCAGAGAGTGCATCGGGTACGGAACCATTGATACGATCTGAGCCCCTGTCAATGCGCAGCGGTGTATATGATGCCCAGCGACACGGCACCATGGTGGCTGTCTCGCTTGATCGCCGGCTTGCTGCTTTCGTTGATGGTTTTGGCCGAGTAGCCGTGCTTGACGTTTCGAAAGGTCATTTAATCAGGCTCTTCAAAGGATGCAGGGATGCTCAGTGTGCATTCGTTCAAGTAATCATTTTAAATCTGCCATTTATGTAAAGTATTTAATTTTTTAGAGTTCCGTACCTCAAAAGAAAAGAAACGGTACACTTTGTTGTCCGTCCGTCTGTCCGACTGTCAAGGATGTCCTTTTTCTCGGAAACTCGTGTAGGTCAAGCTGAAATCAATATCAAATACTCAATCCCTTGGAGCTGTGAAATAAATAAATTTCTAAGTCAACGGAATCAAAAGATTCGGCTGTTTATGCCGCATATTCTGATGCTTGTAAGGGAATCAAAACCTATAGGATACTTCTCGTTGACCTAGAATCATGAAATTTGGCGTGAAACAAAGTCTTAAAGCACACAATATACAGGATTAAATCCGCGAGTCTGCCTCGCGCAACAAGGTCTTATAGGTTATTTTTGGCCCAGTATTTTCGGAGATAAGGGGGGGGGGGGAGGAATGGGTCAATTTTCGCGTATCTATTTATGGCAGAATATTTCCTCAATCACAAAGTTATGTTTGTGCGGAACCCTCGGTGCGCGAGTCAGACTCACACGTTTTTTTTTGTAAAATTACGTAGATCACGTTCAACTCGTTTAGGTCAAGCTGAAATCAATATCAAATACTCAATCCCTTGGAGCTGTGAAATAAATAAATTTCTAAGTCAACGGAATCAAAAGATACGGCTGTTTATGCCGCATATTCTGATGCTTGTAAGGGAATCAAAACCTATAGGATACTTCTCGTTGACCTAGAATCATGAAATTTGGCGTGAAACAAAGTCTTAAAGCACACAATATACAGGATTAAATCCGCGAGTCTGACTCGCGCACCAAGGTCTTATAGGTTATTTTTGGCCCAGTATTTTCGGAGATAAGGGGGGGGGGGGGAGGAATGGGTCAATTTTCGCGTACCTATTTATGGCAGAATATTTCCTCAATCGCAAAGTTATGTTTGTGCGGAATCCTCGGTGCGCGAGTCAGATTCACACGTTTTTTTTTTGTAAAATTACCTAGATCACGTTCAATATTTCCAAATGTATTTTCAGACATTCGAAGTTGATGATAAGAAACCACAGCTGTCTATTGTAAAAGAAATAAAAAGGGCTGTATTTTTAATTATTTATAACCCTAAAAAAGGACTTATTGATATAAGATTAATGCAGAAAGGTAACAGAGTTGCTGTTTTTACTGCTGCGAAAAATGGTCAACTTTTGTACAACACAAGTGGATTAGTTGGGGCAGAAAAGAATAATTTAAATAAGAAACTTAATCTTCCAGAGTTTCAATGTGTATTAATAGATCCCGATGGGAAGCTCAAAAAGTTTAACATTCCATTTTTCTATGCTTTAGAAGGTGAGCATTCTGAAAGATCAAAAGATTTAAGTAACTTACGAGAATTACGAGATTATATTAAGAAAACTTCGCATACATGTGAAGACTATCAAATTGAGTTGTTGAAACGAGCTGCAGATATAAAAACATTAGAGCTGAAAAAACATTGCTTAGAAATGTTAATAAGAAACTATGAAGTACCTCCAAAAATAGTTATGGCCTGCTTAAATTTATTTTGGGCTAGCTTATCTAATGATATAAATGTACAGGAAAAAGAAATCAAACATTACTTTTCAAATTTGGGCCTAGTTACTTTGTTTTATAGATATATTCACAATGAAAGCACTGATGATATGCAAGAACTATTGTCTAAAATATGTCAATTTCTCGAACTAGCAGAGTGTTCAATAAATGAAGATCATGCTCAATCGCTTTTAAATATAGTTGATGAGGAACTTCATTCTCAACTGTTAGAAGATGATAACTGTATATTAGAAAGACTATTGCATTTAGCTCAAGAGAATGGTTATAAGTCACAGCAGCATGTAAGAGTATCATTTGCTGACAATCATTCAAGCACTTATAAAGAGTTTGTCACCTGTTTTGTCTTAGATAATGAAACGAAATATGTAATTTTGAAATCTGAAACATCAGCAGAAAGAATTAAGAATTTAGCTGCAGTAACCTTTAAATCATTATTTAAAATGAATAATACAAAACAATTACACCTTTTGGTCAAAGAATGCAATATTGAGCCTAAAGAAATAGTCAAACTTTTAATTATATATTTAATGAATATGTCATTGGAAGAAATAAGCATGGATCTTATACAAAAGTTTATATTGATTTTATACTATGTGTGTAGCGTTTCAAAAGAAGCAACAAATATAATTTATAATGAAGTATCACCTTGGTGGCAAAGCATTCGAGACATATTGATTGACATGTCTTGTCCGCTAAAGAGTATGATTGTTGCAATGTCTTGTAAAGCAGTCGGCAGAATGTTCGAAGAGAATAATGTAGAAAGAGAAGAGGATGTATGGGAATCAGTAACAAAAGAAAACGCGAAGTGGGGAATCCTCATCGGTAAGCTAGAGGACATATCAATTCTCAGTATCATTTTAATGTTCAAAGATACATTTAATGGTAAATCACTTCCAAGATTACAAATTGAAGAATATAACATAAATTTAAAGTACATATATACCAGAGGTAAAGGATCTATCACAGAATTAATAGCTAAGTGGCTTTGCGGAATGGGAGTTTTACCTGAAGCTATAATAGCTAATGAATTAATTAATATGAATGCATCCGCAAGTTTAGATTTGTCGGATCGTCTGGATGACGACACTGGTCTCGAATATCTCTTCATTGAAAATAACCGTGTGTATGTGGATGAAAACCCAAAAATATTTAAATGGTTGTCACTTTTGTGTAGACAGTTTCCATTGAGTACAACAGCCAATTACATAATTGCTAACATGTGCTGGGAATATGCAATGGCTTGGCAAAAAAATATGAAAAATATTGCACTTCTTAAGGCGGTCAAGCAATGTTTGATGAATATCTCGGACTTACATATACGGCTTGGTTTATTTTGCATAATATGGTCGACGTACATAAAACATAGTTTCGAAGTCACCTGCCGTCTGGTGAATAAAGTAGGAAGATTACCGAAAGATCCGTTATGTTTGCAAGATGTCGGTTTCGGAAACTCGAATATGATCGACTTTTTAGAATTCACTACTATATATTTAGATAACTTTTTAATCTGCTCCTCTACTGCTATTACCCAAACTAAACAAAAAATACAATTTGAGAAAATATGGGAGGAGAGCATGCCCTCGCTAGTTGAAGTAGCACAAAACACCAATAATATTAATAATGATATTTTAAATTTGAACTATCAAATTTCCTGCACCATATATTACCAGTGCCATTACAATTTGAAATTTTCGAAGCCTCTTGATACATTGTATGACATAGATTATCAATTCATTTTTGAAGCTCTCACAGGAAACGTTCATAACAGGGACATAAATATGAAGGCTTCCGAGAAATTGAGAAACCCGAGAATGAAGTTTTTGACTAAACTAATCAGAAGTGCTGTGGAGACTATAACATCAACAGAAGGACAGGTAAAAATGTATAATAGTGAAGAATGTGTAACATGGATAGAAAAAATATCAGTCCTAGCAGAGTTATGGAACGTCGATATTAACTTTATAAGGCGTCAACAGGTATTATTATTTATTTGTAATAAATACATTAAGTTAAAATGCCTTGCCTTAATTTGCTTTTGCTTGATTGTATGTAACTTTTCTATCGTTAGTAGTTTACTTTTTATCCACAACGATATTATACAGAAAAAAGATTTAACTTATCGTATATTTGTTTGTTAATTTGTAATGTATAAACTCAAAAACTACTTAACCGATTAAAAACACATATCACCTTTAGAAAGCTACTTTATCAGCGAGTAACATAGCGGATAGAAGGGCTGAAAGGAAGAAGAGTACATATTGCGCCGACCCCAAATGATTTGGACAGGGCAGAAGCTTAGGACTATGTTTTTTTTTCAAAAACATTAGAGTTCCTTACAAAAATTACAATAATGTAACTTGAGTTATCAAAAATTTTCCCTCTAAAAGTAATTATTTAGCGTGCGCTGCGAAAAATATAAAAATATTCTCAGTATATTAACATTACTGACAAGAAAGTCCTTGACGGTGTATGTCTAACTGTAATAGTTAAGAAAGACAATAACCGTTTTTTCATCAAATTTGTCAATAAAAACACGGGGAACCGATTTAAAAAAATATTTCATCAGTGTAGAATGCTATATTATCACTGAGTAGAGAGAGTAAAAAGTCCTTACATCACGTGCAATAAATCTATGTCTACATTTCTTTCCAGTTTCCAGGTTGCTGGAAGAAATTTCTATTAGTGATGAGAAGTCCCTTGGAGCTGTTTTTCTTTCCTCTTAACTTGCCTGTGTGTGTAGGACATAAATAAATAAATTCCCTTTGCAGGTTATTGCTCTATACCATATGGGATATGATGTTTTAGCTGAAAATATCATTGATTTAATTGATGAACCAGAATCTTTAATAACTCCACTATTGGCTATATCCGTCCAAAGATTGAAGCGAAGTTTAGAACATTCAAGCAATCAAGCAGAATGGATTGTTACAGTTCCGCCACAAATTTATAAACGTCTTCAAACTACGGTGTGTACCAATAAAAACATATCACATACATAAATACACCCATTTAAGTGACATCGTAACGAAAACTGACTCTGGATTCTGGACTCAACGTTAGAATTTTGCGAGAATTTTAATTTATTTAATTATTAATAAAAAAATATTTTTTGAGAACAGAAACTTTACGAAACCTTACAAATACGACGATAAACACTGTATTCCCACTGTAGTAATTACCCATGAATTTGCCAGTACATCGGACGATAACTGGAATTTATTGCATTTTTAAGTATTTACAACAAATATACAAAGTAGATAATTTCCTCGAGGCGGCCTCTGCTGCCAATCAGCGGCAAGGTTCCCAGAAGGCTGGCAGCGTTCCCTCTTTGTATGGCCAAACTAACGCGTTGGCTCCCCGCCCGCCGGTCCCCTGTGATCTCAATTAATTGTGAAGATAATGTTCGAGAAAATCGGCGAGCCTCGGACCCCCAAGGACCCATGGTCTCGACCGCAAAAGGCAAAAATAAATAATTTGGGCCAATAGAAGCGTATTTTTTTAATTTGGAATTTTCCGCACCAGCCGCACTGCGACTCTACATGTCACTGGCAAAAAAAAATAAGTTTAAGTTAAAAAAAATACTTGTTTTTTCTTATAAGGCCGTTCGGTTGTATAAAGCGCGGTCATAGTAAGGTTATCGTTACGATATCACTTACATCTCATATTCATCCCATGGCCGCCAATAGGTGCCATATTTGCAGAATAGTATATAGCTTGGATCTGTATGGCGACTTATAATGTCGTTGGATTGCAGTCCATATAATTATATTTAAATTAAACACGTAAATATGATTTTCTTCTTTGATCCTATTAGGTACATAAATGTCTTCATCATTTTATGAGAATCAAAACTTATGGCTTATACCACCACTTACCATCAAGTGGGCTGTATTGTTGTTTGCTGCCCTAGTAGTAAAAGATATAAAAAAAATATTAATAGTGCTGTGTGTTGTGATAACAAATCCTTTTCGATATTACAGTTCTGTATTAGATAGAAGGCTCTAAATACAGAGCTGTATTACCGAAAAGGAGGACCGTTGCCTATTGGCAACAAGTCTCATGTGATATACCCGCGAGCGATGAACGAACAAAAACATTCAATTATTGGGTATATTAACAATAGTGATGTTTCAAATACTTGCCAAGCTAATGTGTCTGTTACGCAAATACTGTGTGCAATGCTCGACTGAACATGTTTTTTCTATATATTTCAGGCGTTAGATACTTCAATTCCAGCTCACCCGTCATTAGCGACAACTATAACAGTGCTTCAAAATTTAGTTCGTCAAATAGAAAAAAGGTCAGATTCAGGATCCGACTCACAAAATATTAAATTGGCTGTACATATTATAGAGTGCTGCGAAGTATTAATAAGACGTAAATTATAGATATTTTTCGGTTTGGGTTAGTACCTATTTGATTTCTGTTTAGGATAAGTGTTTTAAGGCGGAATGGAGCTCAGTCAATAAAGGACTCCTAATAACGAGAACAAGGAGCGGGGCGTTTTCGGACGCTCTATGAAATTTATAATTATTTTACATTTATAACTGTGTGAAGCGTTTTTTGATCGCTATTACGCCCGGACACTTATAGTATATCATTTGTCTATTCTATATCATAGGTTCCCAACAGGGGCGGTACCGCTCCCTAGTGTGCGCTGACGATGGTAGCGGGTCTAAAGGCAAAGGGGGCGTTATGATAGTAAACTAGTACAGTATGGCAATGCTGAATTGACACAGAGACAGTGTATTTTATTGTATTTGGCTTTTTGCATATATTTGCATATTATTCGCGCTTAAGTTTGTGAACTTGCTTGACAAATGTACCGTCTACCTACACTTGGTGATTATTTGCCAAAACATGACAAATACGAATAGCCAAGTTTGGAGGCAACATATAAACGAATTAATTCAGTTTAGGACTGTGTCGGTAACAAGTCTATCTACCTATATCTAATACCTTTAAACGAGCAATTCTTGTATATGTATATATACAGGGTTACAGGTTAAGTCGACCTAGATCCGTTAAGGGCGTATAGTACCCATCTTTTCTGACATATTTCACTATAGAACACCCTACCCCAAACCTAAACGTTTTCAAGAAAATCGACATTTAAATTTTTTAATAAAAATTAACTTTTTGAACTTTCAATCGTCCAGAAAAACGTATTTAGTTAACCTACGTAGGATTTTGGTTATTAAATTCATAGAGCATCTTAATCCGCATGTAAAAAATCAATAATAATAATAATAAGATGCACTAACTTCAAAATATCGTAATTAATGGCAAAAAATCGGCAATTTTTATTTAAAAAATTCAATGTCTATTTTCTTGAAAATGTTTAGGTTTGGGGTAGGGTGTTCTATAGTGAAATATATCAGAAAAGATGGGTACTACACGCCTTTAACGGATCGAGGTCGACTTAACCTGTAACCCTGTATATACTAGCTGACCCGGCAGACGTTGTCCTGCCCTGAGAACAAATAAAAAATGGGACCTAACTACCTATACCTACTTACCTCTACCTTCCCCTATCTACCCTACCTACCCCTACTTACCCCTAACTACCTACAACTTCCTATTTACCTAACTATTTTCCACGAAACTTTTTTTTTCTGTACTAATTTTGCGGAGTCTCACATTTCCATTTCCAAAATAGGGGATTTTAGGGGTTGGGGGATGAATTAAAAAATAAATAAGGCAGGTATTTTTCGTTGGTAACAAAGAGTCTGTGTACCAATTTTTAGCTTCCTACCTTAAAAACTGCGAAACGTCCCATATAAAATTTCACCCCCTCTTTTAAGGGGTTTGGGGCAGTTTAAAAAAAAAATGGTGCAAGATTTTTTTGTTAGTCACAAATAGTCCGCATAACAATTTTTAGCTTTCTTCCTTGTAAATTGCGGAATGCTCCATACAAACTTCCACCCCCATTTTAGGGAAGTGGGGGGTTAGAAAGAGACAAAAAGTAGCCTATGTCACTCCCCATCCCTTCAACCTTCAACTATCTCTACTTAAAAAATCACGTCAATACGTCGCTCCGTTTTGCCGTGAAAGACAAACAGACACACACACACACACACACTTTCCCATTTATAATATTAATAAGTATGGATACGATGGTATATTAAAGTTTATTAAATATCATTGTATGGATATCTATATTAATAATTTCGTCATGGTGGTACGGTAGACTCGATCGAAACCTTACCTGAATAATAAAACATAAAAAAATAAAGATTTCGAGTCGACAACATATATCCGCAAAATTCGGATTGTCGAGTATTTTGTTAAATCCTAATTGTGCTGACAGACAAACAGTCGCCATATTGACAACTCTAGCGAAACGTCACTGACACGGGATGATATTTAAAATAATACTGACCTTAACCTTAAAAGTTGAAGTTCTTTTCGTAATAAAATAATTATATTGTACATTTTGGACTTTTTAGTGGGAACTTGCGAAGTGACTTTGCGTTTTCATTTTATTTTCATAAAATATTTTGAGTTTTATTGAATATTATCGGTAGTATTTTGTCCAATAAAGATCAATACAAATGCACCAATGAAGTGAAACGAAATGATTACGTGTACCCATAGTAAGTAGGCTTTTCAAGTTGTCTCAAAAAGTCTGTGAAAATTTTTAGTATACATTATTAGAGCGACCACCATTGTACACCTAATGAGACCTAACATAAACTGACTAACTACGTGACTGACTATGACTTGAAAATGATTTATTAGCATTAATTCAACTACTACTATTTACTTGACAAGAAATAAAAATACATGAAGAATATAAAATACAATGCACACTGGCATGACACTGGCAAAATACACAAAGTGTGATACCAAAACGAAAGACGTAAGAAATGTAAATTTTTAGGCTTCAGTAGTTCACGTCTGGAACCCTTATAGTTTCGTCATGTCCGTCCGTCCGTCCTCGGCTTACCTTCCAAACGGTTAGTGCTAGAAAGATGAAACTTTGTATGGATATGTGTATTTACCACGTCGACAAAGTGCTAAAATAAAATCACGAAAAATATTTTTTTTTTAGGGTACCTCCCCTACATGTAAAGTGGGGATGACTTTTTTTCTCGCGTCTATCCCATTGTGCGGGGATAGGTTTTTTTAAAAACATTGAGAGGTTGGTAAGACGATTTTTTGATTTAGGTATCAGTTTGCGAGATATTCAACTTTAAAGCGCATTTTTTTGTTAAAATAGGGCGGTCCCCCTTAAAAGCTAAACGGCTGGCTCGAAAAATCTGTAAAATAGTATTTATTAAACATAATGAGCGATGCTATACCTACCAATCTATGCCTTGCTTTGTCTTTAATATTCCTTGAGAACCTTATTAGAAGATTCCATATTTATACCAACATTTCGTGGCCGATATGCCCTATGCCCAACCAACATTTCGTACCTACATATGTTTATGAGTTATATTTCACCCGAGCGAAGCCGGATTTCATCTAGTATATATATAATCTGAATCTCGGAAACGGCTCCAACGATTTTCATGAAATTTGTATGCAGAGGGTTTCGGGGGATAAATCAATCTAGCTAGGTATCATTTTTAGAAAACGTAGGTTTAAAAAAAAACGAGCAAAGCTCGGTCAACCAGGTACTTACTGTAAGTTAGTAAGTATTTGTGTGAATTAAATGTTTTTTATTATAACATGTTTTTGTAACCTTAAATAATTAATAATCACGATCCTCTCTAGCACGATTACAGAGAGAGAGAGAGAGAATTCATTTGTGATTATTAAAGACAGTAGACATATAAAATTGGTATAATTAACTATTATGTAATGGTTGTCCATAAAAGGTTGGGAACCTATGGTCTATACTATATATCTTATAATATAAGGCCATGTGTAACATAAAGATGTAATGATTGAGTAAAAAATTGTAAAATTATTGAATCAAATAAAAAATTGTGTTACTGCCTTTATATAATACTTGCTGTTCCCCGCGGTTTCACTCGCGTTCCCGTGAAAAAAGTAGCCTATAACCTTCAGGGATAATGTAGCTTCCTATTAGTGAAAGAATTTTTCAAATCGGACTAGTAACTCCGGAGATTAGCGCGTTCAAACAAACAAACGCACTTTTCAGCTTTATTATTAGTATATGTGTATGAATTTGAGACAAATGTATTCATTTTACAGGGTTAAGACGTAATTATGATGTTATTGAAATTGAAGAATAATTAGGAGGAAACTGAGTAAACGTAAAATATCGCGTTGTTAATTTTTATCGTTGTTTTTCTCCAATTCTATTGATGTTCTGGCTCTTACTTATTTCACCTTTCATTTTGTTATTTTTTGTACTAGGTACGTAGGTTGTACTTACAACTGTAGGCAACCACGTAACTTTGTTGCAGGTGTGCTTTTGCATTCCCGACATATTTATGGAACCAATAGTATGTAATGATTAGTTTAGTTTATTAATAGTAGTTTATGATACTGTTGCATAATAGGGGTTATTAAATACGAGTGTGAGTTTAAGTACCGAGCCGTAGGCGAGGTTCTTAATAGTATCACACGAGTTTTTAATACGTAATTATGTGCAGTATCATACAGTACTTTATCTAAACTCATATATATAATGTAATTTAAAGGTAAAAAAATCGAGAGTTTTTTTTCAATTTTCAGTTTTTGCAGTTTCATTAAAGTACTGATTTTGATTTCATAATAAGAACATTACGATATGAGAGTAGATAATTGTAGTTTATGATACTGTTGCATAATAGGGGTTATTAAATACGAGTGTGAGTTTAATAGTAATAATCTTAATAGTATCACACGAGTTTTTAATACCTAATTATGTGCAGTATCATACAGTACTTTATCTAATTACTCATCTAATAATCGATAATATTTTGTCATAGGTTTTCATGACTCACGGGTATCGATTATTCGTCATTTCCATTGCCGCCTCCACAATTTCAGATCCAAGTTTATTTCACCTCTGTATCACTGCTATTTTTCTGTCATTTATGTCCAAAATAAAATATTTATGCAAAAAAACAATCATTAATCATCATGGCGCCCAAATCCGTGTGGGGAAAAACTCCTAAGTTGAGATTTCTACCGCATACGCGACCACAGACAAAGTAAATTTGCATCTAAAATTATAATTGTTTAGTCCTGATGTCTGGCCACTTATAATGTTTTTTTTTTATTATTTCGTTTGACAAGTTGACTGACAGTAATTGAAGAAGACATGTCCAAATACTTTACTTTAATAGAAAAAAAGTTATTTTATAGATTTTTTAATTTCATTATACACGGGTGTGCATAAAGTGGGTCATTAAAGTATTGTTTTTGGTTTCATAATAAGAACATTACGATATGAGGGTAGATAAAAATAGTTAATTATGTGGTCGATTAGTAAACTATCATTGATGATTTTTGATTAACGTCAAATCAGAATAAGGCTTCACGAGTGCACAGAATAGGTTTGCAATCTGGGGGCGAGAGGGCACAAATCGTGAAAGAAAAAGAAAACTACACGGAATCATTTCATTATAATGTTATTTAAACACAAAGGGGATTTTTATTTTTGCAAAACTTAAAAATAATATGTAATTTTACGAGTATGATTTTATAATTTAATCGTGTTCTATACAAGGTAAATATCAAAATCCGTAAATATGGCGAGAATGCAAAACCACACCTGTATAGTATAGCCCAAGAGGGGATTTTTAGAGTTACTCCACCATCACGGATCTGAATTCCAAGTCTGTCGCTATTTTGTCCCTAATTTGTCCTATTTTGTCCTCGAATATCAGATTTTGTCGCGACCTGGTTCAAAAGTTATAAGGGTTTTTAGGTGGACAAATTCTGGAACCAAACAGATCTTCGCTAGGTGCTCTAGTTCCTGAGATAGGGATTTTATGTCTCACGATGCTGGCGACTATAATCGCTGGTCCGATTTGAAAAAGCGCATGGCGCTGTCAGCAAGATAATCAAATCATCGATCAATCAATCAATCGAAATCAAACAAACCAAGAACTCTTGGTTTCACAAGGATGTGAATTCAGACCAGACGTTCAAAAGTGCCTTATCAGATGCTTATCAGGGCCTAAACTGAATGCATGAGTTTTAAGTTTAAGAAAAAAGAATCTTAGGATTTAAAAAATAAACAATAGGTACCTAATTAGTCACAGGGCTGCTAGAAATTTCTATAAGAAATAAGATGTCCCTTTGTTTCTGTTTTGTCTTCTCTTGTCTGTGTGTAATTAAATACATCTTTATTGTTCCTCGTCAAAAATATATTTGATTCGTGTAAGGATATAGTAATAAAGCCCATTATTAAATTTAAGTTACCTTTTATTTGTACCTCTTAGATCACCTTTACATAAATTATCTATCACCAAATTAACTTTGTCTTATTAATAACAAAGGAAATCATCAACATATTACTCCAAGGTATATTAGTAACATTTTCGTGAAATAGTCGTATATGTCAGAAATATACCTTGGAGGAATATGTTGATGATTTCTTTTGTTATTAATCAGTAATTATACTACCATTCTTCTCGCAAATAACAATAACTACGACCTATAACTGAGCTGCAATTTGCAAAAAACGTGATAAAATTTGAATTTCGCGGTCCAACCGAACGTTTACCCTTAAGTTTCTTTCTAAATACCTAAACATAGTTAAACTTTATTGAAGAGGCATGTGTTGTGTGTAGAAGACTCATCTTAAGTTTTGCTCGCTCCTAGATATCGCAGTCCCTAGCTGCTAGTTACAATACACTACAATAAGTAGGAATACCAAGGAATATGTTTAATGTAAATAATAAAAAAAAGACTTCATTTAATATATTGTATGCTTTATTCATCTTCTTCATTTTATATTTCATCTCTCACTAAAATACTATCTAGGAGTTGGCGGGTGGTGAAATATTATCTTGGTGCAGTGCCCATCCCAAATACTAAACAATGGTCATAGCATAGCATATGTGCATAGCTGCTCCCAACGGTACGCTTCCCTATGATACATGGTATTCATGACTGATCCCTGACTGTCACATGGACAACGACGGGGGTTGGTAGACCGAAACACCACACCACCCTGAAATCGAAGACTGGAGGTTTGCAAAATCCATAATAACAGAGGAAGCCCTACTATGGGCAGTGAGCACCTTTCAACCATTTAAAGCTGCGGGGACTGATGGAATTTTCCCAGCACTCCTACAATGGAGCGTGCAACGGATAAAACCACATCTCATAGCACTCTTTAGATCATGTTTAGCATGGAAGTATATCCCCAAAACCTGGAGGGAAGTGAAGGTCATTTTTCTGCCGAAACCCGGCAAAACTGACTACACAAACACAAAGTCATTCAGACCAATTAGCCTGAGCTCGTTCTTACTTAAAACCCTGGAACGACTATGCGACAAATACATAAGGAATGGACCACTGGTGGAAAACCCGGTTCACAACAATCAACACGCCTACCAGTCCGGTAAATCAACCGAGACAGCCCTTAACCAGGTAGTTCACAAAATAGAGTCGGCACTGGAAAACAAACAATCTTGTCAGGTCACTTTCATAGATATTGAAGGGGCTTTTGACAAAACGACTTTCCCCAGCATACAGGAAGGGTTGAAAAAACAAGGGGTTGATGATGGGGTCAACAAATGAGTCACAAGCATGCTCTCTAATCGAGCAGCTAGCATAGAAACCACCAGCACATCACGCTGCCTCGTAACCAGAGGCTGCCCACAAGGAGGCGTGCTGTCACCACTACTTTGGGTGGTAGTGGTAAACGAGCTTATTGAACTTCTCAACAAGGATGGGATGACTACAATAGGATACGCGGATGATCTGGCCATATTGATCTCTGGACTGTTTGAAATGACACTGTGTGAGAAGCAAAAAGCACTCCGCATAGTAGAGATGTGGTGTGGTAACCACTGCCTATATGTATAAATTACTCTATGCGCATAAATACTTATCTAATTTCGCGATATTCTGTAAAATATTAATAAAATTCGCTGACTGGCAACCTTTTAAAATAAAAATCTCTATGGGCATTATTTCGTATTTGATTCATCGTAAAATTATATTCTCTTTGTTTACTGCTCACAGACTACAGAGTTCTGACTGTCATTCAATTAATTCATTCATCAACCACAGACAGGGTTGCCAACAATAATGTTTCAGTGATGCAAGCTCAACTTGATTTTCAATTTTAGTTTAAAAAAAAAACGGAGGGCTTTAAAAAAAACTAAATACACCAAAAAATCAAAATAATTACGACCTTTCATCCTATAAAGGTCAGATCGTGGTTCAAATTTTCAATTATTTTAAGCCCAAGCTCCATACAAAAAGTGACGTCTCCTTTCTTTTGAGTTATGTTACACCATGGTCAATTTGACTTCTGTCCTTTGCTTCTGTCACTGTCACTGTACTGTACTTCCTTACTCCTTGTCAGTTCAGCAACTGACTGAACTGAACTGAACCGCAAATCAAAAAAGTTTGGGTTGATTGTGCGAGTATTATATTGTATCATATCATAATCCAATTTAATCCGAGGATTTCTATATTATAACCTGATACAAATTGCATTTACGATGGCTCCAAAAGCTGGTGGTGATTCTGCTAAAGTTAATTCAGCCGTATACAAAGATAAAAGCAAACCAGCGGACATTCGTCTTAGCAATATAAATGCCGCAAAAGGTAAAACATCTGTTATTAAAAAAATAAAAATCTCAGTAATTTATCGAGATATTCACGATTTTACTATTTAGTAATAGAAAAGAAAGAAAATATAAGGTTATTAAAGCGATGGTTACTGTCATAATACTTTTATTTATATATTTAATTGTGGAATCTTCCTACGGTGATATCATCCTATCCCAATTATCTAAATTTGGGTGGATTGATAAATTAATATTACTGACTAAAGAAAAGCTGGTCAACAGCAAGTCTGACTTAATTTCCTACTTTACTTTATATACCAAAGACTCCTTATTTACAGGGTTTTTGTGTAAATTACAGGGAAAGAAACATTTTCTGTATTTTTTTCAAAATTTTAGGCCCAGTCGTTTTGGCTAATTTTCGCCTACTTTTTAAATAGTAATTCTTTAATAGTAATATCATTAAAATTAATATTTGGTGCAGATAAACTTTAATCCACTATTAAATCTGTAACAACTTTGCATGTTATTAATTTCTAAAACCAATCGCTCACATTCTACAAAAGTAGTGTTTTGTTAAAAAAAATACAAAACTACTTAGATAATTATTAAAAGAAAAGAAAATATGCAAATTGCTTACCATTAGAAAGGGCATAAACTAAAGATGCTTTCATAGAATTTGAAGTACATGTCTTGAACACTGTAAGGTTTTAAAAAACTAAAACCTGAGTTATATATGTATGTACACACACAAGTGGTACATACATAAATAACAACACAACTTCTAGGATAGCCATGGTCATAAGCCACCCAAAAGATTATGGGTGTCTTTTTTCAGTAGTCGGGTTTTAGTTTTTGAACTTTCTTTATATCAATTTTAAACATCCAATTTGCTAGACATATACCACAAAAATATTATTATGAAATGTAACATAAAATCCAATTTCAATGCAAGTGAAATCTGGTGCACAGTTAACCAGTTAAAAAAAAATTGCTCATGAGATTTCTGATGTCTTTTTACTTTGAAAGTACTGCACACATGTGTTGTTGTGAAATATATTATCTGATATGTGGATTTTTTTTTTCAGCTGTATCTGATTCTATTCGTACTAGTCTGGGACCTCGTGGCATGGACAAAATGGTATGTTTCGTTTTGAAATAAAAATTAATAAATATCCTGGGACATTCTTCACACACAGTTATCTTATCCCAAACTGAGCTGAGCTTGTGCTATGGAAACCAGATAACTGATATACTACATAAACTTTTTTTTTGTAAATATATACATACCTACTTATATGGATAATATTTTTATTATTTATTTGTTTTGTCTGTACCACTTGCGTGTGTATAAGGCTATATTATCAGCATAATTTAATTGGGATGACTGGGTAAAAAAATATTATTTCTGTTTAGGCCATCAATTAGGTTATCAAAAAATATTGGATGTTACTATTTATTTTATCAAATCAATGAAAAATTACAAAGATAAGGCAAAGGTGCATCAAAGTTCAGGAGTAAAGAAATCAATATTTTTTTTGGTAATCAATGATTACCTTACCAATACCGATGATAAAATTGAATTAGTCATCATCCCTATTGTTACATGAAACAGACTAAATTTGCAGATGCCTTTTCAACCTGTCATTAGTTTACACATGAAGTACATGACAACCAAAATTAACCTGTATTCATAACATTGATGAAATCCTTATTCAATATACAGGATATTTTTTTATTCAATAGATAATTTTTATTTTAGCGAAGCGCAAGGTCACTACCTACCTTTTCTCGAAGCCCTTGTCGATTTTTTGAACCCTCATAACTTGGATTTGGATTATACCAGATAAACAAAATTCTCGAATTCCAAGAGTTAGCTATTGTTCTACTTTGTTTTTTATGTATATTTTCTTTGATAGACATAATTTCCCCTAGATATATTCCTGAACATAGTCAATAGTCTTGCCGTATGCTGTCATTATCTTCTTTTTCGTTTGTCATTACTTTAATTTTGGCCATATTAATTTCTAGTCCATTGTTACTACTTTCAGCTGCAAGTTCTCTGATAATTTTAGATGTATTTAATTTAATACCTACTTATTATATTCCACATATCTATTTTTTATTTGCTTGACTGTATTCAGTCAACTATACTACAATTACATAGTTGAATTTGTTTCTGGATATGTTAATGACAATAATGATCATACCTACTTTAATGATTGCGCATATACATATGTACAAACAAAATGAGCAATATAATATTTTAACAAATTTTATACAAGTCTAATGGAGACCTGTTATTGGCGGTATTTGTTTGTTTTAATTGTAGTTACAAGTATTGTTATTAAGCTTTGGTCTCACAAAATAAAAAAAAATTGTCTTTCAGAATTTTCTGCTAGAAGAACCATGTTGTCTGCAAACCTCAAGTTATTTAATAATTCATTCTCATTCATTCAACTCCATCGATCCGTATAACAATGTTTTTCACATTCCAATTCTCTAAAGGATCCTAAAGCAGCATTAAATATTTTTGGGAATAATGAATCTCCTTGCCTTACCCCTCGCCTTATACAAAAATAGTACCTGGTTGAACGTTTTTTTTTAAACAACATTTTCTTAAAATGAAACCTAGCTAGATCGATTTATCTCCCCCGAAACCCACTGCATACTAAATTTCATGAAAATTGTAGGAGCCGTTTGCGAGATTCCGATTATATATATATATATATACACTAGCGACTCGCCCCGGCTTCGCACGGCTTTTCTGTACTATAATATGCATGTATTATACATAAAAACCTTCCTCTTGAATCACTCTATCTATTGCTGAAAACTGTATTAAAATCCATTGCCTAGTTTTAAAGATCTAAGCATACATAGGGACAGACAGACGGGAAGAGACTTTGTTTTATACTATGTAGTGATCAAGAATTGCTCGTTTAAAGGTATTAGATAGATAGATAGAGCAAACCCAGGTCCGAGCCCTCCAGTTACCGCCCTATATCTAGTAATTCTAATAATATTGTGATCAATTCTTTAAACATTTAATTTCGACAAAAGAGAAGCAGATACATAATATAATACTATTGCATCAGAACATAAATCGCTTCTCTGGCAAAATATATGATATAGAACTATTATTAGATAAAATTAAGGTTGATATTTTATGCTTTACTGAAACCTGGTTAAAGGCTGATATGATGCTTTTTAATGTTAACAATTTCACCGTCGCCAGTGCGTTCAACAGAGTGTCTGCCAATGGTGGTGGATCTATTATTTTACTAAACAACAACATTAAGTTCAAAAATCGTACAGATATATGTAGTCATTCTGTGGAGCGCGTCTGTGAGGTAGCATGTGCAGAGGTTGAAAGCTCCATTATCGTATGTGTTTATAGACCACCGGCTTCTGACTTTTCTTTATTTTATTCTATAATAGAAGTAATTCTTAGTAAACTATTCAGGTCCAAAAAGACATTAATAGTTTGTGGTGATTTCAACATTGACATTCTTGTTAGTTCATCTGAAAGAAACAATTTTATTTCTCTTTTTAAATCTTTTAATATGGATCTTTTGTTCAGTGAACCAACTCGGGTAACAGCCACATCTTCTACGTGTATTGATAACATTATAACAAATGGGAGTGTTCTGGAAAAGACATTAATTATTGGTATTCGTTCGGATCACTTGGCTCAAGTTGTTAAATTGCCTTTTAAGTGTCAAACTTCACCTGTACATAGAACATTTAGAACAACAACTAAAACCAAGTTAGAGAAATTTAATAATCAATTAGAATTGAAACTTAGTAACACTTCATTTGAATCCGACGATCCTAACAATACATTTAAAACATTATTTACAGCAATTTGTAATGGATTTAATAAATGTTGCCCAGTTAAATCTACTATGGTAAATAATAAATTAAAATTCTGTGACTGGGCAACTAAAGGGTTAAAGGTGAGCAGGGACAACATGTATGAACTTTATCATAAAAAATCGTATACAAATAATGAAGAGTTTCATACATATGTTAGGAATTATTCAAAGATATTCAAAATAGTCTGCAATAAAGCAAAAGCTATGTTCATTGCCAATAAAGTTAGTAACTCAACTAATAAAATCAAAACTGTCTGGAAGGTCATAAATACGGAGACTGGTAAAAATAAAAAGGAAGATGAAACATTCACTCTTAAAATTAATGATAAACTTATCTCTGATAAATATGAAGTGGCTTCGGCTTTCGAATCTTACTTTTCAACGATTCCTACTGAAGCTACTAAGTATCTTGCATCGTCCCCGGTGAAAGCGGAGTGTCTGCTTACAAATAATTTTACTAAACATATTCCAAATTTTTTGTTTAATTTCATTGATGATAGCGACATTTTAAGCGCTTTCAAGTCTTTAAATTTGAAAAACACAGAAGACTTATGGGGTTTGTCAGTTAAAGTCATTGGCTCAATTATTACTAGTATTGCTCCTATTTTAGCAGGTATTTTTAATCAATGTATTGATAAAGGTTCTTTCCCTGATTTGATGAAACATAGTAAAATCGTTCCCATTTTTAAATCCGGTAGCAAAAATAATCCTTCCGATTATAGACCTATCTCAGTTCTCCCAGCGCTAAGCAAAATCTTCGAGAAAATAATGCTGAATCAATTGTTAGCTCATTTCAACAATAACCAAATTTTACATGAACACCAGTTTGGATTTACAAAAGGGCGGTCTACGACTGACGCCGGAGCTAAACTTTTGAAGTATATTTTCGAAGCTTGGGAGAACTCTCAAGATGCGGTTGGCGTATTTTGTGATCTTTCCAAGGCATTTGATTGCGTAGATCATCACACCCTACTTTTAAAACTTCGACACTATGGCGTTCGCGGAGTGGCACTAGATCTTGTAGCATCTTATCTGTGCAGTCGCCAACAAAAAGTAGGTATTAGCGGTACTACGTCCTCAGGGTCTTTAGTTAAAACAGGCGTACCGCAAGGATCAATTTTAGGCCCATTTTTGTTTTTGGCATACATCAATGATCTGCCCTATATGGTAAATGAATTGTGCGATATAGTTTTATTTGCTGATGACACTTCTCTAATCTTTAAAGTGGATAGAAAAGACACAGAACTTACGCAACTCAATAACACGTTATCCACTATATCGAAATGGTTTGCGGCCAATAATCTCATGCTTAATTCCTCTAAAACTAAGTGTATAAGGTTTACTCTCCCCAATGTTGCTAGGAATGACAGTCATGTCCTAGTCGATGATGTTAGACTCGAACTAGTTGATAGGACAGTTTTTCTCGGCATAACATTAGATAGTAAAATACAATGGGGTCCTCATATAGAAAGCTTAGCTAGTAAATTGAGTTCCGCCGCTTTTGCAGTTAGAAAAATTAGACATATAACAGATGTGGCTACAGCTAGGTTGGTTTACTTTGCGTATTTCCATAGTATAATGTCCTACAGTCTTCTGCTATGGGGCTCGGCTGCGGATTTGGAATCTATCTTTATCTTGCAGAAAAGGGCCATTCGTGCAATCTATTGCTTGGGTCCACGCGAATCCTTTCGAACTCGGTTTAAGGAATTTGACATTTTAACCTTACCGTCGCTACCGTTTTTGAAAATATTATGTTTGTCCGTAAAAATTTAAATCTATTTGACACAAACAGTAGCCGCCATAACCTAAATACAAGAAATAAATATAAAATTGTTACACCTAGATTCAGGCTAGCGAAACTCAATAAGTCTTTTCTCGGGAACTGCATTCGCTTTTATAATAAAATCCCATATGAAGTAACTAAGATGTCTTATAATAGATTCAAAGAGTATGTTAAACATAAGTTGATTGACAAGGCCTACTATAAGGTGGCTCATTACATAGAAGACAAGAATATATGGTTGTAGTAGCTTCCCTCTGCACTTGCAGCCCCCTGGCCAAGTGATAATTGTATGAAGTTTATGTATATTTAAAACAACAACTGTAATTACATAAATTCAAAAAAAAAAAAGATCCACAAAAAAAAAAGCCTTGCTGAGTTTCTTGCCGGAGTCTTCTCAGTTCAAGTGTATTCCGAACCGGTAGTAGAGTCTAAAAATTGTAACTGTTGACATTCATAAGTGCCTTATTAGGGCCTAAACTGAATAAATGAGTTTTTGATTTGATTTATTTGATATAAGTTTATTAAATATCCTGGGCAAGATGTATGACAGACTGATCTATATCTGCCTCAAAACATATGCCGCCGCGGTCTACTGCTCTAGTAAGTCCCCCTCAGTCATTGTTAAGAACCTCCAAACCGCGGCTAACGCCCTAGGCGCCTGGTTTCGGAAATGGAGGATCGAGATCAACCCTGTCAAAAGTCAGGCGGTCCTATTCTACAGACCCTACCATCGAGGTACCACCTCCCCTCCAAAGGCAGTTACTCTAGACCCAAACCCCTGGGACAGGCAAGCCAAATATCTCGGAGTAATTCTCGATGATCGTTTGACCTTTGATGCCCACATTAAAGCAGTCCGCGCGCGCGCCGCCTTTGTGCCTAGGGCGCCTCCACTTTTTATTAAATCGTAAATCTAAACTTGCCTTTAAAGGCAAGGTTACACTATATACCACGTGTCGCCCCATCATGACCTATGATGCTAGTACTGTGTTCGCACATGCAGCTCCTGCACGGATCCCAAGTGATTCAAAATCGCTTCATGCGCATGGCCACGGGCGCCCCGTGGTACATGCGTAATGAAAATCTCCACTTAGACTTAGGTCTCCCCATGATTAAACAATTTATAAAACGCACCTCACGCATATTTTTCAATACCGCCGTTAATCACAGCAACCCTCTTATAATGAAAGTGGCAAACTACACGCTCTCCCGTATACACCGTATCCATAGACCATGGCAAGCCCTCAGCGAGCCGGATGACCCTATTACATTAGCTCAGATCGAAACTGACGAAGCTCGTAAAAGTACACAACACACTACACACAACCGATCACGCTACCGTCCTCGACGGCGAGGACCGCCGCGACGTCCCACTCAGTCTCGTCCCGTTCAAGCGGCCCGAGCTGCCATTAGTAATCCGACCGCCCCCAATCCTCTCCCCCGGTAACGATGCTGAGCCGATGTTCGACCCCATTGGGGGGTGCCCTGAGACGTTGTTACCTAAATATTACCCGGCTGAGAGCCCTCTGCGCTCGCCGATTCGTCCTTTAAGGTTGTTGCAACTATCAGAGGCTACCAAATTAAGTCTTTAAAAAAAAAATAGATAGATTTACGTTATTTTTCCAATTTTAGTCGTGTATATATGCATATGTATTTTTTTTTCTGAACTCCTTGTTTTTTTTACACATCTTGACTGTCGAATGGCTTTGAGTAGTCTATAAAAGCTAATTATATTTTTTTATTATATTAATTGTATTCTTCTATAATATGATGTAATATGTTACCGGAAATGTATGAAATCAAGGAATTGTATACAAAACCTAGGAAATGTGTACAATTCCGATACTATTTAGGAAATGTATAAATTTCCTCGGAATTTTATATAATTCCAATATCGTATTAGGAAATGTATAAAGTAAATGCTTTCTGTAATAAAACACGTTGTTAATAATATTTTTTATTATAGCACTTATTGAGACATATTTGGGGGGTTGTAAGTGAAAGGTACTTTTGTGCGAATACTTGCTATTCTATGCAAAATAAAAAAAATAACCCCAACCTATTTTTTTTCAAATATTTTTTTATTATAGCACTTATTGAGACAATCGGGTAACAGTCATACCGTAAAATAATAACAATATGATAATATTATCTTACTAATTAAAACTTCTAAAATCAACTATCTATTAACTTTTAACGTATCACAAAATCAACTTATATTTATTCTTATAAAATAAAATTTTCATAGCTACGTGCACACGCACTGACAGTTTACAAGGCACTGCGCGATCGCCGGATCAGGCGAAGCAATACCCTCCCCTCGTCCCGTTATCCCCGCGTACCCACCAATGTCTTAAATGTTTTACATTTCCGATTGCGATTTAGGAAATGTATAGTGTGTAAGTATAATATAATTTATTTCACACATTTCCGTGCGATTTTAGGAATTACATACATTTCCTAGGAATTGTATACAAGATTTTGTTCATTTTACAGGGACCTCTTCCTTATCTAGGATTTCATTGAAAAGTTCAAGCAGTACATTTAACACTGAGTTTGCAGCTGCTTTTAGACATTCATTAGGAAGGCTATATATACCTGATGATTTACCATCTTTCTGCAATGAAATAACTTTATTTACTTCTATTCTTAGATTTTTTGTGTTATCATTACTGTGCAACAAATTTAATTATATTCAAGCAAATGATAGCATAATACATCTTACATAAAGTATATATTGGTAACATCAACAGCCCATTATTTTAGGAATATCTTTATCATTGATTTTAACAAACCTCTATAGATAGTAAGATAAAAGATACACCATACATGATCCTTATCTAGGCACTTACATATTGTATTTCGATAGCGTAAGAAGAGCCATAGCCAAACAAATATTTAAAAAATCCGGTCAAGATCGGGTTCGGAACACGCTCAAGGAGGGTATCGTATTCCGTAACCAGTACCACACAGTACTGTGTAGATAGTTGTAAAAATATCGATAGCTTAACTACGAGTATCATTGACCTTGGAAAATAGTAATAATATCGGTCGATAGTTTATTTAGTTAGTAAGTAAAAAAATACTACATATTTGAATTTAATACTTAGGAGTAGGTACATTTTGAGTATTTACGCAAAATTTTAAATTGAATCTAAAAGAAAAAAAATGGTCAGCCATACAAAATTTACCCAGGCCCGACACAAATGAAACATCAATTATCTCAGTATTTTGTGTGTCATCAATTAACAAATTTTTGATTTTTCGATGTCAGTTAACTTAAGACTAACTTATTTTCTTTCTTTAAGATTTATTTTGTTATTAATCAGTAAATATACTACCATTCTTGTCGCAAAACACAAGAACCGACTTACGACCGAAAATTTATGAAAGCCAAAATGATATTAAATTATTCTAAGTTATTTATCTTAAATATTACGTATAAAAGCAATTGCAAAATGTATAAACTTAAATTTCAATAAACAACACACAACATTTTGTGTGTGTTAAATCGCTAGGCCAAAATGAGTTTCTTAACAAACCATCGCACATTTTGTTTTTTTCATAGCCGAGTTGGTGGTGGTGATGGTCCAAAGGTGGTGTACCAAATGTTTCTGTGCTACCATAATGTTTGTATTTGCTCCCTGAATCTGGAGACTAAGCATGTTATTAGATTTATTAATTGCTAGTGACCCGCCCCGTGATTCGCACGGTATGGGAGGACCTCTTGCTCGCCGAAGTTTATCCGCACAGCATGATTTTTTCCGACATCTAGAACGATAATTGTTGAACATATTTGCCACTTTAAACAAAATCTTATGGAATTGAAAAACTAAACCTCATGAATCACTCTGTCTATTGGTGAAAACCACATGAAAATATATTCAGTAGTTTTTGAGTTTATCGCGTATAAAAAGACAGACGCGGGGGGATTTTTTTAGGGTTCCGTTGTTCACGTCTGGAACCCTTATAGTTTCGTCATGTCCATCCGTCCTCGGCTTACCTTCCAAACTAGAGGAAAACTTCGTACAAAATCGTAAAATATTAACAATAAAATCATAACAATAATCTATTGGACACGATCTTCTAAGTCCACGTGGCATTATGGGTGATTACGGAACCCTATTCTATGCATGGCCGGTTTTATTTTATAATAGTGATGATGTGAGTATGGTTGAGAATGACGAGCCTTTTAACTATTATCATTTTCCCCAGATCCAAGCAGCAAATGGTGAAGTAACTATCACAAATGATGGAGCTACTATTTTGAAGCAAATGAGTGTAATTCATCCAGCTGCTAAAATGGTAATTTTTACCAACTACAAACAGTTTATTTATAGCGAATAAAACATTTATTTTATTTTGTACCTGTGGTAATGATAATAATTACAGTTGGTGGAACTTTCTCGTGCACAAGACATTGAGGCTGGTGATGGCACTACCTCTGTTGTGGTTATTGCTGGTGCTCTACTTGATTCTGCTGAGAAACTCCTACAGAAAGGTATCCACCCTACAGTCATCTCTGATGGCTTCCAGAAGGCTTTACAGATAGCTTTGCAGGTGAGTATAAAGGGAGTAATTTAATTTTCTTAAAAAAAAAAATATCTTTATGTAATGTTTTTCTTAGGTTGTGGAAGGCATGTCAACTCCTGTGGACCTAACAAATGAAGATGCTTTATTAAAAGCCGCTGCAACTTCTCTTAACTCAAAGGTTGTGTCACAGCACTCCACTATCTTAGCACCCATTGCAGTCCAAGCAATTCGCGCAGGTTTGTTTTGAATTTTCATTTGATACTCAATATACCTACATAGTTTTAGAGACTTTAAACTACCGAGGGCTTCTTATTTATTTTTATCTCTCGGGAACGCGTGTGAAACCGCGGGGTGGGATTTTGCTTTTGGAAACTGCACTGCTTGATATTTTTATGAAAACTGAACATGATATTAAAAATATTATATTAAATATTCTAAGTTATTCATTTTAAATATTACATCTTTAAATAGGCAATGATAAATTTCATAAACGTAAATTTCAATAAATAACATAACATTGTGTGCCTATGTGTGAAATAACTAGTGTACTTATGTAAATAAACTAGTACCTATTTAATTGAGTAACTTAATCTGCTAAGTTAAATTTTCTTTAAATTTCAGTTTGATTAAATACTTTTAGGTAGTACTTACGCAAACCTCGCGACAAACTTTTATGATCATATAAATTGTGTAAATGATCATATAAATGAGATTATAAGTTGATAGTTAAAATTTTATAGGAAAATTTTATTTTCTTCTTTTTAGAGCATTTAAATAAAAGGTTTTTTGCTTTTAATTTTTTAACCTCGAGTTGGTGCAGAAGGTTGTGTTCGAAATTCGAGTCAATTTTCCTCACGCTCGCAGCAAGGCGTGGTTACCTAAATATTGGCCCAGTTAAGAGCCTTATGCGCTCGCCGATTGTCCGGTAAGGTCAATCCGGGCGGTCGGATTACTAATGGCAGCTCGTGCCGCTTGAACGGGACGAGACTGAGTGGGACGTCGTGGTGGTCCTCGTCGTCGAGGACGGTAGCGTAATCGGTTGTGTGTTGTGTACTTTTACGAGCTTCGTCATCTTCGATCTGAGCTAATGTAATTAATAGGGTCATCCGGTACGCTAAGGGCTTGCCTTGGTCTAAACGGGAGGGCGTGTAGGTTGCGGCTTTCACTATAAGAGGGTTGCTGTGATTAACGGCGGTATTGAAAAATCTACGCGAGGTGCGTTTTATAAACTGTTTTATCATGGGGAGACCTAAGTCTATGTGGAGATTTTCATTACGCATATACCACGGGGCGCCCGTGGCCTTGCGCATGAAGCGATTTTGAATCACCTGGGATCCGTGCAGGAGCTGCATGTGCGTACACAGTACTAGCATAGCATAGGTCATGATGGGGCGGATACACGTGGTATATAGTCTAACCTAGCTTTTAAGGGCACGTTTAGATTTACGATTTAATAAAAAGTGGAAGCGCCCTATCACAAAGGCGGCGTGCGCGCGGACCGCTTTAATGTGGTCATAAAAGGTCAAACGATCATCGAGAATTACTCCGAGATATTTGGCTTGCTTTTCCCAGGGGATTGGTTCACCGAATAGAGTAAATGCCTCTGTAAAATAGGACCGCCTAGCTTTTAGCAGGGTTGATCTCGATCCTCTTTTTCCGAAATCAGGCGCCTAGGGCGTTAGCCGCGGTTTGGAGGTTCTTAACAATGACTGAGGGGGACTTACTAGAGCAGCAGACCGCATTGTCGTCCGCAAAAAGAGCTAACTGCACCTTGTCGGTCTTTGGCATATCACTTGTGTAGAGCGAGAATAGCAAGGGGGGCAGTACCGAGCCCTGAGGGGCACCGGTCAGGGGAGGAGAGTGCACCAAGAATGCGATATCGAAAGTGGCGATTTGACAAATAATATCGTAATCACTATCGAATTGGCTCGAATGAAAGATTTAATACCTACTGTATTGTGAATTTTGTTTTATGATCTTAAATTAATTTGTTGTTTCAATGCAAATTAGAGATGTGCAAGTCTCAGCTGAAATAGCAATTAACGGCATCGTATAATCCGCCTTAATTGTCTTATTTCAGACGGACAGTAATGTATTATATATTACTATTCAATGAGAAAATAATAAAAAATGTAAGTAGGTGTAATGAAAATATAACGTTAGAGTTACGTCAGATATTAACGAAACACGAATGTGAAAATCTTGTGAACTTACGGGGCAGATTGATCCTTGAACTTTTTTATTTTACCTACATTAAATGAATTTCCTTTTTTGACAGTTATGGAACCCATTGTCGGTGGGGTCGGCGCGCGAGTCGACCTTCGCGACGTTAAAGTGATCGAGCGCATCGGTGGTACTGTCGAGGATACCGAGCTTGTGCAAGGTCTTGTGATTCCACATCGCGCCTCCAACGTTAATGGACCACACCGCATTGAAAAAGCTAAAGTCGGTCTTATCCAATTCTGCATTTCACCTCCTAAGACAGATGTTAGTAAAATATTTTTATCTACTCTCATATCGTAATGTGCTAATTATGAAATCAAAACCAGTACTCTAATGACCCACTTTATGCACACCCGTGTATAATGATTCATTATAGTCCAGTTTTGTTCCTAAGATAATGCTATAAAATAACTTTTCTTCTATTATAGTACACTTTGGACCTATCAATTTGACGATGACAATGTGACAATTTTTTGACTTGAACTTTATAGGTAAATATTTTAAGAAGTTGGCAACACAGATTTGATTAGGTATATGATTATTGTTTCTGTTTATTTTATTGTATTTGCCTACATATATCATTTTGACCAAAAATGTCACAAAAAAGGTATTTTTTTTTAAAGTTCGTAGAAAAATACTATCGATTTTTCATTTTTTTTTAATTATATTATTTATATGAGTTTAGATAAAGTACTGTATGATACTGCACATAATTAGGTATTAAAAACTCGTGTGATACTATTAAGAACCTCGCCTACGACTCGGTACTTAAACTCACACTCCTATTTTAATAACCCCTATTATGCAACATTATCATAAACTACTATTATTATATCGTAAAAAATAAAGATCCGTGCTATTTAAAAAAATAATATTTTAATAAGATATATTTCAACTCAACCTGGTAAGTAATGATGTGGCCGAAAATGGTGAGCTCACATAGCCTAGAAGGAAACTCGCTCTTAAAGGCAGCTGCTGGTGTACTTTTTTAGTATGTATTAGGTAGGTAGGTATTTTAGGTATTTATCATGAAAAATAGAGACACAATGCCGAGCCGAACAAAAACGTCTAATAACATGGCACTTTATACATGACATTTTGGTAACCCGTAACCCGTATCAATAAATTCTGTTATGTTATTAATAATAATAATAATTCTGTTTTTTATATTTTTAAATGTATTTTTTTTATAGATTATGTTTAAAAATGTAATTTATAAGATATATATTTAATAAATGAGATAATAATAATACTCACTTAAAATAATGTAAAAATCTAGACTAACGAAAAGAGAGCTGGCTCCATTTTGTGAATTGTGTGGCCATTTATTTCGATTGATTGTGCATCTAGTTCTTATTATTACACTTTTCTTTTATTAATTTTTGACTGGTAATGTTGGCTAAACTTAATCACAAAGTATTTTGCATTTTAAAATGAATATTAAAAATGCAAAATACATCTCGAAAGGCATTTCAAATAAAATACAAAATGTTTTTTACTAAAAGGCATTTAAATGCAAAATACAAAATAGGTATTTTGTATTTGCATTTTAAATAGAAGTATTTCAAATAAATCGCATCTCTGGTGCTTAGTGATAGTTTAGGGTTGGCTGGCACACATGTTGTGCGATTACAGCGTTATCTTACTTAACTTTTGAGCCTATTCCACTCGAAGGAGTGTCACCAGTCCTGTCCGAATTCCGGTACCTCGGATCACTCATGCAGAGCAATGGTGATATTGTAGAGTCGAGCTGCAATAGCTACAAATATAAAATACGTGTTCAATTATATTGACATCTACAACTTCTATAAGCGCGTTACTTTTTAATAAAACGAAATTTTGGTCCAGTCCAAATACTCGGTGGTTATGGTCATTTTAGGTGAATGTTCCAAATTTTATAACTTTTGTAGGGTTCCAGAACAAAGAAAAAAAAACGGAACCCTTATCGTGTGTCTGTCTGTCCGAAAATACTTTACTGGATTTAGTTGAATTTTGGTACAAATGTAAGTCGGTGACCTACACGGACTACGGACGACGTAAATAAATGAATTTCAAATATGGGGGCCACTTAGGGGGGTAAATTAGAATTATATTGCAAATTATATTGTGTGACATATCTCATCGTGGTCAGTAACGATGTGGCCGATGGTGGTAAGCATACAAAGCCTAGAAGGAACTAGCTCTCAAGTGCAGCTGTCGGAAGTTCGGAACACACCGAAAGGTACTTGGCGACAGATTTTCAACTTGAGGGTGGTAGCCAGCCAGGCGGGTACTACAAAGTACCCTATCATCGTGCTATGATTTCCGCACGATGTTTTCCTTCATGGAAAGTTCAAGCTCGTTGTAGGATTCGAACCCGCTACCTTCGTCTAGGCATTCGACGTCACCACCACTGAGCTATCATCGTCTTAAAATTTATTTAGTTATTTAAGTAAATAAGTGACCATTTTCAATGCAAAATGAATACATATATAAATCTATAGTAATATCTAATTCTTGTATACAGGGTGTAATCGTTAGTGTATCCAGGTGATTATTCCGTAACTATTAGAGATATAAAAAAAAAAGAAACTAATATCGAAAGTACGTTACCTAATCAATAAAATACCATCTATAATTTTTTGAAAATCAAACGAGAAGTATCCAAAATTTTGACATTAAACTCTCCCATACATTTAGTATGAGATTAGTAGAATGAAAGGTTTCAGTTTCCTTATTATAAAAGGTTATTTTAGCTTAGTACTACTATTAAAGGAAACTGTTTATTAACCTAACAAAGTAATAAAACTATCTTTTAAGTAACACTTCATTTGAATCCGACGATCCTAACAATACATTTAAAACATTATTTACAGCAATTTGTAATGGATTTAATAAATGTTGCCCAGTTAAATCTACTATGGTAAATAATAAATTAAAATTCTGTGACTGGGCAACTAAAGGGTTAAAGGTGAGCAGGGACAACATGTATGAACTTTATCATAAAAAATCGTATACAAATAATGAAGAGTTTCATACATATGTTAGGAATTATTCAAAGATATTCAAAATAGTCTGCAATAAGGCAAAAGCTATGTTCATTGCCAATAAAGTTAGTAACTCAACTAATAAAATCAAAACTGTCTGGAAAGTCATAAATACGGAGACTGGTAAAAATAAAAAGGAAGATGAAACATTCACTCTTAAAATTAATGATAAACTTATCTCTGATAAATATGAAGTGGCTTCGGCTTTCGAATCTTACTTTTCAACGATTCCTACTGAAGCTACTAAGTATCTTGCATCGTCCCCGGTGAAAGCGGAGTGTCTGCTTACAAATAATTTTACTAAACATATTCCAAATTTTTTGTTTAATTTCATTGATGCTAGCGACATTTTAAGCGCTTTCAAGTCTTTAAATTTGAAAAACACAGAAGACTTATGGGGTTTGTCAGTTAAAGTCATTGGCTCAATTATTACTAGTATTGCTCCTATTTTAGCAGGTATTTTTAATCAATGTATTGATAAAGGTTCTTTCCCTGATTTGATGAAACATAGTAAAATCGTTCCCATTTTTAAATCCGGTAGCAAAAATAATGCTTCCGATTATAGACCTATCTCAGTTCTCCCAGCGCTAAGCAAAATCTTCGAGAAAATAATGCTGAATCAATTGTTAGCTCATTTCAACAATAACCAAATTTTACATGAACACCAGTTTGGATTTACAAAAGGGCGGTCTACGACTGACGCCGGAGCTAAACTTTTGAAGTATATTTTCGAAGCCTGGGAGAACTCTCAAGATGCGGTTGGCGTATTTTGTGATCTTTCCAAGGCATTTGATTGCGTAGATCATCACACCCTACTTTTAAAACTTCGACACTATGGCGTTCGCGGAGTGGCACTAGATCTTGTAGCATCTTATCTGTGCAGTCGCCAACAAAAAGTAGGTATTAGCGGTACTACGTCCTCAGGGTCTTTAGTTAAAACAGGCGTACCGCAAGGATCCATTTTAGGCCCATTTTTGTTTTTGGCATACATCAATGATCTGCCCTATATGGTAAATGAATTGTGCGATATAGTTTTATTTGCTGATGACACTTCTCTAATCTTTAAAGTGGATAGAAAAGACACAGAACTTACGCAACTCAATAACACGTTATCCACTATATCGAAATGGTTTGCGGCCAATAATCTCATGCTTAATTCCTCTAAAACTAAGTGTATAAGGTTTACTCTCCCCAATGTTGCTAGGAATGACAGTCATGTCCTAGTCGATGATGTTAGACTCGAACTAGTTGATAGGACAGTTTTTCTCGGCATAACATTAGATAGTAAAATACAATGGGGTCCTCATATAGAAAGCTTAGCTAGTAAATTGAGTTCCGCCGCTTTTGCAGTTAGAAAAATTAGGCATATAACAGATGTGGCTACAGCTAGGTTGGTTTACTTTGCATATTTCCATAGTATAATGTCCTACAGTCTTCTGCTATGGGGCTCGGCTGCGGATTTGGAATCTATCTTTATCTTGCAGAAAAGGGCCATTCGTGCAATCTATTGCTTGGGTCCTCGCGAATCCTTACGAACTCGGTTTAAGGAATTTGACATTTTAACCTTACCGTCGCTATACGTTTTTGAAAATATTATGTTTGTCCGTAAAAATTTAAATCTATTTGACACAAACAGTAGCCGCCATAACCTAAATACAAGAAATAAAGATAAAATTGTTACACCTAGATTCAGGCTAGCGAAAGTCAATAAGTCTTTTCTCGGGAACTGCATTCGCTTTTATAATAAAATCCCATATGAAGTAACTAAGATGTCTTATAATAGATTCAAAGAGTATGTTAAACATAAGTTGATTGACAAGGCCTACTATAAGGTGGCTCATTACATAGAAGACAAGAATATATGGTTGTAGTAGCTTCCCTCTGCACTTGCAGCCCCCTGGCCAAGTGATAATTGTATGAAGTTTATGTATATTTAAAACAACAACTGTAATTACATAAATTCAAAAAAAAAAGATCCACAAAAAAAGAAGCCTTGCTGAGTTTCTTGCCGGAGTCTTCTCAGTTCAAGTGTATTCCGAACCGGTAATAGAGTCTAAAAATTGTAACTGTTGACATTCATAAGTGCCTTATTAGGGCCTAAACTGAATAAATGAGATTTTGATTTGATTTGATTTGATTTTAATTGAATAATATTTTTGTATTCAAAGCAAATGTTCGAAGTGACGCCCTTGTTGTGCGATACAATGACGAGCTCTATTTACAGTTTCTAAATGAACTTTCCTTAACATTTGCGGAGTAATTAAAGCAATTGTACGACGTACACGATTCTGTAACTCTTCTAGGCTGTGCACTCTCTGAGCGTACACGTTGTCTTTGATAAATCCCCATAGAAAGAAATCACAAATAATAAATGAAACAATCTCGATTATTAACGTAAATAAAAATAAAAATTCGGACAAATGCGAGTTAAACTCGCGTGGAGAGGGTTCCGTACATGTTTAACTAAGTTCCATAATAATTTTTAAATCTGACCCAATATTTGTTGATGGTAACTATAAAAAGTATTTTTTTTGGAAATCGTGTTTTCTAAAAATGAAACCTAGCTAGATCAATTTATCGCTCCCGAAACCCCCCGCATACCAAATTTCATGAAAATCGTTGGAGCCGTTTCCGAGATTCAGATTATATACATATATCCATGAATTGCAGGTTTAAAGGTATTAGATAGACTTCTTATAGGTTTTCCTGTAATCTATAAATAAAGAACCATTATCTGATTTTTTTTCAAAATGTTTGGCCTAGTAGTTTCGGAGATAAGGGGGAATGGTCAATTTTCGCCAATTTTTCGCCTATTTTCTTAAATAACTTCAAACCTATATTAAAATTCTAAAAAAAATATATTTTAGATCCTCATAATATTTTATTTGATATGTTACACAATATCGTCTGCAAAACTTTTTTTTTAATTTTCTAATTTACCCCCTAAACGTGTGTGTACCCCATGTTTGAAATTCATTTATTTATGTAACACGTCCATATTTGGGTCACTGAATTACATATGTGTTCCAACTTTCAACTCAATCCAGTCCAATACTTTGGATATTTCTCGTTTGATTTTCAAAAAATTATTGATGATGTTTTACTGATTAGGTAACGTACTTTCGATATCAGTTATTTTTTTTTATATCTGTAATAGTTACGGAATAATCGCCTAAACTGAAGTGTGTTTGCAAAAAAAACGGGCGGTTTTGATTTTTCTACATAATTGGTAATAATTTAGTTCTAAAGAGGTTTTAATAGCCAAACTATGTTACTGGCACTAAATAAACAGTCTGGGTATGAAAAAAAGTTAATTCCAAATTCGAAACTTTAATTTTTATGAATAATAATCCCTTTTTCTGTTCGTGACTTTTTACTTACTTTTCACGGGTTTGCGGTTAAAAGGTTATTTATATTATTAGGCAACTAAAACTAGCTTCACGTTATTTTTAGTAAAATAATTTATGTTTGTCGCATAATCCTGCCTTATTATAACTTAAAACAGATATCTTTGAGTTGTTTGTAATGGCAGAAAAAGCAATTAGAGCTAGTAAAATTATAGCGCTGCTGGAAGAGGGGTGTAGCCAATGTTACGTCTCACAGCGGTTAAACGTGAGTCGTTCAACCGTCCAAAGAACCTGGACTCGATACCAAGAAACGGAACCTCGTTCAGAGAAGGCAAGGTTCTGGGAGAAAACGTTGCACACAACCACGACCGCTTTTTAGTGACTCAGGCACTGAGGAACCGCAAATGCAGTTACATAGACCTCAAAAGAAACCTTGAAGAGGTACGAGAAGCACAAGTTAGACTATGGACATTATGGAGGAGGCTTTTAGCGGCTGATATACGCAGTCGACGACCAGCGCGGGCCCCCTAGTTACTCCGTGAGCACCGGATTGCTCGATTGAGGTTCGCTAGAAATCCTATCTTGGACACTAGGTTACTGGAGTAGCGTACTCTTCTCCGATGAGGCTCGAATTTGTCTGAATGGTGAGGACCGACGTCGGCGAGTGTTACGAAGACCAGGGGAACGCTATGCCGATGTGTATTTCGAAGAAATCACCCCTTATGGTGGAGGGTCCGTTATGTTTTGGGCGGGCGTAACTTCCAGCTATCGTACCGAGATAGTATTCATTGAAAATGGGTCACTAAATGCGCAAAGGTACTTAACATAAATCCTTTGTCAACATGCACAATCCGCAATGACTGTAATTGGTGAAGATGCCATTTACATGGATGATAATGCTCGAGCCCACCGTTCTGGCGACGTAGATGCTTATATATCGTTTAAATTGGCCAGCGCGGAGCCCCGACCTTAACCCCATTGAGCACGTCAGAGACCTCCTAAAAAGGCGAGTACGATCTGTCCAACCACCTCCACAAAACATCAGGGAGCTTAAACGTGTGATCTTGGCTGAGTGGGAACACATTCCACATGACACCATCAAAAGCCTGGTGGAAAGCATGCCAAGACGTAATCGCTGCAAGGGGAGGTCATACTCGTTATTAATTTTTATTTTTTAATGTCTTTTTTTTATTAATATACAATACTCGTAGTCTTAATTTAATTATACCCATAAAAATGTCTTTTATCTGTTTACATTGATTAAAACACCGCTTCCAGGATTTAAACCGCTTTTATTATTTTTAAATGTTATTTAAATTTCAACCTTGACAGGAAAATATAAGAATTATAATAATAACGTTTTTAAAGTCAATAAGGACAAGATTCGCCTGCAAAAGAATTGCTTTTCACGACTTTCCTAGATTTTCATTTTATTTGACAGCGCCGGCAGACTGGATATACAATAATTACTCGTTTAAAAGTATTAGATAAAATCCTGTATTTTGAGTTTTATTGAATATTATCGGTACTATTTTGTCCAATAAAGATCAATACAAGTGCACCAGTGAAGTGAAACGAAATGATTACGTGTATAGTAAGCTTTTCAAGTTGTCTCAAAAAGTCCGTGAAAAAATTTAGTAGAGTGAGATCACCATTGTACTAAAACCCTAACACCTAATGAGACCTAACTAACATAAACTGACTAATTACGTGACTGTCTTAAATATGATTTATTATCATGAATTCAACTTTACTTGACCAGAAATAAAAATACATGAAGAATATAAAATACGCTCAACTTAACACTGGCAAAATACACAAAGTGTGATGCCAAAACGAAAGGCGAAAGAAATGTACATTACGATATCTGTAACCGACGACTTCTGACTTAATTGATTTATATAGTGTTATTATAGGCATTTAGTTTTACCTTTTCCCAAAGTTTTCTGTCGGCTGTCCCTTACCCCGTATAACGAAAATAATCACTGCACATTTTTAAATTTATTTTTCCCAGAATAAAATTTAAACAAATAATGCATTTTTACAGATGGATCACAATGTCATAGTATCAGACTATGCAGCTATGGATCGAGTTTTAAAAGAAGAGCGCCAGTACATCTTGAACATTGTGAAACAAATTAAGAAAGCTGGCTGTAATGTACTTTTAGTGCAAAAATCTATTTTGAGGTGAGATGGCTGGAACACGGGTCAAATCGCGAAAATACGCTGTGTTTAGACAGTTTTTTGACGAATCCTTTCGTCTCTTAGTCCGACGAAAAATATGTTTTATGTAGTTTAGTTCATCATGTTTCAATTGTATTAATTAAAATTTAAGTTAAAACCATAGCACGGTGGTAGGGTACTTTGTAGTACCCGCCTGACTGGCTACCACCCTCAAGTTGAAAATCTGTCGCCAAGCACCTTTCGGTGTGTTCCGACTTGAGAGCCAGTTCCTTTCTAGGCTTTGTGTGCCTACCATCATCGGCCACATCATCACTGACCACGGTGAGATTGTGGTCAAACACAGGCCTATACATAGCAAAAAACAAAAAAAAGTCAACATCCCTGAATTTGGAAAAAAAATATCCTATCACATGCAATTTTAACCTAAATGCGAAATTAACGGCTTTTAATCCAATGTAAGTGAATCTTACATTACACCAAAATAAACCGGACAAGTGCGAGTCTGACTCGCGCCCCGAGGGTTCCGTAATTTCCTGTTACTCTAAATACCACAGACTTCTTATAGGTTCTCCTGTAAACTATAGGTAAAGAACTATTTTCTGTAGTTTTTTCAAAATTGTTGGCCCAGACTGAGATCAGGAGGGGAGGGTAGATTTTTTAATTTACCCCCAAAAGTGGCCCCCATGTTTGAAATTCGTTTATTTACGTTACACGTCCGTGTTTGGATCACCGACTTCCATACGTCAACTCAATCCCGTCCAGTATTTTGGGACAGGCAGACAGACACACGAGTGATCCTATAAGGGTTCCCTTTTTTTTCATTTGACTTCCGGAACCCTAAAAAAGGAGATATTTGTTTTTACACTTTTGTTATGTACTTAAAGTTATTTTATTTCAATAATTTTAAAGTAATAAATAAAAATCCCGCATAAACCCAAGCTCTAGATCTCACCCGCGGACGCCTAAGCTACTTATTTGTATTGACTAATCATCAAGTTCATTGGCGTTGGTGATCCTCTTTAGGTATGCTTGCTATTTTCATAACATTGTAATAGGTATGTACTATCATCTTTTCACCTTTTTTATAGAGATGCTCTCAGTGACTTGGCAATTCACTTTCTGGACAAAATCAAAACAATGGTTATCAAAGACATTGAGCGGGAAGACATCGAGTTTGTGTGTAAGACTCTTGGCTGTCGCCCGATAGCGTCTCTCGATCACTTCACTGCCGAGAATTTGGTGAGCGTCGACCTTGTAGAGGAAGTAAATGAACCTTCTGGTAAATACATCAAGGTATGTGTGTAAGCGATTCTGTATCGGTACGCATTAAATATAATTTCATAATTAAGTATAATGCATAAATATAAATAATGTATAAATAATTTAGTATAGTATAATGGCATAATTATATTTAACCAAATTAAAAAAAGGAGGTGGTTAAGAATTCGTCGGAATCATTTTTTATTTTTGTTCCCCGATTACTAGAAGACGCTTCGATCGAATTGGAAATTTCTATTTTTGTTTGGGGTATACTTCCCAGGTGGTCCCATGGTCAGCAGGTCAGAATCTGATGATGGAATTCTGGAGAAATCAAGGGTACTCTTTAAAATTGTATAGGCACGCACATTTTACAGAGAGATGACTCCTGAACTTTTATGCGATCAAATAAAAAATACGTATCCAATGTTGTTTGATAACTTAACTGACTGACTAAACAGAATTAATTATTTATTACGCTGTCATCCCTATTTTTCCTCATAAAGAGTAGTTTTAGAGCTGGCCTCTATGCATTATCGAAGGCTCCCTCTATGTCTAGAGAGATTACGAGGACGATATTCTTCCTCTTTACTTCTTCCCGTATGTGTTCTACTAGGTTTGCCATTGCTTAGGGAAGTATGTTAACTGTAAGCACTTGTTTGCTATGCCTATAAACCCTTCTGCTGTGAATCCATCTGGTCCCGAGGCTTCTTTGGGATGTAGTGCTTGGAGCACTAGTTCTACTTCCGCCGATTTGTATGGTGGATCGTCCCGAGATTGGTTAATTGTTTTTCTCTGCCAGTTCCCGTACTCCATGTGCGGCCTAACCTGCGCTTCACAGTACACCCAGCTTTTTGGAGGCTAATTTGGCCTTACATTCCAAATGTCCTCGAATTTCCAAATAACCTCAGATATCACTTGCTATATTGGCACCGAGGATCCCGATACTCTTGGTGCTGCTGCACCAAAGTTCGAAGACACTTCCCGCGCGCGAAAATTATCCCATTTATAGCAATAAATGGGATAATTTTCGCGGAAAACGGGCAGACATGTGTCTTCGAGGGGTTAAATCCGGGGTTTGTCCGCATTTATATGGTAGCTGGTATAATAAAAATAAATACTTTGCATAATGGTCAAATTATAAAAGAAAACTCATAATTTCTAGCCCTAACTTTTCCCCTCTTTAAGCAATTATCGCAAAAAAGTTGAAATATGTGAATCCTTTCAGACCCTATATCACCCAATTCAATATTATTTTTTGAGACAAAATATAGCCTATGTCCTTCCACAGGATATAATGTATCTCCATGCCAAATTTAATTACGACCCGTTCAGCCGTTTAGTTGTGAAAAAGTAACAAACAAACAGAGCTACTTTCGCATTAATAATATTAGTATGGTTAACACAATCAAAGTACTGCAGTGCTAGCAATCTGAGGTCACGTTACATTCTTAACCATTTAAACAAAGCTTTAAGAATCTTTCTCATATACGTGTCTCTTTTTGGTATAGAATGTGTATTGCCAAAACAGTCCTATTTGATTGTGACAACTAAACGATAGTGGTGTAAGCCGGCAGTGTATTCGTCAGTTTTAACTGTTCGTATCGTTTAGATGTCGGGTTGTGCGGCGAGGTGTGGCGGCGGCGGTGGCGGAGGCGGTGGCAGTGGCGGCGTCGGCATGGACGTGGGTAGCGGGAGCGCGGGCGCCGACCCGAGCGGCGGCGGCGGCGGGCGCACGGTGTCGGTGGTGGTGCGCGGCACGAGCGGCGCGGTGGTGGCGGAGGCGGCGCGCTCGCTGCACGATGCGCTGTGCGTGGTGCGGTGCGTGGCGCGCCGGCCCGCACTCGTGGCTGGCGGGGGCGCGCCCGAGGCTGCGGCCGCCGCGGCACTCGCGCGCGCAGCCATCTCCGCACCCGGCGCCGACCACTACTGCCTGAGAGCCTACGCTGACGCTCTAGAGGTCATCCCATCCACACTCGCTGAGAACGCAGGTCCGTATGTTATTGTATAGAGGTTAACGTTTGTTTGGATCTTGAATTCCGTTGGCACCCTCTGAGCACGGAACCCTAAAAAACTATATTTTATGCAAAAAAAAAAAGATTATTATGCAGAAACAATCTCTACATTCATTTATTGGATGAAAATTTTAAATTAGTTTCTTTTTTTATTTAAATGCCGCAATCGAAATAGTACTTGCATAGGTGTAATGTAACTGTAGTGTAGGTATGATAGGTTATGTATTGTAGTGTACTGTACTATAGTGTAGTGTCGTGTCGTGTCGCGTAGGGCTGAACCCCATCGAGACGGTGACGGAGCTCCGCGCGGCGCACGCGCTGGGCGCGGAGAGCGGCGCGGGCAGCGGCGCGGGCGTGAACGTGCGCCGCGGCCGCGTAACCGACATGCGCCAGGAGCACGTGCTGCAGCCACTGCACGTCACCGCCTCCGCTCTCGCACTCGCCACTGAGACCGTGCGTGCTATACTGAAAATTGACGACATCGTAAGTATACTCGAAGCTCCTCACTCATACTCACCCACCACCACGTCTATTTTCATGGTACCGAAATCTGTTCATTACCAAATAGTTTCTATTTAGAGTTGACTATACAAAAAAATAAAACCGGTCAAGGGCGAGTCTGACTCGCGCACCGAGGGTTCCGGAATTTCCTATGGTACTTTAAATACCATAGACTTCTTATAGGTTTTCCTGTTATCTATAGGTAAAGTACTATCATCTGTATTTTTTTCAAAATTATTGGCCCAGTATTTTAGGATGGGTCAATTTTCGCCCATTTTCTTAAATAACTGCAAAACGATTTATCTTAAAATTAAAAAATATATATATTTGAGATCCTCACAATGAGCCCTTTCATTTGATATGACACAATATAGTGTGCAAATTTTTTTTGAATTTTCTAATTTACCCCCCCATGTTTGAAATTCATTTATTTACGTAACACGTCCATGTTTGGGTCAACGACTTACATATTTATACCAAGTTTCAATTCAATCCAGTACAATATTTTCGGACAGACAGACGCACGAGTGATCCTATAAGGGTTCCGTTTTTTTTCTTTTGAATTTAGGTTTTCATAATAAGAAATATAATTATACACATAGTTCGGAATAATACAGTGAATACAGTCCAGCATTTATAGAAAAAAACTATTTTTCCTCGAAATCTTCACAAACACTACGCATTGTGTGTACACATTAGATAAATATAAATAAATATCCTGGGACATTCTTCACACGCGGTTATCTGATCCCAAACTAAGCAGAGTTTGTACTATGGAAACCAGATAACTGATATACTACATAAACTACTTTTTTTTTGTAAATACATACTTATCTATATTAATAATTTCGTGAAGGGGTACGGTAGACTCGATCGAAACCTTACCTGAGAGACCTAATGAGACCAAACATAAACTGACAAATTACGTGACTTGACTATGACTTGAAAATGATTTATAAACCTGAATTCAAATTTACTTGACAAGAAATAAAAATACATGAAGAATATAAAATACAATGCTCAACTTGACACTGGCAAAATACACAAAGTGTGATGCCAAAACAAAAGTCAAAAGAAATGTACATTTTTCAGTGTTCATTTAGTTTTGCATAGTGATCACAGAGTACTTTTTATATACGGAAAATAGTATTTATTAAACACAATGAACAATGCTATACGAATCTATGCCTTGATTTGCCTTTAATATTCCTTGAGAACCGATAAGTACAGAAATATCTATGAACATTTTGTACCTACATGTGTATTAAGAGTCATATTTCACCCGTATATATATAACTTACACCCAGGTTTTCATCTAGTATATATATAACATACACCCACACACAGGACAAACAGACATGTTCATGCACACAAATGTTTCTTAAAATGGGAATCGAACCCATGACCAGTGGCGTGATAGGTGGTGTGTTAACCAACTGCACCAACTGGCTTGAATAAAGTAGGTAAGTACCTATGGTAATGCTATTGCTAAAATACTATTTATTTATTTGTTTCAGGTGAATACACTTAATTAATCTCTTTGGTTATCACAATTAAGAATTGCTTTAATGGATTCCTTGAAGTATTAATATTCTTCTATTATTACATAGCTAACCTATGGGAAGTATCCCGAATTCTAACGGCCCAAACGTTGTATGTTATTAATTTAATACAAAGCTGAGTTTTTAAACTATATTAGTCTTTATAATGAGTTTTATTTTAAATTTCACTAAACTCTTTAATTGTCAAGGTATTGTATCAATAAACAAAATTAAATTGCCAATCGAACTGGCAGTGGGCGGGGCACTCGCTGCACGATGCGCTGTGCGTGGTGCGTTGCGTGGTGTAAGTAAAACCGACCGCTGCTGGGTCATAAGGTTCACGAGTGGCGACCACGAACCGGAAGATGCAGCGTGGGCAAGCCACAAGTTGAACCGACTATCGCCGGAAACCGCTGGATACGGGTAGCGCATGACCGGCTATCCCGGAGATCCTTGGGGGAGGTATTTGTCCAGCAGTGGACGTTTTTCAGCTGACACGATGATGATGAAACAAAATTATGGTGACATATTCAGTTCACTAGGTTTAGTCGACCCCAATCGGAGACCGTAGTGAATGTACTCCCGATTTCGGACAAAAGTCGGCCGCGGCTTTCCTCTACTACGGAACGAGGGATATTTGCACGGCCTGTATAATGAGAGTCCAGTACTGTCGTCCGCATAGCAATGTACACACCATAAATGGACAGCACACAGAGCAAGGTCGGCTGTACAGTCTCCAGATGTTGGTGCACTGCATTGATGTTGAGTCGTAGAATGTATTAGTGATTTATTAAAATTATAATTTAATTGAATATATAACCATCAACTGGACAACATATTGTTGTTATCGAGGGCGTGCGCTCTAAAGTTTCATTCCTTATATGGATCAAACAAAATTGACCCGAAGACTGTATGATGGATAAAATATCACTTAATAATAAATATTCCATTACTAATATAGTAATCAAGTGATAGACAGAGACTCATACAAAAAAAAACCTGGCGGTCGTAAACAACGGCGACCAATTATTTAAAACTAGCTGTTCCCCGCGGTTTCACTCGCGTTCCCGTGATAAAAAGTATATTGTATACCTACGCCACATGAGTAAATAAACAGTACAGAGTATAAGCTTCTGAAGAATGTGTAAAATTGTTACCTATTTTGGTAGGGCTGTCACAATAGGTTAAGACAAATTAAACAAAACATTTAATAAATAGTTTTATTATTCAGTATGATAGAATACTTAACACAGTGTTGCCAACTTCAAGAGACTAAAAAACAAGAAGTTCACCAATAAAAAAACAGGAGAAAAAAAGGTAATTTCATACTTTTCTCATATAATTAAAATAATCACCTACAAAGTTTCGAGGCCATACTACTAACCGTTAAAGAGTTCCTTCGTAAGGAGAAAATGCTGACTGCATCAGCAGTTCTTGATAAAAATCGTGATGATCTATAAAAAATAAACTTACATATAAAATTTCGTGACCGTGCTACTAACAGTTGAAGAGTTCCCTAGTGAGGAGACAATCCTAGCTGTAGCGAGCGACAGGTTATATCTACCATATTATTGCATTGTCACTGAAGATACTCAGGTATACAAAATTTCAGCTCAATCAAACATCGGGAAGTGGTTCAAATCTTACTTGTAATATTTAACACACATACCTACTGCCTACCAACCCACCCACATTCTTAAAAATTTTTAGTAAAAGCTTGTTATAAAAAAAACTTTTAACAAAAAATAGAACCGACTTCAAAACACTAAAAAGGATAAAATCACCACGTCGGAACTCTAATCAACCTGACATTGTTTTGAAGTCAGCGAAAGTGTAGTTCATGTTCCATGGAAAATATCATGGTACCGCTACATGGTTATTTTATCCTTTTTAATGTTTTGAAGACGTTTATATTTTTTGTTAAGTTTGTATTTTTCAGTTTTAAGTTTCTTATGTTTTATCACTGACCTAGTATAAGCTATCGTTGTACCTTCCAACACATCATATGATATAACTAACGGTCTTAAAGGTCCTATAATATCTAAAGAATTATCTCCTTACCGTTAAGGAGTTGTACCTTCCATCATCAGCTCAGCAACTTAAATGATGACTACCAGACGCCAATATCTGAATGAATAGCTTTAAAAAGTATATGAAAAACATTGTAAGTGCCTATAAAATTTTAAGAGTTCCCTCAATTTCTCCAGGATTCCATCATCAGATCCTGACCTGATGACCATGGGACCACCAGTAAAGTATACCCTTTCAAACAAAAAAAATAATTTTCCAAATCGGTCCAGGCGTCTTCGAGCGATCGGGGCACATACATAAAAAATAAGATTCCGACGAATTGAGAACCTCCTTTTTGAATTCGTTTATAAAAACACCGTGTAGTAGGTACCCTCTGCATACTAAAAAAAAGGATCATACAATAAAATAAAGGTACTTGAAAAAGTAATAAATAATCAAATAAGTATTGACTTACCTATTGTACTCCTTGGGATAGTTAAAGTATGATATGTTTTTATTCTTTCTAGTATTATTAAAACACAGTACAATTAACAACCATTAATAATAATGAAAAAATCACGTTTTTACATTACACAAATATTCAAACTTGCAACTGACAAAACAAACAACGTGCCATAGCAACGTGAACAAATAACTTGTCATAGCAACGTGCGTCACACTGACCCTGACATTGTTAACTGGCTGTGCCAGCGTCAACCGGTTTTTTGCAATCTCGCCGCGTACGTGACAAGTGGCCAGTGATCACGCACACATGCCCCGCGTGTTTGTAGTAGTGCTGGAATTATTATATTTTTTTTTTTTTGAAAGCACTTAAGTTGGTAGCCTCTGATGGCTGCTCCAACCTTACCGGACAATCGGCGAGCGCAGAGTGCTCTCAGCCGGGTAACATTTAGGTAACCACGCCTGAGGGCACCCCCGAGTGGGGTACGAACCTCGGCTCAGGGCGTTACCGGGGGAAGGGGAGGACTTAGTACGAGTTACAACTAATTGGGGGCGGTCGGATTACTAATGGCAGCTCGGGCCGCTTGAACGGGAAGAGACTGAGCGGGACGTCGCGGCAGTCTTCGCCGTCGAGGACGGTAGCGTAATCGGTGACGTTAGCCTATTACCGATGTACGGGCAACACTGTCGCTGTATGCACGAGATGGTTTCAATCAGATTGTGTTTGATTAAAAGAATTTTTCTTGTGTTCATTTGACTTTTGAAACTTTGTAGTTTGATTTTTATACAGCTCCAAGGCCGCAAGGGACCATAGTGATTATAATTTTAATTTCAACTTGATACCTCTACATGTTTCTGAGAAAAAGGGTTATGACACATGAACAGACTGACACGAGGGACAACCGTGATTTTTACCGTTACCGTTTTTTCCTTTTGTAATACCAAACCCTAAAAATTACAATATTATCTCAAATTCTTTGTAAAATCTTTATTAAAAGGATGCTTCGTAAACGGGTTTCATGTTGGATACGCGACACAATATTCATAAAGAAGAATGTCCAGTTTTGACCTGTCAAACAATTAGCGCGTCTAGAGATAAGATATATCTTAAAAAAATGCTTATCAAAAGTACATTTTAAAACACTAACTAGAATTTTAATACGAAGTCTAGAAAAAATTAAAATGATTTTGAAAAATGTTCATGTTTGGCAATAATTTTTATAAGAGAACGCATCCATTTTGGACTCATCCATTCATAGAGTACATGATTTACGTTCCAAGCCGCGCTGTCTCTATTTATTGACTTTAATTATTTTTAATTCCTAATCTAATAAAACCTTTTTTTCTATTCCTAACTATCCTTAATACGCGTTAATTTTTACTTGATTACCGACTGTAAGCATTTATTTTGGAGACAAACTAATGAAGAAAAAAAAAATTATCGATATGCGCGACGTAACAGAACGTGACACTTTTTTTTTAAAGCTTTGACAGCTTTAAAAAAAAATACATTTGAATTATAGCAACTTCACGACGATTGTTTTCAGTCAATAATCTACGACCATAGCTGTTGAAGGCTGGTTACACCAAATACCTGCCTATATATACCTATACTTTTTCATACTTAACCTCAAACAATGATTTTATTATAACATTTTTCCCCGACTTCCAAATAAAAATCTGATGAGAGTATTGATTTAAGTGGACATTAAAGATTCTAATACAATACTAACAGTCAGTAGACACCACCTAATAACAAAATTGAGTGACAGGTCAACGCATGTATGGGAAATGGGCATTGTTCTTTCAGGTTTAGGAAATGTTGATTCCGAGAATCAACAATATCCTACTAATATTATAAATGCGAAAGTTTGTGACTATGGATGGATGTTTGTTACTCTTTCACGCAAAAACTACTGAACGGATTTGGATGAAATTTGGAACATAGATAGTTTATAACCTGAATTAACACATAGGATACTTTTTATCCCGGGAAAACATGAGACACCTCGGGAATGCGGGTGAAACCGCGGGGCGGGAGCTAGTAACTTCTATTCGTAAGATTTTCAACGGTATCAAAGCATGCAACTATCAGACATATTCACATAGTTTACCGGTCTTTGCATTCTACGTATCGATTGAAGTCTATTTGCGTATCGTCTTAAATTACATGCAAATTGCTGTTGCTTAAGAGGAGGCTCTCCGCGATTATCTCCGTCCCTTACTAAACTGACGGGGACAAGCGAGACAGGAGAGGCGTAATTTTAGTGATCAGGGAGGCTATGGATCCGTGCAGGAGCTGCACGGAACACAGTACTAGCATAGGTCATAATGGGGCGGATACACGTGGTATATAGTCTAACCTTGCTTGCGTCTAACCGGGCATCAAAGGTCAAACGATCATCGAGAATTACTCCGAGATATTTGGCTTGCCTTTCCCAGGGGATTGGTTCACCGACTAGAGTAACTGCATATCGCAGAGTTCCTGCGAAACCATCAACTTGACGTCCTTCTGATACAAGAGACTTTCCTCAAAGCTTCTCATAGGGACCCTAAAATTGCAAACTACCAAGTAGTTCGCAATGATAGGATTGACTCTGCCCTAGGAGGCACCCTCATCTATTACAAATGGTCCTTGTACTGCGCCATTCCGATTTTAAGTTTTTTTTCATCATCGTATCAAAACTGAACATGATATTTTTATAAGAAATTTGTCATACAATTTTATATAAAAAAATTATTTATTTTAAATATTATTTCGTGTCCTTAAAAAGGCAATAGTAAAATTCATAAACTTCAATTTCAACAAATAACACACAAAATGTTTTTTACACTTCCAAAAATATAAGGGATGATACGCTACCGCGAGATGCCTGGAACGGTACATTCTTCATTGACCGATGATAAATAAAACATCATATAAATTGTTACTAGCTTTGCGGGATACGAGTTAGTAGGATAGTTCAGTTAGCTCTCCTACTATAACCAAAATTAAGTGTGTACGCTATAATGTTAACTTCAAGATCTATTTCACTGAATTTATCTTGGTATATTACTATATCACTAAGCAATTATTATTTATTATTACATTATGCTTTCCCTGAAATTACAGCACATCATACACAACAAAAATATTTTAGATGCCAGTGGCACAAAATTGTGATGCAACTCCTCTTTTAATATTTTATAGGTTTTTGTTAGTCCTATCAAGCGTTCAATGTGAACTCGTTGGCTAGCTAATTTCCTATCAGAAACTAATTTTAAGGAAGGTATCTGACCTTTACCTTTTAAAAATGTTGCTATGTTTAATTTTATATTTTTTCCGATAAACAAATCTTGAATATTATAGCCATATATATCGGTCAGCTAGTATACTATCTCCAGGCTCACATATTTTTAATAAATTACTGTTGGAATGTTTATAGCTACTCCATGAGGCCTGTTGAGATGTAGGGTTTCCAGGCTTTTGAACCTTTATTTCTGTGCCATCTATGATGACTCTCGTATTTTTGTCATATTGTTTAAAGGTGTCTGGCATGTAATACTGCACCAATTCTTTTTCTGGCCAAATATTCAACTTGGTCCATATATACAACAAATATAATTAATCCATGTAATAAAAATATTATAAACTATTGTAGGACTTATTCGAAAAAAAAGATTATAGAGAAGATAAGAATCTTATAATTACTATTTTTATATGGAGTCAGACAGATAAACAGATGTTGGGAACACCCAACAGTAGCGACATCTGAAGTGAGCAAAAGACAGTTTTTATCCCTATTAGCATTTATTATAAATCTTATAGATTACGAAATAAAAAGAAAGTTTAATTCAACTATTGTTGTTTTATTCATTAATTATTGAAAACACCTAACAATAAAATTTAAAAATGAAAAAAAGATAGAATGCTCCCATATCGATATTCAAAACGTTATCGATATTATAGCATAACACTAGTATGAAATATCGATCTTAATTGTTAGCAAGATTCGCAGCACTGCTTGGCGACAACAGCGCCCTACGGAAATGTTTGAACTAGCACCATTTTTTCAACTGTCTTCTGATCTGTGATACACACACTAGTTTATAGTGCTCTGTGTATGTGTACGGTATAATATCTTTTTCCAGTGGTGCGTCTCTTGCCGTACTACGGCAACAAATAAAACTCCGTTGTGCGTCGACGCATTTACTGTATCGCACAGGCGCGCGGCGGCTGAGCGGACTGTTCCGATAAAACTGTTATTGCTCCGTATTTAGTGTGTCGAGCGCTTTACAAGTAGTATTTATGGAATCTACACAGGATGACCAATCTAAAAATATAAATTTCGTCCATGTCAGGCGAAAGAAATGAGCAAAATTTTTGTTTTTTTTTATTGTCTAAAAATTTTTTTTTAGACAATAAGGATGCGAAATTTGGTCATAAATAAGTTTACTAAATTGTCTATCGTATTAATAAAAACAAATATAGTGTATAGCGCGGTCGCCTAGTACTATTATTGACAACGGCAACACCTCTCTCACTGCACCAACTTTACCGTTGGATCGCGCATGCGCAGAACGTCCCAATTCGAATTCGCGCGCTTTACGATGTCACATAGCCGAGTCTGTTCAAGTTCCCGCCAGAGACGTAGCTAGCAAACTACCTATTCAAAGACGTTCTGGTCGTACACGCGCGGTTCCCACTAGATTGGACTTGTAAACCTAATTTTATTATATATATCTTGTGTTCATGTTGTGTTACGTGTAATATACAGTGACTTAACTTTAAATCGTTGTTTGATTCGCAAAGCTTCCAACTTCGCCAGAACTCACACACCCGTCGCGGTCATAAATGGCGTCCCAAGCATAGGGCGAAGTTTTGAAAAACTTTTGTGAACTTTTTACACACGTGATAAAGTTATAACAACATGCCGCGAACGCGTAGAGAACGTCAGTCGTCCGATGACGACCATTTCGATGAACCATCCGGGGCAGAGGCTCCGCCGCCGGTTTCGTTTACTACGGATCACATCACCACCATGATGGCGACTTTGCAGCAGTCACAGACCGATGCCTTCGAGAAGCTACTTGAAAAGGTAGCAGTGACACCGCGTCCAGTGACGGCCGTGGGGTCCGAAGCGTCGTCATCATCAGGGAACTTCGCGCGCTGCAGTGCTCGATTCTCCGGTGATGCGTCTGAATCAGTAGACGCGTTCATCGACGCCGTGGAAAGTTTCCGGGAATGTACAAATGTTTCCGAAGCTAACTCCCTTCGAGGATTATCCATGTTGCTGACTCATGATGCAGCCACCTGGTGGCAAGGGGTGAAAATGGAAATAAATTCATGGCAAGATGCACTTGAATATTTAGAAAGTGCATACGGAGACCATCGCCCCCCGTATCGAATTTATCAAGAATTCTTTAAATGTAAACAAGGAGAAGAAAAAACAGATTTATTCATCGCTAGGGCTCGAGCTCTTCTTTCAAAAATACCGCCAGATGACCTCAAAGTCAAAGTTCAAATCGACTTGGTCTACGGTCAGATGAATAGACGTATAAGAAAACGTCTAAGACGAGACGAGGTTAAAACCTTTGCGGAACTCATCCGTACCGCTCGCCTTATTGAAGATTCCCTGAACGAGGCATCTCATGATGCAGTCGTCGTGAGCCCCAGCACCACTGATAGTGCCCCGGCGCGGTCTTCGCGTGCGCTGCCGGCCACGCCAGCGCCGAGCAAGTCAGCGCCGCCGCCGCCGTCGCCTTCGTCTTCGACACCTCAGTGTAAAAATGATATGGTTGTAGCTAGTGATAGCACGGCTCTAACGCCCTTCAGGCCATTAAAAAGTAATAAAAGTGAAGTGAAACCAAAAGGCAATCAATTCTGTGCGTATTGCAAAACATACGGTCATAACAAAAGTGTATGTCGTAGGTTAAGTATGAAAATGTCTACACCTAGTAAACAAAGCGATGAAATTGCATGTTACGGGTGCGGTGAGAGAGGTGTTATGCGTACAAATTGTCCGAAATGCAGTGCAGACTTCGCAGCGGTCGATTTCGTAAAGGCGCGTAAACAACAACAACAACAAAGGTCGGTGTTCCCTCTCCTACCATCTACTCAATCGCCGGATGAACTGGTAAGTTCAAATTTCACTTCTAAGCATGATTGTATTGGATCGGAGACTAATCGCATAGTAGTAGATAGTAATCCTAATAATTTAAATAATTCAATTCAATCCAATATTAACATTAACAATCATTCAATTTCAAATAAAAATGTAAACAATTCTCAGAATAGTAGTCGCGTTGACAGAGTTCAACCCCGGTCACAAAGTAGGGTGACCATGCGATTTTCTAATAAATTACGGAATTCCGGACTTCAAAGTAGGGTGACCATGAAATTTCAGGATAAAGATAAGAAATTAGCTCCAACGACGTCTACAATTATTGACGATGAAATTGTAGAGTTGTCGTCTTTAACTACCGTCGCCCCTGGTAATTCCCATGTTCAAAGACCAATTTTAAATATTAAAATTTTCGGTTTTAAGTGTCAAGCGCTTATTGATACTGCTGCTAAACGTAGTATCGCAGGTAGCTCACTTTATAGGTTACTTCAGCAGCGTGATCAACCATTCAATGAGACTAGCATGCTCGTGCGTCTTGCCGACGGTTCTACGCAGACACACCGCATACTGACTACTAGTCTACAAGTAACCTTGAAACAAGGTAAGACTGTTACATTAGACTTTGTTATCTTACCTGATGCTACTGATAATGATTCTCTTTTGGGTATCGATTTTCTTACCGCCGCTGGTATTGTTATTGATTTTGCAGCGTTGACGTGGAAATTTTCAGGTGATAGTACAATTTATCCTTTAAAATTAGAAATTCCACGCAACGAAATTTCGTGTTGTTCAGCTTCATTGTTACGTGATGACGAAGCAGTGGTGCTCAACCCTGCCGAGCGTGAACGTCTCGCTTCTCTTCTTCAGTGTAATGAAGATATCTTTCAGCTAGGGGGAGTACCAACGCCTTTCGCGGAACATCACATTGATACGGGTAATCATCCGCCCATATCTGTCCCGCCGTATCGTCTCACACCCGCTAAGAAAGCGTTAATGAAGGTTGAATTGGATGCCATGCTCAAGGAAGGCATTATTGAGGAGTGTGAATCAGCGTGGACTTCTCCTGCGATATTAGTCCCTAAAAAGGATAATAGTGTACGTTTTTGCGTAGATTATCGCCGGTTGAACTCCATCACAAAGACTGACACATACCCGCTTCCTCTTATTGACGAGCTATTGCAGTCCACTAAGCAGCACTGTTATATGACTACTATAGATCTTAAATCTAGTTATTGGCAAGTTAGTGTCGTACCCGAGGACCGCGATAAAACCGCGTTTATTTCACCATTCGGGACTTATCGTTTTACGCGGATGCCGTTCGGTCTCAAGAACGCTCCATCGACGTTCCAGAGATTAATCGATAGATTACGCTCAGGCGCTGCTCTGCAAGATGTAGTCCTATTAGCATATTTAGACGATCTTTTGATCATATCAGACAGTTTTTCTAGTCATTTAAATGACCTTCAGAAGGTCTTTGACCGCTTACGTCTTTTTGGACTTCGAGCCAATCGTGCCAAATGCTTCTTTGCACGCAATGAGGTCAAGTACCTAGGACATGTCATCACGTCCGAGGGAATTAAACCAGACCCCTCAAAGATAGAAGCTGTGCTTTCTATGAAGGAGCCTAAGAACGTAAAGCATCTGAAGTCATTTATGCAAACCTGTTCATGGTTCAGAAAGTTTGTACCTAACTTTTCAAATGTAGTGCAACCCCTATCTAAGCTTACTCGTAAGAATGTGAGTTGGTGTTGGAGTGATGAGCAACAAGCTGCATTCGATTGTCTTAAACAAAAGCTCACTTCAACTCCCATTCTTGTACAGGCAGATTACACTAAGCCTTTTGTACTACGAACAGACGCTAGCAATTATGCTCTTGGAGCCGTACTCATGCAAGGTGAAGGTCATGAGGAAAGACCTATTGAGTACGCTAGCCGGTTGCTTACATCCGCTGAGAGAAACTACTCCACAACAGAGCGAGAGGCCTTGGCTGTTATGTGGGCAGTGGAAAAGTTTAGGGGATATCTCGATGGACACCCAGTGTATGTGAAAAGTGATCATCAACCATTACGGTGGTTACTTACTCACAAATCGCCAAGTGGTCGACTTATACGCTGGGCCCTGAAATTACAATCATATGACATCCACTACGATTATACGCCAGGAAAGGCGAATGTATTGGCAGATGCTCTGAGCCGCCCACAGTGTAATGACACTGAGGACTGTGAAGTATATGCGGTTACAATTGATTTTCCCAGAGCTGGCTCTTCTGAGATTCGTAAAGAACAACTTCAGGATCCAGAAGTAGCTAAGATAGTTAAAGATCTTGAAGATTATAATGCCAACAATACACAGTGGATTGAACGAGGGTATGTCATGGACCAAGGTGTTCTTTATAGGCTAAACCCTGAATCTGATTCAGATGAGCCTCAACTTGTGATTCCTGCCTCAATGCGAGAGAAAGTAGTGCATGAATTTCACAATACGCCTACTGCTGGTCACATGGGAGTAGAACGTACCCTTGATCGTATTAAATGTAAATATTACTTTACGGGGATGAGGAAGTATGTCATGGAGTACCTTAAAAACTGTGAAGATTGCCAAAGATACAAAATTAGCAATCTGAAACCAGCTGGTCTCTTACAAACTCCAGTACTTAACCAGCGTGGAGAAGTACTCGCTATTGACCTCTTTGGACCGTTACCAGAGGGTAAAAACGGTGAAAAGTGGGTGTTACTAGTGGAGGATACTGCCACTAGATGGGTTGAGTTGTATGCACTAGCTGAAGCTAATGCTGAGACCTGTGCTTCACTTCTTATTAATGAATATTTCCTCCGTTACGGTTTTCCTCGTCGCGTCATATCCGATAATGGCGTACAGTTTATTTCGGCTACAATGCAGCAATGTATGTTCATTCTGGGGATAAAACATAATCTCATACCTTTATACCATCCAGAAGCGAACCCAGCCGAGCGTAAAAATCGCGATCTCAAGACACAACTCGCAATATTAGTTAAGAATGAGCATAGATCGTGGCCACAGTTCTTAGCCGAGATACGTTTTGCTATGAACATTGCCACTTGTGCTACTACCGGTTGTAGTCCTGCTCATATGATGTTTGCTCGAGAGATGAGAATACCATTTGATGCGCAGCGAGATTTGAGAGCTATATTAGACAAAGAAAACTTTCTTCCTCAAATCACGCCTTACTTACGCAGATTTATTACTAATTGGGAGTCAATTAGAGAGAGAGCTGAGCAGCAGCAAGACAACAGAAAGGAGGTTGCTGATCAGAAACGTCGTCATGTACCTATCTTTGAAGTCGGAGATTTAGTGTTGGTTACCACTCATTTATTAAGTAATGCTAGTAAAGGTAGAACTCGTAAATTCATGCCAAGACGGGACGGCCCGTACCGCGTTACTAAGGTTGTAAGTCCTACTACCTTTGAAGTTGCCGATTTAGTTTCAAATCAGATCATAGGAAAGTTTCACAGGTCAGATTTAACCATTTACACTAATAATAACGTAGTCTCCGAACCAGTACAACCACGCCGTCGTCGCGGACGTCCACGTGGTAAGCCGCGTTCTTTAGATACCAACCCACCACCGGGTCGTTTAGGTGTGTTGGAGGGGGAGTGTATAGCGCGGTCGCCTAGTACTATTATTGACAACGGCAACACCTCTCTCACTGCACCAACTTTACCGTTGGATCGCGCATGCGCAGAACGTCCCAATTCGAATTCGCGCGCTTTACGATGTCACATAGCCGAGTCTGTTCAAGTTCCCGCCAGAGACGTAGCTAGCAAACTACCTATTCAAAGACGTTCTGGTCGTACACGCGCGGTTCCACTAGATTGGACTTGTAAACCTAATTTTATTATATATATCTTGTGTTCATGTTGTGTTACGTGTAATATACAGTGACTTAACTTTAAATCGTTGTTTGATTCGCAAAGCTTCCAACTTCGCCAGAACTCACACACCCGTCGCGGTCATAAGTGTTATCGATCAAAAAGTAGCCAAATCATATCGCTAAAGTTGCTTGACGCGTCGTTCGACATAAAGTGACGTCATCCACGCGATTTTTTACTATAATGTCTGTAAAACGTTATTTTTCTGTCATTTTATCATAAATCTATATTTATTTGAGATCAGATTGCAATTTAAAAGACAAAGATAGCTGTAATGGCAAATTTAGGAGAAAAAGTTGTTTGGACGCTTGACGCTGTGTGTCGCTTGCCGTAGGACGGCAAGAAACGCGCAACAAAAAATCTTTAAATACCTATCGACGCGTGACTATAACTTGTGTTGATAATTTAACTTTAGGTCCCCCCCGTATTATTCTACTCAAAGAGGATATAAACCACAGATTACTGAATAGTAGCAAGCTACAGATGCAACAGTCACTTTTGGGTTCCAAGTTTCCATTAGAGGAGTTTTGGCGCTACTGTCGCACATGATGCCTTTGACAAATAGTGATGTTTAATTTAGATAAACGTATATCGACCTCGATGAAATAGTGATGTCCACTTATATCGATAAAAAACGAGTAGGTATGCATGGGCTTCTATGCCAAAGATTTTTTAATTTTTTTGTGAACAGTAAAACACCCAGATATTAAATAATTTATTTATTTCTACATTCTTGTCGATTTGTATTTTACAAATCCTTTTTTTTGTGCTTGTTGCATCTTGTTGACATATTTTTCCTCTATTTCGCCTATAAATTTTTTTTTATTTATAATATTGCACCAATTGTGCACTTGTAATCTAGTGATAATTTTTTTAAATTTTGTTTCCACAATAGTCTTGTGTTTTTCACACCCCATTTTATTTTTGGTAAATGTACATGATGCTTTGTGAGAACCATGATCTGAAATAAAATAAGTATAGAATACAGAAAATGCAGCTCTAAACATAAATTAAATATTTATTTCTTAATTAGGTGTATCTTTCTAAATGTAGATATATTGTAAAAGAGAAACACATAGATTCAACTGCAGAGTCTTGATACTTTGCAGTTGCACACAGGTTTCTTTATAACACAGGCGTCCACTAAAGTAGGGTTTATCAAAATGTGTTTGTTACCACTCAGCTCTGTAGAAAAACATAGGGCTTTTTATCCCAGGAACTTGGGTAAAACCCCAGAGCAGAAGGTAGTATTTAGAAATTACTAAGATGTCTTATAATAAATTCAAAGATTATATTAGACAGAAATTGATCGACAAGGCCTACTATAAGGTGGCTCATTACGTAGAAGACAAGAATACATGGTTGTAGCTTCTCTCTTGCAGTCCCATGGCCAAGTGACAATTGTATGAAATTTATGTATATTTAAAACAAAAACTATAATTACATAAAATATTCAAAAGAAAGAAACCTTGCTGAGTTTCTTGCCGGAGTCTTCTCAGTTTAAGTGTATTCCGAAACAGTGGTAGAGTCTATTGTAATAATAGTAACTATCAACATTCATAAGTGACTCATTAGGGTTTAAACTGAATAAATGAGTTATGAATTTGAATTTAAAAAATAAAGAAATCAATTATTAAGCATCCAGCATTTTTCCCATAACTGCTTTTTCAGATACTACAAATGAATCTGGGATGTCTTCCTCATTGTGCTCTTGGAAATAGTTATGCTCACAATGTTAGACTCTAAAAATAAAAAAATATATTATTTATAGTTTAGTTTTAAACATACAGATTAGGTATTATTTATATTTATTATGGTAACAAACAATCTTCAAACTTGAATGCGAACAATTTAACCTACATACTAGAATTTATATAAAGACATCAATTCATTCACCTGTAATAGAAGATAGACAGAATGCAATGCACTATCTGCGTTACCATCATAGAGAGATAGTATATAAAAAAATCAGGACATTCTTTACCCACAATCAATCTCATTCCAAACTAAGCAGAGCCTGGTAACTAGATAGCGTGCTACATTTAGATTGCAACATATAAGTTTCTAACATTAACTAGACTAGTTTTTTGTTGCCTCTTTAGAACTAAGTAGCTAAAAAGAGTAACCTTAGGGACGCTGTGTAAATAGGACTTTAGATAGAGATCTCAGCACTGGTGCTTCAGAGGACAAAGCTTTTTAGATCCAAAATTGATTCTATACAATCTAGCAAATGACACATGAAAATATTTAATACAATAAATAATTCATAGTACTCCTAAAGCTACACTATGACCATTATTATAATCATAAATTTACATTGACTTACCTTCAGAGTTAAGCGGTATGCCATGTATTATTTCTTGTTGTTGAATCTAGAAGAACGAGGCGTTTCAAGTGTCTCATTTCAAACCGAAGCGAGGAAATCAGAAGATAAACCGGCATTCAACGAGATGGATACGAAAGTACTAACGTAGTGATTGTATACTCTTTGGTACTAAACAAAGAGTACATTACTATACACATTATTTATACTGGTACTAAATTGTAAACATACTACTTACTAATCTGTGGTACTAAACGACCTAAACATACTTTTGACGATCACTACGCCACAGATAAGTAACCAAGAAAGAGCGATGGTGGCGCCATAACTAAGATAATGGAACTAAAGCTGTCACCCCCCTGATATAAACACTACATTTCGGATTTAGTTCGGACTTTCTCAAGACTGATTCTACTCTTTGCCATAGATAATACACTATATATATACTGAGACTCTTTGCTTTAGGGGTTGATTGTACGTTGAATTTGTCGGTCGTCGTCGTCGAACCCAAAGAGTAAATTGTCGACAAAACTTTATATCCTCTTTGTTGTCGACCCGCTAGTTATAGTGTATATTTTATGGTCGACCCCAAAATACGTATTATTATGCGTACCTAATTCAGATTAACATTCATCCACTCATCATTGCCAATTTGCCAAAAATGAATATGCAACAACGGGAAGAAAAGCAAGTAGAGACGACGATACTAGCAATATTAAATAGAGTTAATGATTTGAAAGCTGCGATTCAAGCGTTAATTACGAAATTGGAAACTGAATATGAAACAATTCATTGGCCAACTTTCCTTGATAATTATGCCATATTATCTGGACATGTAAGTACTAATATATTTTTTTACACAAACTTTCACTTGCACAACTTGTTAGGTACAGGTGTTTATATCAGGCTATGGAACACACCAGCATGTAACAGCTATATTTTCTTTGATCAACTTCATCCGAAAATTCAATACATAAAAGGATAAAATAAGGGATTGTTCCCTTTTTTTGAAATGACTAAAGTTGGTAGCCTCTGATGGCTGCATCAACCTTACCGGTCAAATCGGCGAGCGCAGAGAGCTCTCAGCCGAGCAACATTTAGGTAACCATACCTTAGGGCACCCCCTGTCTATCTGTGAAAAACTACCTGCAAATCCGTTCGGTAGATTTGAAGATGTGCGTGAACAAAGAAACAGATGGACGGGCAGAAAATAATTTAAAACATCGCTATTATATTATATTGTTCATCTTTAGTTACCCACATTCTATTTTTATTACTTTTCTTCAATGTACAGACACCGGGTTCTACTATTTTATAATATTGCACCTCCAATAAAATAGTGTAACAACTCAAAAAGTTAAAATGTTCAGGAGAAACAAAAATGTTTCAAATTATTTTATTTTTAATCAAATACCATACATTTTTTTCAATAATATATACATGTTATATATTTATGAAATGTATTATTTATTGGAATAATTAATTTTTATTTATTTATTAATATTTTTTTTTTAAATTTTATTTACTTATTACACTATTTTATTGAAGATTATCACTACATAGTATTAAAACAAAGTCGCCTACTGTCTGTGTGTCCCTATGTATGCTTAGATCTTTAAAACTACGCAATGGATTTTGATGCGGTTTTTTGAACGTGAAGTGGGAAGCATGTAATAGCACGGGTGAGCGATGCGACGACATTGTCAATGGATGACAGCAGTTGCCTAGATTACAGTATTTGTTATTTTTAGGGTTCCAAAAAACCCTTATAGGATCACTTGTGCATCTGTCTGTCTGTCCGAAAATATTGGACTGGATTGAGTTGAAAGTTGGTACACATATGTAAGTCGATGACCCAAACATGGATGTGTTACGTAAATAAATGAATTTCAAACATGGGGGCTAATTTTGGGGGGTAAATTAGAAAATTAAAAAAACTTTTTGCAGACAATATTGTGTAACATATCAAAAGAAAGGGCTTTTTATCAGGATGTCAAATATATATTTTTTAGAATTTTAATATAAATAGTTTTGAAGTTATTTAAGAAAATAGGCTACAAAATGGCGAAATTTGACCATTCCCCCCCCCCCCCCCTTATTTCCGAAACTACTGGGCCAAACATTTTGAAGAAAAATCAGATAATAGTTCTTTACCTAAAGATTTCAGGAAAACCTATGAGAAGTCTATCTAATACCCAGTACCGGCGTTAGGGTATGGCGCGGTAGGGCGATCGCCCAGGGCGCCAGATGTAAAGGGGCGCCAGGCCCACCTATATTTTCGGTCGCTCATGAGCGAGTCCCGCTATCTCGAGTCTAAATAAATAAATAAATTCTCAAGTCTAAAGATAAAATAGCTATAATGGCTTAAAATCCCTTTTGTTGGCGGGAGAAGGGGGAGGGGGTGGGGGGTTATCACATCTCGCCCAGGGCGCTGGTAGAGCTAAAACCGGCACTGCTAATACCTTTAAACCTGCAATTCATGGATATATATATATATATATAATCTGAATCTCGGAAACGGCTCCGACGATTTTCATGAAATTTGCTATGCAGGGAGTTTCGAGGGCGATAAATCGATGTAGCTAGGTTTCATTTTTAGAAAATACGATTTCCAAAAAAAAAAAAACTTTTTATGGTTACCATCAACAAATTTTGGGTCAGGTTTAAAAATATTTATGGAACTTAGTTAAACATGTAAGGAACTCTCTCCACGCGAGTTTATCTCGCATTTGTCCGATTTATTAAATGTGGTTATCAATTTGTCGGAATCTTCTTTTTATGTATGTTCCCCGATTTCTCCAATATGCCTGAACCGATTTGGAAACTACTATACTTACATGTGGTCACATGGTCACCAAGTCAGGATTTGATGATGGGATCTTGAAGTAATCGAGGGAACTCTTCAAATTTTATAGGCACTCACAATGTTTTTCATATATTTTCTAAAACTATTCAGATATTTGCGTCTGGTAGTTATCACATGTTGCTGAGCTGATGATGGAAGGTACAACTCCTTAACGGTTAGGAGATAGGGGATAATTCTTAAATATTATAGGAACGATGATGGAAGGTACAACGCTAATATGTTTATCCTAGGTCAGTGACCTTGAGAGTCATTGATTACACATAAAAAAATAAAAATTGAAAAATAAAAAAACTTTTTTTTAACATAAAATACATTAAAAACACTGTGTGTGAACTGTGTTTCCCATGGACAATTTTATGTTGCCTTATCTAGATCAGGTTGCATAGGCTACTTTTTATCTTGGAAACGCTGGTGAAACCGCGGGGGACAGCTAGTGTATAATACATGTATAATATAGTAGAGAAAAGCTGAGAAAATCCGGGCGAAGCCGGGGCGGGTCGCTAGTAATATAATATGGAATAAAATCTTCTATTCATGTTGTATCATTGTTTATTTTTACTAAAATAAACAATAAAATCAAAAACTTGAAACCTAAATCGAATGTCTTACTGATCTAGAAAAATATATTTGAGATATTTATCTTGTGACACTAGTCAATCTTAAGATGCTTATACAATCAACTATATAGTCAACTTTGGAGACAATCAACATTAAGTATTTATAAGAGCACAAAATAGTATCGAAAATAATATACCTACTAGTTGGATTTTATGTAACAACCATGAAATCGAACGCAAAAGTAACAATTTTACATTGTATACATCTATTGTATTTGTAATGTATTTCGGGATATAACGAAACAGAGCTTAACAACCGCGTATATATTATTTCAATAATTCGTATACAGTAACAATGCAACTTACGACCATCTTAAATTAAAAAAAAAAAAATTACCACAGCAATGTTATATTATATTCTAAAACACTGTTATATTTTGAAATGAAGCTGTATTCATAATCATTTTTATAGTATTATCAGTTTAAATTATATCAAGCACAGTAACATTTTAAATTATTACCGTATTTGAAAACAAATATATGTAACAAAGTTGTACTTGCCAATCAACTTGTACAGTATTATTTCGTTTTATTACACTATCTTAATAACTAAATGAACGGGTATCTATCACAAGTTGGTCACAACGTGTAATGTCACACTAACTCGGGTCACCTCCGAGCGCCGTGCATACAACATCATCGCAATGTAATACTGTGCTAACTGCCATCTATTCGTGAAAGTTACAGTCAGACTCTTTTTAAGAGGGTAAAGTGAAAATTGGCGATATTTCCTATTAAAAAACACGTAATTGGTTTTTTGCAAGTTATTACTGTATTTGATTGGAGGTGCGATATGTAGCTGTTCCCCGCGGTTTCACTTGCGTTCCCGGGATAAAAAGTAGCCTATAAACTTCTTCTTCGATAATGTAGGTTCCTGTGAAAGAATTTTTCAAATTGGACCAATAACTCCGGAGATTAGCACGTTCAAACAAACAAACTCTTCAGCTTTATTATTAGTATAGATACCTATATATATGTATATACCTGGTTTCCATAGTACAAGCTCTGCTTAGTTTGGGTTCAAATAACCGTGTGTGAAGAAATGTCCCAGGATATTATTTATTTATAGTGAATAATATGAGGTTTTCAACTCCTAATGTTAATGTTCTAAATCAAAATTAAATTTACATTGGTTTCGTATTTTGTTTAACAAGTTCTTTTTACCCCGTATCGAGTATGATGAAAATTGATAAAAAAACACACGTAAATGAAAAAAAAAGCTGAGAAACGTTTATTTGATAACTTGTATTCCCTCCCCGAGCTCTTATTACTGCTTCCATACGGTTGATCATCGATCGGATGAGAGTCACGATCAAATGTTGTGGCATTCCATTCCTCCTGGATTGCATTTTGCAGCTGGCTAAGTGTTTCTGGGGCAGGATCTCTTGCACGAATTCGTCTCTTCAATTCATCCCATAGATGTTCAATCGGATGCATGTCCGGGCTTCTTGCTGGCCCTTCCATAATGGAGATACCGACTTCGGTAACATAATCTCGTACGACCTTATGTCCCGTACGCGGTGTGAGCCCTAGCATTGTCGTGCATGAATATGAAACCGTTGCCAATAAAATGTGCATAGGGCATCACGTGAGGCTCAAGACACTGTTCGATGTACCGATGACTGTTTAGTGCAGGCAGACGTGGCCCAGACACAAAGACAAGCTCTGTCTTACCGTCGGCGTTGATTCCTCCCCACGAACCGCCACCATAGCTGACCTTTTCTTCAATGCAGCATTGTGCAAAGCGTTCTCCATCTCTTCTGTAGACCTTGTTCCTTCCGTCGTTACCATACAGCATAATTTTACACTCATCAGAAAAGAGGACTTTGTTCCACTGCAGGTATGACCAATTTAGGTGCTCACGTGCAAAGTTAAGGCGCTCTTCGATGGTCTGCAGTTAATTTCGGGCCATTTGCTGGCTTGTGCGGTACCAGTCCACGTTCCTTCAACCTTCTTCTAATTGTAGAGTCACTTACAGCCACCCTACGTACAACATGAAGCTGCTGCTTCAGTTGAAAAGCATTAACACATCGATTTCATAAAGAAGTTGTTACAATAAATCGATCATCTTGCTCAGAAGTGACCCGATTCCTGCCAGATCCTGAACGGCGCGTGAACAAACCAGTGTCCCGATAGCGTTTGTAGACTCTATGAACAGACGACAAGCTTAGATGCAATATTTGAGCCACAACACGCTAAGTCCAGAATCCAGCAATGCCACCACTTGGGCGGCTTCTGCGGGCGAAGTATCCATATTAAGTTTAGAAAAAAAACTTTTTCAGACGTGCCAAAGTAGCAGTAAACAAATAAAGAACAAAAAGTTTTAAGATAAGCGCAAATTTTTAGTTTTCAAAGGTGAAATTTACTCCAACTCTAAACTCACATTTGTCTAAAACATTGAATCATTTCATTTATAGGATAAACAAATGAAATTCTAATTTTGAATTAAGAATTTTCGCTAATCACTGTAATCGCCAAACTGCCAGCTATACAATCATGTGTTTTTTTTTATGGAATGATAACTCTTTTGTGTTAAATTAGGACAGACACCATAAAAACGGAAGTGTTTCGATTTTTCTGATGAGAAGTGTAGAAATAACAAAAGATTGTTCTTCAGCTAACAGGATTGAGTAAAATACTACAGGCTGAGCTAGCTGCATCGCTTCGGTCACGAATAGTTCTGCCTTTACAACTTGGGTGTGAACGTGATGAAGCTCTTGCTCGTCTCACAGAAGGGAGAGTTCCTGCTTGCACTCATGATTTGGTACCGGATTTATTACGAACAAAGCCAGAACCACAAGCTGAACAACGTCTGCAGCAATTTAATCATAAGGCTAGCACACTCAGTTATGATACTGCTCAGGTAACTTACATACATCCATACTTATATATATCACAATTAGCCTATCTTAAGGCCTTAACATTACTATCATTCTTTATTGCAGAAACAAGTGGCACAATTTACAAAAGTTGTCAGTCATGTATGGGAAATAATATCTAAAGGTCGTGAAGACTGGGAAGGAGAATCGATGCGATCTGCTGGTATGATATCTTTTCTAAGATTTTATTATTTTAGTTATAGTCTGGTTGAACGAGCTTTGCCCGGTTTTTTTTTTAAAACGGACTTTTCTAAAAATGAAACGAAACCCTCTGCATCGTAAATTTCATGAAAATCGTTGGAGCCGTTTCCGTGATTCAGATTTACACAGTAATAAAAAGAAGAAAAATCATAAATCAGAAACGTACTGAAATAAAAGAAAAGGAGAATATAAAAAAGTAAAGAAGTAATAAAATAAATAAAACAGAAGTAACTACAAATAGGAAAAAAAAAACCAACATCAAAACCAACATCAAAAACCAAAAGGAAAGGAATACAAAGAATAGATACTCAAATCAATAATCTGCAACGATGACTCCGACCGCCAAGTCAGAAGACGACCTGAATCCGTATTGATACGGATGTAAAAAAAAACAACCTACCTACCTCTACCTACCCCTACCTACCCCACCTACCTCTATCAACCCTACCTACCCCTACCTACTACCTACCACTACCTACCTCTACCTACCCTACCTACCCCGACCTACATCTACCTACCCTACCTACCAGTGGCGAAGGGTCCATACAAGCCGAATCCCATCGGTTTACCTTTTCAAAATCCCAGTCCCACATTTTCATAATTTAAGAGGACGCTTGCATATAAACGCGATTAACTAAGATTTTGAGCGACTAGTTTACCTATTTAGGGCAAATATTCTTACTATTGAATTTATTGCAAAAATTGTTCAATCTATCGTATTGAACAATAATGTACAACATTTTCAAATAGTCCTTAATTTTTTTTGTAGTGTACAATCTCCCACGTCCAGTTTTACTAAAAACACGTATAGAGTCAACTTTGACGCCTGTATCTCACATAAAAATTCAAATAAATGACTGAAAAAAAATGCGTACACATCAGTCATATAAGGAAATTGTACTTTAATGTTCCAGAATGTCGATTTTTAATCACATTAATTGTAAAATAAATCAATACGTTCGCCTATTTTTACAAAATATCTCAGCAGTTTGACGCAATTTTTTGTATTTATGAAACATAATTTCAATCGAAAAATTATGTCAATATAATATACGTACATTAACAAATTCAATTCAGTTTTTTTTCATAATCCCTTTATTTGTTAAGCCATAATTAAATATATAACACGACTCTAAAGCGCGCGCAGATAGAACGGCGCGCGGCGCGAGCGCCCGTCGAGGTAGGACCTATGTCACTTTTTTCCGCGCCACTATGTAGGCACACAGAACGCGTGAACTCAATATAACAAGAAATTATACTGCTACTGTACCGTATTTGATTCTGTGATGTTTTTTTTTTACTTTTTATTTTTCGATTTTTTTTCAAGAACGTAAGTTGTCCATTTAAAAATTTGCAAACTATTTTTCAAACATTCTTGCTTGATATCCACATAATGTCGAGGGTCTGAAGATGGAGCCGGATGATTGTCACCGGAACTCCCTGATGGAAACTGTTAAGATAGTTGAGTTTGGGCTTGTTATTTTTGTTTTCATGAGTAATTTCCATTATACATTATCACATCATCAGACCCTCGTTATCACGATGAAGCCGGAAGATTGTCACTGGAACACCCTGATGGAAACTGCAAAGATAGTCGAATTTGAGCTCGTTTATTTTGTTCTCACGAGTACTTTCCATTATGATGATGAGGGTTTGAAGATGAAGCTGGAATATTGCCACTGGAACTCCCTGATAGAAACTGCCAAGAAAGTCGTGTTTGGGCTTGTTCGTTTTGTTTTCATAAGTATTTTCCATTATACATGATAATGAGGGTCTGATGATGGAGCCGGAATATTACTACTGGAACTTCCTGATGGAAACTGCTAAGATAGTCGTGTTTGGGCTTGCTCGTTTTGTTTTCATGAGTATTTTCTATTATACATGATAATGAGGGTCTGATGATGGAGCCGGAATATTACCACTTCTACTTACTGTACTTCCTGATAGAAACTGCTAAGATAGTCGAGTTTGGGCTTGTTTGTTTTGTTTTCATGAGTACTTCACATTACACCTTACAATCATTCCTTAGTGGTTTCTGTTTTTTTGAAATTACGGCAAACATTTTGATCTATTTTGTACTGGTAAATATAAAATGTACTAGCAAATGTAAATATAAAATTTTAAAAATAGGAAAGAAATTAAAAAACCGAACAAGGGTGAGTCTGACTCGCGCACCGATGGTTCCGGAATTTTCTGTTGTACATTAAATACCAAAGACTTCTTATAGGTTTTCCTGTAATCTATAGGTAAAGAACTATCATCTGTATTTTTTCAAAATTGGCCCATTCTCTTCGGAGATAAGGGGGGAATGGGTCAATATTCGCCTATTTTCTTAAATAACTTAAAAACTATTTTAAAATTATGAAAAAAAAATATTTGAGATCCTCATAATGAGCCCTTTCATTTGATATGAGTATGACAATATAGTTTGCAAATCATTTTTTTTTATTTTCTAATTTACCCCCCAAAAGTAGCCCCCATGTTTGAAATTCATTTATTTAGGTAACACGTCCACGTTTTTTTTTTTAATAATATATATAAGATGGGCTTGCGTTTGGCCACAGACTCGTCCATTTAGTGGACGATGACGACGCCTATGATGGAGCACGCTTGCCTTGAAAGAAACCTATTCACCCTGGCCTTGAAAATTCCGAGATTATAGGAGTCGGGAAATACAGACACCGGAAGCAAATTCCACTCCTTTGCTGTCCGCATTATAAATGAGGAAGTACAACATTGTGTCCGTATCTTCGGTATATCAACAACGTATGGGTGAAATTTTTCCCGGCGTCTAGTACTTTGGTGTAAGTTGGGTCACCGACTTACATTATATACCAAGTTTCAACCCAATCCAGTCCAGTATTTTCAGACAGACGCACGAGTGATCCTATAAGGGTTTCGTTATTTCTTTTGAATTTCGGAACCCTAAAAAACAACTTAAAACAGAATTGCCATAAAACGGTCCCAACTCAACAAACCTGCGCTGGCCTTCTTTTGGGACCGGTCTGTGACGTCATCACACGACGATATAGACAGCAAAACTATATAAAGTTTGTCAGTGTTGCAAGAGCTAAGTTGATCTGATATTATAACAAAGATATCACTAGCTAGGATAGCCTATACAAGATTAGAACTATTTGGTGTCATTCTATTATTATTAGATTATATTTTATCTATGATTGTTGTTACCCACTCGTCGGTCTACCCCTCAGCTCGCAAACGATAACGTACTATAAAGAACTAAGTTCTAATAAATGTAATTAAAAATATTGGTAACTCTTTTACTAAATATAATTTATCATTTACTAGCTTTCGCCCCGCGGTTTCACCTGCGTTCCCGAGGGTTTCTTTCTTCTATTTGGTATGGTCTACCTTTGCGCCAAGTTTCATCCAAATCCGTTCAGTAGTTTATTCGTGATTTTCGTGAACGAGTAAAAACATACATTCACACACTCACAAACTATCGCATTTATAATTATTAAGTAGGATAAAAAAACCGAAAGAAAGAAGAAATAAACCGGCCAAGTGCGTGTCAGGCACAGATATCAGAACAAGATAATTGTTATTATTTTATTACTAACCATTTGGAAGGTAAGCCAAGGACGGACGGATGGGCGGACATGACGAAACTATAAGGGTTCCAGACGTGAACTACGGAATCCTAAAAAACCGAAGTCACGAAATTTTAATATAATCACCGGTATCCATTAACAATACATAATATAATTGATAAGAAATTAATTATTCAAAGCAAGTATCAAGAAATAATGACTCGAGAGTCGCGCTATTGCCGTCCACGCCGAGTCTCGCTCTCTGTAGCTCTTGCTATGTTGCGCTGGTTTTTACCTAAACTTGGATAGCGTGATAATGTGTACTGGCTCTTAAAAGCCACTTTTATCATACTTAAAATACACTGTAATTATAAAATTATCGGTGTTTTATGAACGGCTTCCCTCGCCACTGCTACCTACCCCTACCTACTCCTACCTACCTCTACCTTCCAAGACCTACCTTTAGGGGTATGAAAAATATATGTTGACCGATTCTCAGACCTTCTCGATACGCACACAAAATATCATAAAAATCGGTCGAGCCGTTTGGGAGGAGTTTGGCAACAAACACCGCGACACGAGAATTTTATTATAGTGAGTGCCGTACATTAGGTCAAGTCAATCCTCTGATAAGCTTGATGTTGTAATAATTAATTTTTGTTAGGTACATAGACAGTATTTGTAGTGAATGAGAGATAAAAACTTTACATAGTATGGTAAAAAGTAGGACTATGACAAAAAAAAACACAGCCCGTATTGTCGGCCCATCTCATAGAGTCGCTGAAATGTATTAATTTCTGGGAAATAATGTGGAAAGGCAAAATAAAGGATTTTTGTAAGAAAATACTATTTACTTTTACTGGTAGATCTGTCTAGAGATTAGCGCGTTCAAACAAACAAACTCTTCAGCTTTATTATTAGTATAGATTTAAAAAATCCATGCATTTATTTCAGGTATGCAACCGACACACAGTATTGCCGATACCCACGCGTTGGTAACGGCTGTAGGTACAGGCAAAGGACTCCGTCTCGGTATGCCATCTATTGTGCAGCAAGGTGTCGGTGCCCCGGGAATGGGTCCATCACGCGGACCTGCACCACAACTTGGACCAGCGGCACCATCGATGCCTAAAGCACCATCTGCTATTAAAACTAATATCAAAGCAGCGAATCAAATACATCCTTATCAGAGATGAACTGTTGATCGCCTATTTTTAATGTAATCATTTCAATCGGATTTTAATGCAAAATAGTTTTTTTTTTATATAATCTTAAATCTAGCTGTCCCCAGGCCTGACATCTACTTTCCAGGAATAATGCAGGAAGCTAGTCATGGCAAAAGTTGTGGAAAATATATTTTGGCCAGCATTAAAATTTTACCCTTTTTTATGTGTACAGTCAAGTTCATTATGTTCCCAAAGCTTCAACTGTACTATCTAAAAGAGCAAAAATTATCTTTATCTACTCTCATATCGTAAAATTCTAATTATGAAATCAAAAACAGTACTTTATGCACACCCATGTATAATGAAATTAAAAAATTATATTATAGTACAGTTTTCTTCCCAAGATAATGCTATAAAATAACTATTTTTCTATTAAAGTACAAGTATTTGGGCATGTCATCAGGACTAAACAATTAGGAATCAATCAGTATCAATTCAATTTTAAATGCAAATTTACTTTGTCTGTGTTCGCGTATGCGGTAGAGATCTCAACTTAGGAGCTTTTTCCACATGGATTTGGGCGCCATCACGCCATGATGATTAATGTTTGTTTATTTTATTGATTTTTTGCATACTTACATATTTTATTTTGGCCAAAAATGACAGAAAAATAGCAGTGATACTAAGGTGAAATAAACTTGTATCTGAAACTGTGGAGGCGGCAATGGAAATGACGAATAATCGATACTTACCCGAAAGTCATGAAAACCTATGACAAAATATTATCGATTTTTTTCCTTTAAATTACATTATTAGATGAGTTTAAATAAATTACTGTATGATACTGCAGATAATTAGGTATTAAAAACTCGTGTGATACTATTAAGAACCGAGCTGTAGGCGAGGTTCTTAAACTCACACTCGTGTTTTAATAACCCCTATTATGCAACAGTATCATAAACTACTATTATGACAATGCGTTCAGAAATATGTCAACATTTCGCGTGCCATAATGGTGTAACCAAATAATATGTCTATAAATATCTGTACAAATAACAGTCAAATATATGTAGGTAAACTGACTGCCACTGCCACAAATATCTATACATGATGTTCGCGCCAACTTATTACATAGATAGGAGTAGCGTAGTGGCATGTTCCTATTCCTATTTCCTATCCTTACGCACTCAGACTTCAGAGCAATTCGAATATCCCTCTCCCGTTTCCTCTACCCATAACGCTCTGGCTCGGCGCGAGTTGCGCGACCCTAGCGCCACCTAGGACGATGCAAGAAAAAGTAGTAATCGGACGACAGCACTAACGGCTTCGACACCTTCGAAAACCATAAAAACAAGACCCATGACGTTATAGTTGATAATAATATTATAATCTATTGCAGCCGCCATCTTAGATTTTTATTTTGTGTAATGTTTTACGAATTTATTATGATCACAGACGATTACAATTTTAAAACAATCAAATTCTCACCTTTCTAAATCAGCAGAATGTTAAAAAAAATATAGCTCCGGTTTTGTTGAAGCATATTTATTTTTCTACTGTGGTCCAGCGGCGCCTGCCCTGCCCATGCTACTCCCTCCCCTCGTCACCCGATATCGGCACGACCGACGATATCGTTGACTACAACGACAGTTTTTTTTTTTTTTTGAAAGGGCTAAGTTGGTTTGTGGCACTTCCTGGCAGGGCTACAATCACGGATTTGAATTCCAAGTCTGTCGCTATTTTGTCCTCAAATATCAGATTTTGTCGCGTCCTGGTTCAAAAGTTATAAGGGTTTAAAGGTGGCCCTGCCAGAAAGCATGCTTCCTGGCAGAGCCACCTCATATCTCAAGAACTAGAGCACCTAGCGAAGATCTGTTTGCTTCCAGAATTTGTCATTAATTTGTCAAATTTTGTCCCCGAATCCCAGATTTTGTCACGCCCTGGTTCAAAAGTTATAAGGGTTTTAAGGTGGCCCTGCCAGGAAGCATGCTTTCTGGCAGAGCCACCTCATATCTCAAGAACTAGAGCACCTAGCGAAGATCTGTTTGCTTCCAGAATTTGTCATTAATTTGACAAATTTTGTCCCCGAATCCCAGATTTTGTCGCGCCCTGGTTCAAAAGTTATTAATGAATCTAAAATTCTCTATACTCTTGTACAGGCGAGTAGAAAATATTTTTGATATCTTTATTAAATTGCTTTAAAACTTTGAACTGTCTAATAAAATAATCTATTCGTAGTTGGAAAACGTATGTATTATAGTAAAATGGATAAAAAAATAGGTTCTAGAAAAGTAAATAAAAGTAATTACCTTTTTTTTTAATAATATTCACAGACAAATGTATGGCTAAATGTTTTTTTTTAATCGTTTAGTTGTCTTTTTACCTTACAAATAGCCTGGTACAAATCGTTTTTTTAATATCTTCAATAAAAACTTTTAACAAAAAATTGAATTAGTACATGGTACCGCTGACTTCATAACAAAGTCAGGTTGATTAGAGTTCCTACATGGTTATTTTATGCTTTTTAGTGTTTTAAAAGTCGGTTCTATTTGTTGTGTAAAAGTATTTAATTTTTCAAGTTTCATAAGTTTTATCACTGACCTAGTATAAGCTATCGTTGTACCTTCCATCATCACATCAAATGATATAACTAACGGTCTAAGAGGTCCTATAATATTTAAAGAATTATCCCCTAACACCTAATCGTTAAGGAGTTGTACCTTCCATCATCAGCTCAGCAACGTAAATGATGACTACCAGATGCAAATATCTGAATAACTTTAAAAAGTATATGAAAAACATTGTAAGTGCATATAAAATTTTAAGAGTTCCCTCGATTTCTCCAGGATTTCATCATCAGACCTGATGATGGGACCACCTGTAAAGTATACCCTTTCAAACAAAAAAAGAATTTTACAAATCGGTGCAGTCGTCTTCGAATAATAGGGGATCATACATAAGAAAAAAAAAATTGACGAATTGAGAACCTCCTCCTTTTTGAAGTCGTTTAAAAATAAGAATGATTTGAACGTTTAAAATTATATCTTGTTTACAACGATCGAATATGTGAGTTTTATTATTCTTCCCAAATAAAAATGATTCCCTGATACACTTTTGTACGCAATTGTACACCTAAGTATCGAATAGTCTAAGAGTGAACGTGAATATTTATAAGGCTTTTTACATAATTCTAATCGAGAGATATAATACAGAGAAACACGAATGTAGTCTATAATTATTTCTTGTTTCCATATTTATAGAACATTAAATCATTAAAACTTGCTTTTTCAATGAAATAATAGAAAAATATTTAACTAGTCTAACTTTTGTATAGAAAAAGCTACATAGCTCTCGGACTACTCCATACAAAAAACAAATTTGTTATAACTTTTGAACCAGGGTGTGACAAAATCTGGGATTCGGGGACAAAATTTGACAAATAAGGGACAAAATAGCGACAGACTTGGAATTCAGATCCGTGATGGTGGCCCTGCCAGGAAGTGCCACACTAAGTTGGTAACCTCAGATGGCTGCAACAACCTTACCGGACAAATCGGCGAGCGCAGAGCACAGGCGCAGAGGGCTCTCAGCCGGGTAATATTTAGGTAACAACGCCTGTCGTTCGTGTGAAAGCATTTACTAGTGGTTGTATCAAACTACCAGTCCGACGATATCGTGCAGTTATCGTGTGGTAACTACACGGTTATCGTCCAATGTGAAAACGCACAATAGTTATTTATATAAAAACTAATCCTACCTATATATTTTAATCTCTTTGGCAATAAACAACATCATACTGACGGCAATTGATGACATTTTTACCACATATATGGCAAAAAGAAAGAAGAAATTAGTTCCATTAGTTTTCGGCATAAAACTTAAGATTTTCGAAGATGGGTCTATAAAAAATTAAAAAAAAGTGAAAACTCTGTCAGTTGAGATCTCTGGATCCAGAGTATCCATACTGGATGGAAATCTCATTTATCGCGCATACAATCTGTATGTACACACGTATCTAGCGTTTGTACGTATATTTTTTTTATATGTTTTTTTAATAGAGTCCTAGCGTTTAGCTTTGACGCCAGATGGCATGTACAATTAAAAATTTGTATTGTATTTATGTATTTTATCACGTTCAAATTTTCATGAAATAGTCGTATATGTCAGTAATATACCTTGGAGGAATAAGTTGATGAATTATTTTGTTATTAATCAGTAAATATACTACCATTCTTCTCGCAAATAACATGTTGATAACTTACGACCTATAACTGAGCTGCAATTTGCAAAAAACGTGATAAAATTTGAATTTCGCGCTCCAACCGACGCCTCCACCTTAAGGTTTTTTATATGTTTTGAACAAGATAGCGCTAAAAGGCTTAGTTCATTAGATGCGTATTTTTTACAGCTATCCGATGGCATAAAAATCGACTTTATGATTTTTTTTGAAATACCGCTTTTGCGCTTAGTAGGGCAGAATCAAAGAGAATATAAACACTACGTTCTAGCTAGGCATAATACTCCGTTTACTTAGGCTGCATTCCGAATGATGATGATATCGATAATTATCCATGTGAGCGCGCTAAAACGCGTACCGAATCACTTTTAGCGCGATAACGAACCCTCGCGAAACGTCATCGGTGACGTCATTACATGCGCCATATTGCGATTACGACGACCATGGTCTAAACGTTATCGCCGTGAGCGTGGATGTCAAAAGTGACACTTGTGTTGTGTTTTTGTTTTGACAAAGGTTTTTATGTGAGAATAACAAATAAAAATACACTGTATTCAAGTTAGGGAGTCTAATAATTGAAGTTAGGGAGTCCCAACGCGTTGACCATTAATTTTTTAATCCCTTTTTCGAATGTTTTAGTTCTAAATACTGTCAGCGCGTTCACAAGCGTTCCGAATCATTGACAGTTCACGGCTCTTATAGATGTGATATTCGTATCGGAACACAAATTATCGATGTGAGCGCTAAGATCGATTAAGGCATGTTTCGGAATGTACCCTTACTTACCTATCTTTGACGTTTACCACATTCCACAATCAATCAATCAAACAAGAATATAAAAATTCAAACTTGGAGATAACGTAGTGGTTTAATTCTCTTTGCTTGGAGTCAAGTCATTGGATTTGCGAAGTTTAAGTTGTAAACGTTGTGAATAATTAGTTTCTCTTTGTACGTAGTATTTTCTTTGCTTTATTTTTAATGTTGTTCGCGGTACAATTGGCTGCTACCTAACCTAACCTACCTGTCCTGTCCTTTTAGGTACATACATTACAATCTACTTTAGGTAGATGTAATGTAGGTTGTCTGTAAGTAAATGTGTAACCTCTCATCTTGTTTCATTACCTATTTTGTAGATTGTTTGTACGAATACAGGAATCTACGGAAAATAACTTATACTAATGTTTATATACCTATTGCAGAATCTTTCCATGGATCAAGAAAAAGTTGAAATCGTAAACCCTTCACGAATCAATGATAGTTCACTAAAACTAGCATCAGTCATGAGCCATGTCACAAATAATACATCAAGTATGCACATCACAAATGCTCAAAATACTCCAGTTCAAAAAGAGGATGGCAACTGTATTTCTAATCATGTACTGACATCAAATCCACGCATTAGTGGTGAAATGGCTTTAACACCAACACATAGCTCATTTACCCCACAACCTGTGAATCCACATAGTTCCATGATAAGTGTCACTCCAATGACAAGTGGAACTAATCAAGTTAAAAATAGTATAAAATTGCAGTAAGTACATACCTATTTATAAATAAGCTAATATATATTAATCTAAATAAGAATTTTTGAATGTCATCAACCACCTTGCAAAGCAATCTGGAATAGGGAACTTATGAAATGAGTAAGAATAATATAAGATACTTTTTTCAGGTCACAATAATAAACAAGTCAATAAACACAATATCAATTTTGAATTACAGAGTTACTGTCACATTTGGAATATTGGTATCATTCTGTGTATAGATACTGTAACCATTTGTAAACCAAAACCAATTCAAAATAGATAAAAATAATAATAAAGTGTACTGTTTCTATGGTAAGGTTTATATTTTGATGGAAGCCTGAAGCCCAAGACATGGCTTGTGTCCATTGTCACAACGTTTTGTGATTTATCAATGAGGGTTTTCGAATTTATTTCTGACACCAGATGTTGCTAGGTAGGCTTGGGGTCTAAACAACTGTCAAAATGGAATGAAAATTTGAAAAAAAAATACGAAAATTCATTCTAAAAGGTGCAAACAGAACCCTATTACTAAGCCTCTGCTGTCTGTCTACCCATTCTAAAATAAAGCATAAAATTAAAGGTGGTCCCCATAAAAAAAAAACCGGACTAGTGCGAGTCTGACTTGCGTATCAAGGGTTCTGGAATTTCCTATGTTACTCTAAATACCATAGACCTCTTACAGGTTTTCCTGTAATATATAGGTAAAGAACTATTATTTGTATTTTTTTCAAAAGTTTTGGTCCAGTTAACTAGTTGTTGCATTGATGATTGAAAATATCAACAAAATTTTGTTTGTTAATTTGTTTCAGAAACTGCGTGTCAACAGTGAGTTTAGGTTGTGAATTGAATCTGTTGGATATTTATTGCAGGACAAGATTTTCTGAATATAATCCAGCAAGGTTCCATGGTGTGGTTATGAAAATACTTGATCCCCGTGCCACAGCTCTTGTGTTCAGGTTAGGTTAGCTATAGCTTATTTTGCTGTGCCTTGAAAACTTACTTAAAATCTACCTACTAATCTACTCTAATATTATAAAGAGGAAAAGTTTGTAAGTTCGGATGTAGGAGGTTATCTCCGCAGTTCCTATTTTTAAGCTAATTATTCCCGAGTGCTATACTATGATAATTAAAAAAATAAAATCGTATAGGAAAAATAGTTATAAATAATAAAAAGAAAAGATAAATAATTGTATGAACTGATCTATGAATATATTATGGTGTGTCAAATCCGTAACATTAGACCAATATGTAGGCTCCTCTGTAAAGGCGATGATAGTTCAGTGGTAGTGACGTCGGATGCCGAGCCGAAGGTCCCGGGTTCGAATCCTACAATGAGCTTGAGCTTTCGGTGAAGGAAAACATCGTGAGGAAACCATAGCACGGTGGTAGGGTACTTTGTAGTACCCGCCTGGCTGACTACCACCCTCATGTTGAAAATCTGTCGCCAAGCATCTTTCGGTGTGTTCCGACAGCTGCACTTGAGAGCCAGTTCCTTTCTAGGCTTTGTGTGCTTACCACCATCGGCCACATCATCACTGACCAGGGTGAGATTGTGGTCAAACACAGGCCTATACATAGTAAAAAAAAAATATTATTACTGATTTTTTTTATTACAGATCTGGGAAAATTGTTTGCACAGGGGCCCGAAATGAACATGATTCATATACTGCTGCAAGAAAATTCGCGCGGATTATTCAGAAACTAAGTTTTCCCGTAAGTTTAGAGCATAATTATATCACTACAGTATGACACAACTTAGATGAAGCATCGGCAAAATTCATAAAATCGATCATTCCCGAAAAGTGTGAGCCTACAATGTCCATTACGCACAATGCCCATGTTTATTATTACTTGAATAAATCGGAAGTGAAGTGTAGATATACGATTTGCCGATGCTACATCTAAGTTGTGTCATACTGTACTTATATATTTTTTTTAAAATCCCCATAAAATTCACGATTATATGAAAATAAAACGAAATCGCAACGTCACTTCGCAAGTTCCCGCCAAAAATTTCAAAGGGTTCGGTTCGGAAAAGTAGGTATACAGGGTGTAATCGTTAAGTGTGTCCAGGCGATTATTCCGTAACTATTACAGATATACAAAAAAAGTTAAATGATATCGAAAGTACGATAGAAAGATATACTAAACCCAACGCAAAACGCATAGATAAAATGGTCGCTTCACTTTGGTTTTTACGGCGCGCGGTGCACCGTCTTTCTTTTTTGGACTTAAGATCTATAGAGCGTGCTTAGACTTTGCTCAGACTTTACTTAGGGTATAAACCTACGTAATAAAGTAAATGTTTGTGTGTTTAAATTTGTAGCCATGTTTAGTAAGTCGTCGATGAGGTCCACTTAGACTTTGCTTAGCACACACTCAGAGAGATTCGAAGATTGCATTTTAAATACCGACTTTGTACCGTAAAGTCTGAGCAAAGTCTAAGCACGCTCAATAGATCTCAGCCTAAGAGCCCGTGAACCCCAGACCTTTGTTATTTTATAAAAAGCTGAAAATTATCAGCGCTTACTCCCAACACGGTAAGAACGATGAATTATTATGAATTTAGGGTTACCGTGGCTTTGGCAGGTAAACGATACTAAAGGTGTGTGAGGGTGAATACCTATCTAAATTCGATAAGTGAGGGGGAATGGGTCAATTCTCGCCTATTCTCTTTAATAACTTCAAAACGATTTATCTTAAAATTATGAAAAATATTTATTTGAGATCCTCGTAACGTCTCTCTCATAACGAGCCCTTTCATTTGATATGAAACAGAATATAGTTTAGAAAACATTTTTATAATTTTCTAATTTACCCCCCAAAGGTAGCCGATGTTTGAAATTCATTTATTTATGTAGCACGTCCATGTTTGGATCACCGACTTATATAGGTATGTGTACCAAGTTTCAACTCAATCCAGTCCAATATTTTCGGACAGATGCACGAGTGATCCTATAAGGTTACGTTTTTTTGTCTTTCGAGTTCCGGAACCTTAAAAATCAGCTTTGAATTATAATTTCATGAACTTTATTAGGGGTGTCTGGCAAAGGGTTGCCGCGATGTGTCTGGCAAAGAATGACGTGATTTTTAATAATATTCTGAGGGTAATACCAAAAAATCACACTTTATTATTTGATGAATTTAGATCGGTATTTACACACCTTTAGTACTGTTTACCTGCCAAAGCCACGGTAACTCTAAGTTCATAATGGTCCATCTTTCTTACCTGTGTTGGGAGCATGCGTTGACAAACTTTCATCTTTTATATCATAACGAAGGTCTGGGGTTCATTCACGGGCTCTTGCTCTATTACGTATGTTTAAAATTATTTGTTCATTTTATATTTCTGATTTTATTACAGGCAAAATTTTTAGAATTTAAAATTCAAAATGTTATTGCTACAGCAGATTTGAGGTTCCCTGTCAAATTAGAAGCTCTACAACAAGCACATGGCCAATTTTCAACATACGAACCAGAACTATTCCCCGGGCTTGTTTATAGAATGGTCCGACCAAGAGTAGTTCTATTGATATTTGTTAATGGGAAAATCGTATTTACAGGTAACATCAGTATATTAAATATGTATTACTGTACATCCTTAGGTACTGACTAATATTTTATGGGGAAAGTGTGTTTGTTGGATTGGCCTTTTTTTAAGTCAGAAGGTTGACAAGCAGACAGGCGCAATACCAGAGGTAATGCCAATGTGTTGCCTGTTTTAAATTAAAGATGTAATAATTCTGGAAATTAAATTTATTCATTAGTACCAGAGAATCACTTTAATTGATAAAATGTCTACTATTTATCTACACAACACCAAAGAGTACCGGTGTTGCCACACTTGCTAAGCTCACTCTTCCAGAACATTGCCGACCTGTTACAATGCCAAGAAGGCACCTGTTACAGCTGATATGTTATAATGCCATTTCACTGAACCAGTTTTTGATCAAATGTACTAAAATATGCTTCATCTAAGAATCAAATCACAAGATTTGTGTAGGGAAAAGATAAAATCGTGTTGTTATTTTAACATTTTCATGATTTGACCAAATCTCTGTTTTTATAATATTCCTGCGACATATCCACCGAAGCGCGGCGGCATGCGAAGACGCGTACTTGCTAGACTGGAGCGGAGATGTGTGCTGGCCAAAGCGGAGATATTATGCTAGCTAGATAGAGCCAAACGAGCAGCGTGCGGCGAGGAAGTTTATTGAGATGGCGACGCGGGGGGAACTAGCTGCGCCACCCACATCTCGTCTCCGCTGCGTGCCGTCGCACAGTGGAACGAATGTATGGGAGACGTTGGACATAGGCATTTCCGAAAAAAAAAGTCGAATTTTGAAAAACTAATAATGCCATCGTTTTTAATTATCAAATGCCTTCAAAACTTGTTCTGACAAATTTCTTTCTATCTCTCGTATTTCAGGAGTTATTCGATTAAATGAGAAATTTTACTATGAAAATGACTGTATCGATCTCTCTGCTGCCTGATTCCGGCCTTGTTTCAAGTTTTGGTATTTACTATCATAATACGCATAGCAAAAGCTACATTTACTCCGAAGACACATGGTGCGCCAAACTTGCACCTTCTGACTTATTGTTGATGTATTTTTTTACTGAATTGAGCTCTTTGCCTCCTGAATCTGGTGCTGATTTAAGTTGTGGTATTTACTATCATAATACACACACCAAGACCTGCATTTAGTGCTAACACACATGGTGCGCCAAACATGCACCTTCTGATATATAGGGTGATGTATGTTTTTACTGAGTCGAGCTCTTTGCCTCTTGAATGTGGTCCTGTTTTAAGTTGTGGTCTTTACTATTACAATACACATACCAAGAGCTGCATTTAGTGCGCCAAACATGCACCTTCTGATATACAGGGTGAATTTTTTAAGTGGGCGTGGTAGACCCAATCCTAAAGTATAGGGAATAGAGAAAAATGCTGAAAGGAGTCTCGGGGCCGATTTTGATAAAAACTAAAACTGTATACTTGGATTTTCAAAAATATTATTTGCTTTGCCGGGAATCGAACTCATTAATTTTGAAAAAAAAACACAGCCTGTAATATTACTCCATATCATAGTGTCTCTTATAATGATCAATTTCTGGGAAGTAATGTTATATTGAAAATTAATGGAAAAATATTTTTCTTACGAAAACACTATTTTATTTTTGTTACGTTCAATCAAATGTTCGAAATGATGGCCATTGTTTTCAATACACAAGCAGACTCGACACCTCAAAGATTTAGTGCGTTCTTCATCATAAGTTTATGTATTTTAAATAATTGGTGTCATTTTGAATAATGTATTAAGTAAACAGTATTTTCTTAAAAAATTGACCTTTCCTTTATTTTGCCATATAACTTTACTTCGCAGAAATTGATCATTATAAGCGATACTATGATATGGAGCAATAATACAGGCTGTGTTTTTTTTTCAAAATTAATGAGTTCGATTCCCGGCAAGGCGAATAATATTTTTGAAAATCCAAGTATACAGTTTTAGTTTTTATCAAAATCGGCCCCGAGACTCCATTCAGCATTTTTCTCTATTCCCTATACTTTAGGATTGAGTCTACCACGCCCACTTAAAAAATTCACCCTGTATATCAGAAGGTGCATGTTTGGCGCACTAAATGCAGCTCTTGGTATGTGTATTGTAATAGTAAAGACCACAACTTAAAACAGGACCACATTCAAGAGGCAAAGAGCTCGACTCAGTAAAAACATACATCACCCTATATATCAGAAGGTGCATGTTTGGCGCACCATGTGTGTTAGCACTAAATGCAGGTCTTGGTGTGTGTATTATGATAGTAAATACCACAACTTAAATCAGCACCAGATTCAGGAGGCAAAGAGCTCAATTCAGTAAAAAAATACATCAACAATAAGTCAGAAGGTGCAAGTTTGGCGCACCATGTGTCTTCGGAGTAAATGTAGCTTTTGCTATGCGTATTATGATAGTAAAGACCAAAACTTGAAACAAGGCCGGAATCAGGCAGCAGAGAGATCGATACAGTCATTTTCATAGTAAAATTTCTCATTTAATCGAATAACTCCTGAAATACGAGAGATAGAAAGAAATTTGTCAGAACAAGTTTTGAAGGCATTTGATAATTAAAAACGACGGCATTATTAGTTTTTCAAAATTCGACTTTTTTTTTTCGGAATTGCCTATGTCCAACCTCTCCCATACATTCGTTCCACTGTGCGTCGCCAGCTTGCGAGACAAAGTTCACATCTCCAATTCGATCGCGCTATACAAATATGATACATCTGCGTCGGTGGTATCCACTGAAGGAGTGGAGACGAGATCTGTGAATAACGAAGTTCTATTGGTCGTTTAAAACACATTTCTCCTCTAGTCTCCGCTTTGGGGGAGTCCGGGCCTTAGGTGGCCATATCATGGAATGGTCGGCCTCTTCATGAAGTGATAAATTCGAAGATCTGGCCACGACATAATGAATATCCTGTATAAACTATGTGACTGGTACCTAAAGTAAACAAATAAAAAGATACTTACTATTTATTTCAGGTGGAAAAACAAGAAATGAAATCAATGAAGCGCTGGATATTATTTATCCCGTTTTGAGGAGTTATAGAATAAGCTAAATTCTACTAACCGAATACCACTTCCACTTTGTTAATGATGGTTATTAATTAGATAAGTGTTAGTCTCGTAGAACGCTTTAATTTCAAGTAAATAATGAACATGTAATCTGCAATATATAATTGTATTGTATTATGTTATGTAATATTTAATAAAGAAGGATAATTTTAACAACTTAATGAAAAAAAATATTTCATTACTAGATTCCGCCCCGCGGTTTCACCTGCGTTCCCGAGGATCTTGTTTTCCCGAGATAAAAGTATGTGTTAATCTAGGTTATAAACTATTTGTGTTCCAAATTTCATCCAAATCCGTTCTGTAGTTTTTGCGTGAAAGAGTAACAAACATCCATCTATCCATACTCACAAACTTTCGCATTTATAAAATTAGTAGGATAAATAGCGAAACCTCTAAAAAATTATGTGATCAATCTTTTCCTAAATCCATCTCATCCACATATTATTGATAACTACCATTTTGTAGATTCAATACGAATATAGAAAATCTGTTTGAGGAATTTTAAAAAGATATCATATGAGACAGAATTTATTATTTATTAATCGGTACAAAAATCATATTAAAAATATATTGGTAAACTGATATACATATATATACTTACTAAGTACTTACAGATTATAAATAACGACATATTTACAATTCAGATACATCTTAGTACATAATATTATTATTACTTATTTTATGGTGATTTAAAAATGGTTTTTGTTACAAAAAACAACATTAGACTACAGCAATTTATAGTAGATAACTAAACCTGAAATCAGTATAGAATCGCTAACAGAAACTATTGTAAGTATTAGTTTCATTTATTTTCATGCCATGTTAGATACAAAATTAGTCAAATTACGAGTAGTATGTGAGAAATATATGTATAATAATTATAGCAACATAATTATCTGTACTTAACTTGTTTTATAGACACTAAAAATGTTTTTTGGTGCATAGTTTTTTGTATAAACTATAAATAACCTTGTAAAAGGTGGCGCAAAAGTAATTACCCAAAAGGGATTTAGCGAACAGACGCCCCGATTGTGTTGTTTACAAACTAAACTTATTTAATCTCACTATATCTCTTTCTAACTAAAAACATAAGTGATGAAAGAAATGTTGTCCTGTCAGATTAGTCCAATTTTATGTTTATGATTTTAATCGCCATCTTTATTGGTCACTTATATTTCCCCCGAAAATTACAACGGCTAAGTTAGACTAATTTGACAGCTTAAAAATCTTAAAATATGTTCCCTCCTTTTTCATAATGCTTGTAAGAAAGAGAGTGACGTCACAAATATTAGTTTTGTTTGTATACAACAGAATTGGCACCACTGTCTCATGTCGCTGTAATATTAATAGTCGGGTAATAAACAAACGCGAAATATTTCGCCTCAGCACTACGTTTCAGACTGCAAGTAGAGGCTTTTAACAGAGATTTATGCTTAGCTTCGAATTGTCAGTACTTCGTAATAGTAATGCTCATGCTCGTGAAATGTAGGATTATTATAGTATATAGATATTATACTATACACATTTTCCAATGCGCATTGGATGGTTTTATGTAGCTAATTTTGTGGTCATTTACTATTAGCGGGAATACATTTTTTATCTATGTACTTATTTATCTTAGTTTTTCAGCTGAGATGCGATCTTTGTTAGTAGCTTAGTAGTCACTTTTTACGATTCTGTAGTTATTTAAAGTTTCTGTGAAATTGTCTTTTTGTCCATCTATTTATCAACATCCTAACAGCCATATTATGGACACATTTGATGATCTGCACTGAACATGTATAAATTTACACCAACTTCCGAACTTCAGTTCGGTTCAGTAACAAGCATAAAATTCGGTTAAATAACCCTTAACAACGAAAAATTCGTTTTTAACCGCTTGGTTAAAATCTATATACTAATAATAAAGCTGAAGAGTTTGTTTGAACGCGCTTCTCCGGAGTTACTGGTCCGATTCGAAAAATTATTTTACTGATTGGAAACTACATTATTCCCGAAGGTTATAGGGTACTTTTTATCGCTGAAACGCGAGTGAGACCGCGGGGAACAGCTGGTAAATTTGCTCAGACTTTACCGTACAAAGTCTGTATTTAAAATGCAATCTTCGAATCTCTGAGTGTGTGCTAAGCAAAGCCTCAGTGCACCTAATCAACGACTTATGCGATAGCTTTAGGCTGAGATCTATAGAGCGTGCTTAAACTTTGCTCAGACTTTACTTACGGTATAAACCTACGTAATAAAGTAAATATTTGTATTGTGTTTTAATTTGTAGCCAAGTTTTTGGTATCATCGATTAGGTACATTTAGGTTTTGCTTAGCACACACGCAGAGAGATTCGAAGATTGCATTTTAAATACCGACTGTGTAACGGTAAAGTCTATGTACGCTCTATAGATCTCAGCCTAAGATCCAGCCGCTTGAATTTGCAGATATATTTTTTTTAACTTATTTTTACTTATTAACTACAGCAGGGTTGCCTGGCAAAATTTAAGCCGCAATTAGCTTTAGTTAAATATATTGTAATTATTTTTTTACTTGTAGATACATGTTTTTCGAGTGAATCCAACGTCATTTGAAAGAAAATAATGTAGGGGATACATTAAATTAACGACACCAGAGAACAGGAAAAAAATGGTTGCCAGCTCTAAGCCAACCGCAATCTATGGGTTGCCAGAAAACATGTATCTGCGATTTTTACAATAATAACAATCTATTTAATTAACTAAAGGTACTTAATTGCGGCAAAATTTTGCCAGGCATCCCTGCTGTCTATTCTAATATCATGTATCATTAATAGAAATTTAGTTTTATCAAAAAACAAACAGATAACTGCAGATTCAAGCGGCCGGATCTCGCACTAAGAGTTGCACACTTATCAACTCGGAAAGGGATCGTCACCGTATCGCCTATCGCCGCGCCGTCAACCAAGCGTAAAAAGTAAGCACGTAATAAAACCACATCGGCGACGACGCCCCGTTTACGGCTCTCCGACTCGTCTTGAGGCGAGGCGATTACTGTGCGTTGCAGTAGGGAACTTCATACAAAGAATATTAAACGACTCCAGTTTTATGGTGGCGATCTCTTTCAGAGTCGACAAGTGTGCTACAACCTTAATGAGGACTATTGTTGTAAATATTTGCATCACCTCTGCAGCCACCAGTTGAACTACATTATATCAATCTTTAATATTTAATTTTAATAAAAATGGTTTTAAAAAAAAAATTCTTTGTTTTCTTATTAGTAAAGATATGTTAAAGCTACATCGAATTGTGTCATTAGTTCAGCAACCACCAGTATCTTAATAAGGCATAGTTATTTCAGAACATAAGCTATAATGTATGCTATATATTATTTATAAAAATTTTTGTGTCATGTGACATTGAAGCTAATGTCGCTTTAGCATTGACCCTACATTATAATTGAACTGTTTGATAATACATCAATAATACGATAATCTATTAATATCTTAGTAGGTATTTACAAGAACTCATCACACCAATCTTTCAAACACTGGTAACAATCAGCCGATTGTTTTGAATTTGCACTGCAAGTCTCCTTCATCCATTCTTGAAATAAATCTTTTTCTTTTTTTAGGACTAAAAATTGTCCCAGAACGACATATGCCTGTAAATTAAAGATACCTAGTTACTTTCTCATACTTAAGAGCGTACATTCTAAATATGACAAGTCAATATGCTACGCGATCTCTAGAACGACGAAATGCAAACGCACACTCCAATGTCACTCTGTGTGCGTGAAATGCTACTCTATGTGCGTAAGGTCGTGAGCTCGTGAGCGCTGGACTATAATATGCATGAAAATGTTGATACTTTTTAGATTAACTTTGAAAATATAGTCACCATAATAATATTATATAATTTCTATCCTGTTCAAAATAGTACGAAAATGAAACAAAGGCGACCATTTAGCGATTTTTCAGGCATTGATCTACTTTCAATACGATTAACCCGAAACACGTCGTTATTGTTTTTAGAGAATATTCTTTTCCTGTCTATTTTTTTTTGGTATAGGTGTATATTTGATTACAAAAATAGATGTGTTTAAAGTTTGAGGAATAATTTGATGAATCCATACTATAATCTTATATAATATATACCTATATATAAAAGAAAGTCGTGTTAGTTACACTATTTATAACTCAAGAACGGCTGAACTGATTTGGCTGAAAATTGATGGGGAGGTAGCTTAGAACCAGGAGAAGGACATAGGATAGGTAGTTAGGTAGGGGTAGGTAGGGTAGGTAAGAAAGGTAGGCAGGAGTAGGTAGGGATAGGTAGGTAGGTCACAGTTTTATTTTTGTTCTCAGGGCAGGACAACGTCTGCCAGGTCAGCTAGTAATATTATAAATGCCAAAGTAACTATGTTTGTTTGTTTGTTACCTTTTCGTAGCTTAACTTTCGTAGTTATTAAGTTTAGCAAGGAGATAGATTATGTCTTAGGGAATAACATAGGCTATGTTATGTCTCAAAAAATAATCTTGAAGGGGTGAAATAGGGGTAGAATGTTTGTATGGGCAATCCATAATTCTTCAATCTATGGATCTGAAAATTCATATTTAGGCTTTTGGTATGAAATAAAGAAAATACGTGTTTCAACTATAGTACTAGACTATATTACTTCCAACATAGACTACAGGTAAGTACGCTGAGATACTTCCATACACAAATAAGGTGTGCACTATTTATTATAATTGAATCTACATAGTATTTTGACGATGGACGTGAGAAGATTTTATATTAAATTAGCTGACCCGGCAGACGTTGTCCTGCCCTGAGAACAACTGGGACCTAACTAGGTATAGGTATACCTACCTACCTCTACCTTCCCCTACCTACCTCTATCTACCCTACCTACTCCTATCTACCCTACTTACCCCTACCTACCTACAACTACCTATTTAATCAACTATTTTCCACGTAACTTTTTTTTCTGTACTAATTTTGCAGAGAGTCTCACACAAATTTCCATCCCCTATTTTAGGGGCTGGGGGCAGATTTCCAAAAATAAATGATGCACGATTTTTTTGATAGTCACAAATAGTCCGCATACCAATTTTTAGCTTTTTACCTAAACTGCGGAATGCTCCATACAATCTTCCACCCCCCATTTTAGGGAAGTGAGGGGTTAGAAAGAGACAAAAAGTAGCCTATGTCACTCTCCATCCCTTCAACTATCTCCACATAAAAAATCACATCAATTTGTCGCTCCGTTTTGCCGTGAAAGACGGACAAACAGGCACACAGACATACGGAATTGAACAGAAGCGAATTCTTAACCTCCTTTTTTTTTAAGTCGGTTAGTAAAATAGTGAATCGTCTCTCGATCTCGGAGTCAAAAAAAGTAAATGCTCATCAATGAGATCAACGTACATTTACTTTTTGATGGACATATCCATCAATATCATTATTTAATAAACTATTTAAAACCCACAAAAACAGCTTCTTGTTAACCATCTGCCATCTTTGACGACAGCCAAAGATGGCAACGCGGGGCACATGTCGTTCGACCAATTAGCACGCAGTGTTCGTTCCGTCGCACTCAAGTATTTTGCTAGTTCATAATTTAACGGTCTGCAATGGATAGATTATGAACTATCAAAAATCAATACGTTATATTGTAAGCAGTACGGCACAGTTAACAATGTATCGACAGTTTACAATCTTGTGAGATAGATTATAAACTAACGGTGTTCACAACTATACGGTGACATATAGATATTTATACCCCACCATATATTTGCAATCCCTATTTATATCTAAAACCTTCCCCTTCTTGGTCAAATCAACTCCAAAGTTTTATTGCAATCGGATGAATGGGATATTATGTTCCTTACACATATTATGTGACAAACACACAAACATTGATTTACATACATAAAATAAATCAAGTTGTTTAGCGCATGCCATTTTTTGAGCATTATTAAAAAATCCTTGTACTTTGAGTTTATTACTAATTACTGAAAAAAAAAAAAAAAAAAAAAAATTACGTTTACATCTTCTAATATCAATATCAACCAACATCACATCAAAAAAAAAACAGTACTCAATATTAGATATGATTTGAAAAATAAATATTCATCTACTAATTAATATGTTAACACCGGAGTATCAAGAGAGTCGCCCTGCCTACAGCGTTAGCATAGTATAAAGAGAGGGGAAGTAGGTTATCTTCATACAAACGCACCGCGCGCGGCTTGTATGTGTGCGCTATTGTATCTATGTGTCGACGCACGCACACTTTAACAAAATCTCGACCCGTTTCTCAGTGCGCCAGTCGGGGCTAACACTGCACAAGGTTCGCGCGCGCGTCACGGCTTTTCGGCACCGTTAAATGATTTATTCATCAATATCATCATCAAAATGTCTGATAATCGCAGAAGAACGTATTGCTGTGTGTTTGGGTGTCTTAATAATTCATCGATTCCAGACCTGTCTCTGTTCAGATTACCTTTTGAACAGGAAAGGTAAGTTAGTCACTTATTCTAGCATAATATAATTTTACTTGATGATGAGATACCTACGTACTTACATATTTTTTGTTTGTATTAGTTTTCTATCACACAGGAAGTAGGTAGGTAGGCCTAATTTCCTACTAGAATGTATTAGGTACTTTTGATCTGGCAATTGGTTTGCCGCTATTTTTTGTTTACGTTTAGTTCTGCCGATTTCTCAGTATTGTAGGTATAGTAACTAAGTACCTACCTACTTATAGAAAATCGTAATTCAAAATAGGTATGTACGAGTACCTAATTGACTAATAGTAAATCAAATACATATAAAACAAAGTTCGAATCATAACAACAAATTCGATTATAGTCTAAGAGACAGTCGTTAGTTTTAAATGTTGTTTTTATTTCTTTTAATGATAATATTTCATTCACTTTATTCATTTTTTTCGGTTGCTAGCGAAGCGCGAACAGCCGCGCCTAATATTTAGCTAAAAGTGACAACCCTAAGACAGTAGGCAATTATATCGCGAATTGGGCCGGAGATAGCCTACTCTCTTCTTTATACTATGGCGTTAGTGATAGTCCGCCTATACATACAAATCGCGACCACACTAGCTTAGGTCGGCGGTCGGCGGGAAAAAGCGATACGTGCTCTCGTTGGGAGGGCCCAGCGTGTACTGATCGGACGACTTTTGTGCGCCCGAATATATAGTGTTTTTAAAAAAATCGTCAAAAATAACTGAATCACTTTTACAGACTAAAAAAAAACTACATATTTACTGAGACTTGTTCTTTGATAAAATAAGAAACATTATGTTTAAATGACTTCAATTCCATGTAAAAAAAAATATTGAAGTGGACCGATTTACAAATTTTGTAGGATTATTTTAAAATAACCAAACGCAACCTTTTAAAAAAGAAAGCCTATGATGCACTTTAAGACTATATATTCTATCAGTAAAATGCATAAAATAAAATATATAGGCTCATTATAACAGTTCCACTGGATGCGAAAGATAACTCTATCGCAAATTTTCGGAAAACCTTATGAAGAGATTGAATGATTTTGCAAAAACTATCCATTATAAATATTTTTGCTTTAAATCATGCACTAGATTAAGACTTTATTTTTCCAAAACAGCAAATTATTTCAGTTGATCTCTTCACAACACCAAGATATTTGCTTAGAAAAATGTCTAAAACACGAACTTTTGGGTTATACCCTCTTAATATTTGTAATCTTCTAAGGTTCAAGATCATTTCGTAATCGACCCAATACAGTAGTTTAACCAAGTGGGAGGGAATCTTCAAAATTTTGAAATGATCGGACAACCATATATTGTAATTGCGAGTTCAGTCTTGGTAGCCAGTATTTTCTCTAAATAAATTCCATTACTACTGTTTAGCAATAGAGTAGTGAACAGTCTCAAAAACATCGATATATCTATCTATTTATATCTATACACTATACTAAAACAGTAGACCCTGGTGAGTCTGTACATTGAAGAAAAAACCGGACAAGTGCGAGTCTGACTCGCGCACCAAGGGTTCCGTAATCTTCTATGTTACTCTAAATACCATAGACGTTTTCCTGTAATCTATAGGTAAAGAACTATTATTTTTTTTCAAAAATTTTTGATCCAGTAGTTACAGAGAATAGGAAGGGAAGGGGAAATGGTAAATCTTCGCCTGTTTTCTTAAATAACTTCAAAACTTTTTTAAAAATCATAAAAACAATATATTTGAAATCACAATGAGCTCATTCATTTGATATGTCAACACAGTTTGCAAAACATTTTTTAAAATTTTCAAATTTATCCCCCAAAGTGGCCCCCCATATTTGAAATTCATTTATTTGCGTTACACGCCCGAGTTTGGGTCACCGACTTACATCTATCTATATATATAAAAGAAAGTCGTGTTAGTTACTCCACTTATAACTCAAGAACGGCTGAACCGATTTAGCTGAAAATTGGCAAGGAGGTAGTTTAGAGCCAGGAGAAGGACATAGGATAGGTAGGGGTAGGTAGGTAGGTAGGGTAGGTAGGTAAGGTAGGTAGGGGTAGGTAGTGGCAGGTAGAGGTAGGTAGATAGGTAGGGGTAGGTAGGTAGGTAGGGTAGGTAGGTAGGTAAGGTAGGTAGGGGTAGGTAGTGGCAGGTAGAGGTAGATAGGAGTAGGTAGGGATAGGTTTGTAGAACCCAGTTTTATTTTTGTTCTCAGGGCAGGACAACGTCTGCCGGGTCAGCTAGTAATGTACAAAAGACAAACACATGAGTGAGAGTATAAGTGTTCCGTTTTTATTTCTTTTGAGTTCCGGAACTCGAAAAATATTGTATTCTAGAGAGAAAATTTCAAGATTTTATGTCAACGGGAAGTAGCGTTTAGGTTTGGATTCCATTGCGAGTAGTTGCTAGTTTCAAAATATGCGGTATAAATTGTTGTACCATTACGTTTTTGCGTTGACTTAGAAATTTGTTTATTTTTTCACAGCTTAAAGGCAATTAGACCTAACTATTTGATATGAATTTCAACTTGATACTTCTACGCGTTCATGAGGTAAAGGGTAATAAGTTTATAATTATTTAGAAAATATATTATAAGATGTAACTAAAAATTTTAACTTTTCGCAATTGTTCCTTTATGTGCTATAAAACGTTGCTTCATGCCAAATTTCTAGATTCTAGGTCTACTGGAAATAGCCATTAGGTTTTGATACCCTTGCGAGCACTTGCGAGTTTCAAAATTTTCTGTTTCTTTTGATTGCGTTGACATAGAAGTTTGATTTTGTTACAGCTTAAAGTTATTATAGACCTGAGTATTTGATATGAATTTCAATTTGATACCTCTACGCGTTCATGAGAAAAAGGGTAGTAAATTTGAATTTATTAAAAATATTTTTATTATATGATTTAACTAAAAATTTAAACTTTTCGCAATTTTTCCTTTATATGTACTATAAGACGTTGCTTCCAACTAAATTTCAAGATTCTGAGTTCACGGGAAGTACCCTGTAGGTTTTGATTCCCTTGCGAGTGTCGAAATTTACAGCATAAACGGCTGTATCTTTTGATTGCGTTAGTAGTAGACCTGATTATTTGATATGAGTTTCAGCTTGATACCTCCAGGCGTTCCTGAGAAAAAGGGTCTTGACAGACCGACAGACGGACAACAAAGTGATCCTATAAGGGTTCCGTTTTTTCCTTTTGAGGTACGGAACCCTAAAAATGGAAAGGGTTACCCCCTTTCCAACGAACAGCAATAAAACATCAATCAGCCATTTTTAGAATTCTTTTCTGTCTGTTTGTTTGTACACGCACATCTTGGGATCTACTGAACGGATTTGCATGTAAATTTCACAGATAAATATAAATTAATTTGAAACAAAACTTGGGCTTTGTTTCATCAAAATCGGATGTTCCAAAAAAAGCATGTCCGATTTTTGGGGCTCATAAAACACTGTGCGAGTGCGAGGTACGAAATAAGCTGCAGGAAGATCGACAAGTGACAGTTAGCACCAAAACGATTAGAAGAAGACTTAAGGTGGCTCGGTTGGCATAGAGGCGTACTTGCCCGCCAGAGGCCCTTTAGTCACCACAGCTCATCGAGTAGCTCGGTCCAATTTTGTTCGTTCGTACAGAACTTTCTCGTTCGCACGGAAATTGGGATGACTTGCTTGGGGAAAAGTGCTCTTTACTGATGAGTCCAGATACTGTCTTAAGTCAGATGATGGAAGGGTCAAAGTATGGAGACGACCCAGAGAAAGATACGCTCAGTGTAACATTATTGGAAGAGAGCCTTATGGTGGAGGGTCAGTAAGGTCATAGGTTCGAATCCTACAATGGGCTTGAGCTTTCGGTGAAGGAAAGCATCGTGAGGAAACCATAGCGCGGTGGTAGGGTACTTTCTAGTACCCGTCTGGCTGGCTAACACCCTCAAGTTGAAAAGTTGTCACCAAGCACCTACAGTACCAGCAGTAGTATCAGAGTATCTTACTGAGGTCGGAATCCAAGTTTTCAGGGCACGGTCGGCCTATCTAAATCCGATAGAACATGTTTAGGATAAACTGGGAAAACAAAGAATTCCTGCACCAAGTAACCTGAGGGATCTCAAAACTGCATTGGTTGAAGAATGGAACCTAAAGTATGCCCAGACGGATGCAGGTAGTTTTAACATCGAGAGGAGGCAATATTAAATGTGTCACCCATTATTAAAAAAAAACAGTCTTTAGAACAATATTCAATTTTCATTATGTTCAGTCAAAACACCTATACAATTGAGTTACTGAGCTTAGTGCCTCTAATTTGTTTTTTTCCTTTACATACTTATTTTTTTGTATTTAAAAATGTTAATTTAATGGTTCTATTCAACAAATTTTAAAAGCTTATATATCTATACTAATAATAAAACTGAAGAGTTTGTTTGAATCCGCTAATCTCTGGAGTTACTGGTCTAATTTGAAAAATTCTTTTTACTTTTTCATATTTACCCCTTTTTTGCGTTCCCTTAAAAATCGTAATCAAATACCTATGGTTCCATACGCGTCATGGCTTTCTCCATTGCCACAATGCGTTGAGGTTGAATAGCATGACAGACTCGAATTTCACTAGGTGGTCTTTCTGTGATTGCCACAACGCGTCGTGAGCGTTTTCATTAGAGCCATAACACGAATTTCGCGATGTGGATGTTTTACTATGACCACAACTTGGTTTGAGCAATTTTTTCGCTCAATTAGCGTTTTCGGTCTTTGAGCGTAACGGATACACCAACACAAATATGAAAGCCATGTGTGCCAGCAGGACAAATATATAATCAAAAACATATTCGCAAATTATATACTGTGACTGTGATTAGTACTAAACAACATGGTGAAATTGGGGCCGAAGTAGACCATTTACTTTATTTTTGAATTAGCTGTCCCCCATAGTTCTACCCACATTCCCAGGCATGGCAATGGCGGGGCCGATGGCCACGTTGCCAGGATAAAAGTAGTCATGTTTTTATCCATCCATACCTTAAGACTTAAGCTATTTGTGTATGGAAATTCATCACAATTGGTTGTGCCGTTGAAGCTTCAAGACGTAACAAACTAACATACCTACTCACTTTTACATTTATAATAATAATTAGGATGGCCATAATTGATAATATTTATCTAGGTACAATATATTCAAGTAGGCCGTTACCTCTCATTGCGATGTACAAATTTACTCTTTGCCTTCGCATCTCACTCAAGTCAGACCGCGTAATATGAATAGCAACCCTTGTTCTTATTGTTTTGTTTGTATCTGTGACGTCATTCGACGACGGCCAACTCAAAGCGAACGGCTAGTAGGTAGGTATAGTATGTATATAATATATTATTTCATTAGATTAAAACATGTAAGATTAACTCACTATATCATGACATCATCAAGAGGTACGTAGATACGTTAGTAATATTAGTAAAAAATATGCTCTTTAATAACCTTATCAAAGCCAGCAACCTGTAGCCTCTTTCCTAGGACTTCTCCGACCCCTGCTAGGTCTGTAACGGGTTTTTCTCCCATGGGTTCGGCAACAAAGTTTCTGTGTTTCTGTGATGTGCTCGACATTTTTGGTAAATATATACGAAATCAATACACAATTAAAAACAATGAATATAGGTTCGGCGCGGCGTCGTTCGTTTTAATTTGCAAACCATTGGTTTGGTTCACAGATCATATAGAATATGTTGTAGGTTTGGATCAGTTTGGAATTTGGATTATACTATACATACCACAGATTAATGAATATAGTACTATAGATTATACCAAGCGGGTATAATCACTACGTTCTAATTAATACTCTGTGCACCTAGTAATAAGTTCTCTTTGGGTTCGGTTTGTTTTTTTTTCTTTTTGGCATTGGTGTTTTGCCAGTTCAGTTTCAAGTATATTACGCATTCCTCCAAGGTATATTAGTAACATTTTCATGATATAGTCGTATATGTCACTAATATACCTAGGAGGAATATTTTGATGATTTCTTTTGTTATTAATCAGTAAATATACTACCATTCTTCTCGCAAATAACATGTTGATAATTTACGACCTATAACTGACCTGCAATTTGCAAAAAACCTAATAAAATTTGAATTTCGCGGGCTTTTTGGCACATTCCCCTTAAGGAGACTTCGGTTGGAGCGCGAAATTCAAATTTTATTAGGTTTTTTGCAAATTGCAGCTCAGTTAAAGGTCATGTTATGGTACGGTTTAAGGGTACCTATATGATGGTAGTTCGGTTGGATAGGGCTTTAATATAGAAAGAATGCACGACTTGGTTCTTCATTTATGAGATTTATTTTTCATCTGTCAACTTATGTCTTAAAACAATAACTACTTTTTTTGTATTCAAATGGTTCTAAATATGAAACCTCAACATCCTCCACCCCCACGAGAATGAGGAGAAACCCTTGAATAACAAAAATATAAATATAATAATAATTCTAAATCTAACTTAAGGTTACCGAAAATAACAAAATACATTACTACAATCAAAGATAACTAGCCGTTCGGGCATCCTCACTAATCGACCCGAACGAGTGAAATGTATTTAGAAATGTAAAATGGCTCAGGTACAGTGGCTGATGACGCATTACTCTTAATTGCTCTACGATGCTTCAAATGGGTAGAGCTCAACGATGACCAATGACCAATTCACCCTTTGACTTTACTGTTCGCATCATGACTTCGCAGAATCCTCCCCACCATGGCGCTGCTAGTGTAAAGAAGCGCCATTCTATGTTTTAAGTAGGTAAGGTGTTCTGTTCTACATCTTGCCGCTGAACCGTTTGCAAATTACACTCACTATTTCCTTGCCGAGACTACACATATAATCCAGTTCTTTTCACAAAGTCAGTGAGTCTACGTGAAGATATTTTCCAATTAAAATTTATTTTTACATCATAATATAGCATAATTTGACAATAATATTGGTGACAAGAAACTGTCATCATCTTTGCGCAAAGCCATAACGTGTTTGACACAAATGAGGCGTTTATCGTTATAAAAAGTTTCAAACTTACTAAATTTCATAATTATATACAAATGAAACTTTTCCTGTGAATAATGGTAAATAATCTGTTTTCTGCTACTTTATATTCTTTATATAATAGGTTTCCTCTTTTTCTTTATTCTCTCTTCAAAATACAGATTTCATGAAACCTCAAGCACCAACCAATCATTCTTACTATTTTTTTATTTAATTCTCTGAGAACATCTCCTTCATTTGGAACTGTCTCCTTTTGTGGCCAGTCTGTCTCCTTTTCCGATGCCAATCTGGCCCTTCCCACCACTTGCATCTTCTATGACTATCAGCATTGCAGCCGTGAGATGGTAAATCTGTAGGGTTATGCTCTCCTGGGACATGGCGCCAATTATTTATATTTGTTTTTACATCCGTACTGTATTTAATTGTTGATGGATCTTTACCATACAAAACATTCTTTCTTGGATCCCACGTTAAACCAAGCTCTAAAGTAGTGACCACCTCTTCATCATTGTAACGAAACGAATCTTTGCAAAATTTAATCAACTTTGACTCTACTTTCTTTTGGTTATTTACTTCTGGTTCATCTCTAATACCGATTGTCTCCAACTTCCGAAAATGTTCAATGTTATTTAAACGAGAATGGAGCGTACTTACATTATTTACAGAGCAATGCGTACCAACCACTGGACCCTGTACTGTCCAACCTAGTCTCGTTTCTAAAGCCAACAAATGTTCATCTACTCGTACTAATTGACCGGTGAGAATGCAACCTAGAAAATCACAACCAATTAATAAATCAATAGCAAAATTATTATCAATACAATCAGTTATAAAAATTCCTTTGATTTTTAACAAAGATAGAACAGAAGAGTTTTTATTTAACTTAGCAAGAATTCCACAAATAGTACCTTGTTCTAGAGCATTTATTTTGCAAGTATAGCTACCAGTTAAGCTTTTAAGCTGAATGTTGAACTGTCTGTGTTTTATGTTTTTAATTACAACTCCTCCAAATAAAGTATGACTCAACTCCTCTTCGTTAACAGGCTCTAGACCCAGCTGTTTCACTATATTGCTACTAATGTATGAGCTCTGTGCGCCAGAGTCTAATAAAGCTCGTATAGTCTTTACTTTACCGGCGTGTTCAATCTTCACCTTCAAAGTCTGAAGTAAAACAGTTTTCGATGTTGACGAGTGGTTCAGACCAACTTCTTTGTAATCTGGGTCGTTTGAATCGGGTTCGGATGTAACCTTTTCTGGCAAACCTCCACACATAATAGGATAGTGCCTTCTGCCACAGACCACACATTTTGGATGCTTTCTACACCTATTCCACGTATGACCAATTGTGAGGCAAATAAAACAAGCATTTTTACGCTTAATGAAATCTTTCCTCTCTTGTAGAGTTTTATTGATTGCAATATAACATTCTGAGCTGGTGTGGGAATTTCGCTCACACCATAGACATTTCCTTTCATTTTGTTGTTTTTCTTTATTTTTATTCAATGTTGTAAAACAAGCTGTAGTTGGATCTGCTGCCGAATGATTGTCTGAAAATACTGAACGTGCCAGACGTATCTTCTCGTCCCCCTCTACTTCTAACTTTAAGAATGTTAATAAATTTGTGAGAACGTTACCTTCTTTATTTTCAAGTGAATGCGATCTATTCCATGCCTTTAATACGTCCTCTGGTAAGGACGACTCTACTAATGGAAATAAAAAAGCCGCATACTTCTCTTGAGTAACGCCCAACGATTCTAGAGCTAATATTTGTGTCATCACTTTATCATATAAGGCTCTAAGTGTTATTTTTTGCGTGCCTTTTGATTGCGCAAGGACAAGCTGCAGTAGTCCTCGAACATAATATTCTATTATAAGTTCGTCCTTGGCAAAACGCTCTTTTATTTGTTGCACGACTTTATCATAGTTTTCACCGCATGGTGGAAAACTCTCTACTAATTCTTTGGCACAAGATCCGTGCTCCATACATTGCAAAAGATAATGGAATTTATCATCCTTGTCAATTTCGTCATCTTGGTGAATTTTATTAAACTGTGACCAAAAGCCTATCCAGTTCTTCACTTCATCGTTGAATGTAGGTAGCTTTAGTTTAGGCAGTCTAAAGTGACGACGACGATTATCCTTAGATGACTCGCTGCCGTCCTCATTCACCTTTTTGACGGTACCTTTAAATGAGCTTTGTGATCCGTGCATATTTAAAAACTCGTTCACTCTATATTTTGTATTGAACCACGTAGTTTCGTAAGTATCGGAGGTTTCTATATCTAGTTCGAACAAATTTTCATCCCTTTGGGAATCATCCAACCAGAGCTCTAATGTTTTATTTTGGATGATTGATAGTTCTTCGAACAGTTTATTAAGCCTCTCAAATTCCGGTTGTAATGCGCTTTTACTTTTTTGTGATAAAATATCATCAACTTTACTCACGCATTTTGTAAAACGTTGACGTGCGATTCTCCTTAGCTCTTTTGCCTTTTCCATTTTAACTGTTCACGGTCGCCAGATGTTATGGTACGGTTTAAGGGTACCTATATGATGGTAGTTCGGTTGGATAGGGCTTTAATATAGAAAGAATGCACGACTTGGTTCTTCATTTATGAGATTTATTTTTCATCTGTCAACTTATGTCTTAAAACAATAACTACTTTTTTTGTATTCAAATGGTTCTAAATATGAAACCTCAACAGGTCATAAATTATCAACATGTTTCATGAAAATGGTACTAATATACCTTGGAAGTGTTGGAACTATTTAGTTTACTATGAACCTTCTTTCATATATATTTTGATAGGCCAATTTGTTTTTTCTTTTTATATTCTTTGTCATTTTTAGTTTGTCATTCATGTTTTAATTATTACAAAATTACATTACTCAGATTTATATTACACATTATTTTATTTGTAATTCAGAGAATACCTATTTAAAGGCATCAAGTACCTTTAGGTTATGGGCCCAGGGCTCTGAATCTCAAAATTTCTTCTTTAATAGTGTGTTCCAGAAAATTGTAATTTTTATACTTCGAATAAAAATAAAAATGGAAGGAGATTCTTGTAAAAATCCTGTTCCTCATACAAGTGCAAGTAATACTAGTGTAGTACCCTATGTTTCAACTGCACATACAGTAAGTACTCCATCTTTTAAAAAATTAGAAGGGCGTTCGAACTACACAACATGGGCATTTTCAATGGAGATGATGCTGATTGATTGCGGGCTATGGGATTGCGTGAAGCATCCACCTTTAGATAATAGCTCACAAGAAATTTTGCGCTCCGATGACAGAGCCCGATCTAAAATTGGCTTGTGCTGTCACGAAAGAGTCTTCTCCAAAATAATAGGATCTAAATCCGCATTTGAAGCGTGGAATAACTTAAAAAGGGCATACGCAGATGCCGGACTTATTAGAAAGCTCATGTTAATGAAAAAATTAATGAACTGCCGATATATTGATAATATGGAAATCTATGTAAATGAGATTATGTCGACGCACCAACAGTTAGAACAGATTAATCACAAAGTTGATGATTCGTTTCTGGCCATTATACTTCTTTGTGGCCTACCAGATGAATTTAAGCCACTTGTCATGGCGTTAGAACACTCCGGTTCTGCTCTAACTTCAGACAATGTCATTGCTGCACTTGTGAAAGAAGACAGTCGTGATCTAGCCACCTGCAGTAACACACCTGAAGATAGTGCTTTAGTGATGTCATATAATAAATTTAATAGAGACACTAAGAACATATTTTGTAATTACTGCCGCAAACCAGGGCATATAAAAGCAAATTGTAGAATTCTTAAAGCTAAATCTAAAGATGAAAAGGCCGATATTTGCGAGGTAACACTTATGGTTGATGATCAGTCAGTAAGTAAATCTAATTTTGGTAATTCTGAAGTTTGTGAAACTTTTGTAAACTCGTATACTTGTAAACCAACTTTTGAAAAGTCGCTTCTTGTAAAGAGTGATGACTGGTTTATAGATTCCGGGGCTACAAGTCATATGACTAATAGACGTGATTGGCTACATGATACTGAACCTGTCAAGAAAAGTATTAGAGTAGCTAATGATCAAATTATTCTTTCAGATGCCATTGGTACTGTAAAACTAAACACTTCCAATATTACCGATGTTTTGCATGTTCCGAACCTCTCAACGAACCTGCTTTCAGTGAACTCATTGGTAAAGAAAGGAAATGTCGTACTTTTTTCGAAATCTGGAGGAAAAATTATTGATGGAGATACATGTAAGGTATTCGGAAAAGTTTTATGCACAGCCACAAATGTCAATGGTATGTACAAACTTGATTTACCTATTGCTCATGCGAATTTAACAGAAGTTAATGAAAACTCAGCCGATTTGTGGCACAAACGCCTTGGTCATCTGAACTTCAGATCTATGGAATTACTTAGACTACACTTAGCTCTTGGTGTCAGGTATCCAAAGCCTGCTGGATCTATTAAAGATAATTGCATTGCTTGCGTAGAAGGTAAACTTTCAAAACAACCTTTCAAAACGTCAGATTCAAAATCGACAAATTTACTGGAAATTATTCACAGTGACGTTTGCGGATTTATGAGTACCCAATCTTTGGGAGGTGCTTCATATTTCGTGACTTTCACCGATGACTTTTCTAGGAAAACATTTACCTACCTAATTAAACAAAAATCAGAAGTCGTAGAAAAATTCCTCGAATTCAAAAGCTTAGTCGAGAACCAAACTGACAAAAAGATTAAAATACTGCGATCTGACAACGGTGGTGAATATTTGAATTCGGAAATGAAAGAAATTTTGAAACAGTCCGGTATAGTTCACCAAACGACTGTACCTCACAATCCAGAGCAAAATGGTTTAGCTGAACGGGTCAACAGAACTTTAGTTGAGAAAGCAAGATCTATGCTGTCAGAATCTGGTCTACCTAAGATTTATTGGGGAGAAGCAATCAATACAGCGACTTACTTGAAAAATCGCTCACCGACTAAGGCTATTAGAGGGAAAACCCCTGAAGAAATCTGGACAGGAAGAAAAGTTAATCTTTCACATCTTCGTATTTTTGGATGCAGAGTATATGCGCACATACCTAAAATTCTTCGAAAGAAATTTGATGCTAAGGCCAAACTGTGCATATTTGTAGGTTATTGCACCGAAACTAAGGGATACAGAGTAGTTGATCCCGAACATCCAAAAACTCTTATCAAGACAAGAGATGTCAAATTTTTTGAAAAAGACTTTTTATTCAAATCAAAGTCAAATGATCAAAATAATACGATTAATAAAGTTGGAACTCCAGAATCAGAATCCGTCCCTATTATAGTTCAAGAAAATTCTGAAACTATACTAACTGAAGGAGAAGTCAACAATATATTTTCTGAACCTGTAATTCAGGACACTCAAAACATTGAAACTGAACCTTTAACACCGGTAACGGAACTCAGTGATCCTGGAATTGACAACACTGAAGAGGAATTTTATGATAGTTTTACAGAATTTCCGGATAATACTGACAATCAAGTTTCTCAACCTGTTAGGAGATATCCATTGAGAAACAGAATCCCGAAAAAGTGGTCAGAAGATATAGTTCTCTACAAAGCTGAAGAAGATGATATCCCTTCAACCTTTAAAGAAGCCATTCATTCTGATGATAAAAATAAATGGCAAGAGGCTCTTCAAAGCGAATATGACTCACTTGTAACTAACAAAACTTGGGTCCTTGTGGATAGACCTCAAAACAGAAAAATAGTTCGTTGTAAATGGGTATTCAAGATTAAGAAAAATGAAAACGGAGAAAACGTACGCTATAAGGCACGATTAGTAGCTAAAGGCTTTACTCAAACATACGGCGTAGATTATGACGAAACATTCGCACCCGTTGCACGTCTTTCAACAGTTAGATTACTACTTGCTTTCGCAGCACAATGGAATATTACAATGGATCAAATGGATGTTGAAACAGCTTTTCTCAACGGTGATCTAAATGAAGAAATATATATGGAACAACCTGAGGGTTTCACTAAAGACTGCAACAAGGGGAAGGTATGCCAGTTAAAGAAAGCACTTTACGGTCTGAAACAAGCGCCTAGACAGTGGAACCTCAAGCTTAACGAAGCAATGATGCAACTTGGAATGAAAAGGTCTGAACATGATCATTGCCTATATTATAAAGTTAATCAAACTTGCATGTTAATTGTTGCAATCTTTGTGGATGATTTTTGCATACTCAGTAATAATGCTGATATGAAAGAAGACTTTAAAAAGAATATTAAACAATTTTTTAAGGTCAAAGATTTAGGAAACTTAAAACATTTCTTAGGAATGAGAATTACAAAAGAGGAAAATGGAATAACTATTGATCAAGGGGAATATATTAAAAAGGTACTAGATAATTTTGCTATGACTGATGCAAAACCTGCTAGTACACCTGCTGATCCTAATTTAAAATTAGTGAATCCTTCAAATGAAGATAAAGAAGCAGCTCAACATTTGCCTTATCAAAGACTGGTTGGATCTCTGATGTATTTGTCGGTAGGAACTAGGCCAGACATTACACATGCAGTAAGTGTGTTAAGCCAGTTTAATTCCAACTATGGGACAATTCACTGGAATGCAGCAAAAAGAGTTCTACGATATTTAAAAGGGACAATGCATTTTAAACTCCAATTCCAGAAGAAAAATATACTCGCACTTACGGGATATACTGATGCCGATTATGGTGCATGTTTAAATGACCGGAAATCCTACACTGGGTATGTGTTTTATTTAAATGGTCCTATATCTTGGGAATCTCGTAAACAACGAACGGTCGCCTTGTCAACAACAGAAGCCGAATATATGGCACTTAGTGATGCTGCAAAAGAGTCCATATACCTCAAAAACATATTAAAGGAAGTGTTTGGTTTGGATAATGGTGTCTGTATTTATAGCGATAATCAGGGAGCTCAAATGCTAACAAAAAACAACATTCATCACTCACGAACAAAGCACATTGATGTTAGACATCATTTTATTAGGGATACTGTTGCTAATGGTATTATTGGTATAAAATATATTCCCACAAATGAAATGAAGGCAGATGTCTTAACTAAGTTTCTATCGAAACAAAGACATCAGTGTTTAACAAAAGGATTAGGTTTAAGTTAACATTTATGATGGCCTATTATTGTATTCAGAAGTAGGGGAAGTGTTGGAACTATTTAGTTTACTATGAACCTTCTTTCATATATATTTTGATAGGCCAATTTGTTTTTTCTTTTTATATTCTTTGTCATTTTTAGTTTGTCATTCATGTTTTAATTATTACAAAATTACATTACTCAGATTTATATTACACATTATTTTATTTGTAATTCAGAGAATACCTATTTAAAAGGCATCAAGTACCTTTAGGAAGATTATGTTCATGATTTCTTTTGTTATTAATCAGTAAATATACTACCATTCTTCTCGCAAATAACATGTTGATAACTTACGACCTATAACTGAGCTGCAATTTACAAAAAACGTGATAAAATTTGAATTTCGCGCTCCAACCGACGCCTCCACCTTAAGACCTTTATTATTGTTTATTATACCATGAAACTTAAATAAAATACTAGGTACGTATGTTTAGCATATCCTACTATTATTATAAATGCGAAAGTTTGTGAGTATGGATGTATGTTTGTTATTCTTTCACTTGGCACATGGATAGATCATACCCTAACATATTATATCCCAGGAAAATATAAGATAGCTCGGACGTGAACTACGGAGCCCTAAACATAGTATATAGTGTATTGTCTATGGACGTAGCTTTCATTCGACTCAATCAAGATTCCTGGCTCATGGCAACACTATCGTTGCTGAGTATTGCTGACGTGTTAGTTGGTTGGTTAGTTGAACTGTTGGTGGTGGTTGGGGCTAGGGATAAAGATACGTGAAAAGAATTATCGATATATTTTGTACAGTAAATATCTCTAAGTGAATAATTGTATTTTAACCGACTTCAAAAAAGTAATAAAGATGTTCTCATCGTAATTTATTATATTCATTCGTCGTAATTTTTTTATGTTCCCCGATTATTCGAAGAAGCTTGGACCGATTTGGAAAATTCTTTTTTGTTTGATTAATACCCCATGTAGTCCCATGGTCATCGAGTCAGAATTTGATGATGGAATCCCAGGGAAATGGAGAGCAATCCTCAAATTTTATAGGCATTTACAATGTATTTCATATAATTTCTAAGGCTATTCAGATATTTGAGTTTGGTAGTCATTATCTCGTATTGGTTAGATGGAAGGGAGGGAGCCGCTTTCGAAAACAAAAGAGTCAGATTTGAGGAGTTCGAACTTATTGAGGGTTTTTTGTAGTAAGCTGTACCAGGTGGCAGCACTATAGCGAGGGTCTAATCATCTAATTGTATTTTGTCTTTAATAAATTAAAAAAAAAAAAAACTATACACATACATGGGCACCTTGTTGTTTACGATTATATTTTTATTTAATTATATTTTAAGTAATTCACAGAGCCAAATTATTTTATAAAACATTGTATTCTAGAGAGAAACCATCTCTGTCTTTGTCCATATTTATATTGTAAAAATTGGCCAAGTGAGAATTGGACTCGGACACGAAGGATAACGTACCTACCTCCATAATATTTTTTTTAATTATTAGTTTTTATACCGACAACATTTTTCTAAACATTCTGTAAAAGTTTTAACTGTCTACCTATTACGGTTAATGAGATATAATGATTTTTACGGTCGAGTAAAAAAATCACATTTTTTTTATGGTCTACGTATGGAATCACGTTTAATATTCTTGTCGTTTCTGTTGTTTACGAACTTAACTAATATTGGGCAAGTCACCTCTCTTTCAAGGTAACCTTATTGAAAAAAGACAGAACATTTTTAATGCTGTCAGTTTAATTTATGCTGTCGTAATGTACGGGTAAATAGTCGTGACCAATAAAGATCGCGCTTAAATTCACGCATTGAAATGTGTGATCGGATTAAACTGACAGGACAAAAATATCTTGCATCCCTTTCTTATATTTACTATTAGAAAGAGATATAGTGAGATTAAATTTATTTAGTTCGTAAACAACAGAATCGGCACCATAGTACTTTAATTTATTTTTATTATTTCATCTTATAGTGACAATTGAAATACATATTCTGTAAAAAAAAACAACTGTCTACCTATTGAGATTCATGAGATACAGCCCGCTAATAGAGGAACGGACGGACGGACAGATTGACAGACAGGCGGACGGACAGCAGAGAATTAGTAATAGGGTTCCGATTGAACCCTAAAATTGTGCAAATACAATGAATATACTGATACCTTTTCAAATTTTCAGTACATTTTGACAGTTGTTTAGACCCCACACCTACCTTGTGACATATGGTGACCGAAACAAAAATGAAAACCCTCATTGTTTTGTGTTTTCTAGTGTCTTTGAAGGTGTTTTTTTTTATTTGTTATGTACTCTTGCACGCCCCCAGTTGCAGAATAAACGTACGAATGATAACTGTTTCCGCAAATAAAGAATCTCAGTCTGTAGCTAGTAGCTTTTTGGTACTATTGTTCAAGGTCACGATAATATCGATCAACTATCGATAGTTTAAC